>OX422208.1:453092760-454307173 GCA_949130495.1 Sambucus nigra | reverse complement strand
CATGCCATCGAAGGGTGAAAATGTAAAACAGCCATAAAACGATCCCATAAGAGTCACGAACACCTCGCATGGGACCAATGTGACTCGTAGGAATCGACCGTGTAGTCACGGAGCTCCTGGTTGGAGTGTATGACGTAAATTTGCAAAAAATTAGACTTAAGCATAAAACATGCCATCGAAGGGTGAAAATGTAAAACGAGCATAAAACGGTCCCGTAAGAGTCACGAACACCTCGCATGGGACCAATGTGACTCGTAGGAACCGACCGCGTAGTCACGGGGCTCCCGGTTGGAGGGTACAACGTAAATTTGCAAAAATTTAGACTTAAGCACAAAAACATGCCATCGATGGGTGAAAACTTAAAACATCCATAAAACGGTCCCGTAAGAGTCACGAACACCTCGCATGGGACCAATGTGACTCGTAGGAACCGACCGCGTAGTCACGGGGCTCCCGGTTAGAGTGTACGACGTAAATTTGAAAAAATTTAGACTTAAGCATAAAAACATGTCATCGATGGGTGAAAATGTAAAACAGTCATAAAATGGTCCCGTAAGTGACACGAACACCTCGTACGGGACCAATGTGACTCGTAGAAACCCACCGCGTAGTCACGGGGCTCCCGGTTGGAGTGTACGACGTAAATTTGCAAAAAATTAGACTTAAGCATAAAAACCAACCATCGAAGGGTGAAAACGTAAAACAACCATAAAACGGTCCCGTAAGAGTCACGAACACATCGCACGGGACCAATGTGACTCGTAGGAATCGACCGTGTAGTCACGGAGCTCCTGGTTGGAGTGTACGACGTAAATTTGCAAAAAATTAGACTTAAGCATAAAAACATGGCATCGAAAGTTGAATACGTAAAACATCCATAAAATTTGACTTAAGCATATTATTTGATTACTGATATCTTTTTTGTTTTGTTTCTTGTGTTTTTTTTGTAGGATAACATTTTTGGGTTATATTTTATTCGCGTGGAACACATGAACAAAGCAATGGTTTGCGACTGGTAGATTGCTTATTCATTATTGTTGTTGATATGCGAGATTGTTGTTTTATTTTTTTTACTGGCCGTGCGGGCTTTTGTATTGATTAAACAGGTTGGTTTTCATGTATAAACAAAGGACACTCTGCCGAATTTTTTTAAAAATTGTATTGAATTGTTGATTTAGGAGATTTTTCAATTTTTTTAAAGTCGTTCGGCTTTTGTGTTCATTAAACAGGTTGATTTTCATGTATAAACAAAGGAGACTCTGTCGAATTTTTTTAAAAATTGTATAGAATCGTTGATATGCGAGATTCTTATAGTTGTGCGGCTTTTTTATTGATTAAACAGGTTGGTTTTCATGTATAAACAAAGGAGATTCTGTCAAATTTTTTTAAAATTTGTAAAAAGTTGTTGGTACGATTAACTAATATATTTGGATATTTTATTTTACTATAATATTATTTTGATAAAATGATTATTTATTGATTGCAGGTTGTGCACAAGAAGTTGAAGAGACGTGATTTTGAGTGTGTCTACTATATGCGGCACTAAGAGAAGTTTTTGAAGCGTGACAACCATATTTATCATCTTAATTTAGGGATGATATTTTTTTTGACAATTGTATATCTTATTAATTAGTATGATTTTGTACTCATTTAAATATTTCAACTTGAATGTAGTTTAATGGAAGAAATTATTATTGGATTCGTGCTTCAATGAATGTGGCTGATATATTGTGTTTTTGATCGGATGATTTGATTTGTAATGCATATTAGGCGTCAATTATTATTTCAACATAAAACATATAATAATATAACTATTTACGATACTTTTTTATTTATTAATTGGGACGGTTATAAACCGTCCCTAATACTTATTTGTATTAATTGAGAATACCTTTTGGGACGGTTTTTACCGTCCCTAATACCCATTTTTGCATCAATTGAAATTACCTTTAGGGACGGTTTTTACCGTCCCTAATTGGGTTGCCAGTATCTCAGTAGTATTAGGGACGGATAAACCGTCCCTAATACTATTGGCGGGAGCGGGGATTTTTTCGCGGGAACACCATTTGGGACGGTAAAATCCGTCCCTAATGTCAAATACATAGTGTCCATGAATTAAAATTTAGGACGGTAAAATCCGTCCCTAAAATATTTAGGACGCCTAGTATAAGAGACAGATTTTTACCGTTGCAACAACCGTCCCTAATACTCTTTAGGGACTGTTTTTGTACTTTTAGGGACGGTTTTTTACCGTCCCTAATACTCATTTTTCTTGTAGTGGTGAATGAATCCCCCTTCGAAGATCCTCTATTAATCCCAACACCAATGCTTCATATTCTGCCTCATTGTTGGAACAAGGGAAATCTAATTTGTAGGAAAGACAGATCTCCTCCATTCCTTTTGAAATAAAAACCCATGATCCTCCTTTCTTTTCCGCCGAAGATCTATCAAACTTCATTGTCCATTCCTTCTATGTTGCGTCTAGGTGATTGGCCTGCAAATCGTCTCCTAGAATACTTTCTTTGGGTGGCTCAAACATGCCCAAGGGGAAAATTGCCAATAGATCGGTGTACGCTTGGCTTTTGATCGTGTGAGGAACCACACACTTCAAGTCATACTCAGATAGAATGATGAACCACCTAGCTGCTCTACCAATCAATATCGTTCTTGCTAGAAAATTCTTAATAGGATCACATCTAGTCACAATATGAATTGTAAAAGACAACATATAATGTCTAAGTTTTCGTGCTACAAATGCTAAGGCTAAACAATGCCTTTTCAAGCTACTATATCTGACTTCTGGTCTATGGATGATCCTGCTGAGGTAGTAGACTGGCCATTCTTGACCATCGATCTCTTGTGCCAGTAAAGCTCCCACAGACCTCGTGGTGGATGTGAGATATAATTGCAATGGTATTCCTGCCTTTGGGGGAACCATGGTCTGTGGTGAAATGAGTAATTTCTTTAGTCCATCGAGAGACTCTTGATGAATCTCCTCCCACCTGAATTTCGTGTTCTTTCGTAGTAGCTTTATCAGCGGGTGTGTTACCTCGGCTAATCCAGGCACAAATATCCTAAGGTAGGAGACTTTACGGAGGAAACGCTTCATCTCTTTTGTCATTCTTGGGCATGGCATTTCCAAGATCTCCCGCTGTTTGTCATGGTCCATCTGTACCCCTTGTCGATCAACCATAAAGCCTATGAATTTCCCACTTGTCACTCTAAAAACACACTTCACTGGATTCATCTTCAATTTATACTTCCTGTAACGGGGAAACACCTTCCTCAAATTGCCCAGATGGGACTCCTCCTTCCTTGATTTGATGACCAAATCATTCACATAAAATTCCACAAATTTGTGAAAGAAGTCATGGAAAATGGCCATCATCGTTCTTTGGTAAGTCGCCCTAGCACATTTGGCATTACTTTGTACATGAAATTGCCCAACAGGGTCCTGAACATTATTTTCTCTGCATTCGAGTGGTCCATCTTGATCTGGTTGTACCCCACATACCCATCCATGAAACTATACATCTTATGACCAGTCGTTGCATCTATTAAGCTATCAATGGAGGGTAGAGGGAACTCATCCTTCGGGCAAGCTCAATTCAAGTCTCTGAAGTACACGCAGATATTTATTTGGTTTTCGTCTTTCTTTCCCATCGGGATAATGCTTGATAGCCAAAGTGGGTGCTGTATCGGGTTGACAAACCCTGCTGCCAATAGGCGCTGGACTTCTTCCTTTATCTTTAAGTCTAGCTTAGGCTTGTACGTTCTCATTGCTTGTTTTATCGGAATGGTTGAAGGCATTACGTTCAACTTATGGTAACTCACTTCCCCATCCAACCCTTCCATCTCTGTGTACTTCCATATAAAAACATCTATAAATTCCCGAATTAACTCAACCAAGGCCTTTTGCTTCTCCTCACCGAGATCTTTCGAGATAAAAATAGTCCTTGGGTCTTCCTCTTCTTTCGCCAGGTTCAACTGCTCCAACTCTTGCGCTTGTGGCTTCCGTTGTTCTGCCATATAGTCTGGTTCTTCGACGACATCCTCCATGAACTCCTGTATGCTGGAGTTATCTATCACCATACATTATCCCCGCTGATCCACCAGAAAGCATTCATATATCGGGTCAACCTCATCATCAGTTTCTTCGGCCTCCCGTTCGCACCGTTATAATTAATATACCACTTTTCCTTCTTTGGTAATGACCTTCTTGCACTGTCTGTTGGTAACGGAGACTGCCTTCCTCTTCTTCTACCTAAAAGCCTCGGCCACTCTTTTTCCTGAGAACTGGTTGAGCACACTTTATCATTGGACCTCATGTTCCATCGGATCCACTCTGGGCTTGATCATGTCTTTGAGCTGCTTCGAGATGTTTTGAGGTCGAGGGACCACCTGGTGAGCTTCTTTGGTCATAACTCTTGCGCTGCTTGTAACCTCTTTACTCTGCTCATTCAAGGGCCCCATCCTTTCTCTGATCGAAGGAACCCATGCTCCCTCCATTCTTCTCATTAGGATGCAAACATACGCCTCCAATTCTGTGTAAAATACCGCATCTACCAAGTGAGCTTCCTCGACTGCGAAGGGCCTCTTCGTAGCCCTAATGGTCACCTCTGTTCCCTTGATATTCTCTTTAACACATTGGTGATACGTCGAAGGAACTAGCCCTTAATTGTACATCTAACCCTTCCTATTAACAGATGATAGGAAGTTGCATTCTCTATTATGTGGAACTTGATCTGGGAACTCAAATTTCCCATTACAATCCCAACATTAACGTACCCAATGGATTTGGAATATTGGTTATCATACCCCGAAATCACCAAAGGCATGGGGACCAACCTTTCTTCTAGAATATTGGCCGCATAGAAATAATTGATTGACATGATATTTATGAAAGCTCCCCCATCCATAAGAGTCCTTGTAAAACCAATTCCGTTTATGCTGGAGGTCACATACAATGGCCTGTTATGAGGGAACTTTACAGCCCTATCTGCATTACTGAAGGTTACTTCTGATAGAAACCTTCTCACTAACCTGTCCATGGGTCCCTTCTATCTCAGTGAAGGGACTGCATTCTTCCTCGCAATATCAAGTATTGCCTGGGTTATCTCAAATATACTCTCCTTCGGTATCCCCACTTGGTCGAAGAACCAGGTGAACATTGGGGATTTTGAAATGGCATAGTATTTTAGGACTGGGTCTGCTTCCTCACCTTTAACGCTCTATACGTCCTCCACGTCTTTTGCGCTTGCCTCATCGTAAGCTAGTACTACATTAGCAATTCCCTTCATAAAATCTTCTAGAGCTTCTTCGAACTCCTCCTGCCTCGATGTTGACTCTCTTCCTTCTCTCTCGGCCTACTCATCATAGGCCACCACCAGATTGGCCCCATGTGTTGGGAGTGGGTTGTTGTTAATGTTCCGCAGAGGGATTTGCAGCGTCCCTGCCTTTACGTACTTGTCGATGATTCTCCTCAGCGTGAAATAACTCTCTGTTGGGTGCTAGATCTTTCGATGGACCTGGAAATACTTGGGATCCGCCCTTGTTGCCACATCGGGTTCCCCAATGAGAATTCCCTTTGGTTCATAGACCTTTCCTCCTTAGACCATCGCATTGTAACGGCTAACAGCTTCCTCCACTGTACAAGGCAATGGTGGTGGGTCCTCCCTATCTCTTCCAAACTTCCTCTTATTGTCCTTCTTCGGTGCCTTGCCCCCATCTCCTCCCTCGGTGTACCCTACTCGTGGGGGCTGAGACCTCCCTCCCGCAGGTTGCATCGGTTGCCTAAACATCATTGGCCCCACCACCGGATTTGATCGTACTACCAAGGAGATATTTCTTGCCGCTTTTAAGAACGCCGAAAAATTCCCCTCGCGTGTTTCATTAATGAGATGACAGATGTACTCAGGAAGCAGCCCCTCCGCACAGATATGTAATAACTTGGATTCTTTAGCCTCCTCCCTCACATCGAGGGACCTTTCCCTGAACTTTCGAACATGCGCCACCACTTCTTCCCTGGGCCATTGCTTCTCCCTCCCTAGTTGGGTCAAAGTAAACTCATCTTTCGCCAAAAAAACTTCTGGACGAACAAAACATGCATCTCCTCCCATATAGAAATGCTCTTGGGAGCTAAATGGGAATACTAGGTGTTGATGTAAAAAATTAGATTATCTCTAATTATTTAATCACAGATAAAAAATAAATAAGACAAAGGATTTTAAAGTGGTTCAGCCTCGAAGGAATGGCCTACGTCCACTATTTTATTATTGCTGACTGTTTGGAATTCTCGATATTAGATGTTTTACCAAGAAATTCTGAGTCCCCCGCTAATGAGGAGGTTACAATGTATTTATAGCCTTGAGGCTGTACATGCGAAAGAATATTACATAGCTGTCCAATAGGCGTGTACATCTGTATGATAATAATGAGCATTTAATGTGTAGTCAATCCTCTTAATTACCCGGTTATAAATGCTCTGTACGAGATGCAGCTCGGACCGCCTAAGCTGCTCGGTATACATGAGTTTCTCGGCATAATAAAGTTCCCCGGAGAACACTTGTTGCTCGGAGCGCCTGAGTTGGTCGGGGAGGTTGAGTTCCTCGGAGTCAAGGTGTTGTTCAAAATGTTTGCGGGTGCTATGTAGATTGACACGTGTCTCCACATAATTGGTCCACGTTAGCAGACTAAATTTGGTATCAACAGAAGCCCCCAATATTTCGTAGTTTGATGTTGAAGAAAAGTATGGAACATTATGTTGTCCAAACTTTATGGATTTTAGACAAACGTTCGTTGTTTATAACCCCTTTTTAAGTGCACAGTATCAGATTTTTTAAAGTATTTCGAATTTCCATAACCGCTTCGTTTTTTGTGCCTTTTTCTTCTTTTTGCCGTCGGATACGCAATCGTCCATTCTGGTAATCATTATTTTTCTCCATTATCGAGGTAAAGTATTTAAACGCTTCAAAAAATTCGATCGTCTTTTACTTTTTCAAATCTGCATCTTAGTAATTCTTCATTTCTTCTCTATCTTGTGCGTTCATTTCTTCCCTTGTCCGTTATCAACTCATCCACCCTTTTCCTGTAAGATTTTCTTCCTTCTCTTTTATTTTCTCTATTCATCATGGTTTACCTTGTTGAGTCGCTTGATAAATTTCGCTCTGATTTTTCTATTCCTTCATGGGTCACATTGGAAGAGCTTTCCGAACCTTCTGACTATTTTCATTTGGCTGAAGGACATTGGTTCCCCAGTCTTTTTGTAGCTGAGTGTGGCTTTTCTTTTCCTCCAAATTCTTTATGTTTAGAGTTCTGTCAGTTTTTTGATGTAGTTCCTGCAAAAATAGCAACAAACACTTGGAGAATAGTTAATGGAGTTCATAGGTTAAATAAGATTCATGGAACCCGCTTAGGGATTCCAGAAATTATGTTTTGCTATAGATGGGCTGTCAGCGATAGCACTTTTTATTTGAAAACTAGGTTTTTAAATAGGGCTTTAGTTGTCAATCTCCCAGATGCCAACAGGGATTACTTCGAACATGGGGTTGTTATGAAAACTTGGCAACATGCCCCCTTAAATGGAAATAATGTATATCAGGGTCCTAGATGCCCTCCCTATGGCAATGGGATAGGTTGTTTATATTTTATTTTATTTTTGAAATCATGTTTTCTTCGTGTTTGATAAAATGCGTCCTTGACATTTTAATTTTTGTTTATTTGCAGTTGACATCAAAAGAAGGTCTCCAAAGGATACATAGGTTAATTTAAAGGATTTAAAACTTATCTGGAGCTTGCACCAAACCGTTGCTGATGAGCACATTAGATCAGCCTCTTACTTGCTGCAGTACAAGAGCTACACTTCATCTTTTACTGCTCGTCCAGTGGTGAGTGACATAAACCCACTACCAGCTTCTGAAGGTTCTTCCCCTGAATCGCATATTCCCCTCAGCATCAGAATGAAGAGACGAAAAGCTCCCTCCTTCTTTGATAAATCAGATTCTGCCTCTATGGAGGCAAAGAGAAATAAGCAAGATGTCCCAGAGGAAGGGACAAGAAAAATTGATGCACCCCCTCCAGTTGCTGTTAAAAAGGTTGCCAAGAAGCCCCCTGTGGATCCGAGAAAGATTGTAGCTGTTTCTCCTCCAAGCGAGGTTATAGTTATATCACCGACCAAGACAACATCCTTGGTCGAGAATGTTCCTGCTCCCACGAGGAAGTTGAAGAAAAGTTCCTCGATTAAATTAGCTAAATCCATCTCTCAGCCTCTAACTGCGGGAAGTGGCGTTCCCACTTTTATTGATCCGAGCTCTGCCATGAGCTCGGTGAAGTCTTGTATTATCCCCGAGATCCAAGGTGTTGAAGACAATCTTTCTCGGGAGAGGGTTACCACTTTGGAAGCTCAACACATTGCCTCAGTAAGTATTACTAATTTAAACTTTCATTTTTCCATGCTATGTCCTTGCACTGACTTACAATTATTTTCTTTTTTCAGTTGGTAACTTGTTTCAACACCATTCTGAAAAAAGACGAAGCTATTAAAGCTTCGAGCTCCTCGTCAGGTGTGGAAGATGCTTTTGTTGGTCTGACACAGTCCTTAAAGGATTCTCGTCAGAAGTATAACGAAGATAAAGTTGCTTGGGGAAAGCAACTAAAAACCATCGAGCGAGAGAGAGAGAAAGCTGTGGAGGCCTCTCAAGAGTTGGAGAGGAAAATGAAAGAATGTGAGAAGAAGAACAATGAGCTCGAGGAAAAGCTCAAAAATGTTGGAGAGCTTGAGACCAAGTTCAAAGCTGCTGAAGAGGAACTGGGCAAACTCCGTGAAGCTGATCGTCAGAAGGAAGAGGCAGAAAGGAAATTGAAAGCTGCCGAGGAACTTCTGTCTGAGAAGATTTCCTCGAAGAAGGTGAAGAGGAAACTGGCTGTTAAAAAGTCCTTCAGTGCTGGCTGGGATAAAGGTTAGAACAAAGGCCTAGCTGCCATGTCCTCTCAGATGGAGTTTTCTAGCCTCAAATATTTTAGGGACAGATGGGTCGCAGCTCTGCACGAGTTAAAGGTATCTGAGAGTTCTGAGCTGTTTCAACGTCATGTTCATGGTCCTCCTCCCTCCCCTGGAAAAGAAGAGGACGAAGCTGCCTCTGAAGAGTCTTCAATTATGGTTGGGGATCAGGTCCCTACTGTTGAACTTCGCTACGAGCAGCCCTAACCAACTATTACTTCTACCGAGCAACTTCAATCTACCTGTACCTTTGTCGAGCAACTACCAATACCTTCTGAGCAACTTTCTATGCCCCCCGAGCAACCTACTTCTTTGTCCAAGCCTCCCGAGGATGTCTTAGGAAGCAAGGAGAAGGTGTAGAGTTGTTCGGACCTTTATCTTTGTTTTTCTTTGTTAAAATGTAATTTTGGGCTATGTACTTCTCTTTATGATGTAATAAAATTCAAAATTTTGGTTGTGCATCTTAACCCCCTTTTTCTTGCTCTGCTCTTATTATCGATCCATTCTATTCTTCTTGATCTATATGCATTCTTACTGATTCTTTCTATCTCTTCTTTACTAGTTTATGGCTAGAATGGAGCTCTTGTCAGCCCACGATACTGAACTGATGTAAAAATGCAATGACTACTTCTCGGCTAGCCATGCTGACCTGAATGAAGCTCAAATCATCGATATCCTCGGTCTAGATACTTCTGAGCGAGTATTAGAAGCCTACCAGTATCTGAAATGCTTGCTCGATCGTGCAGTTTCCAATAATGTGGCATATTATGAGATGATTGAAGACCTCCAGGGTACTATCGAGGAACTTCAACAACAATACAAGGAGTCTTCTGCCCTTTTGTATCAGGGGTATGAGAAAAAATATTAGCAATTAAATATTGACGAAGGATATGATAAGTTGGTCGCCGCTTATAATACGAAGGAGAGGACTTTGAAGACCGAGGTTGAAGAGCATAGGAAGATCGCCAAACTGTTAGAACAGGAAAATAATAACTTACGAGGAGAGATATCCCAACTGAAATCTGCAGCATCTACCTCGGGAGAGTTGGTCCCTGTCAACGACGAAGGCTTCTCTTTTTTGGAGGTCAAAAATGCCAATTTGAGAGACGAACTGGAAACTTTAAAGAGGATTGGACCCTCTACATCTGCTCGCGGACGAGCAAGAGCTTCTCGGGGATGAGCAAGAGCTGCTCGGGTTACTGTTGAAGAAGCTAGAACATAGGCAGCATTAGAGAATCAATCATTCCAGTTGATGGCGAAGAATCAAACATTAGCTGAGATGTCTAAGAAGATTCAGACCTTCGACGAGCAACTTGCTGCCCAAAATTCTGCCTTGGAGAATAAAACAAATCTGGTGAAGAATCTTCACGAGTAGTTAGAGAGGTTGACCTACCAATTCCACAAGCAGCCCAGAGAATTTTGGATGGCTAGTTACAATGAAGCCCTCTACCACCTTGATGATCGGATCCAGTAGTCGAACAACGAGGGGTACAAGCAAGGATGGCTGAATGCCTTGGGGGTGTTACAGTTGGAACAGGGTCACTATTTGTGGGACTATTATGATCCTGGGTTACTTGATTTTCCAGTGCCTCCATTTAAGCTTGATATGAGTTGGATTCCTGCTCGGGCCATTCCTCAAAGCCTGATTTCAAAGCATCTCGGCGACTACAGTCTTCATTCTAACTTCGAGATATCTCGCCCGGAGCACCTGCTTGATCGGCCATCTGTGATGAATGTTAGAATGCTCAGAGATTTGAACTTCATAAATTCCCCTTATGCCTTAGACGATCCTCCTGCTAGGGAAGAGCCTGCTTCAAAGGCAGAAGGGAAAAAACCAATAGAATAGGATTTTTCATGTAATATGTAATTTGTTTTCTATGTAATTTGTTATCATTTTAATAAAAAACTTCTAGTTTTCTTTGCAATCTTGATTGTCATTGTCTTGAAAATATTCTGTAAAACATTTCTTTTATTCACTAATGAATGTGCATGTATATCTGTTAAAAAGATAAAGATATTTTGTGTTATATTAAATTGCCGACCAACTAGAGTTGGTGAAAATTTATTGTTGACTATCCTGAATTGGTGATAATTATCTGACGACCAACTAGAGTTGGTGATATTTTGTTTCCCGACCAACTTTGGTGGTAATTTAAAATGTCATAAGTATAAAAAAATTCTGTTTTATTTTTTATTGTAATGACTTATCACTTTTTAGTTCTAAGCCATTAGACGACTTTCATCACATGATCCTGCTTCTTTTAACCAAATGTTCCCGACCAACCGTAGTTGGTGGATTTTCGTTCCCCACCAACCGTAGTTGGTGAATTTTTTATTCCCGACCAACCGTAGTTGGTGGATTTTTTATTCCCTACCAACCGTAGTTGGTGGATTTTTTAATCCCGACCAACCGTAGTTGGTGGATTTTTTATTCCCGACCAACCGTATTTGGTGGATTTTTTATTCCCGACCAACTATAGTTGGTGGATTTTTATTCTATTTTTTCTTCTGATCTTGATGTGTAGTGTGTAGCACTAGTACTCCGAAAAATTTTCAACAGAAGGAGAGAATTGGGTACAACATTCAAAGCTTTATTCATATTGACGAAAACAACATTACATATGAAATGAACTACTGATAATATTTTCGCAGGTGCTCTTCATTCCATGCATTCTTAAACTCCTCTCCTTATAAGGTTTCAATCCTATATGTCCCTGGTCAAACAACTTTTGTTACTCTGTAGGGTCCATGCCAGTTAGCTTCCAGTTTGTTGTGTTTCTGAATTACTTTCTTTAGCACATAGTCTCCTTTTTTTAAATCACATTTCTTGACTCTCTTGTTGTAGAACATAGTTGTTCGTTGCTGGTATGCAGCATTCCTGATCGCTGCTTCTTCTCTAACTTCCTCGAGCATATCCAAGTCTAATCTTCTCATCAAGTCGTTGATAGGAGAATTGAAATTTAGCACTCTGTGTGTAGGGAGACCCAGCTTGGCAGGTATAACAGCTTCACTTCCAAAGGCCAGCATGTATGGAGGTTCTCCCGTTGCTGCTCGTGGTGTAGTACGATAAACCCACAATATAGAATGTAACTCGTTGATCCAATTTGCATTTGCATCATCCAGTCTTTTCTTCAAACCAATCTGTAGCGTTCTGTTTGTCACCTCAGTTTGTCCGTTGCTCTGGGGATGGCCTGGTGCAGAGTGGGTTTTCAATATGTTTGACTGATGACAATATGCAATGAACTCCTCGTTATCAAATTGGGTTCCATGGTCGGTGATGAATGTATGGGGAAGACCATATCTATAGATGATATTCTTCCAAATAATTTGGTACACCTTTTCGTACGTCATATCAACAAGAGGCTCGACTTCCACCCACTTAGTAAAGTAATCCACTGCGATGACGAGATATTTAAACCTTCCTCTGGTCATTGGAAGTGGCCCGACCAAGTCAATTCCCCACATGGAAAATGGCTAAGGGGAAGTAATGGGTGTTAACAATGGTTGGGGAGTTCTTCGGATAGAGGAGAAGCGTTGACATTTGTCATATTTTTTGGCATAGGCTATACAATCAACCCTCATCGTCGGCCAATAGTATCCTTGTGTCATTATCCTTTGCAAAAGTGTTCAACCAGCTACATGGGCTCCACAAGACCCTTCATGGACCTCTTCGATCAAGTCTTTCACCTCGGTGGGATGTACACATCTCTGCAAGCCAGCTATAATTCCTCGTCTATATAGGATATCATTATTCAATACATAACGAGCAGCTTTAAACTTCAACTTCTTGGCTGCGAGCTTATCGGTTGGTAATGTCCCTTCCTCAATATAGGCCCTGATGGGATCCATCCAAGATGGTCCTAAATCAAGGGAAATGAAGTTCATCATATCTTCGTCAATGCTCCTGCTAGCCAAAACTTCTATTGGGATTGTTCTTCGTAGCTCGGTGTGTGTTGCTAAGGCTAACCGAGCTAAGGTATCTGCTCTTGCATTCTCTAACCTTGGTATTCTAATTATCTGTACTGCAATCAGGCTTGATAAAATCTCCATTGCTTTTGCATGATATTTGATCATTAATTCTCCTTTGGCTGCATATACTCCCAGCATCTGATTTACGATCAATTGCAAGTCACTAAATACGATAGCCTGCTCTGCCCCCATGGTTTTTGCCAAACTAAGACCTGCAATCATAGCTTCATATTCGGCCTCATTATTAGAAGCCTTGAATTGGAACCGCAAAGCATACTCCACATCAACCTCATCCGGGCTGTTCAAAATAATCCCTGCCCCACAGCCTGTAGTGAAAGATGAGCCATCCACATATAGATTCCATATAGGTACCTCGTCCTTAAATTTTTGATCGGACAGAGTTCCTCGGTGGAATGTTTGTTGCTTCCTTTTATCCTCCTCTAGTACTTCTTGCTGCTTGTCGGCCATCTTCTCTTGCTCGCCAACCAACTCAAGTTACTCGGGGTTTAAATTTGATGATCCTGTAACATCCACAGGCTGGTCGATATTCAACTTTTGCTCCTCGGGAGTATCAAGATAAGTGAATTCTGCGATAAAATCTACTACTGCTTGCCCTTTAAGTGATGACCTAGGCTCATAAATTATATCGTATTCACCCAACTCTACAGCCCAGTACATCAATCTTCTTGATTTCTCCGGTTTGTGCAGAGCTTGCCTTAATGGCATGTCTGTATACACAACTACAGAATGAGCTTGGAAATACGACCTCATTCTTCTACTTGCTTCAATCAATGGCAGTGCTAACTTTTTCAGCCTTGGATATCTGATCTCTGCTCCTTGGAAAGCTTTGCTAGTGTAGTAAATTAGTTTTTGCACTCCGTCCTCCATTCTTATTAATGCCGAGCTAACTGCATTCTCCGAAACCGCTAGATACAAGTACAATCTTTCTCCCATCACTGGCCTGGACAGCAGTGGGGGTGCTCCCAAGTATTTCTTTAACTCTTGAAAGGCCTTCTCGCATTCATCATTACATTCAAACGTTTTTAGAGTGTTTTGAAGAATGGGAGGCATCTATCAGTTGTTCGTGATACAAATCTATTAAGTGCTGCAACTCGCCCTGTGAGACTTTGCACTTCCTTCTTCGTCGTTGGAGATCGTAGCCCCAATAGGGCCTTGATCTTTTCTGGGTTTGCTTCAATACCTCGTTGGTTGACAATATACCCGAGGAACATGCCTTCTCGTACTCCGAATATGCACTTGGTAGGGTTCAATTTCATTTGATATTTATCTAATTGATCAAAGGTTTGACTTAGATCAATTAGATGGTCAGAAGCTTTCTTGCTCTTTGTCAGCATATCGTCAACATAAACCTCCATATTGTGACTGATTTTCTCTACAAACACCTTGTTCATCAGCCGCTGATATGTTGCACCTGCATTTTTCAAACCAAAACGCATAACATTATAACAATAAGTTCCCCTAGGGGTAATAAAAGAGGTACTCTCCCTATCTTCAGGTTTCATTTTAATCTGGTTGTAATTAGAATAAGCATCCACGAAGCTTAACAGCTCGTGTCCCGAGGTCCTATCCACCAATTGATCAATTCGGGAAAAGGAAAGTGATCCTTTGGGCAAGCCTTGTTGAGGTCGGTGAAGTCTACACACATCCTCCACCTGTTGTTTTTCTTCTTCACCATCACCACATTAGCTAACCAGTCTGGATATTTGACATCTTCAATAAAGCAAGCTTTTTGGAGCTTCTCGACCTCCTCTTGTATAGCTTGGTTCTTCTCGGTGCTGAACACTCTTCTTCTCTGCTTCACTGGCTTGATTTCCTTATTTACATTGAGCTCATGACATAAGAAATTTGGGTCTATTCCTGGCATGTCCTCATGACTCCAGGCAAAAGTTTGTTTTCTGCTTTTTAGAAAAACTATCAATTCCTATTTTAGTGACGCATCCAACGACGAACCTATTTGAGTTGTTCGTTCCGGGTGCTCGTCGTCCAGAATGACATTTTCAGTAGCTTCCACCACCTGGCCTTTCACGAGTTGCGACTCGTCTCTGGGATCTAATGTTTCAATCTCTGCACCTTCATCCACTTGATAGGTAGTAGTATTTTTCCTAGATTCCTTCAGTTCTTCCTGCTCGGCAGATGAATAGTAGCACTCCCGAGCTACTTTTTGGTCACCCTTCACAACTCCTACTCCAAAGTTGGTTGGAAATTTTAGGCATTGATGTACAGTAGATGGTACTGCTTTGAACTTCTTCAAAACTACCATTCCCATGATGATATTGTAAGCTGATTGGACGTTCTTATCCATCACAAAAAAGCGCACTCTTTCTGTTCGACAAGTAGGACATGTACCGATGAACATATCCAACTTGATCGTCCCAAGTGGAAAAACTTTCTCGCCAGCAAAACTGAGGAGGGGCCTATGATAAGGCTCCATCTGAGACAACTTTAAATTTAAGTTGTCAAAGCATGAGTAGAACATGATATCCGTCGAGCTACCATTATCCACCAGTACTCTTGAGATCATTACTTCCTTCATCCTTATTTTGATCACTAATGGATCATCATGAGGATATAACACACCTGCGAGATCGTTCTTGGAGAAATCGATGACCAGTTTTTCTTTGTTCACCTTCCTCGGGCGATCATCCTCAGCTAGATTTATTCGCTGAATGTATGAACAAGCTTGGTCCTCATTGAGGTAAGATTTCCTCTCTGCAGTAAGGTCTCCACCTCCTGCATCTCCACCTGTAATAACATTACAATCAAATGATCCAAAACGAATTGAAAATACCTCACGCTCCGACTGTCTTGGTCTTTTGGGGAGATCGGGTCATCTTCAGGATCATCTTCATGACCTTTTTTCTTATTTTCTTCTGCTTGATGAGGAGATCTAGACCTCTGTCTTGCTCGATCGTTGCTTTTTCCTTCATTTCTACGATCAACATACTTGGCTAGCTTTCCTTATCTGATGAGTGCTTCAATTTCATTCTGAAGAGCTATTCAATTTTTGGTCGTGTGACCATGGTCTTTATGGAACTCGCAATATTTGGCCTTATTCCTCTTGTCAGGGTCTGTCTTCATTTTCTCTGGCCAGTTTAGCTCCTCGATGTTCTTGATTTCTTCCAGAACATGGTTTATGTCTACTTTCAAAGGAATATAATTTTCAAATTTCTTCAACATTTCCCATGATGGCTTTTCTTTTGACTGCTTGTCACCACCATTATTCTTATGCTCTTTCTTTTTAGCTTTATCAACCTCCACCTTGGTCTCTTTGGTGTCCATATTCTTCTTTGCAGCCATAGCCTCCCCGGCATTCATGATTTTGGCCGTTTTTGCCATCAGTTCTGACATGATCCTGGGTGGATCTTTGGCCAAAATTGTAGTACAATTTATTGGGCAACAACCCACTCATCAAAGTAGTAATCGTTGTCTTTTCCTCGTAATCAATAACTTCGAGCTTCTCGTTATTGAAACGAGTTATATAATCCCTGGTGCTCTCACCTGATTTTTGTCTAACACTTAACAAGTGTGCTACTCGTTTAACTGGTTTTGCTCCAAACAGAAATTTCCAATAAAAAGCTCGGCTAGTTGAAAGAAAGTTAAAATCTTCCCCCGAGGAAGATTATTGTACCATATTTGAGCAGATCCGATAAGAGTTCCTGAAAATGCCCTGCATCTCATCTCATCTCATCTCATCTCATCTCATCGGGCACGGCATAGATGTCGGCAGCATCTTGGTATTGTTAAATATGAAGGACATGGTCAGTTTTTCCATCATATTTAGGAGTCACAACAGGTGCTTTGAACTTCGATGGTGTGGGAAAATCCACAATTGCCTGGATAAAAGGTGTCCCTTGGACAAAAGTACTTTGTAGAGGATTCTTGGCCTTAACCATCTCCCCTAATCTATCCTCCAACCTTTGAATAGAGCCTTTTCATGCATTATTTTCCTCCTCGGGCCTGTTAGTTCGAGCAATTGATCGTGTTGAAGTTGCTTCCTGGGATCTATCATGACGAGCAGTTGGTCGTGATTAGGCAGAACCCTCCCTTAGATCGGATGGTCATCGAAAGTTCCCCGACACAGCCTTAGGAGGACTCCTATTCCTCCTAGGGCCCAATCAATCAAAAAGAGAGGCCCTACTTAATCTCTCCAATGCACTAGTCCTTTCTGGAGAGAGGGTGATGTGTTGTTCAGTATCTGTGGCTCGTACTGATGAAGTTCAACCCGGTTGATAAGAAAAATCATCAGATCTTTTAGTGCGATATGAATCGGTATTCCTAGTACATGAAGATGGTAAACGGGTGTTTCTTTGAACGCTTCGTTGTCCTGAATGGGTCGACGCTCCACCCTGGATAGTTTTCATGAGTTGTCGCATAGTTTCTTGCATGGCTGTTTGGCCTTGGGCTAGATTAGCCATTATTTCGGCCAAATCTTGGACATTCGGAGGAGCCGATGGATTAGGGGGTTTCCAGCGTTTCGATTACTGGATTTAGGATTATCAGCCATTGGTGATGAATTGTTTTGATGAAAAATGATAGTTTCAGTCGTTTCCAATAGACGGCGCCAATCTGTTGATGTAAAAAATTAGATTATCTCTAATTATTTAATCACATATAAAAATTAAATAAGACAAAGGATTTTAAAGTGGTTCAGCCTCAAAGGAATGACCTACGTCCACTATTTTATTATTGCTGACTGTTTGGAATTCTCAATATTAGATATTTTACCAAGAAATTCCGAGTCCCCCGCTAATGAGGAGGTTACAATGTATTTATAGCCTTGAGGCTGTACATGCGAAAGAATATTACATAGCTGTCCAATAGGCATGTACATATGTATGATAATGATGAGCATTTAATGTGCAGTCAATCCTCTTAATTACCCGGTTATAAATGCTCTGTACGAGATACAGCTCGGACCGCCTAAGTAGCTCGGTATACATGAGTTGCTCGACATAATAAAATTCCTCGAAGAACACTTGTTGCTCGGAGCGCCTGAGTTGGTCGGGGAGGTTGAGTTCCTCGGAGTCAAGGTGTTGTTCAAAATGTTTGCGGGTGCCATGTAGATTGACACGTGTCTCCACATAATTGGTCCACGTCAGCAGACTAAATTTGGTATCAACACTAGGTATATGCTTTATCGGTTAAGGATTTAGAAAACTCCCTAAACCTGAGCTTCTTATTATTACAATGCTCCCCCAAATGTTCAACAAAGTGCTTAATGTGATCCTTCGGGTTCTCACCTTTCCCTGTGTATTTTTCAAAAATAGGAGGAATATAGTCCTTTGGATAGGGCTCATCGTTGTATTCTTGGGGATAAAGTGTTCGAAAGTCATCATAGATCGAAGCTACCTCGCTAACAGATTGTGAGGAGGCCTGCATGAGCCTAAGCATCTCTTTCTTCATCTCCTTTCTCATTTCCTCCATGGGTGATGCTACTGGGGCACCAACCAACGAAACCATGGGCTGAGTGCCCGTTGTAGCTGGAACAATCGTTACAGTTGGGGCCATTGATACTCCTGAGGTTACCACGGCTAGATTCACAATAGAGGGTATACTCGCTGGGACTGTTCCCGTTACACCTGCACTCAGTGGGGCCATTGGGGTTGCTCCGGGTGTTACGAAGGAATTGGCTTCAAATCCTCCCAACATCGTTGAATCTACTGGAGTTTGCAAAAAATCATAAAACTTACTCATAAGGAGTGCCACCTGAGTGGGTCCCAAACCTGCACTCGTGGAAGCTTGTGTCACCCCTGGAACGCTTGTCGTCGCCTGAACTGGAGGTACCTCTATTCGAGGAGCCCCATCCCTTACAGACTCCATTTCTCTCGCCTCTTGTTCTTCATTGTGTTGGATGTCATCAAAGTTAAGTCTTCGATTAACGTTATTTTGCGCCATACTTCTTGCTTAGAAGAATGCCTCCCCAGCAGAGTCGCCAAATGTAAGAGGGTAGTTTAGATAAGATGGAGGCGTAACCACTTTTTAGTATGGTAATGATAAGTTAATTAGCCAAAATCTTGGATTAATTATAGGACATACAAACACTACTCAATGAAGGTGAACTCAGTTTAAACTCCCAAATCTCTCGTGTATAACTCAGAAGGTAGTAGTGAATCTTAGAAGTAACTTAGCTAGAGGGAGAGATCCCTCAAGAATATTTATCAAATATTAAAAGCTTCGTATTAAATGACAATGGTGGGTGAGTAAAACTCTCTGGTTTGTAATAACTCTCTCTAATGTATATTATCTCTAGCAATAACTTCTGAACTCTCAGAAAGATCTCTCTTCCTCAAAGGTGGTTGGGGTCCTTAAATAGCCCCCACACTACCCCCGAGGCAACTCAATCATCAATGCCTGTGAAAGAACTCCCTCATACTTTATGTCACAAATATTAAATACCCGATGCACTAGTTATCTCCACGTCATAAACATTAAATGCCAAGACATGCCTTTTTTCTAACCACTGTATGTCAGTGAAATATTATCGCAGAGGTGTCTCACTAACTGCCCGACAGTCCCAAATACCACGGTGGTTTACTCAAGTGCACGTCTGACATTGTTTAGCTGGCTAGTGACATCACCTACAGTAGACGTGACATTAAGTAGAGGGCTGTTTGGTTCACAACTCAATGCCCGATAGAACTCCAAGATGCTCCGCTCGAGGTTCCACAGTAAGGGTTCTTTGGTGTTTTACTAAGTGTATCTAAGATGGTCAGGACAATCCCCAACACTGCCTCACTTCTCAATCCTCCAAACCAAGTCCCTCTAAAATTCCCACCGCGATGTTATTCGATAGAGAATTGAAGCTCTCCCAGGCCCTGCCAAGCCTGGTCTCTCGCGAATACCATTTGACTTCACACTAAAACTCATTATTATTCTCGTTACATAATTACAACCTTTATAGCTCATAGTCAATATAAACAAAAATACAATATGACAGACTGACACAATAAGCTAAAGTATGAGCTGCTACGCTTGAGCTGCCACGCTTGAGCTGTCACACTGAGCTGCCACATTTGAGCTACCTTGGTGCCTTAATCCCCAAAACACTATTGCTAATGTGGAATTAACTATAATCTCAAAATTACCTTCAAGCCCCCTCTACAACCTGATTCTTCTCCGGACTAAAGACTCTTCTTCGTTGCTTTACTAGTTTAATCTCTTTGTTGATATTGAGCTCGTGATATAAGAAGGCTGGGTCTATCCCCGCCATATCCTTATGACTCCATGCGAAAGCTTGTTTTTTATGATTCAGAAATGCCACTAGATCTTGCTTTAATATCGGATCAAGTGAAGCAACAATCTGAGTTGTTCTTTCTGGTTGCTAGTCGTCCAGAATAATGCTTTTTGTTGCCTCCATGACTTGGCCTTTAATGAGCTTCGTTTCATCTCTTGGTTCTAAGGTTTTAATCTCAGACTCATCAGATTCATCCACTTGATAAGTAGTCATTTTCTTCCTGGCGTCCTCCAATTCTTCTTGCTTGACAGATGAGTAGTAGCATTCTCGAGCTACTTTTTGATCACCCTTCACAATTCTAACCCCAAAGTTGGTCAGGAACTTTAAATACTGATGTACAGTGGATGAAACTGCTTTAAACTTTTTTAAACCTACTCTCCCCATGATTATATTATAGGCTGATTAGACATTTTTATCCATCACAAAGAAGCGTACCTTTTTTATCTGCAAGCAGGCCAGGTACCAATCAACATATCTAACTTGATCGTCCCAAGCAAAAAAACTTTTTTTCCAGAGAAACCAATGAGGGTCTTGTGATATTTCTCCAATTGACTAAGTTTTATGTTCAAACTATCAAGTCAAGGATAGAACATAATGTCTTCCGAGCTACCATTATCCACCAGTACACTTGAGATGATTACATCCTTCATTCTCATTTTTATCACTAAAGGATCATCGTGAGGATACAAAATGCTTTCCAGATCATTTTTGGAAAAACCAATGCCCAGCTTATCTTTGTTAACCTTCCTCGGGCGATCCTCTTCTGCTAGATTTATTCGTTGTATATAGAAACAAGCTTGTGCCTCATTGAGGTAAGCTCTCCTCTCAGCGGTGTGATCACCTCCTCATGCATCTCTACCTGTAATCATGTTACAATCGAATGAACCAAAACGAATTGAAAATACCTCACGCTTAAGTTGTCTCAGCCTTTTTAGGAGATCGGGGTCATCTTCAGGGTTATCTTCATGGTTTCTTTTCTTATTATCTCTTGGTCAACAAGGAGATTTGGACCTCTGTCGAGCTCTGATATTGGTCCTCCCACCATTCTGGCGATCAACGTAATTATTCAACTTTCCTCTTCTAATGAGTGCCTCTATATCATTTTGGAGAGCTACACAATGCTTGGTCGTGTGACCATGATCCGTATGGAACTCGCAATACTTGGACTTGTCCCTTCTTTCGAGGGTTGTCCTTAGTTTTTCTGGCTAATTCAGCTCCTCGATGTTCTTGATCTCCTCCAGAACGTGGTTTATATCTACCTTTAAGTGAGTATAATTTGCATACTTCCTCATGTGCTCTAATGTTTCTTTTGCCTTTCGACTTCTTGCCCCACCATTATGCTTGTGATCCTTCCTCTCTGATTTACTTTCAGCTTTAGTTTCTCCCTTTGCCTCATCATTCTTCTTCGCATCCATAGCTTCTTTTGCATTCATAATTTTGGCTGCTTTAGCCATTAATTCAGCCATGGATTTTGGGGGATCCTTGGCCAAGGGGTAGAACAACTTGTCTGGTAAAAGATCGCTCTTGAGAGATGTGAAGGCTGTCTTCTCCTCATAGTCAATGACTTCCAGTTTTTCGTTATTAAAACGAGTGGTATAGTCCTTGGTGCTTTCTCCCGTTTTTTTCCTTACACTCAACAGATGTGCTACCCTTTTGACTGGCTTTGCACCAAAATAGAAATTTCTGATGAAGAGTTCTGTGAGTTGATAGAAGGTTGAAATCTGCTCCCGAGGAAGGCTGTTGTACCTGTGAGAGGGTAGTTTAGATAAGATGGAGGCATAACCCCCTTTGAGCATGGTAATGATAAGTTAATTAGCCAAAACCTTGGATTAATTATAGGACATACAAACACTACTCAATGAAGGTGAACTCAGTTTAAACTCCCAAATCTCTCATGTATAACTCAGAAGGTAGTAGTGAATCTTAGAAGTAAATTAACTAGAGGGAGAGAGAAGTAAGCACCCTAGATACACCTTGGAAGGCAGCCAAACACACCAACCACCCTCAAGAATCTCTATCAAATATTAAAAGCTTCGTAATAAATGACAATGGTGGGTGAGTAAAACTCTCTGGTTTGTAATAATTCTATCTAATGTATATTATCTCTGGCAATAACTTGAACTCTCAGAAAGATCTCGCTTCCTCAAAGGTGCTTGGGGGCCTTAAATAGCCCCCCACCCCACCCCCGAGGCAACTCAGTCATCAATGTATGTGAAAGAACTCCCTCATACTTTATGTCACAAATATTAAATACCCAATGCACTAGTTATCTCCACGTCATAAACATTAAATGCCAAGACATGCCTTTTTCCTAACCACTGCGTGTCAGGGGGCTGTTGTCGCAGAGGTGGCTCACCAACTGCCTGACAACCCCAAATACCACGGTGGTTTACTTAAGTGCATGTCTGACATTGTTTAGATGGCTAGTGACATCACCTACAGTAGATGTGACTTAAGTAGAGGGATGTTTGGTTCACAACTCAACGCCCGATGGAACTCCAAGATGCTCCGCTCGAGGTTCCACTATCAGGGTTCTTCGGTGTTGTAACAGGTGTATCTAAGATGGTCAGGACAAGCCCCAACACTGCCTCACTTATCAATCCTCCAAAATAAGTCCCTCTAAAGTTCTTACGGCGAGGTCATTCGATAGAGCATGAAAGCTCTCCCAGGCCCTGCCAAGCCTGGTCTCTCGCGAGTACCATTTGACCTCACACTAAAACTCATTATTATTCTTGTTACATAATTACAACCGTTATAGATTATAGTCAATATAAACAAAAATACAATATGACTGACTGAAACATATTAAGCTAGAGTATGAGCTGATATGCTTGAGCTTCCACATTGAGCTTCCACGCTTGAGCTTCCACGCTTGAGCAACCTTGATGCCTTAATCCCCAAAACACTGTTGCTAATGTGGAATTACCTCTAATATCAAAATTATCTTCAAGCCCCCTCTACACAGGTTATTCAAAAGGAAGTGGAAAAGTTGCAAAAGGCTTCTTTCATCGAAGACGTCAAATATCCTGATTGGCTGGCTAATGTTGTGATGGTAAAAAATAAGAACAACAAATGGAGAATGTGTGTGGATTTCACAAACCTGAATAAAGCTTGCCCAAAAGATCATTTCCCTCTGACCATGATAGATCAGGTAGTAGATGCAACTTCGGGACATGAATTCCTAAGCTTCATGGATGCCTACTCCGGATACAATCAAATTGAAATGAAGCCAGAAGACAGGGAAAGTACCTCCTTCATTACCCCAAGAGGAACATATTATTACAATGTTATGCCTTTTGGTCTTAAAAATACAGGTGCTACGTATCAGCAACTGATGAACAGGGTGTTTACAGAGCAGATTGGCAAAAATATGGAGGTTTACGTCGATGACATGTTGACCAAAAGGAAGAAAGTTGCTGACCATATAGCTGATTTGAGCCAAATATTTGACAAGTTGGAGAAGTATCAGATGAAGCTAAACCTGACCAAGTGCATTTTTGGCGTACAAGAAGGCATGTTCCTCGAGTACATTGTGAATCAAAGAGGGATTGAAGAAAATCCTAATAAGATAAAAGCCTTGCTAGAATTACAATCTCCAAACACCAAGAAGGAAGTGCAAAGCCTTACGGGGCGTGTTACAGCTCTTAACAGATTCGTCTCCCGAGCAACTGATAGATGTCTTCCATTATTCAAGGTGCTCAGAAAGACTTTTGAGTGGAACGAAGAATGTGAGAAGGCATTTCTAGAGTTGAAGAGATACCTGGGGACACCTCCTTTATTATCCCGGCCAGTGGCGGGAGAAAAATTATATTTGTACTTAACTGTTTCAGAAAGTGCATTCATTTCGGCTTTGATACGAATAGAAAGCAGAGTACAAAAACCAGTTTACTATACGAGCAAGGCATTCAGGGGAGCAGAGATCAGGTATCTAAAACTGGAGAAGTTATCATTGGCACTGATTGAGGCGAGTAGGAGGATGAGACCATATTTTCAAGCCCGTACAATAGTGGTATGTACTGACATTCCACTCAGACAGGCTCTATTTAAGCCAGAAAAGTCTGGAAGATTGATGTATTGGGCAGTGGAATTAGGGGAATACGACATTATCTATGAGCCAAGATCCTCTCTCAAAAGGCAGGCCGTGGAGAATTTCATTACTGAATTTACCTACCCAGATGTCTCCGATCAATAGGGAGCTAATGCAGAGCAACTCAAGGATGTTGAAGGATCAATAGAAATTGTCCCTAATCAACTCCCAGCAGCAGAATTACCGGAAGAGGTGGCAGCTGATCAACCAGAATCTTTTAGTAAGAGGCCAGAGTTGAGGGATGAAGAAAGGAAGGACAAGATATTCCATCAAGGGATTTTATCAGACCAAGGGTTTGATAATAATATCCCTATATGGAATTTATACGTTGATGGTTCTTCATGCGCAACAGGCTGCGAAGCTAGAATTATTCTCAATAGTCCAGATGGAATAGATATAGAATATGCTTTGTGTTTCGAATTCAAGGCTTCTAATAATGAAAATAAGTATGAAGCCGTAATTGTGGGCCTCAACTTAGCTAAATCATTGAATGCAAAGCAATTTATGGTGTTCGGTGATTCACAACTAGTGCTAAATCAGATGCTCAGTCTTTACGCAGTAAAAGGGGAGTTCATGTCGAGGTATTTAACTAAAGCTGTGGAGATTGTATCCAATTTGGCAGTTGTCCAAGTGATTAAAATACCAAGACAGAAGAATGCAAGGGCATATGCACTTACTTGGATAGCTTCAGCTACACGCACCGAGCTACGAAGAATAATTCCCATTGAGATACTTGCAAGCAGAAGTATTTATGAAGATTTGATGGTGAATTTTATTGCTTTAGATATAGGACCTTCCTGGATGGATCACATCGTGGCTTGTATCGAAGAAGTCACTTTACCATTCGACTAACTTGCAGCCAAGAGGTTAAAGTTTAAGGCTGCCAGATATGTCTTAAATAATGGAGTTCTGTACAAAAGAGGTGTGATAGCTCGTCTGCAAAGATGTGTTCATCTAGCAGAAGTCAAAGATCTAATCGAGGAAATTCATGAAGGATCTTGTGGATCTCACGTAGCAGACATAACTATTTTACAGAGAATAAATACACGGGGGTACTATTGGCCAATAATGCGCGCTGATTGTACAACTTATGCTAAGAAATGCGATAAGTGTGAGCGATTTTCTACTATACGAAGAACTCCTTAAGCACTGTTAACACCAATCACTTCACCTTGGCCATTTACTATGTGGGGAATAGATTTAGTTGGGCCTCTACCAACTAAAAGAGGATGATTCAAATATTTGGTGGTAGCTATTAATTACTTTACCAAATGGGTGGAAGGTGAACCCGTCATTGATATGGCTTATGAAAGGGTCTATCAATTCATCTGAGACAATATTATTTGCCGATATAGTCTGCCACATGATTTTATCACTGATCACGGTACCCAATTTGATAATTATGAGTTCGCCGCGTATTGTCTACAGTCCAACATTCAAAAGATCCATTCTGCTCTGGGTCATCCCTAAAGTAACGGGCAAATAGAGGTGACGAATAGAACTCTACTGAATAGGTTAAAGAAAATATTGGTTGATGATAAAGGGAATTAGATTAACGAGTTGCACTTAGTGTTATGGGCTTACCGAATAACTCCCCGAACAGAAACTGGGGAGTCCCCTTACATGTTGGATTTTGGGAGTGAAGCAATCATACCTGCTGAATTAGGATTACCTACTCATAGGGTGCTTAATTTCAATTCTCCAGTAAGTGATTTGATGAGACTCTTGGACTTGGATATGCTCGAAGAAGTCAGAGAAGAAGCAGCAATCCGAAATGCAGCTTATCAGCAAAGGACTGCCATGTTCTAGAAGTGCGATCTCAAGGAAGGAGATTATGTGCTCAAGAAAGTAATTCAAAAGAATAATAAGTTGGAAACCAACTGGCATGGGCCCTATCGTGTCACAGCTGTTGTTCAACCTGGCACCTACAGAATAGAAACTCTAGAAGGAAAAGAATTCAAAAATCCTTGGAATGCAGAGCACCTGAGAAAGTATTACTAGTAATGTAACTATACATATACCCAATTATTTTAGTATGAATGAAAACAAGGATTTCCCAATATTCATTTTTTTCGGAGTACTAGTGCTACACACTACATTTAACACACTTTGCAGCAACAAAAAACTTTTTCTCTCAACTAAAAGTTTGTAGCACAAACACCAATAAAGTTAGTCGGCATCAGCACTCACCAACTAAAAGTTGGTCGACATCAGCACAAACACCAATAAAGTTGGTCGGCATCAGTAATCACCAACTAAAAGTTGGTCGGCATCAGTAATCACCAACTAAAAGTTGGTCGGCATCAACATAACCAATAATGTTGGTACAACAATCGAGCAAGGCAAGACCTGTTTGATTATGGATGGCCCAAGTGGTATCTAAACTAGGCAAGAAGATGGGTAAAATATCTACTGTCTAGGCACCAGGGCAATTATTTACTTAAATGATTGCTATAACTAAGCAGGAACATGGGATAAAAATTCCATTGCTTAGGCATTTATGGGTGATAAGTCACACAACTAGGCAAACACATGGGGCAAAAGTTCCATTGTCTAGGTAATCAAATCAACAAAGGACAAACTGTCCATTTATACATATATATATACTTAGTGATTGACAAGTACAACATTATTATAGTTGATCTCATAAAGATTGACAAGATAAAAATCATACAATTAATTTATTTCTAAGGAAACAAAATTACAAACAGATGATTTTTCTTCGTTAAACAATCACTAACGAAATATAAATAGCTTATTCTACTGGTTTCTTTCCTTCAGATTTAGGTACAAGATCCATTCCAACTGGAGGATCATCTAAAGAAAAAGAAGAGTTGATAAAGTTAAAATCTCGCAGCATTCTGGTATTGCTTGTACTTGGTCGTCAAGAAGATGTGGAGGTCGGGATATTTCAAAATCTTCATGAATATTGTAATCACCAAGGTATTTGGAAATCAAACAATGAGGAATGGCGCTAACTAGAATCGAGCTAACATCTAGTTTGAAAGGAGGTACTGGCAGATCAAGTAATCCAGCGTCATACCAATCCCACAACTCGGTTCCTTCCTCAACCTTCATCACAGTTAACACATTCAACCACCCCTGTTTGTATCCCTAATTGTTTGATTGCTTCATACTGGCATCAAGATGACATAAAGTTTCATTGTATCCCCCCATCCAAAACTCTCTAGGTTGCTTGTGGAATTGATAAGTTAATCGTTCAACATGATGATGAAGCCTCTTCACCAGACTTTCTTTATTCTCCAATACGGAACTCTGATTGGAAAGTTTCTTGGTAAGAGTTTCAATTTTTTGGGACATCTCAGCTAAGGCTTGATTTTTTGCTTTTAGTTGAGCAGTTTGATTTTCTAAAGCTTGTTGAGTCCTAGTCTCTTCGATACTTCTCCGACCAGCTCTTTCTCTACCCCGGGAAGAGGATGTAGGTCTAGCTCTTTTCAAACTTCTAATTCTTCTCTTAATGAAGCATTTTCAGTCTCCAAAAAAGAAAAACCTTCATCATTGATTGGGACCAGAGCTATAAGGGAAGAAGCAGATTTTAGCTGTCTCGATTCTTCTCTCAAAGCATTATTTTCTTCCTCCAGCAACTTGGCAATGTTTCTGTGATCTTCAACCTCAAGCTTTAGCACATTCTCACTCTTATTATGGGCTGAGATAAATTTGTCATGGACTCAATCAGCGCTCAACTGTTGGTACTTCTTCTCATAACCTTTATGCAGAAGAGCAGTAGCTTCCTTGTGTTGAAATTGAAGTTCTTCAATCATTCCTTGAAGATCTTCAATCATCTCATAGTAAGCCACGTTATTTGATACACCCCGATCAAGTAAATATTTTAAATATTGGTAAGCATCAATTGCTCGCTCAGAGGCATCAGATCCAAGAATATCAATTATTTGTGCTTCAGTGAAATCTGCACGACCAACTTTGAAGTAATCAGTACACTTCCTCATCAACTTTGTATCATGAGCTGACAATAATTCCATCCCGGCAATAAACTAGCAAGGAAAAGTAAAAATAGATCAATAACAGCATAGCTCTAAAGGAGAAACTCAGAATAAATAACAAAGTCCATTTTATTGATCATAAGAGAAGAGGGTACAACCAAAGTTACATAACAAAAGGGAAAACAGAGGAAAGTAACAAATTGACGAATAACTTTACACCTTCTTCTTATTCCCTATAATATCCTCAGCTGATTTTGAAGAAGGAATTGGTTTTTTGGTGGGTAGTTAACATTGCTCAGTAGAAGTTGTTGTCTGCTGAACTTGCTCGAAGGACTGAGGGATAATGGAAGCAGGTGTTTATTCTACTATTAACAAAGAAGATTTATCAGATCCAGCTTCATCATCTTCTTCTTCTTCTTCCTCAGCAACGTTCAACTCCTTCAACGCTGTAACCCATCCTTCCCTAGAGAAATTCAAACTTGCATACTCTATTTGGGTAGAGGCAGCAATTAAAGCTTTGTTCCACCCTTTGTCCTAGCTAGAGCTAAAGGGCTTCTTCACAACAATTTTTCTCTTCGGCCTCTCCGAAGAAGTATTTTCCCTAAGAAGCTCTTCAACAGATTTACTTCGTATTCAAGATCTTTCTTATGCCGTTCAGTCTCTTCAAGCTTGCCTTCAGCTTCCTCCTCGCTGGAAACGACCATCTTCAATTTCTCCTCTGCCTGCTTGGAAGCATTTACAGCCTCTTACTACGCTACATCAGCCTCTTGTGCAGCATCCACAGATCTCTGTCGAGCTAGATTAGCCTCTTTGGTAGCTTCCGCAACTTTTTATTAAGTTGTCTTAGCAGACTTAAGTTTATTTTCCCAAGTAGCTTTGTCATCCTCATACTTCTGCCAGGATTCCTCCAAAGATTTTGACAACCCAGCAAGGGCTTTTTCTACTCCACTAGAAGAAGTTTTAGCTTTGATCGCCTCATTATTCTCGAGGATATTATTAAAATACACCAAAAACTGCAAGATGAAGAGAATCTCAAATCAGAAAATGAACAATGTACGAAGAATCAAAATGACAAGTATAATGATACTTACTGATGCAAGGTATTGGGCTGCCAAGTCAGTGACCTTCTCCCGAGGAGTAGAAGTTTCAGTAGCTTGGCAGTCAGGAAGAGTTCTAGACCAGATCAATTTCTTGGCCAAGCCAGGAGTAATGAGTGCTGAAGAACTAGCTCTCAAAGAAGGTACCTCAACCCTAGAAGGTTGAGCAGCAACATCCACGGTCTTCTCAACAAGACCCCTTCTCAATTTTCTCAGAGGAACAACTTCAATCAAATTTTTTGTCTCTTCTCGAATAATAGTAACCCCTTCAATCAAAGGTGATGCCTCTTTTGGAGAAACTGGGGGCTTCTTGCTGACTTCCTTGACAGTTGTGACTGCTCCCCAGATGGAGCAACATCCTTTTTCTTAGTCCCTTAAGTTGGGACATCTTCTTTGCTCTTTTTTGCCCCATCAGCACCAGGGAAAACCTTGGCAAAGAGATCAGGCATTATCCTCTTCTTCATCATTAGGTCTGTAATAGAAGTGCCCAAATCAGAGGAAGATTCTTCAATAATTGAAGAAGATGCTGGAGCCTGCTCAAGATCAATCACCAAAGGAGGAGCAAGAGGCCGAGAAATAAAAGAGGAAGTGGTGTTCTTATATCTCAGCAAATAGGAAGCAAATCTCATGTGTTCCCTAGCTATTGTTTGATGCAAACCCCAGATAAATTTCAAATCTTTTATATTAATATCACTCTCTTTTGGGGATTTTCTCTTGCTGCAACATAAAATGAATAAAATAAATGTCAGTGACACATTTTATAAAAAAAAACAGAGTTAATTTGAAAAACAAAACGACTTATCCCATTGCCATAAAGTGGACATCTGGGACCTTAGTACACGTCATTTCCATTTAGTGGGGGATATTGCCAATTTTTCATCACAACCCCGTGTTTAAAATAATCCCTATTAGCATCAGGGAGATTGACCACTAAAGCTTTGTTAGAAAACCTAGTTTTTAAATAAAAGGTGGTGTCGCTGGTGACCCATTTATAACAATACATAATTTTAGGAATCCCTAGAAGAGTATCATGAATTTGATTCAATCTATGTACGCCATTAACTACCCTCCATGTATTTGGAACTACTCTTGCAGGAACAATATCAAAATATTGGCAAAATTCCAAACACTGGGGATTAGGCGGGAAAGAAAAATCACATTCGGCCACAAAAATAGAAGGAAACCAATGTCCCTCAGCCAGAGAAAATAAATCAGAAGGGCAAGAAAATTCTTCCAGAATAACCCAAGAAGGAATCCCAAAATCGGCCCTAAACTTATCCAACGATTCAATAAGGCAAACCACGATGGCTAAAAAAAAGAAAGAAGAAGGAAGGAAGAAGTTCTTACAGAAAATTAAGAAATCAGCTAAGGCAAATGACAGAGAAGATGATCGTAAGAAGAAAAACGAGAAGACAAAGAGTTTGGGAATCCAGATGGCAAAATGTAGAAGATAATCTGATTTTATCGCCTTTATATACGTTGCTTTGGAAAACGGGAAAAGTAATGATCACAGATGATGACGATTGCATTTTCGACGGCTAATCAAGGAAAAAGACGCAAGTACCCAAGCGTTCGCTAAAAATTTAAAATATTTACAAGTTTGCCACTTCGTGCTCAAAACTATTATGCTAAGAGGAAAATTTCACAAGTGTTGAAGGTTTGTAACCAAACAAGACATGGGAAATATGCCCGAGCAACTTTTGGGTATAATACTCCACACTCTCGCATCCAACCTCAGCTATGAAACATTTGGGGCTTCTGTTGATACAAAACGTAGTCAGCTGATGTGGACCAGTTATGTTACGACACGTGTCATCCAACATGGTATAAATATATGTACCGAGCAACTTAAAACGCCGATCTACTCAGCGTACCGAGCTACTCAGTATCGAGCAACTAACTGGGAAGATTAAACGACCAAGACAGATTCAATGAATATTCTTACTATGTACAGATGTATATGCCTATTTAAGGGCTATAAATACCTTGTAATACCCGCGAAGTATAATCAAGATTAAAAGCAAGACACCCAGTAATACAAGACAGTGGACGTAGGCCATTTCATTAAGACCGAACCACTTTAAAAATATCTTGTCTCATATCTTTATTCGTATTTATCTGTGATTAATTAAGTAGATCAAATCTAGTTTTTTACATCAACAATGGTTTTCTTTAACAACACGCCAACAATGATTGTATTGTATCTACCTGGGGCCCCACAATATATATTCATATATGTAATTGAAGTGAGTTGTCGTACCTGCTTACATTGACTTGAGTGTGTCAGCTCTTTTTGTCTAGAGATTGATTGGGGTTTCACTCCTCATTTTTTTTGGTAGCATACCTTAAGGTGTCCATCTAGCTTGCGTGCACTTCGACTGATCTCCATTCACAGTTTGTGGCTTTCGCTGGCCAAGCATTATTTTGACAGTGTTGGGGATTGAACTGAGGACCAAACCCAATCCACCCCCAAGACTATCCCAGTGACAACCTTATACCACTGAACGAAGAGACTTGGTTTTCACACCTAATGTATTCATTTTATATTTGTCTATTCAATGCAGTTGATATAAGTACTATTAATTCATTATCCTTTTAAAATACGATTGATAGGTAATAAAGAGTGCTTTATGTTTAATGTTCATCTGTTAAAATGTTTAAGTACTATTCTAGTTAATTTAATTTCAAAAACCATAAGTACAAATTGTGGCTCATTATCGTAATAATGTAGTCTATATATGGATATACACAATCGATTGATTTAATTTTTTTTAATAATTAAAAAAATATCACCAGGGTAATAGAAATAAACAATGGGTTTGAACGAAATCACTCATTTTAAATTATCATTAATGTTTTTAAACAAATAAGATAAGATGAGCATGTTTTATCACTAACTCAGTACATAATTTTCCAATATAATTTGAGGACATAAATTCACTAAAATATTATGTTTTGAGTACATAAGTTTGTACACATTACATTTTGGAATACTTACCATTAGGAAACGGAAACCTAATTTATTTCCTAGTTCAATACATGTTATAGTTGTAAAGCTCACGGATGTTGATAGGAGAGCTAACGTTTTCATCCCCATTAAGTAACTTCTCAGCAATGATTCGATTTGTCGCTTCTGTTGGGTGATATGCATCCCAAAACACATACTTTGCTCGATCATGACATAAAACCGAGCTTGTATTCACATTTTTCCCTTTAAAGCATATAAACGGAGGGAAATATCCTCCACAACATGGGTCATCAGCATTCTCGAATCCTAACATTGGCATAAAGTTAACACTCATTACATTACATAAAAAACAATAAGGTAATGAGAACAATAAAGAATAATTGGACATGGACCCTCAAATGATATCCATGAAATAGAGTTAGTAATACATTGGTCGGTGTTCTAAAAAAAACCCATGTGAACCCCCCACACCAATCAATGTATAACTGACAACTCAGACGTATTTATTTCGTGAGTATCATTTGAAGGTCCATGTAGAATTACTTGAAGAATAAATTAATAAAATAGAGATAATTTACCATAGTTTTACTAAATGCCACAAGATTTCCCTAAATTTATTTAAATTAATCATAAATGTCACTTATAATAACAAAATCGATAGTTACCCAACCCGATAGTGATCATTAAAAAATTCTATAAACGTATTATCAATAATACCCTCGTTAACCATTTTGTGACTAAGCCTAATGTTATTTAATTATAAAAGACAAAAAAATCCTCAATAATTATAAAATTCCGAATTTATAATTTTTATTTACAAAATATTATATGAATATAATGAGAAAGAATGATATACTGATCATCTTCCATGTCCACTAAGAGTTTTTTTACGTAAGGAATGTTTTTTGATTAAATTTTCAAAACTCAAAGGGCTAGTGTGATATTTTGCATGAATAAAACTGACTTCAAATTTTTGTAAAAATACATTAGGTCCATTTGATCAAAATATTCATAGTTAAATCTCATAAAATTACAAAGAAAATGAAATATCTATATCTATATAAAAGGTAAGTGTTAGTAATTTTTTTCAGTTGTGCATGTTTTCAGATAATTCACATTTAGGGTCCGTTTGGTTCGTGGTGAAATACTTTTCACCATGTTAAAAATAAATGGTGAATTATTAGCTTGATGATTTTGTTTTCACCATCTCCGTTTGGATGGTCGAGTTTTCACTAGGTGAAAATTTTAGCTTTTTCACCATTTATTGTTTGGATGGTCAAGATGAATATGGTGAAAAAATAAAATGACCATATTACCCCCATACTTCAAATGCACATAATTATTTTGATTTTCATCACACAAGTGTCAATGGCCATTAAAAAATATGCATTTACCTCAAACTCAAATTTGACACAATCCCCCCCCTAACTAGTCATATTTGGCTACGCAAGACAAATAAGTAAAAAACAGTACCAATTAAAAAAAAAGTCCTAATTAAAAAAAAAAACAATCCTAATTTAAAAAAAAAAGTTTTCAATAATGAAAAAAAACTGTCATTTGTTAAAACAATCACAATTAAAAAAAAAGAGTCAACTATAAAAACAGTAGCCCACAATTAAAAAAATAGTTCTCAACAATGAAAAAATAGTCCCAATTAAAAAAAATAGCCCTAATTAAAAAAAAAAAAGCAGTCCTAATTAAAAAAATAGAATCCCAATTATGAAAAAAAAGTGTTCCAATTAAAAGAATTTAAAAAAAAAATTCCCAACTATGAAACCGTCCCAATTAGTAAAAAAAATTCCGAACACATTACCATGCACCAAACAAATATTCATTTTTTTTTAATGGGAATAGCTATTCCCACACCCTCCATATGTTCCCCCCTCACCCTTTGAATAATAAATGACAATTGTGCCCTTAAATTTATAAAATCTAAATGTCCAATTTTTTCACCTTCAACTAAAATAAATACATTTGATAAAAAAATGTCCATTTTTTAAAATAAATAATGAAATAGTTTTTTATCAACGTCCATTTAAATGAAAAATAATTTTTTTTATAAAGAACATAATGTTTTTTAAATGAAAAAATAACTTTTATAATTTTTATATTTTCAGAATATTAAAATTTTAATTTTCTTGAATATTAGGATTTCTATTTTCAAAATATTATGATTTTATTTTTTCCGTAATATTATGTTTTTTTTTAAATTAATAGATTTTTGGGCAAAAGATTATATTTGTTCAAATGATATATGCATAGAGGGTCTTTTGATCTTTTAATATTTAAATATTGAAAAGGGTGTGGGGGAAGACATAGAGGGTGCATGAATAGCTATTTCATTTTTTTATTTATTTTTAAAAATTTAAATTATTTTAATTTTTTTGAAATTTTTGAATATTTTGAAAATTTTAATTTAAAAAAAATGAAATTTAAAAAAAAATATTTTTTTAAATGAATATTTAATGATCGTGTTAATTGAGAGGGAGAAATGAATGTGTGATAGTTGTAAGTAGAAATAAAAAAGGTTAGTCTGATAATAAAATAAATTTCATTATTTTCACGTGTTAAATTATTCACTTCACTCATGGTTTAAAATGGTTAAAGTTCCACCTCACTTTTTACCATATTCATTTTATTTTACCATATTAAATGAATAATTTAACACGTGATAGTTGGCGATAGTTGAGAATGATCCTTAGTGTACGATTTTAACCTTACCATGTTGGCGATAGTTGAGAATGATCTCCCTTACAATGTCGTAGGAATTTGAATAAACAAAGATAGCTTCTGGTCCCATCTGTTGATTTAATCCATGTAACACCTCCTCCAGCCTTTTGTTATATCCTTGAACTAATGTATTCACCTTAACAGAGCATTGGCCAGCAGGTACAAGGTGGAGTGCGCGGACAAAGGGTATGCAACCAAGAGGTCCAACACCTACCACAATCAACTTTCGAGCCCCTAGATCATAGAGTCGCTTTAAAAAAAAAGAACATAAATTAGCAAATGGGCTTGTTAATTTCAGGTAGCACTACCAATTACTTTAAAGTACCTTAAGTTGCATTGTCAAATTAGATATCATGAAATCTTGAAACATAGGTGGGGGAACTTTGTCTTCACTGAAAAATGGAATGGACGGCTGGAAATAATTAAGAACATCATTGGACCCAATTGTTAATGAGAAGATTGCCTTCTTTAAGAATTGCTTTGTACCATTCTCTCCCATCACATTCACCATCAAAGATCTGCTTTGCTCAAAATAGTTGATTTGCTCTCCTAGTGGAACTCTTCCTATCTGCGCTATACATTTTTGGCTTACAAATATTTAAAAGAAAAATGGAATAATAGTTTGCTTTTATGAAAAGTTAAAAACTGAGGGGAATGAGATGGGTGCTCTTTTTGCTTTTTCCTTCTAGTTTTCTTTTTTTGTTCATATAATCAAATTAGTACACTACAAGAAGTAGGTTCTATAGAAAATCGGAAAAGTGAGATTATCTCCCACAAACATTCATTTCGCCACTACTTTTTCATTTTGTTAAAAAATGCAATACTTTCCTATTTTGTAATCAAACACATCCTAAAATGAAAAAAATGGTAAAATGCAAAAAATTCTTTAAACTGTCTAAGTAGTTGTAAATACTCTACCAATATTGCAATATCCCTGAAAACGAAGAAAAGCATTGCTTGTACTATGCTTAAAATATTTTTCTTGTGCTATTAAGACATATTAGACCCCATTTCCATATGCGGTAATATTTTGTGTAGATTGTGACATCAAAACATTTAAGTACCAATTTGAATACTATCTCCCATTTGGTTAACCTATGGATTTTTTGTCGTTACTAAAATGTAGCGTTTGGTTCATGCATGACAAGTGACATGGAAATATACACTAAATATCTATTATACCAACATATTATGAATATGATATTTTGATGTGTATAAATGCACAACTATAAGGTGCAAGGCGTGGATACCATAATATCAATTATCCGTATCCGTTTAAAAGTATGTTATCCACTGTATTCGTATCCGTTCGAAAAGTACATATAACTATCCTTATCCTTATCCATATCCTCTCGGATTTAAATAATATCCATACTTATTTATATCGTATATATCAGTACATATGACACTGATCTAATGCTACTTCCTATTTATCACAATCCCACTTTACAAGTTCCTCAATAGTCGCTTAAAACTAATACATCGATTTGGTCTTAGCAAGAGTATACTAATTACAACTTATAATAGATAAAAAGATACAAATCATAGCAATGGTAATCTAGAGTAAAAGATAAAGAGAGATTAGAGAAAAATAATGAAACCAGATTTATGTGGTTCGGCCCACGGCGTTGCCTACGTTCACAATTGCAAGTATTGATTGTATTGATTCAATGGGAAAAAGCCATGGATGAAGGTTGGATACAATCTCTCAAGTTCACTCTAGATTTGACAGTAAAATGATATAAGGTAAAAATATTTCGATCTCCTTAATGTGAGGGTGTGCGTGCTATTTATAGACTGTTAGAAGAAAGAGAATAAAGAGTGACATGTGTTATTCCTATAGGTTAGGCATGTACACACTTTACACGCAAGTGGGAGAATAATCATAAAGTTTATTATGTGCACATGGGGGATATTTGCATATCTCCCCCATGTATGTGCACTGCTGATATCATCCAATCACACATTATATGTTTGATTAAGTAGAGTTACTTGATGCTATTAAATGGTAGTGAGCTAGTAGAGTTAAACTGACTGGCTATGATACTGTGGCCGATCAGCCTGGTAATTGAGCCGACCTCATTTTTGTGAGTAACGAGTCAAGGTGTCCTTTTTTGATTGGTCCACGAGCCTAACCATATTCATAGTATAACAAAAGCCCCCAAGAATTTGCTCACGATTGAAGATTGCAGCTGATTTTCTAAAGTGTTATGTCTTTTGGGTATATGTTGAGCAGATTGAGTGAGTAAAATGTTAACTGTGGAATGTCATCGACCTCCACTCTTTTGATTGTCTTTGAATCTTTTTGGCTCCCGCAGAGCAGAATGAACTTGACAAGTGTCAACCCCTGGGAGTGGTATTTGGTGTAATTATGACGCGTGTGCCTACGACAACGTTGCGTTAGTCTCTGAAGCGCTAGTTACCTTTTCCAGGCGTGACATCATGCTTAACTTTAATAGGGGTAATGACCATCTCATAAAAAGCATAAAACCCAGATTTCCAAATCATTTCAAACTTTCTAAATGTTTCCTTTATACAAGAGTTTTCTACAGAGATAAACTGCCTTTCCCCTCAATGATCCTTTTTCTTCGACTATCCTTTCCTTATTTCTGTCATTTTCGGTTAGCTACAACCGAGTAAACTCCATTACAGAGGGGTTTCTTAGAGGCATTAGAATTTCTGTCGTCCTTAAATATTTTAGAGTTCCAAGTATGTAACTCTCCTTTTTGTAGCTTTCTTAGGATTTTCTTTTGAAATTTTTGCGATTTCCTCTTATTGTAGGTATTTGTTGCTAGATTTGGTTATTGCTGGCGTTTGATTGAAGATTCCACATGCTTAGGTGGCCATTGAGTTGTTTGGACTAGGTTTTTATAATTAGTGCTTTTTCTGGGTTAAAGTCCCCAAAAATTTTCTTTGCCAATGTATAGATTAGCCCTCAATCCTCGAAATTCCTCCTTTATGAGCTATGAACCTTGGATTAAGAGGTGGTTAAAACACCCCAAGGAAAAAGACCAACAATTTCCTTGTGTTTATGCCAGAAGATTTCCAACACTCGTTCAAATCATTCATCCCTAAGAAGAGTCTGGTCATCTCAAGTATACTCTCCAAGTCCCTTCGTCCACTAGGTTAACCCCCCAGCCACCATACCTAAAGTACAGTTCTTTCTAGTGGTGTTAGGTTGGTAAGCACAATTTTGGACGTTTCCATTATAAATTTAGAGTCTTTAGAAGTATATGTGATGGTTGAGAGGACTAATCCGTTAACTTCGTCAATTATTGTGCCCTTTAGTGAGAAAATATCCACTAATGACTTTTATGACCCTAGTAATACATAGACTAGGAGGCATCATGGCTGTGATATTATTGAAGATGAGCTTGACGACCTAAGGGATCTCCAATCTATCCCCATTAACATCACTATTAGATTATCTAACAGTGATAAGAGGGTTTATAATCGGCTTAATGCCGATGAGGTATGCTTTCCAGTTTGGGCTCTATAGGATTAAAGACAACGTCAAAGCCCCAAACTATTATTACTTTTCTCATAAGATATCCCATTTAAAGTTGGTGAAGGTCATCCAGACGAGCAACCACACCTAAAAAACATGATTTGTATATTTGTTCAGTGCCTGAGAGTTCGGCCCAAAATGATTTTCTCCTTTGCTCCATTTTCTCCCCTGCTGAGTACGTGAGACTTGGATATTACACCCACATCGACGAAAATTCTGAAGACAGATTAGTGTGAGAAGAGACTGTAGTAGCTGGAGTCGAAGACGAGGCCGATCAGAAGGTCACTGAAGTTATGCAAAAAAATTTAAATGTTAGGTCATCCTCATTTTTTCATCTCATTATAGTTTGTCTAACTATTGAATCTTTTTGTGAAACTTCTATCCCTAAATCCTTAGGCTTTATTATTGAACCCTGCTCTGGAATCAGGGCTGGCAATTTTTGACACGATAACCCGTTTATGGTAATAACCCGAAATGACCCGAACATAACACGATTAGCTTGTATAGATTTAAGAGTATTCAAAACTTATACCCAAATAAAAATCAATGCGACCCGAAAATGACACGATTAACCCGAATTGCCACCCCTATCTGGAATGTCAACCAAGCTTGTTGCTCATTCTTCCATAGATATTATTCGTCAGAGAAAGCTTAAACAAGAGGCTAAGAGGAAGGAAGATGCTGACTCTAAGTCCAAAAATGAGGCTTACACCCAACAAAGGGCTGAGGCCAAAGCTAGGAAAAAGGTTCAGGCTGATGTTGTTGCTGCTACACCAAAGGTAAAGGCAAGGGTAAAGCTACTGCTTTGCAAGATGTTTCGCATGCTGGGAAAAAGAGGACTTTAGAGGCTGTGACCCAAAATGGTCCAAAAAAATAGATGACCAATGATCTAAGGAAAAGGGTGAAAATCGATGGACAATAAGCTCATTACCTGGTCAAAGATGGGGGGTCATCTTCTCGCTATGGAGAAGTGGAAGAGTTTTCTTTTGACCTTGAGAAACATATCACTATCGAGAAGTTAAAAAAGGGTCCAAACTCCATTTTCCACTACATAAATAATGCTACTGAAGTGGCTAGTTACCACGGGTATAATCCAAACTTTGAATTCCTTAGAGGTATTAACCCTGACACCTTGTCGAATCTGTTTTAGTACCTAACGTTTGAGTAATTTACCTATCAAAACTTCGATTCATATTATTTTTACTAAATATTTTGTTGAGTTGATCTCATTACCTTCTTTCAGGGAGCTATGGGTGCCACCACCTTGAGGGAGAAAGTTGTATCATATCAGCATGCCTACGAGAAGGATAAATAAGCCAATTTCGAGCTCTTTGCACAGTGAGAAAATATGAGAGATGAGCTAAAATATCAAAGCTTGAAAGAGGCCCTTAAAAAGGTCAATGAGGATGAGTACCCTATGGCTGAGCAATCTGATCTCCGTGGACACTATTGCTTATGTGACAATTGCCAATATAAATAGGGTCTCACCATTTTCAATCCTTGGAGTGGTTTGGTAGGCCCAAAGTACGTTGGACAAGTCATTAATCTAATTCCCTTTGACATCAACACGTTTCTTTTTTATACCTTCAAGCAGTGTCCTATTGGTAATCTCAATCTTCCCGTTATATTGGGGGTGAGAAAGAGTAGAATGCAACTTCTTGATCTTTAAAAGAACACAGTCCCAGAACTACTCATTGTCAAATTGGGTACCGTGATATGTTATGAAGGCGTATGGAATTTCGTATCTGTAGATGATATGTTTTCATATGAAAAAGAACACTTTGGCGTAGGTCATTTCCACCAACGGTTCAACTTCCACCCACTTCCTCAAGTAGTCTTCTATGCCCTTCTATTCTAAAATCGACTCATTTGATGCCTACTAGTGTAATTTTTTTTATATCAGATATTCCCCCACAAAAAATCCTAATTCCTCATGGCACCTGCCTACCTAACATAGTTATTTGTTCAGGTAAAAGATCTAGGGTCTATATTATGTTTTAGTCTTTCATAAGCCTAGGAAAAGTGTTGTTTTTTGTGGCTTTGGGTAATTGGCTCCCCCTCTGCCCTTTTTCTCAAGCTTTGTACATGCCACCATGAAGAGGCTATTTCTTCACTTTGATAAATATATCAATCGAGAGTTCCGCCTCCCCTATCTAAAAAAAAATATAACATAATCTCCCTTACGTCTTCAATAGTGGGTCGACTAAATCCATACCCCATATTGTAAAGGGCTAAAGGGGAGTGATTGGAGCCAAATATGCTCATGAGATCTTGTGTATGTTAGCATAATACTAGAATTTTTCACACTATCTCGCATAGTTCGTACAATCCTCCTTCATGGTGGGATAATAATAGCCCTGAGTTACCATCCTCTTAATAAATGATTAGCCTACTGAGTGGGCTCCTCACGAGACCTCATGGACTTATTTGATCATCTTTGGCACTTTCGTGTGATAAACACATCTGAGCAAAGACACTATGAATCCAAATCTAAACATAAATTTTCCTTCAAACACGTATCTCATCGTCTTATAATGCAGTCTTCTTTCCTCCTTTGGATTTCCTGACACTGCCTCGGTCTCCAAATATGGTCTAATGGGGTCCATCCAATATGTCCCCACATCCAACTTCATAGCAAGCACACGTTCTCCTTTAGTACTATATTATGACAAGATCTCTATAGGCACTATTCTTTGAAGTTCATCTCTTGTAGCTGATGCTTGATGAGCACATGCATATACTCAGGAGTTCTCAGCTCTTGGGATTTGACCATTTGTATGGTTGAGACTCTTGACAATAATTCTTTCACCTTTTCTAAGTACTTCATCATGGAATCCTCTCTTGCTTCATAGATTTCAAGTACTTGGTTCACCATTAACTGAGAGTCTCTATGGGTCGACAGCTGCTCAACACCGAGCGATAATGCCAATACTAATCCTACTACCAGAGCTTCATATTCCACCTTGTTGTTAGAGGGATCAAAGTTGAAATTGAGGGCATATTCAATGTCTGCACCTTCAGGAATGTTGATAAGTAGTCCTGCTCTACTGTTGTTGGCACATAATGAGCCATATACAAACTATCGCTACACGAGAGGGTCCTTTTTAAAATCTCCTTCAATTAAACAACCATCCATAAAAAGATTCTTCATCTGATCCAAGTCGCGATCACTTTTTTCTTGCCGATCCAATGACTCTGGCTGGTTATTGATCTTCTCTGCTAGGTTTTCTTCTATCTACTCAATTATTTTCTCTTTGAAAATGAATTCTACTATAAATTCGGCCACTGCTTGGCCCTTTATCATCATCCTAGGCTCATATAATATGTCATAATCTCCTAGTTATACGATCCAATCTATCAATCTACTTGATGTTTTGGTCTTATGAACAACTTGTTGTAGAGGAAGGTATGTATAAATGAAAATTATATATGTTTGGAAGTACGACATTATCCCCCCATATGTTTCAATTAAAGCAAATGATAATTTCTCCAGTCTAAAGTAATGGATTTGAGATTCAAGGTATGCCTTTCTAGTATAGTATACATGATTTTATGCTCCATCTTCTTGTCACTCTAGTGTCGAGCTGACTGTTGACTTCGACACTGCCAGGTATAAATCTAACTTCTCACCAATGATCGACCTTGACAGTAACAAAGTGGATCCCAGGTACTTGTTTGGGTTCAAAAAATCTTTTATACATTCTTAGTTCCACTAAAAGGCCTTTCTAAGAATCTTAAAGAATGGAAGACATCTATCATTGGCTGTTAAAATAAATCGATTCAATGCAGCTACTCGTCCCGTCAATCTTTGGATCTCTTTTTTGCTCTTGGGAGGTTGCATATTGATCAATGCTTGAATCTTATCTGAATTAGACTTTATACCCTTATGGTTTACTATAAACCTGAGGAACTTTCCTTCCCTAAATCCGAAGACACACTTCACTGGATTCAACTTTATTTGGTAGTTCTCCAATTGATCAAACATCCTATCGAAGTCATTAACATGATCTGTTGCCTTCTTAATATTTTTCAACATATATTCTACATACACTTCCATAGTCTTCCCGATCTATTCCTCAAAGACATTATTCAAAAGTCTTTGGTACGTTGCTCCAGAATTTTTTTGCCCAAAGGGCATAACATTGTAGTTGTATGTACCTTCACTTGTGATGAACAAGGTTTTGTCCAAGTCTTCAGGCTTCATCCTGATCTGGTTGTACCTTGAGTAAGCGTCCATAAAATTAAGCAGCACGTACCCAGCAATGGCATCGACTGGCAGATCAATTCGAGTAAAAGGATAATAGTCCTTGGGCCAGGCATTGTTAAGTAGGTAAAGTTGATTCCCGTGCACCACTTATCATTTTTCTTTAGAACCATAATGATGTTAAGAGCTCTTCTCGGTACTCAACATCCTCTATGAATTCTTCCTCTTTCAACTTGTCAAACTCCTCTTAAATGGATATTCTTTTCTCCTGGATGAACACACGACGATTCTATTTGACGGGCTTTATGTACTTCGCAATACTGATCTCATGGCAAAGAAATTTTGAATCTATCCCTGACATGTACTCATGACTCTAAGAAAATACTCTCTTTCTGTTCCTTGAAAAGTCTGCCAATTTCTTCTTGAGAGTTGGTTCCACTAACGAGTCGATTTGGGTTGTCCTCTCTAGGTTCTAGCCATCTAGGATGATTGGATTAATCTTATCAACAGCCTTGCTTCTGATCAACTTATCTTCATATCATCTGTGTTCGATTGGTAGGCCAAATGTCGATGGCGACCTCCACCTCGATCATTCCTAAAGGGTACACCTTCTCCATAAAAAAAACTAATGAGAGGCCTGCGATACGCCTTTAGCTTCGTGTTATTCAATCTCAATTTCATGAAATAACTGTAGAATAACACATCTGAAGAGTTGCCATTATCTATTAGAATTCTCACTACTCTGCTCTCGTGCACCAACATAGTGATGACCAGAGGGTCGTCATGTGGATAAAGAATAACATACTAATCATCTTTTAAAAAATAAACAATGAGACGATATTTACATAGCTTATGAGTATGAGTCTCCACAGTATCAACTAAATTGATCTCCCGGGCATAAGCACAAGCCTCCCCCTCGTTGAGGCAGGCTTTCCTCTCTATTGGTTCATCTCCACCACCAGCATCGCACTTAGCTATAAAGTGACAACCAAGAGAGATCATACCAACCTCATTCACAGGTTCCTTGGTCTTCTTGGGCAGATCTAGATCACCCTTTAAGTCCTTGTCTCAACCTTATTTTTTATCATCAACCTTTTTGCAAGAAGACTTAAATTATCACATAGGCTTCTGCTCGTTCCTTTTATTTTCTCGGCCACCTTTGTCTATATACTTCATCATCTTGCCTCGTCTTATCAAGGCTTCAACCTCGTTCTTTAAGGCTAAGCAATTGTCAATGGTGTGTCCGTGATCTTTATGGAACTCATATTACTTCATCTTGTCTCTCCTGTTTGGTGGAGCCGTTAATTTTCCAATCCACTTGAGGTAACTACTTCCTTGGATCTCCTCGAGGGTGTGGTGGACGCCCACAATGAGGGGGATATACTCATCATACTTTCTCATTTCGTCAGATTTCTTCGCGTCCTTAAAATTTTCCTTTTTTTCTAAACTCTTGCCAGTGTCAGACGTAGCGTGTCTTAACTCCTTTGCTGCCATCTCTTCTTCAACATTTATAATCTTGCCAGATGTAACACCACATAATTTTAATAATTTTTATACTAGGATTAATTAAATTAAATTGATAAATTAATTTGAATTAAAATAAATATTAATTAGCGAGTCGAGGGTTAATATTTATTTATATTGAATATTACTTAGTGAATGAGTAATAAATTGATAAGAAAATATTATGATTGTCGTGAGTGAGAAATACAACAGTTCAGGTAAATTTAGTCGGGACGCACGTGTCAATCGTGTCGGGACTTAATTTTGAGAAATAAAATATAAGTTCAATTTAAATAATTCAAATAGTCATTTTGAGTGCACCCGGTGTGTCAGAAAGGGTCGAAATAGTCAGAAAAGTGTACTCGGGGGATTAGTTTGGGTCCCGAGAAATTTTTAGCTCAAACCGGCATCCCGTAGGGGTATTTTAGTCTTTTGAAATTTGGGGGAAAAGGGAGCTACAAAACTAGGATAGTTATATCTGCAGTTATGTAAGGGAAGTTAGGGTAAAAATAATAAGAAATATAGATGGGATACAAGAGGAGGAAGGAGAAGGGTTTTCAGGGAGACTTGAAGGCTTTTCCACCATTCTTGCACCACTGCCGCCGCCGTTGAGTAGATCGGAAGGAGAGGAACACCACCCGACTATTATTCTGTGAAAATTTAGACCTACATATAGAGGCAAGTATTTATCTTGCTGATTTATGAGTAGATATACCATCCGTGGTAGAATAGGACGATTATCTTATTGATTTCATGAATTTTGGCTTTAATTGGAAGATATAAACCATGTTATTGGGTAGGAATTGTGATAGACTTGACTCCTTATGCATATAGGACGAAATTGATGAGTTAGTGTAACGAATTAATGAAGAAATATGGACTGAGGTTGAAGTTCTTGAACAAAAATGATAAACTAGGGTTTTTAAGGGTTAATCTTGAATTAAATCAATTTGAAGGTGTTCTTTAAGGATTTAATGGTTTTATTACGTTAAAAATCATGTATACCTGCTACTATGGTGTTTGAGACCTTTGGTTGGGAGTTTGAGATCGTGTAATGGTGGTTTAGAGGATTAAAATTGGTGATTATCGTAACTGTTAACATGGAGAATATGAGACCTGTTATAGGTGAATCGATTCGACTCCTTGGTCGAATCGATTCGGAAGGCGAATCGATTCAAACCAAGGCTGAATCAATTCGGTTTCCCAAATTTTAACTATCTTCCCCTTTTTGTTTAGAATTCATAGGGAGCAATCAGGGTTAACTGTTAGAAGGAATTTTTAAATGTAATTAGAGATACTTTACTTACCAGTAAGCCAATGTTGGGATTTAGACTTAGTGACATGAAGGGAAATATGATTAAAGTTAATTAGGTTTAATTGGGGAATAAAACCTAATTCGGATAATGATATTGTGTCACAGGAAACCAAGGGAATGTATGACCTAGACCAGTAGTGTACATGTGAGGTATCTACTGAATTTACTTAAGGGAAAATTTGTAATCCTTTGAGTATTAGGAAACCCTCGGGGATAGACGATGAGAAATATTAAGGTAAAGTAATGATACGTAGAATAATAAAGAATTATCATACTATGTACGGGATATCTATGATAGGTTAAGTGAATATCTGTACATAATATATATATAGGTGGTGTGAATACCTATTATTTGATTTATTATGTATAAACAAACCTAGGATACCTACTATCACGGGAGGTTTTTGCGCTGTGGAAAGTCTTATCCCGATGAGAGGATTTCGACTTGTACTCTAGAATATAGAACCTAGGCACGTGCTATCTGAGTGTGTGATGGTTTCGACGGTCAAGTGGGCACGTTTGGTGTGTGCGTGACCTATAGACTTTGAACTCTGTTCGCCTCCAATATGTGTGATTTGATTTATAGTTCTAGGGTGATATTCGAACCAATATCCTTATTTGGTACATGATGTACTGGGACGTGATAGCAGAGTATGCCCGCATAACAGGTCTTCACCTAGGAATTCTGTATATATACATATTATAAGAGTGATGTAATTACATATACATTTGATTGATTGTACTACGAGTGTAATAATAGATAAGATATATAATGATGCTTAAATTACTCTAAGTATGTGAGAACTTAATCATTAACTGGTGGCTCTTTTAATATCATATTGTATGGGAAGTATAGGTGGGAACATTAAATTATTAAGTGGGAAAAGATCCAAGTCAAACTAGTTAGGCGGGGTAGTATAACTAGGTTAGTTAGAAGAGTACGTTAGGCGTGCCCAATAGGTGAGAGTTGAGGATTTCCATGTGACAGCACGTAGAGCTAGCATGTATATAATATGTACTCTTTACTGAATTTTAAATACTTACTAAAATATTTTCAAACTGCTTTACTTGGTCTCTGACCCGTTTCAAATCCATTTTTGTAAAAAAATATTTTAGGTGCCCAGCCACAGGGATGCCAGACTTGGGATTTCCTTCACTTGTCGTGCTGCAGCTGTTGTGGAAGTTGCAGGACCTTGGTATTAGACACCTCCACACCTTTTAATTCCTGTCTCACCTTTTATCTATTCCATTCAGTCATGTTGCCCTTTTCTTAGTCGGTGGTTATTATTGAGATATTGTACTTTTATTTCATTTATAGCATTGGATTTAGTTTTCTTTTTATGGATGACTGTATTGGAATTTTTATCTGGAGTATTATTCCAGGCACATTTATTTATTTTGTTATCTTATCATCCATTATTATGTGCGTGGAATGGTGAATGTGATTTATTTAGTTTAGATTAATTGCATGTTAATAGAAAGAATTAAAATTTTGACATTGAGCCATTAGGGTATTAGTAATTAATTGGATTTCGACAGTGATGGTGAGAATGAAACCATTAATGATTCATGTTTAATTTAATAATGGACTGATCACCCAGGTTTAAAATAGGCGGGATGTCACACTAGCCTTGACTAGAAGCTCACCCATCGTGCTCGGCGGTTCCTTAGCCAATGTCCAGTATAACTTCCCAAGCAATGTACTACTCATAATGACTGTGATCGCAATTTTCTTGTCATAATCAATTACTTTAAGCTTCTAGGTATTAAATCATGTGATGAACTCCCTTATCGTTTCATCCATTTTTGGACGGACGCTTAACAATTGAGCCACCCTCTTGCCTGACTTTGTACCGAAATAGAAATTATTGACAAAGAGGTCGACAAACTGCTAAAAATTTGAGATCTTCCCTTTTGGAAAGTTGTTATACCAAATTCGGCACGATCCCATGATTATAATAAAGAAGGCCCTAAATCACGTCTCATCTGGAATGGAGTAGATATCTGAAAAAGTCTGTTATTGTTCCACGTGTAGCATGTGATCTGATTTGCCATCGTACTTGTGAGTGATGGCAGACAGTTTGAATTTTGTGGGTGTTAAATAACCCACAATTACTATTGTGAAGGGTGATGCTTGAACAAAATCCCTTTGGAAAGGGTTTTTTGTCTTGATAATCTCACGCAAATGATCTTTCAAACTTGTAATATATCCATTCCATGACTGTTCATCTTGTTCGACCTTCACGGTGACTATCATGTCTGCACAACCTCAGATTTTCGTTGAGCTCTATTCATTAGAAATCTACTCGAATTTAGCAAACCCTCACGCACTTGGTCTTGACCTGTCTGAGCACTTGACCCTCCTGGACTCTTCTCCGTGTTCTCTGGGCTCTCTTGATTCCTTGTACTAGTGTGCCCTTTCTTCTCTTAGGCTCAATTGATCAAATACAGAACCCCTTCTCAACCTTTCGAGAACATTTGATCGTTCCACGTAGTAGGTTTGTTCATCGTCATATCCAACTGATCACATGGGCGATGTTTCCCCTGGACAATATGATCTATCATCTCCACCTGATCCAGAGTACCACTTCCTGCTACCTTCACCTCCCGAGCCCATATCCAATCTTTTAGGATTTTCATCCGCTTTGTCATAATGAGCATGTCTCCTATCCTGTATGGGGAAAGAGGTGGAATTTCTCGCATAATGTCCATGTTTTCACCCCCGTTGGTGTAACAAGGTTAATCTCAAACCTGTTTTGCTCGATCAAAAAACTTTGCGTCATCTGCTTCTCACTTTCTTGCATATCCTCCTGTACTTTAGCCAAGCTCATTAAGATCCCTTGTAGGTCTCCCCCACCCACATGGATAGAGAAAGAAGCTCCTTTAGTGGATCAATGACCTTTTGGTTTTCCCCTCATTTTTACACTGTTCCCAGAAAAATAGAGCTCCATAACAGCAAAAACAGAGTATACAAAATATAGTAGAAGAAATTATAGAAAAAGTGAATTTAAAGTAAGAAAAAGTATATCCGACGGTGGATTCAAGGAATTAAACTTAATTGAACCGAAATTGATTAAAAACAACTCTAATTTAACAAAATGCAGATTAATCGGATTGCGATTCACTAGTTTTCCAGAGCTACGTATCCTCGAGCTTTAGGAATTAACCAAAAAATGCTAATCTGTTATCACCGATTCCCACAAACGACACCAATTTGTTATCGCCTAAAACCAGTACATTGATTTTGTCTTAGCAAGAGTGTAATAATTACAAGCTATAACAGATAAATGTATATAAACCAAAAAATGCTAATCTAGAGTAAACGATAGAGATATATGAGAGAAAGAGAATGAAACCAGATTTACGTGGTTTGGCCCAAAGAGGTGCCTACGTTCATAACTACAAGTGTTGATTATATTGATTCAATGGGCAAAATCCATAGATGAAGGTTGGATATAATCTCTCAAGTTCACTCTAGACTTTGACAACATAACGGTAAGGTAAAAATATCTCAACTCCCTTAATGTGAGGGTGCATGCTATTTATAAGCTATTAGAAGAGAGAAAATAGAAAGTAAAAAGTGTCATGCCTTTATAGGTTAGATAGGTAAACACTTTACATACAAGTGGGAGAATAATCATAAAGTCTGTTATGTGCACATGGGGGGAATATTTGCATATCTCCCACACGTCTGTCACACTGTATACACTTGCTTAAACGAAGTTACTCGACGATGTTAACCGACTACGAGCTAGTTGAGTTAAACTGACTTGCTGTGACGTCGTGGCCGACTAGACTGGTAACTGAGCCAACGTCATTTCTGTGAGCAGTGAGTTCAAGTGTCATCTTCTGATTGGTCCACGAGCCAAACCATATTCATGGTATAACAAAATCTTTGAAAATTTTGGTTTATTATATGGAATAAAAGAACTTGGTGCACTGTTTTGACGTGGATGTCACATTAACCAACTCGATTTCATAATATATTAGGTAATTTTTTTTTTTGAAAAGGTAAAGAGTCGGCTTGCCTTTTTTGAGTCGTAGTTGATCTTTAAACAAATCAAAGTAGAGTTGAAGAGATAAAGGGCATATTTTGAACTTCCACGACTAAATCCTATTTCACAATTCATGTTCATAGACAACTAAAACCCCTTTCAAATTATGTGAAATTTTCTTTTCGTTTTATTTTGTTGATTCATCTTTCCATGAGATTGATTTTATTCATACTCAAAATAAGTAGCTAAGATTGTGTTAAATCAATGATGTAGATGTATTAATTATAAAATAAATATACTTAAAACTAAATTATAAAAAAAATTATTATTTTTATTTTTTTTGTATGTTGGGGGGGGGGGGGGGGGGGAGGGAACATAAAAAAAGTTAATAACTAATACATACAAACAAGGTTCCAGTTTTATCCAGAATCCCCGAAGCGCCCGAAGCATAATTTATTCCACCAAGAATGGCATTAGATGACGTGTTAGGGGCCAGGTACGGAGGAGGAAATGACTTTGCTCCAAGAGCTTCATCTGGAAAAAAAAAAAAAAGAAAAAAGAAGAAGAAGAAGTAAAGTTATGAAAGAGCTAATTGCTTCACCTACCACTCCAGGTTGTCGTTAGAATAGAACCATCATCAAGGACAAATTAATGGCTTCCATTAGTGGTCACTAGGACGACATTAGGGGCCAATTTCAGATGTCCTTTCCACGAGGGAGCCACATCCCTTTGCATATTATAGAAATTTTGTGCTTTTTTATTAACCTCTCTGGGTGATCTAGATGTTAATTACAAAGTTAGCTGGCTCTATGCATTTAAGAACAAAGATTCAATTGAAATGCGATATTAATTACTTACTTTTAGGTACAACTAACTACCCAGGATGAAGAAACATCAACAAAGCAGCCAAAATACCTCCATGTATACTAACTTTTAGCAGAAAATGAAGTACAGTGACGTTATGGACTCTCCAAAAGCTATCATAGGCACTATTCTCTAATGTAAAATGACCTAATTTTAAATCCGTGGCGAATTAGGAGTCATGTTTTAGAAATAGTACCTAGAACAAGGTGATTTTCAAATTTATGTATCCTACCGACAATCATGAACGAACAATGATCCACATGAATGTGTTACATTCTAAAAATATTCATAGTAAATTAAAATTTTCCTTAAAATGTTTGAATTTCTAATAAGAACTCCTAAGTTAGGATCAAGAGAGTAGGAAACTAAAATAAAAGGGCGCAAGAAAACAAGAGTCGTGTCTGACACAATACGAATATGTCGACACAAGACACTAGATCGTTAGAATACCACACGCCAGGGATATAACATTAAATAATGATAATGTATAACTTTACATAGAGAAATTCACAAGTACGTGAAAAAAAAAGAACATGTTTGAATATTATTAAAACATAATAGATAATTATTTTAAAGCAGAACATGAAAATTAAGTATACATTGGAGCATGTTCTTTAAACTATGTGGTAAAAAATGATGTCACCTAATATAGCTTATTGCATACTTATTTTTTAATTTTCTGAAAGAAAGTATTGCCTATATAATAATTATTTATAAGACACAGAAGTAATAGTTCTCATAGACCTAGGGGCACATTACCAACAATATCTGAAATGGTGCGACCATTGGTGAATCTCCCTGTGGGATGACCACCAGAGGGCTTAAAGTCGATGCCATAAGGAGGAGAATCTGCCTTGGAAAGGGTGAACAAATAGTCATTGTTTCCAGCATCAACCAAAGAGTCTCCAAACACAAATGTAGTAACACTAGTACAGGGCATAACATGAAATGATATTACAACGAGGGCTGTAAAAATCAAAGACAGATAAATTATATGTAACTTCATTGTCACCTAAGCCGGAAAAAAGGCCTATCAATAATTTTTATAAACAGTTGCTTGTATATGTACGAGTGAGTACTAAAACTCATGACAGTAGTGGCAAGTAAAAACACAGCTTGCATGCGTAAGCGCGTGGCCCATGCTAAGGTAACGGAGGTACAATGTTTGAAAAGTTCTTGGCTGAATTGGTCCATGTCTGATCTATCACATTTCTTCATAATCTAACGTACAATTTTGGACCTTTTCGTACTATTGAATTACTTGGTCAGTCGCTGATAAATGGTAGGAAAAGGTAGATGAGAAGATATTTGCAACTCCAGAACTTTCAATAATTAACCTCAATTGTGGGTTAAGACTAGAAAATTTTCTTTTTACAATCTCCGAAATGAATGTATGGTCTATTCTGATTCTGGCACAGTATGTATATACATATATATATATATATATATAAACTGATTGATAAACGATTTGAAAATTCCAAATTTCTGATTTTCCTTGCAAATATTTTCCGAGATCACGCACTCCAGTTTGTTTCAATTTCTCGTACTTTTTTCCCAAAACAATCAATTCCTAAGATTTTCTAATTTATGGCATTCGGCATTTTTGTAAATTATACCAAATTCTGATTTTGCTGAAAAACTTATATGGCTAGAGTTTTGAATTCTGGAAAAAAGAAGAATAAAGTATAACCATTTTTTTTTATAAGGGAAGTTATGTCAATTTTATCCATCCTTTGAATAAAAGAACCAAAATACTTTGTCTTGGTTCTGCCTTGCACACGAGTAATTTTAGAGAGACCGTCAACAAAACATATCATTGATTGTCAAAAATGCATTGGTTGATGTGTGAGATTTACATAGGGTTCATTTAAAATATCAACCCATGGATTCTTGACAACTCATTCGTGTTTGTTTTGCGAGTATAATTTGAAAATCTCTCTAGAATCAATCAAAACCGAATGCTTGTACTTTCAACTTTTTGTTTGGGAAAATAAATTTACACAATTGAGGGAATTAAAAACAAATTCAATCGACCGATGATATTCAACCGAAAATCAAGTTGATATATCTTGTATTTTCAGGATCGAACGAAGAAGAGCCATTTACATCCACACAATTTATAGATTCAAATACAAGCAAACCCATAAATGAAGCCAATCTATGTTTGAATAAGAAAAACCAATTATTTGTCACTTCCATGGGAGGATGGAAAAGGACAATTAAACATATATGATCGTTTGTTAATGATAAAATTAAATGAACAAAATTACCGAATTGATGAAAAAGAAAACACAATATAGGTGAGGATCTTGGGATGAGTCGCAAACAATATCGTTGTCTTTAAGACGCTTCGCGATCCACTCCGACCACATGATAAAACAACTCGAATCTAACTCATTCTCTCAGATTGTTTATGCATTACAATAATATGGTACACTATCACCCATTCAAATATATATATTTTTCAAAATCATCATAATAGAGTTTGGCAAAATATTAATTTCAGGGACGAAAATATATATATATATATATGCAGAGAAAAATTTGGTGAATAAATTTTTTCGACTGTATTAAAACATTGAAACAACGTTGCATTTTATAATATTAATTTGAATGTTGTTTATTGGGGAGAGTTGATTTCAGAATTAGTGGCCAAGTGGTTAAGATTTGGTCTATAATTGCAGTAATTAAAACATGTAAAAATTGTTCAAATTTTGTTATTTAAAAATTAATTAATTTTGTCCAAAAAATTAAATTACTGCTAACCCAAACCCAAGCCCGAAGACCCAAGATCCAAGACTTAAGACCCAGGCTCAGATCCGAGCCCGAGCACGGGAACATGCCACTAGGCCGAGTCAGACAAACAGTGGGGGCGACATGTGTGTGGGCTTTGACCCAATAAAATTCTCCATCTAATATTCACAAAATTCTAATCCCCAAAGGGCTTGGCTGTAAATGCCAAAAATATTATTGATATACAACATCAATTTCTTGTCCCAATATGATATGAGACTTTTGCAAATGAGAATTGTGTGCAAATGGCTTACAAGACTCTAAAAACACGTGGGTCCCATAAAGGATGATATGTCCCCCTTTTATATTTCGAAAGATTTACACTATTTCCCAACAATTCCAACTTGTAAAATTTTGAAAACTTTTTTTATTGAGAAATTATTAAAGAATTGTATATAAGAAAATGTGTCTTTCGTTTTGAACCTTTATGTAGTAAAGATGATTCAAAATATACTATAGTAATTGTAGTTTTGAACTCTCTCTCTAACACGACCCCCCCCCCCCCCCCCCACCACCACCACAACTCTACTTAGGTGTAGTTCTTAAGGCAACACATTACGACCATGTACATCTATCCCAATGTAGTGAATACTTAGAGAAATTTTTTCAAAATTAAAAAATGAGGTGGTCAGACTTCCACATTTACATATGTGAGATATCATGGATACTCTTATATTTAGGTACCCCACTCAACATAGAACTATAAATATAATTAAATTTGTTAATAACTCATGCTAAAGTCACTTCAGGATATCAGGCTCCATGGGAATGAACTCAAGAGTAAAATTATGTTCTTAATAAGTAACATGATAAAACCTTTTTATTGGGATCTTTAGTCTTTAGGTAGGGTTACCATCACAAATGACTCATCTGTGTAAGGATTTTAGTCACATCCCTTTCAAGGTGGTCCACATTTTTTTTATCTTGCTAGTACTTTTAGGAAAGGATCAACCGAATTCTCCTCAGACCGTATATGATCCACTTTGACAATAGAAGTAGAGATAAAATCTCTTATTGTGATGTATCTATCATCTCTTGCCGTTATAATAAAGGTTTTTAACTTTTGTAATGGCCCTCGTGCTATCATAGTGAATACGAACTATTGTTATTAGAATTTACCATAAAGGAATATCTTAGAGGAGGTTTGTCAACGAACTTACCTCCTCATTAGCTGTATCTAGAGCTATCATTTCAGCTGCCATCATGAACTGAGCTAAAATAGTTTATTTCTTATACTTACATAAAACGAAGCCGCTAACAGTAGTATACACTAGTGATCTTGAATTCATTTTATATGGTATTCCATTCAGTATTGCTAAATCCTTTAAGGACAGTGGATTTTTTTATATGTAATATGAGGTTCATCGTCCTTTTCAAGTATCACATGACCCTCTAAGTAGTATGTCAATTATCCATAATAGTTTTACAATACATCTATATATTACTAAACATAAGTTATGTTTGGTCTCGTTCAATCAATAACATAACATAAGCTACCTATGATGCTCACATATTCAGTTTGTCTAACACTATCATCAGTGTTCTTCAAATAACTTTATATTAGGATCAAATGGATTACTAGCATGTTTACAGTTTTCTTTATAATTTTATCAATCTAATGAGATTGGTCCTTAGAAAGTCCATTTTTAGACATATTAAGTTTATATACCAATATTACACTAGGTCCACCCACATCTTATATATAAAAGTTGGCAAGTAACAAGATTTAACATTATCTACGACATGGATATTAGATCCAAATATAAAAAAGTCATTTATATAAAGACATAGGACAATGCACTTGTTAATTTCATATTTTCAATAAATACATTTCTCATTGTCATTAATTTTAAATTCATTAAAGATGACTAGGCTATAAAATTTATCATATTGTTGCTTAGGTGCCTATTTTAACCCATAAAGATATATACACCTCATTTACACACTTTTTTACTTCACAAAGAATAACAAAACTTTCGGGTTGGTCCATATAAATCTCTTCATGTAATTCACTTAAAAAAAGAAGTTTTAGGACCCATTTAGTGGACAACAAGAATATTAATGGAAGCTATAGTAAATAGTACATATATAGATGTTGTTTAAGTCACAAGTGAGAAATTATTAAAAAGACCCCCATTTTTATGTTGTCTAAAACCTTTAGCAATAATACGGGATTTATATTTTTTTAACAAAACCAACAGATTTTAATTTTTTCTTAAGATATCATTTCAACTAATTATTTTTCACCCTAGTGGGAGATTGTAATACCCCGTATTTTTATGCTATATTTAATTTGGGGATTTATTAAATTTAATGTGATGATTTATTTAATAAAAATCCGGAAATTAATTATGTGATAATTATTAACGTGACTAGAGTTAGTAATTATGGGAAACTTGTTGAATATTACTAATGAGCATAGTAATATATTATATTGGTTATATTGAATGTCATAGGTGAATTAAATGACTATTTCGAAAATTTACGTCGGGACTAATTATGTTAATTAAAAAGTGAATATTTTATAAGTTGTCTGTATGGTCGTTTCGAGTGCGCCAACGCGTCCGGAAGGGTTGAGATAGTCAGAAAAGTGTACCCGGGAGTTTAGTTTGGGTCTCGGGATGTTTTTAGGCTTAATTAGTGACCCGGAAGGGCATTTTGGTCATTTTACAAAATAGGGTAATTAAACCCACGAATTTCAGCCATCCTTAGTAGTCATTTAAGTCAGCCTTTTAGGGTTAGAACATTCAGAACCCTAGAACGACCATTGGAGAAGAGAGGAAGAGCTCTCAAGGTGATTCAAGGCCCAAAACACCACCGATTTCACCGCCGTCACCACCAACGCGTAGATCGCGAGGAGGAGAACGCAACCACACCAATATCAGCAGGAAAGCAGACCTCTGAAATCCCAGGCAAGTGTTTAACTTGCGTATTTTCATTGGTGCAATAATCAAATTAGTGTAGGAATGATTAGGAGTATAATCAATGGAAGAAAACCCCAATTTTTACAGGGATTTGCATGTAGAAATCGTTATAACCATATTCTGGAAATAATATGTGAAGTAGATGATTAACCCACGAATTTGTGATGTTATGTTAGAAGGAAATTCTGGAGAAAGCTGATTAGAACAAAAGTTAAGAAAACTTTAGGGTTCTTGATTATTAGATGAGATTTTAGGTTGTTTAACCATGTTTAATGATGTATACACGCATGTTGAACGTTAAAGATATCTGGAATTATGTTAGTATGTTAACAGTAAACTTTTTGGGCCGATTAGTGTTGGAAAATATGAGTTTTGATGAAGAACTTTAATCAATCCCGTCACTGCAATTTCTGCAGAATTTTTGCCCAGACCTGCTTGATCGATCGATCGAGCCTAGAGCTTCGATCGATCGACCCCAAACTTCGATCGATCGACCCCTCCTGGCAGAATCCTATTTCTCTTGTTTATTTACTTAAATTAATTTATCGTGAAATAACCTTTGGGCATTCTAAATAAAAGGATTTGGGAGATATTGAGGACCAGTAGGGTATATGGATAAATGTTAGAACCTTTAATCTTCAACAAGTATGGTAATTGTGGGATATTTACTTTAGGTTGATAGATTTATAACTTAAGGGTGAGGTACGTAAGAGAGTTACGTTGGAATCAAATAAAGTCCCTTACTGAATTTCAGATTGGTGAGGATATAAACCATGAGTATTAGGTAATGAGTGAGAAAACTCTTCGAATTAAGGTTAGAGACGAAACCTTATACGTAATCATAATAATGGGAAATTAAAGATAAATGTTGTGACTATGGGTTACGAGAGAAACCTATTTTAATATGATGAAATGGGTATATTTATATAATTGTGTGTACATATATTATATACATGTGAAAAACGTACCCGCGCTACTTGCTATCCCTGAGGTTACCGCGCTGGGACGATCGTATCCTGTGTTGCTTTATGGGGGATATTGAATCGTACCCTAGAAGATAGAGATCCTAGGTACGGGCTATTAGATTGATAGTCGGACGGTCCTAAGAGACGTGTGGGTATGTACTGACCTCTTGGACTTGGAATCTATGCTTCGCCTCAACGTTGTTTTGTATATGTTAATACAGTTCGAGAGTGATTCCGAACTTGTGTTTCCCTTTGTGTGAGCGATACGGGGATTGGATAGCAGAGTATGCCCGCACCATAGTTTAGTTGGGGTGCAGTTATATATATATATATTATTCGAGTAGTTAATATATATATGAGGTTATATACTTTAACTGCCCACTAGGATTTGATAAGTAGGACATAGTTGTTGACGCTATAATAAATACTTGTTTTGTGAAAGTATGAGAAGGCACTGGTAAACTTTATAATTTAATGAAGCTAAAATGAGAGTAGTGCTACTAATTGAAAGTAACCTTTTTAAAACATTGTCATCGTTCGGTTTTGAAAACTTATGAGTAAGTTAAGATAAACTAGACTATTTGGGAAGGTTAGTACGATAGGCGTGCACATTAGAAGAGAGGTGAGAATTTCTCAAGAGAGTGTCGAACTAATATGATTTGCATTGGCCTGTATCAATTTAAATACTTTCTTAACGTATTTTAAAAATCAAACACACTTTCGGGCCCTGACCCGTTTCTTTTTTTCTCTCTCTCCCTTGTGTATATATATGTATATTTTCAGGTGCCCAGCCACAGAGGCGTCTTGCTTAGGATCCTTTGAGAAGAACGAGCTGCAGCTTAGGTGGAAGTTGCAGGTCACTTGAGTAGACGGCTTCTGTTATTGACTCCACTCTTATTACTCTCATTTAATGGGCACGTGTCGCCCCTTTCATCATTTCATTTACTTGTTGGGATTTTTATATTTTCAGTTATTCCAGTATTGTTTTATGGGATTTATTCAGGATAGTTTATGATGTTTGGTTTTATTATGTTGGCATTCGATTGACGAATGTATGGTTTTATTTTAGTTCTTCGTGGTGTGATCCTATATTGTAGAAATGTTGTTTGGTATAAGTAAATCTTTCCTTTAATTAAAATTTGGAAGTTTGTATGAAAAATGTTTTTGACACTTAACTTAATTATTTAGGGTGTTAAATTGGAAAAATTGTTTTTACCGACAGTGATGCTGAGAATGAACCAACTGTTTACCTTGATTTAATTTAATAAAGGAGTGATCGCCCGGTATTTAATTAGGCGGGGTGTCACAGGTGGTATCAGAGCATCAGGTTCTAGTGTCCATAGGATCTGTACGGCTTATTTCGCTTTCAGCTTAACATTATTTCTATAGAGCCCTATTTTTAGGACTGTTGTATTCTTGCTTTTACGTTTAAGTCTTCAGCTAGTCGAGATTTGTTGATAACTGTAGACTAATAAACTTGTTCACGTTTCAGATGCCTCCGAGACGTGCTCCGAAAGATAGGCATGCCCAAGCCGAGCAGCTAGCAGCTCCGGCACCAGGCACCATGAATGCGAATGAAGTAGCCGCCATAGTTGCTCAGGCGGTGAATGCCGCGATAGCGGTGATTCAGCAGGCTCCACCCCAGGTTCAGGCAGTGGCGCCAGTACCAGCACAGCTTCCATCTGCATGGGAGAGGGTTCGGGATGCTTTTCAGAAAGCACATCCCCCTGAGTTCTCTGGTAGCTCCGACATTGTCACGGTTAGCCAATGGAAGAAAGACATCCAGTGGCATCTTCGCATGTATGAGTGCACCGAGGTACAAAAGCGGTTATTGGCTTCTTTTAAGTTGGTGGGATCCGCGTTGCAGTGGTGGGAGTCCACTACTACTTTGGAGGAGAGGGACACGATCCCTATTCAGTTGTTCTGGGAGCGGTTTGACCGCAAGTATTTTCCACCTGCAGTGCAGACTGAGATGAGGCGGAAACTGCTAAATCTGAAGCAAGATAATCTTACTGTAGCAGAGTATGAGGAGGAGTTCACGAGACTTCTCACCATTGTGCCAGATGAGGCACCTACTGAGAGCAAGAAGATTTTGTTGTTTGTCGACGGGTTGGCTTGGAGGATCCGTCAGCACCTTATTGGGAACTTGTCCCTGAGTACGTTCACTGATGTACTCAATGCAGCGTTACTACATTGCCAGGATCACCGCTTTCATCTTCAGGGGAGCAAGAGAGCAGGAGAGTCCAGCCAGCAGGGCAGGACCGGGGGTAACGGTGCCGGTGGGGCACCATCTCATGGACAGACTCGTCAGCACGAGCAGAGTTCCCATCAGGGGGACCCTGCTAAGAGATTCCGTTCGGGTGATCCCAGGCAGGGAAATGGGGGTTATAGGCAGGGCCAGCCTAATCAGCAGGGTCAGCACCGACAGCAGGGCCAGCAACAGGGCCAATGGCGTGGAGGTAACGGCCAGCAGGGCCGTGGTCAGCAGGGACAGAGGGGAGGTAATTTCAGAGGCCGGTGTTTTATGTGCGGCAAACACGACCATAAGCGTCAGGATTGCCCAGAAGGCGATAGGGCCCCACAGCAGCAGGGAGCCCGTAATGAGCCACAGAGGCCACTTTTTCCACCTGCCCTTCCAGCTCCAGCCCAAGCGCCAGCCCTACCAGCCATCCCAGCAGCTCCAGTGAAGCAGGGACAATTACAGTATGGACGTGTCTATAACGTCCACCAGGCAGCAGCTCCACAGGCACCACCCGCGATTGAGGGTACGTTTCCTATCCATGGTACTATGGGTAAAGTTTTGTTTGATACGGGGGCAACGCATTGTTTTATAGCTACGCACTTTGCGAAGTCTTTAGGGTTGTTAGCCACAGCAGAGAGCACCGTGACGTGTGTCGACTCACCACTGGGGAGTGGGTCACTTATATTCTTTATATGCCGGGGAGTAGGGGTAGAGATTGGTAGCTTGGTATTGCCTGCAGACATACTAGTCTTAGACATGCAGGAGCATGATGTGATCATTGGTATGTATTGGCTCGCATCTTATAGAGCCATGATTGATTGCTTCGGTAGGAGCATTGTTTTTGCCATTCCGGGGCAAGAGATGTTTGTAGTGGCGATGCCTCGCCCAGAGGGAGGTTCGACCGCTCATTTATATTACATTGAGGAGGATACCTCTAAGGAGGTTGTGATTCCTTTGGATTCGATCCCAGTTGTTAGGGAGTATTCCGATGTGTTTCAGGAGATACCAGGCCTACCGCCCAGTCGTGAGATAGACTTCGTTATAGATTTATTACCGGATACGAGATCTATAGCACGCGCACCGTACCGTATGGCTCCGATAGAGATGCGAGAGCTACGAGATCAGATTGAGCAGCTATTAGGTCAGGGCTTCATTCGTAGGAGTACCTCACCTTGGGGCGCTCCAGTCTTATTTGTAAAGAAGAGAGATGGTTCATTGAGATTGTGCGTGGACTACCGGGAGTTGAATAAGGTCACGATACGGAATAAGTATCCGTTGCCTTGAATCGATGATCTATTCGACCAGTTGAGGGGAGCAACTTTCTTTTCGAAGATAGATCTGAGGTCGGGATACCATCAGTTACGAATTAGAGAGCACGATGTTTCAAAGACTGCCTTCTTGTCGAGATATGGGTCCTATGAATTCAGAGTGATGCCGTTCGGACTCACAAATGCCCCAGCCGTTTTCATGGACTTGATGAACCGAGTATTCAGAGATTTCTTGGATCAGTTCGTCATCGTCTTCATAGATGATATTTTGATATATTCACACTCCGAGGAGGAGCATGCCGAACACTTGAGGCAGGTTCTTCAGACTCTACGAGAGCATCAGTTGTATGCTAAGTACGAGAAGTGTGGATTCTGGTTGCGAGAGGTACAATTCTTGGGCCATGTTGTTTCTGAGCAAGGGATAGCAGTTGACCCGAGCAAAGTGTCAGCGGTGAGGGAGTGGGGGCAGCCCACGACACCGACGGAAGTGCGTAGTTTCTTGGGGTTAGCCGGATACTACAGGAGGTTCATTCAGGGATTCTCTAAAATAGCGGGTCCATTGACGAATCTGACTCGCAAGGGGTTACCATATGTCTGGGATGACGCTTGTCAGTTGGCTTTCGACGAGCTGAAGGACAAGCTTACTTCGGCACCAGTCCTTGCTTTACCGAGGCCGGGTGTAGAGTACCTGGTTTACACAGATGCGTCCTTACGAGGACTTAGGGGAGTACTTCAGCAGGAGGAGAAGGCTATAGCTTTTGCTTCCCGCAAGCTTAAGCCGCATGAGAAGAATTACCCCACCCACGACCTGGAGTTAGCTGCGGTCGTCTTTGCATTGAAAATTTGGAGGCACTATTTATTGGGCGAGAAATTCCGTTTGTTCACAGACCATAAGTCACTGCAGTACCTGTTCACTCAGCGAGAGCTGAATATGCGTCAGCGCAGATGGTTAGAGTTTGTGAAAGATTACCAGTTCGATATACAGTATCATCCGGGGAAATCCAACGTAGTTGCTGATGCGTTGAGCCGTAGACCGGTTGACGATGTAGCGGACATCTGGAAAGCAAAGTGGAAGGAGTTGGGTCACCAGGACTCAGTAGCACGTTCTTTCATATCCGTGATGTCAGTCACACCCGAGATTGTTACGAGGGTGATACAGGCACAGACCACAGACCCGTTTTGTCAGGAGCAGATTGTACGACTTCTAGCCGAGGGTGCTGAGTCCTATTCTGTTAGTTCGGATGGAGGGTTGCGGTTTAATGGGATATTAGTGGTTCCAGAAGGAGCGGAGCTACGTCATGAAGTGATGACTCATTCTCATGGGTCCCGATTTGCAGTACATCCGGGAGGCGATAAGATGAACCAGGACATGAGACGACAGTACTGGTGGAGTAGGATGAAGAAGGACATCGCTGAATTTGTGTCCAAGTGTTCTACTTGCCAGCTAGTGAAGGTGGACCACCAGAAACCGTCAGGATTACTTCAGCCGTTGGAAGTACCCGCGTGGAAGTGGGAAAGTATTTCCATGGATTTCATTACCGGGTTGCCTACATCACAGCGGGGCCACGATTCTATCTGGGTGATTGTAGATCGTTTGACCAAGGTGGCTCATTTTCTGCCAGTAAAGACAGATTATACCACGGGTCAGTATGCCCAGTTGTTCATCGCTGAGATTGTCAGATTGCATGGGGTGCCCCTGAATATTATGTCAGATAGAGACAAGATTTTTGTGTCACGTTTCTGGGAAAGCTTTCAGGAGGCTATGGGCACAGAGTTGAGACTGAGTTCAGCTTACCACCCACAGACAGATGGACAGACAGAGCGTACTAATCAAATGTTGGAAGATATGCTACGCATGTGTGTTCTCGATTTCGGAGGAGGTTGGGAGCCACACCTTCCACTGGTAGAGTTTGCTTATAATAACTCCTATCAGTTTACGATTGGCATGGCTCCATTTGAGGCTTTGTACGGCAGGCCTTGTCGTTCTCCAACTTGTTGGCTCGAGGTGGGGGACAACAATTTATTAGGACCAGAAGTGATTCAGGAGACCTCCGCGAGGATTGAGATAATCAGAATTCGTATTCGGGTAGCCCAAGACAAGCAGAAGAGCTACGCCGATGAGAAATGATTCTTCCGTGAGTTTAATGTGGGAGATCAAGTGTTATTGCGTGTATCTCCTATGAAAGGAGTGATGAGGTTTGGGAAGAAGGGGAAGTTGGCTCCGAGGTACGTAGGACCATTTCCCATCATCGAGAGAATTGGGCCAGTAGCATACAGGTTGGGATTTCCAGAACATTTACATCGCATCCACGATGTATTCAACATCTCGTCGTTGAGACGATATCTTCGGGATGATATGGCCCATACTCACATTGCGATAGACGAGATAGACTTACAGTCTGATAGCTCTTACGAGGAGAGACCAGTGGCTATTCTAGACTATAGTGAGAGGAGATTGAGGTCGAAAGTAGTTCCACTTGTGCGAGTCCAGTGGGAGCATCATAATGTGGAGGAATCCACTTGGGAGCGTGAGGCAGATATGCGCGAGAGATATCCAGAGTTGTTTTTACCAGGTATGCCTTATTTTCTGAATTTCGGGACGAAATTCCGTTATAAGGGAGGGAGTATGTAATACCCCCTATTTTTATGCTATATTTAATTTGGGGATTTATTAAATTTAATGTGATGATTTATTTAATAAAAATCCGGAAATTAATTATGTTATAATTATTAACGTGACTAGAGTTAGTAATTATGGGAAACTTGTTGAATATTACTAATGAGCATAGTAATATATTATATTGGTTATATTGAATGTCATAGGTGAATTAAATGACTATTTCAGAAATTTAAGTCGGGACGTGCCCGTGCCACGTCGGGACTAATTATGTTAATTAAAATGTGAATATTTTATAAGTTGTCCGTATGGTCGTTTTGAGTGAGCCAACGCGTCCGGAAGGGTCGAGATAGTCAAAAAAGTGTACCCGGGGGTTTAGTTTGGGTCTCGGTATGTTTTTAGGCTTAATTAGTGACTCGGGAGGGCATTTTGGTCATTTTACAAAATAGGGTAATTAAACCCACGAATTTCAGCCATCCTTAGCAGCCATTTAAGTCAGCCTTTTAGGGTTAGAACATTCAGAACCCTAGAACGGCCATTGGAGAAGATAGGAGAGAGCTCTCAAGGTGATTCAAGGCCCAAAACACCACCGATTTCACCGCCGTCACCACCAACGCGTAGATCGCGAGGAGGAGAACGCAACCACACCAATATCAGCAGGAAAGCAGACCTCTGAAATCCCAGGCAAGTGTTTAACTTACGTATTTTCGTTGGTGCAATAATCATATTAGTGTAGGAATGATTAGGAGTATAATCAATGGAAGAAAACCCCAATTTTTTATATGGATTTGCATGTAGAAATCGTTATAACCATATTCTGGAAATAATATGTGAAGTAGACGAGTAACCCACGAATTTGTGATGTTATGTTAGAAGGAAATTCTGGAGAAAACTGATTAGAACAAAAGTTAAGAAAACTTAGGGTTCTTGATTATTAGATGAGATTTTAGGTTGTTTAACCATGTTTAATGATGTATACACGCATGTTGAACGTTAAAGATATCTGGAATTATGTTAGTATGTTAACAGTAAACTTTTTGGGCCGATTAGTGTTGGAAAATATGAGTTTTGATGAAGAACTTTAATCAATCCCGTCACTGCAATTTCTGCAGAATTTTTGCCCCGACCTGCTTGATCGATCGATCGAGCCTAGAGCTTCGATCGATCGAAGGTTCGATCGATCGACCCCAAACTTCGATCGATCGACCCCTCCTGGCAGACTCCTATTTCTCTTGTTTATTTACTTAAATTAATTTATCGTGAAATAACCTTTGGGCATTCTAAATAAAAGGATTTGGGAGATATTGAGGACCAGTAGGGTATATGGATAAATGTGAGAACCTTTAATCTTCAACAAGTATGGTAATTATGGGATATTTACTTTAGGTTGATAGATTTATAACTTAAGGGTGAGGTACGTAAGAGAGTTACGTTGGAATCAAATAAAGTCCCTTACTGAATTTCAGATTGGTGAGGATATAAACCATGAGTATTAGGTAATGAGTGAGAAAACTCTTCGAATTAAGGTTAGAGACGAAACCTTATACGTAATCATAATAATGGGAAATTAAAGATAAATGTTGTGACTATGGGTTACGAGAGAAACCTATATTAATATGATGAAATGTGTATATTTATATAATTGTGTGTACATATATTATATACATGTGAAAAACGTACCCGCGCTACTTGCTATCCCTGAGGTTACCGCGCTGGGACGATCGTATCCTGTGTTGCTTTATGGGGGATATTGAATCGTACCCTAGAAGATAGAGATCCTAGGTACGGGCTATTAGATTGATAGTCGGACGGTCCTAAGAGACGTGTGGGTATGTACTGACCTCTTGGACTTGGAATCTATGCTTCGCCTCAACGTTGTTTTGTATATGTTAATACAGTTCGAGAGTGATTCCGAACTTGTGTTTCCCTTTGTGTGAGCGATACGGGGATTGGATAGCAGAGTATGCCCGCACCATAGTTTATTTGGGGTGCTGTTATATATATATATATTATCCGAGTAGTTAATATATATATGACGTTATATACTTTAACTGCCCACTGGGATTTGATAAGTAGGACATAGTTGTTGACGCTATAATAAATACTTGTTTTGTGAAAGTATGAGAAGGCACTGGTAAACTTTATAATTTAATGAAGCTAAAACGAGAGTAGTGCTACTAATTGAAAGTAACCTTTTTAAAACATTGTCATCGTTCGGTTTTGAAAACTTATGAGTAAGTTAAGATAAACTAGACTATTTGGGAAGGTTAGTACGATAGGCGTGCACATTAGAAGAGAGGTGAGAATTTCTCAAGAGAGTGTCGAACTAATATGATTTGCATTGGCCTGTATCAATTTAAATACTTTCTTAACGTATTTTAAAAATCAAACACACTTTCGGGCCCTGACCCGTTTCTTTTTCTCTCTCTCTCCCTTGTGTATATATATGTATATTTTCAGGTACCCAGCCAGAGGGGCGTCTTGCTTAGGATCCTTTGAGAAGAACGAGCTGCAGCTTAGGTGGAAGTTGCAGGTCACTTGAGTAGACGGCTTCTGTTATTGACTCCACTCTTATTACTCTCATTTATTGGGCACGTGTCGCCCCTTTCATCATTTCATTTACTTGTTGGGATTTTTATATTTTCAGTTATTCCAGTATTGTTATATGGGATTTATTCAAGATAGTTTATGATGTTTGGTTTTATTATGTTGACATTCGATTGACGAATGTATGGTTTTATTTTAGTTCTTCGTGGTGTGATCCTATATTGTAGAAATGTTGTTTGGTATAAGTAAATCTTTCCTTTAATTAAAATTTGGAAGTTTGTATGAAAAATGTTTTTGACACTTAGCTTAATTATTTAGGGTGTTAAATTGGAAAAAATTATTTTTTTCGACAGTGATGCTGAGAATGAACCAACTGTTTACCTTGATTTAATTTAATAAAGGAGTGATCGCCCGGTATTTAATTAGGCGGGGTGTCACAGAGATCCACAAAATTCGATGTATTATTAAATTCTAAAGATTACATTTCATCACTAATAGCTTCTTTTCAGCAATCGACAATCGAAGAAGATATGGCTTCTTGAAGGGTACTGGGGTCCTCGCTTAAGGCGTAAGCATAAAAAGGGGGAGCAAAATATTTAGCAACACATGTTTTTTTACTTTTAATTGGTTAAAAATACATTCATTAGGTTTCGAAATTTTGTGAATAGACATGCTAGTGGATGTCGAGCCCTTATTATTTCTCCATTTATAAAGAAATTTATCTTCATAAAATTCAGTATCACTAGATTCAATAATTACTATATTTTTGAAATCATAAAAATTTGTATGCTGTGCTATTAATCACATAGGTAATATAAAACACACTCATAAAATGTACTTGTCAGTTTAGACATTTTAGGATAAGGAGTATGTACATAGGTTAAACACATTCATTTTTTAAAATATGACACATTAATATTTTTCCAAATTTGATATAGATTTTTATTTTATTTTAATGTTAGGAACTCTTTTAAGACCGTGAAAAATTGTTAAAATAATTTCTGCCAACCAATGTGAGGTAGTCCCCTGAACTTAATAAAATAGAAATTACTAACTCAACACAAGTCTTATTTATCCTATCAGTTTTGCCATTCATTTAAGGAGATAAATGGGTTGTTTCATGAATAATACCGTGGGCTTTATAAAATTAAATAAAAGATCCATAATCATATTTGGTGCCTTTATCACCATGATGTCTTTTAATTTTCTTTGATAAAATTGATTTTCTCTTTTTGTTAAAATTTTCAAATATGTCAAACACTTCACTTTTATTTTTTATTAAATAAATAAATGAATAGTTTGGCCAGTCATCTATAAAATTAATAAAGTAACTTTTATCATTTCTATTCATAACTCCATCAAATTCACATATATGAGAATGAATTAAGTCACGTGATTAAAAAAAATAGATTTATGTGGGGTCTTTGATATTTTTGCTTGACCACACCATTTAAAAATTTTGAAGTCATTTAATGATAAATCTGGAATTAATCCTAGACTAATCATATCTTTAACAAGTCATATATTAAATAAAAAATATATTGTGTCACAAATTAAAAGAAAACATAATATAAGCAAAAGGGAAAAATTTGGTATCATCAACATTCATTTTGATCATTCCATTAGTGGCAGATAATTTGCCTACATTTTTTTAATTTAAATAAATTTTCTCTGATAGACTGAGTGAAACCAAATTTTTTAATAAGTTATCAAAACCAAGTTCTTCCTCATCTCTGAGGTATGCAAAACATCCTTAATAATAATAATCTTTTTAGAGGAAACTTTATTTCTGCCTCTCTAGTACTAGAAACCTTAGTGGAGTGGGACTCACCAAATAACACTTTCTTGTCTTTAGCCTCAAAATAAGTTTTAAACATAGCAATGTCATAGCAAACATTGAAGGAAGAACCAATATCCATCCACCACCCTTCGACTCCACTAACAAAATCAATTTTAGAAGCCATATCACATAGGTCCTCTTCAATTAAGTTCTCCTAAGGATAGACGACACCTATACTAGACGCTAAGAGCTATATGTCTAGGATTGTTATAATTGAAACATATAAACAACTAATCGTTATTAGCCTGTCTTATTCCATAAGGGTGGTTCTTATTCTGATTCTTATAATGGTTCTGATTGTTACGATTCTTGTTCTGGTTCTGAATTTTCATATTTTCTCATTCGATTTCAGAACATCATGAGTACGGTTCTTACTATAATTTATGTTTTTATTAGATACAACTAGAATTTCATCTTTATAATCTTGTTTGTTGGCTTTGTCCTCATTTCTAAAATGAATGATTAAATTTTCAAGAGAAAACTCTTTAGATTTATTCCTTAATATATTTTTTATTTTTTTTAAGTCGGGTGTCAGTTCATCAATCATGACCACACAATAAATTTGCAAGCTAATTCCACTCTTTCAAAAATAATTATGTGATTGTTTTTGTAAATCATGGGTTTGAGCAACAACATATTTTTCATCTGTCATATGAAATTTTGAATATTGGTTGACAACATACTTTTTTATTTCTAACCTCCTCGATATATTATTTTTTAGTAAAGCTTCCTAAAGTTATTTTGCAGTTTTACAGGTCGCATAATAATTGTAAAGATCATCACTTAGGCCATTTAGAATATAAGTTTTGCATAAAGATTCATTTTCGCCCAAAATTTTAATGGCCTTAGTTTCATCACTAGTAGGGGGTTTAGGCTATGTAGGTTTGTCAAATTGAACATTAATTCGATTCTAATTTATTACTAGTCAGGTAAAATGATATTTTTTGCCTCTACTATTTGAAGTGAAGACCTTTAAATTTGAAAGGTCCGTTGTGGATTCAAAGTCTTTCTTGGGTTCCATAACAAATATTTATTGTCTTAAAATTGATGTTAGAGAAAATTAAAGGAAATAGGTTACCTAATTGAATAAAAAGAATTCACAATATGCCAGATGCTCTTGGGGTGAGTCACGAACAATGTTTATCTTTCAGATGTTTTGCTGCTCACGTCGTCCTCTGGATAAAACCCAGATCTGCAACACCTCCTATTTTTTACGTGCCAGGTGGCCAATCTGATACGCCGAAGATAGGAGAATGTTAATCAATCGAAATCATTCTCAGTATTAATGAGTACATGAATAAGTGAAGCGTTATATAAACCATCCACATAACATAGTAAAACGAAATGAATAAGTGAGATATACATAAACCGTCTCCAACATAAACCACAATACTAATAATCCTCCATAAATCAAATGGAAATAAATAACAGTCTCAAAACTGACTATTAATAAATTTCTGAACCAATGTATCTCCATGACAACTCTCTGAATAAAAAATAGTTACATGAGTCTGAAATGGAATGACAAAAAGTATTTAACATACTATAAAGGATTTAAAGTTTGGAAACCAAAAAAGACAAGTCTCATTACTCATCCTTAATGCTCCTGCTTAGGAATAAGTTGAAACTATTTTTATATAACAAATGCGCCAAATCTCAAAAGTTTCAAGAAATAACTTTCTATATCGATGAAGTATTAACATGCGATTGATTTACATAATCACTTGTTATAGCCTAAAACTAGTATATTGATTTGTCTTAGCTTGATTATAAAAATTATTATCAAATAACAGAGATATATATTTAAACAACTGACATATTAACCAATAGAAAGTAGTAAAACGATCAGGGAAAGGGAAATAAGATAAGATATATGTGGTTCGACCTGAAGCGTTGCCTATGTCTATAGGTACACGTGACTGTTTGATTAATTATTGGGAAAAATCCATGAATGAGTACAAGTTGAAAGCTCTCAAGTTCTCTCTAAAGTTAGATAACATAATGATATAAAAATATCTCGAATCCCCTAAAAGTTTGGGTGCATGCTATTTATAGGTTATTAGAAAAGAGGTAATAGAGAGTGACATGTGTCATGCCTTTATAGGTCAGACATGTAAACACTTTGCACACTAGTGAGAGAATAATAGTTAGTTATTAATTTGGATATATTGGGTAATATTTTCATACCTCCCACATGTGCACGTTTATTAAATGCTGCTGACATCATCCCATCACATGGTACATGCTTGTTGTAATGGAGTTATCTAATGGTGTTGACCTGCTGTCAGCTAACGAGGTTAATTGAATTATCTAGGATACTAGTCTCGATCAGATTGCCTAGGTCGACCATATTAATAACTGAATCGGTCTCATTATTAGTAGAGCCAATCTCATTTCTGTTGGTAATGAGTCTAGGTGTCCTCTTCTTATTGGTCCATGAGCCATACCATATTTATAGTATAATGAAATCCTTCAAGACTTTGCTAATGATTAAAGCTTGTAGAGGATTCTCTGAAGTATCATGTCTTCTGAGTCTATGCTGAGCAAATTTGTAAGGACATAATTTTATAAATGTCCGGGGTAGAATCTAGGAATTTTCTATTTGTCCTAGATCACAGTATGTATATCTTATATCGCTACATTCGGCATGTCAACACGATCATCCACGACGGCTTTGATCTGAATCCATGCATCCACCATCTTCACATGTGCATCATGCTTCATTCGACGTGCTGCTCAATCATTCCCACTACTCCACTTCGCATTATTGGTAAAATGGTTTATTGGAGTTTTTAATATTTGCATAAATATTTGGCAATTTTTTTGAAAATATTTTTCGAAGTGTGATTTGTTTTTATCACAAAGCAGAATTTTTTCTTAGTGTAGAAGCGGACGTTTCTCGATCATCGAGCTCGTTCAAATAAAATCTCTTTATCATTCAAGCGAAATGAGGATGTCGCGCGATCTCGTTCGAGCGACGGCGCCACCTCAATTTTTATATAAATATCTGTGCCCTTTTTGCACGTTTTCCCAAGTCTTTTTCATACACATTTCCACGATTTACAGCCCAGAAAACAGACTTTAAGTTTTTAAGGTTTAATGCCTTTTGATTCACAAATCCATTCCCAAATATGTGTGTGAATCTTTAAACCTTCAAAGGATCATTTTTACTCATCTGAAGTAACTTGTGGAGAAGCCGACTCTTTTCCATTACCGCCCATCTGGAGTTCTTACGGGAGATTCCAGCCGACGACATCGGAACCGACACCTGAGGGTATTTCGTATGTCACTCTTATTTTTAGTATAATCCGTGTAAACCGTTCTTTACAAATTATAGTGAAAATAAAAAGGTTTTGCCCCTTTGGGGGATTTTTCCTCATTTGTGTGTTTGTTTGTGATTGATTGTTCTTGCATGATTATATTGTCTTCAATCACACCTAGATTTAATTGAAAAGCTGAGTTTAATTAAATAATTTCATTGTTTGAACAAAAGCGCACTCTCAAATTGAATCAGATCCAATTACACAAATATATCGTGTAATTTTTTGCAAAATTTTTGTAAAGATATCTAATTTCTGAAAAATTTGATTTTTGAAAAAGGACGTGTTCAAAGATGGAGAAATTATATAATAAAATGCCAGTTTTCGATGGGACAAATTATTCTTCCAGGAAATCCCGTATGAAATCTTCTATAAAAGCCATAGATGAAAGAGTTTGGATTTTGGTTGAAAGAGGGTGGACACCTCCCTCCACCACTATTGATAACGTGAAAAATTTAAAATCTGTGACTGCATGGACTGAAGAAGAATTTAAATGGTCATATTTTAACTCTAAGGGTCTTAGTGCTATTTCTGGATCCGTCACACCTGATGAGTTTCGATGGATAATGACGTGTACCACGTCAAAAGAGGCATGGGATGTTTTACAACTTACCCATGAAGGAACTAATTCCGTGAAAGAATCAAAATTGCAAAACTTAACAACTCAATTCGAAACTATCACGATGCTTGAGTTTGAATTTTTTCATGAATTCTATGCTAGATTATCTGATACTTTAAACACTAGCTTTAATCTTGGTGAACACATTCCTAATGCTAGAGTTGCTAAAAAGATTCTAAGATAATTATCTAAGCGTTTTATCCCTAAAGTCACTGTGATAAATTATATGGGTAATTTAAACATGCTTAAATTAGAGGAATTGGTTGGAGACTTACAAACCTTTGATATTGACATGTTTCCTAAGGCTGTTAAACCAAAAGATAAGGGAATTGCACTTAATGCCCAGGATAAGAAGGGTGAGGGGTCGAAAAGAAAGAGAGTAGAGTCATCTAGAAAAAGGGAGAAAGGAACGTCAGATTCCGAGTATGATCTTGATTTAGATGATTTGGCCCTGTTTGCAAAAAAATTCAAGAAAATTCTCAATTTCAAGAAAAATGAAAATTTCAAAGATAAAAAGATTTTTGAGAAAAATAAGTTTGAGAAGAAAAATGAAAAAGATTTTAAATACCCTAAGAAAGATAATGAGAGATGTTATGAGTGTGATGGTAAGGGTCATAGAGCTTTTGAGTGTGCTACTAGTCTTAACAGACTTGCCAAAGAAAAGGGCGAAGCTGTCCTTAATGCTACCCTTAGTGACGAAAGTGAGGCTGAGTCGGTGGACTCTGGAGATGAGTCATCGCATGAGTGTAACTTCATCAGATTTATGGCTAGTCATGTGAGTACCTCTAGCGCTCCTCACGACGATGAGGATGCTTCTTCACAGGGGCACCTCGATAGTGAGAATGAAGTAAATGAGGTAGAGGATGTTGTAAGTCAGAGCAAGAGTAATCTTCAACACGCCTACGCAGAGTTATAGACTAAGCCATTTAAAACCAAAAAGCGTAACAAAGCGTTAGTTCTTAGGATCACCACTTTAGAGGAAGATTTAGGATAAGAGAGAGAGATATAGTCCTCCACTTGCACTACCTTGAGAGAGATAGAGTCTGCCTGTGTTGAGAGAGAAAGCCAGTTTAGAGAAAGAGAGGGACTGTTTGGAGAGAGAGAGAGTTGCTTTGATAAAGAGAAAGGAGACTTGACTAATCAAGTGTATAGTATTACAAGTGAGATCCATTCCTCCCTAGAGATTCGGAAGAAACTTGAATCCCTTGTAACCCAGCTGACTCATGACCTTGAGAGAGCACGGGAAGTCAAGGTTCAAATCGAGGACAGATCCCAAAAGATGGGAAATATGCTCCTCGGTCCCGCTTTAGGTCTTGGTGATAGGCAGGGAATAGATTTTGATGGTGACTCCACGTTCCAAATAGCACCTGGACCAATTCCTGAGTTTACTACAACTCCATATGGCCATCATCAAAAACCACGAAGGAGAGTTCATCCAAGAAAAATAATGCCTAAGAATGTGTTCTTTGTACATACTGCAAAAGAAAAGACCACCTGAGAGTGTATTTCTATAGTTTGGGTCGGACTTCACGTTCATTTGCTCCACCACATCGTATTGATGATTTTACCAGTCTGAGAGAGCGTGTTTAGTTTTTAGCCGCCACATCACAGAGTTTGATGGAGGAATTTCGACGGATGTCTTCGTCGTCAGTGAATGCTTCCCGCATCCTAGCTAAAACCAACAACAACAAGGGTAAACAAAAGGTTACCACTTCTTGGGTACCTAAGAAAGACGAAAAAGTCCCTTGTTGTCCATGTTTCTCTCAAAGCCCATAATACCTCACAGTGGTATTTCGATAGTGGGTGCTTTAGACATATGACCGGTGATATCTCATTTTTTTACCTACCTAGAGGATTATAGGGAAGGTAGAGTCACCTTTGGAGACAGGAGAAAGTCTAGCATCGTAAGATGAGGTACATTAGAATTACCAGGATTTCCTAAGCTAGAGAATGTTTTGTACATCAAAGGCTTGAAAGAAAACCTTCTCAGCATTAGCGAGCTGTGCGACGCTGACTTTGCAATAAAGTTTGACCGGGACGCGTGTAATGTCTATAATCAAGACGGTAAAATTTTAGTTCAAGGGGTGAGGATAGAGGATAACTACTATGGGACTGTTCCCAAATCCTCACTTATCTGCAACAGCGCCACGATCACTCCTATGGATCTGTGACACCAACGTCTAGGTCACGTGAACTTTAGAGATTTGACGCGATTAGCTAAAAAAGACCTAGTACGTGTCTTACCAACACTTGGAAAGATGACTTCCACAGTTTGTGAAACCTGTCAGTTGGGAAAGCAAATCCATAGCCCCAACAGGAAGTTGAATTCTATTACCACTTCACGAGTACTTGAGTTGATACACATGGATCTCACGGGTCCTACTCGTATAGAGAGTCTTGGTGATAAAAGGTAAATCCTAATGATGGTAGATGATTTCTACAGATATTCAATTATAGGTTTTCTGAGAGAGAAATCCGATGCTGTTGAGTTTCTCATGACTAAGTACCATGTCCTACAAAATTAACACGGTGTCACTATCAACAGAATGCGTAGTGATAACGACATTGAATTTATGGAGCAAAATGTAGATCTTTAATGTGATAGACTAAGAATCAAACATGAGTTTTCTACTGTGAATACTCCTGAGAAAAATGGGATTGCTATGAGAAAGAACATGACGATTCCGGAAATGGCTAGATCTATGCTTCTAGGTCGTAAAGTTGCTAGGATATTTTAGGAAGAGGAAGTGTCTACTATATGTCATACGGTGAATATGGTTTACCTTTGTCCACACACACTTAAAACTCCCTATGAATTGTGGACTGGAAAGAAGCCCTACCTTGCATATTTCCGTGTCTTTGGGAGTAAATGCTACATCCTATGGGATAGAGCGAAATTATGACAGTTTGACTCCCGAAGCGACGAGGGAATATTATTAGGATATTCATCAATTAGTAGAGCGTATCGAGTTTTTAACCCGAAGATCTATAAAATAATGGAGTCGATAAACGTTACTGTGCAAGATGATGAACCTTCGACGTCTGTTGACTCCACCCATTTGAGTGACGATAACACACTACCTTTTGATGATCCCATTGTATCTCCCACTTCCAGGGTGGACCCTACTCCTATTCTAAGGGACACACCTAATTGGGTTCGCAAGAGTCATGATCCTACTTCTATCCTAGGAGATCCCACCCTAGGGGTTAAGACTCATGCTCAGCTAGAGAACATTATTAGTCATTTTTGCTACACGTCCACAGTCGAGCCCAAGAATCACAAAGAAGCACTCAAGGATGAACATTGGATATCTGCTATGCAGGATGAGTTACTTCAGTTTAAAAAGAACAATGTCTGTGAACTTGTCCCCTGACCTAGTGAGATGAATGTGATAGGTACCAGGTGGATTTTCAAGAATAAAATGGATAAAAATGGTACCATAATCATAAACAAGGCTAGGTTGGTCGCTCAAGTCTACACACAGATAAAGGGTGTAGACTTTGGGGAAACATTTGCTCATTTTACTTAGCTTGAGTCCATTCGCTTACTACTCGCCATCGCATGTCATCTGCGCTTCAAGTTATATCAGATGGATGTCAAGAGTGCCTTTCTAAATGGAATTCTATAGGAGGAGGTTTACATGGAACAACCAAAAGGGTTTGAAGACCCTAAGCACCCAGAGCACGTCTACTATTTGAGAAAAGCCTTGTGTGGTTTGAAGAAATCACCCCATGCTTGGTACGAGAGGCTTACTTCCTAGTTCTTAGCCCGTGGATTCAAGAGAGGGGGAGTTGATATGATGTTTTTAGTCAGGAGAGATGACGGTGCTATTTTGGTTGCCCAGGTCTATGTGAACGACATAGTCTTTGGATCCACGTGATCTCAGCATGCTCACCACTTTGAGGAGGAGATGAAAAGTGAGTTTGAGATGATCATGGTAGGTGAGATTACTTTCTTCCTTGGTTTCTAGGTTCGTCAGTTAGAGTATGGGATATTTCTCTCCCAATCTAAGTATGATAGAGACCTAGGGAAGAAATTTGGTTTAGATTCCGCTAAGCATGCACGTACACCTATGAGTAATTTTACCAAGCTTAGTAAGGATACTTCAGGAAAGGACGTAGATAAAACCTTGTATCGGAGTATGATAGGTAGTCTTCTCTACTTGACTGTCAGTCATCCCAATATAGCCTTTAGTGTTGGATTCTGTGCGTGATATCAGGCGTACCCTAAAGAGTCACACTTACTCGCTCTTAAACATATTATCAAATATGTGAGTGGGACTCTCTCCCATGGCATTTTGGTATTCCTTTGATACCATTGACCGTTTGTCCATATACTCGGATGCGGACTGGGTTGGGGATGCAGATGGATGTAAGATCACTTCTCGTGGGTGTTTTTTCTTTGGTTCCGCTCTTGTATCTTGGTTGAGAAAGAATCAAAACTCCATCTCTTTGTCCACTGCGGAGCCTGAGTACCTAGGTGTCGAAAGTTGATGCACATAACTTCTGTGGATGAAGCAGATGCTGGAGGATTATAGGATATCATACGACACCATGACCATCTCATGTGGTAACATGAGCATGATACACATATCCCGCAATCCAGTCCATCATTCGCGCACAAAGCACATCAGGATACGCGAGCACTTTATACGTCAGTTAGTTTAGGAGAAAGTCATATCCCTGAGTTTTTTACCCACTGACCTTCAGTTAGCCGATATTTTCACGAAACCTCTAGATGCCCGTAGATTCGAGAGTCTTAGGAAGTCTTTAGGGATTCGCACAATTGACTGAGGGTATGGTCCTTCTCTAGGATTGGATGCATTATCATATTCATGTCATATGATTCCTATTGCTAGTTTGTATCATTTGTATTATTACCTTTTTTGCTTTTTATATTTTTTCAAAAAAATCCAAAAATATTTTCGCCTTATAAATTTTTTTAGAAAAGCACAAAAAGATTTTTGTATTTTGTTTACACATTTTATAGATGAGCATTTAAGATAGCCGAGTCACAACTTCCATTTTAATTTTTCACATGACTGTTTGATAGTGATTTGAGACGGTACATCATTGCATCCATGCTCTTTGCATTGTTTGGAGTCTTTAAGATGTGATTAGTGATATCTTTCTAAATGTTTGGCTCCTTATCTCCTTTGTTGCACACATGCACGACTTTATTTGAATATTGTACTTGTCTATCACATGTTGGCTTTAGTGTTTCTATCTCAATTATGTCTATACAACGAACCATATGCCATAAAACTTGACAAGATTGGAATGCATGTAAAAACCGTTTGGTAAGATTGTGTGGTTTTTTAAATGGGGAAGGGCTGTGAAAGGTTCTCATTTGGCCTTTGCGAATACTAAGCCACTGTTAAATCGGACCTAAAAAATTGAGGTATTTTAATTATCCAGGGTCTAAAGAGGTTAAAAGAGTGCAAAAAAATTTAAAGGCAATAAAAAGCAATACATGCCAAATATGGGCCATTAGGGTTCACCTTCTATTATCAAATGTTTGAGAATTTAGATCACCTCTAATCAAAATATAAATCTGAGGGAGTTTGGTTGGAGAATTTAAATGGGTTTTCACTTCCTTGAAAGTCCTGAAAAAGCATTAAATTGTTTTGGACGTTATTGGTGTGGAAATCACTTTGAGGTTTCATTTGCTGATTTGATTGAGTCAATTTCTTATAATTCCATCTTTTTACACCTAAGGAAGATGTTGAGTTCATTCGTTAGGAGTATCCGATATTCATCATGCACATATGCTATGTTTGTATGCATTGATTTTCCTATCGAATTTGCTCACACCCCTACATTTTCGCTATCATCGACTTGGTTGTTTTTGTGTTCTTTCACGGTATGATTCTTTGTTGTATATTTTATATGAAAATTTTTGAAAAATTTAAAAATAGAAATTTTATTACCTTGTGACATTCTCCATTTTCATTTATTTATGCTTCTCATATATGTCTATTTGGGGACATCATAAAAAGGAGGAGAATGAATTATGGAGATAATTTGGTTGATCTTTGCATATCATTATATTTCAAACTGTTGCGTGTCATGAGTATCTGCTTTATCTCATGTGTGTAGAAACAAAAATTGATGATTATTAGATTACACACCCTGATGAGAAAAGCTTTGAGAGTTCCTGAAAACCTGAAGCTTTGAAGATGTTAAGTTTGATTGACGACATGTTAGTTAGTATTCTCACTTGAGGGTTTAATGGGGATATTATCTTATATGTCATTTTCTTTATGGAGATAGCATATTTCAAATTTTTTATGCATAATTCGAATTTTTTATATATGTATCGGCATAGACATAGGGGGAGATTTGTAAGGACATAATTTTATAAATGTCAGGGGTAGAATATAGGAATTTTCTATTTGTCCTAGATCATAGTATGTATGTATGATACCGCTACATTCCGCATGTCAACACGATCATCCACGATGGCCTTGATCTGAATCCATACATCCACCATCTTCACACGTGAATCATGCTTCATGCGACGTGCTGCCCAATCATTCCCACTAATCCACTTCGCGTTATTGGTAAAATGGTTTATCAGAGTTTTTAATATTTGCATAAATATTTGGAAATTTTTTAGAAAATATTTTTCGAAGTGTGATTTGTTTTTATCACAAAAGAGGAAATTTTTTTAAGTGTAGAAGCGAACTTTTCTCGGTCTTCGAGCTCGTTCGAACAACATCTCTCTATCTTTCAAGCGACATGATGATGTCACGCAATCTCGTTTAAGCGACGGCGCTGCCTCGATTTTTGTATAAATATCTGTGCCCTTTCTGCACGTTTTTCCAAGTCTTTTTCGTACACATTTCTGCGATTTACAGCCCAGAAAACAAACTTCAAGTTTTTAAGGTTTAATGCCTTTTGATTCACAGATGCATTCCCAAATATGTGTGTGAATCTTTAAATCTTCGAAGGATCATTTTTACTCATCTGGAGTAACTTGTGGAGAAGCCGACTCTTTTCCATTGCTGCCCATCTGGAGTTCTTATGGGAGATTCTAGCCGACGACTTTAGAACCGACACCTGAGGGTATTTCGTATGTCACTCTTGTTTTCAGTATAATTCGTGTAAACCGTTCTTTATAAATTATATTGAAAATAATAATGTTTTGCCCCTTTGGGGGATTTTTCCTCATTTGTGATTGATTGCTCTTGCATGATTATATTGTCTTCAATCACACCTAAATGCATGCTTAGGATTTAATTGAAAAATTGAGTTTAATTATGTAATTCTGTTGTTTGAACAAAAGCGCACTCTCAAAATTGAGTGAGTGAAGTGTTAAATGAGATATCATCGGGTCGTGTTGGGTCAAATGATGAGGATCTTTTTGGCTTGGTATGTCCCCAACTGGTCTAGGTTCGAAAACATTTACTTGCGAAATTTCTCGATCTTTGGTTAGGATCTGCCACGTGTTGACCACTGGTGGTAGCGTAAGACTCATAATGGCACGCATCCGGGGGCAGTGTGATGTAATTTTTTAAACTCTAATTTCCTTATCTTGGCGTGACCTCATGACTTGTTTTAATAAAAGAAATTGTTATAGGTTAGAACATATAAAAGCTATAGTTTTGTATCATTGTTTTTGTTAAATTTCTTTTTAGATAGTTAAAACATTATTTCTGTTAAAGGTTACCCATTTCTTTCCAAATCTATCTCATTTATGATATTTTCGATCACATTTTTTAGCTAAAAATGTTCTTGCCTGTTTATTTATTTGTTTTATACATTCGTTGCCCAGTCATCCATCATTTTTTAGTTTCGTGTCTTTGTTTGGGGTTTCAACATATGCTTCCCATTTCTTTAGCTCTTTAGGGTTTTTTTCTGAAATTTCTTTACTTTACTACTCCAATTTCTTATTGTTGTTTCTTATTTTGAGTATTGGATGGTGCTTGGTGGGAGATTTACATATTTTTGTTGTCCATTGAATTGTTTGGCCTAGGTTATTTAGATTTAGAACTTTTCTTAAATTTTTGGTTTTTTCGTCTCAAATCCGTTTCTTTCTACATTGATTTAGCCCCTTAAGACAAAATAATCCCTTTGCGAGAGAACATTCTTGAGTCAATAAGTGGTTAGAGTATGTTAAGAGTTTAGATAGGGTTTACCATGGTGTTCTTGTCGAGAGGTTTTTAGTTCCTCTGAGTGTTATTCATTCTAAAGACAACCCTTCTGATCCTAGGTTTACCCCCCCCCCCCCCCCAAGTTTAATATTTAATTAGGTCTTCTCCAAAGACCCCTGACGTAGAATACAATAGCCCTGAGTTCGTAGGACTTGTTGGCGCTGAAGAAGTCAATCACCAACTTGGTTGTAGAAATTATGCCGACATAAAATATTTAAATGGCCATAGTTGATCTTATATCATTTGAGGTAGAAGTCATGTCTATGGATCCATCTCGGCTTTCAAATTCTCTTATTGTTATCCCCGATGAGAAGGAGAGTAGTCAAGTAAGTTCTAGTGATTCATACGATCCTGTTAACATAGAGGCTAAATACTATGTCTATGATATTACAGAGGACAAGCTAGAAAAGTTGAGATATTTGTTCTCTATCCCTATTAGCATCACGTTAAGACTGTCTGATTGTGATGAAAATGGTTTATGATCGACGTAATGCTGATGAGATTTGTTTCCCCTATAGGCTCTGTAGGTCGGAGTTTGTCTACCTGTTCATGCCATTATAAAGTCAATCTTGAAGGGCTATGGGGTGGCTCCAACCCAGCTTCTTCCAAATGCCTATAGGATAATTTTAGTGTCCATGGTATATTGGAAAGTGCAAACTAACTTCGATCATACTTTAGAAGTTTTTAGGTTCATCTATGGCATAAGATAAACTGCGAAGGCTCCTAGTACTACTACATTACACCTAAGAAAATCACATCTAAAAATAGTTAAGGTTGCTCAAATGAGCACTACAGCTGGAAGTTTATGTTCTTGAAAAATGATTGGGAGTCTCTCCCTTTGAAAGCGATTGGTCTTGTAGTATTCCACGTGCATGGTGTGGTCCGAACAACATAGGTATAAACTTTTCCTCAGTTTTATTTCTAGTTCCTTTTAATTCAATCTGTAAACGCCCCAATGGCCCCCGAATTTCCATTTTATGCAATAGATGCGGAAGCGTAAAGGTGATGGTTCAACAAAAAACAAACAAACGCCAAATTTTAATTTCTTTTTCAAATTAAGATTAAACCCAAGTGAAAATTAATTAAACACACACAAACATTAATTTCACATAAACCAATTAATTCAAGTCCTAGAATTTGCCTAAATCAGATTTTTCATTTAAACAAAATAGGATAAACCATTTATAACAAATGACTAGAATTAAATAAACTTTTAACCAAATTTAATTAGCACCCAATTAAATTAAGTGTGACAATTAAAACCATTTTTATCTTGAATTATCCTAAGCATGAGTTCTACGTTATTATGCAAGATAAAAATAAATCAATCACACTACGCCGCAATATACGAGGAAAAACCCAAGAAGGGAAACAACCTCGGACGGCCCTAGCCACAAATCCACTAAGTACGGAATTTACAATTACAAGACAAAAGACTTACATCACATGACTCGATCCCTCTCAAGCCTCGACGCTCCTTTTTCAAACACCTCCACTTAGCGAATAACCTCGGAGCTCCACCGCGGTCTCGGAATCCACCGATCGGACTTTATGTGGTCACCGTCACCCGAACTAGGAGTCTTTCTCCAAGTGGGTAAATCACGAAAAACCTCTTCTTCTTTATGGGATTTAGAAGCAAACCCAAGCTTCTCTTCTTGAATGGTGTAGAGAAAAACGGTGCCCAAAACTCCAAGCAAGATGTATATATATATATATATATATATGAACTTGGATAAACTAAACAATGGGGGTAAACAAGAGTGATAAAAGATTTTCTCCTTGAAAATCAACACTCAAAACAATGAACTTTTCCCTAAAATAATTTTTCTCTCAAACACTCTCTAGAGGTTGGTAGGATGTGAAAAGTTAGATTAGAAAAATGGTTTCCCGCACATAATAAAGTCTGAGAAAAATAAGTTAAGAACCAAGTGGGGAAGTGGGAGAAAACTGCTTAAAACTGCCAAAAAAACTGTTCTCGCCAAATCCCGTTTGAACGACATTTCGTTCAAACGACATTCTCGTTCGAACGAGTCTTCTAACGAAGTTCCAGTACGAACTCGTTAGAAATATCGTTAGAACGACCATCTCGTTCGAGCGGCATTTCGAACGAAGTTCCAGTATGCCATAATGGGAAGTTGTTGGAAATCTCGTTCGAACGACTTGTGGTTCGAACGATAATCTCGTTCGAACGACATTTCGAACGAACTCACAGAATGTTCAAAAATTCTTTTTAAGCCCATAAACTTTTATATACTTTATATATAAGTTTTAATAGAAAACATTCTGAAAACAAAACACAATTTTAAAAACTTAACTCCCAATATAATCCGTTCCAAGCTCCTATATATATATATATATATATATATATATATATATACAGAAAGTCTCCTGTAAGGACTCCTTATGGTGCAGACCCCGGTACATACCATTTTTTTAAAATAGTAAAAAAATGAATTTTTTGATGAAACTTCATGGATATGATCTCCATAGTGAGAAGATCATCTCCAATTTTTTTCGTCGAAAAATTCAATAAAAAAACCGTTGAGATGAAGTGATATGTAAAAAAATGGTATATATATGCATTTTCAACCGTTGAAATGTTGGGTCGGCGCCAGCCGCTTTAATGATTGAATTTTTTGATGAAACTCCATGGATATGATCTTCTCACTATCGAGATCATATCCATGAAGTTTCATCAAAAAATTCAATCAAAAAGTGGGTGAGATGATCGCCAACATTTCAACGGTCGAAAATGCATATTTATACTATTTTTTTACATATCACTTCATCTCAACGGTTTTTTTATTGAATTTTTTGGTGAAAAAAATTGGAGATGATCTTCCCACCATAGAGATCATACCCATGAAGTTTCATCAAAAAATTCATTTCTTTACTATTTTAAAAAAATGGTATGTACCGGAGTCTGCATTATAAGGAGTCCTTACAGGAGAGGGCCTATATATATATATATATATATATATATATATATGTAATGCATTCATACCTTGGGAGCATGGAACCACTATTGATGACGTAGAAACGAGGCACTTAAACTCGGCATTTTTTATGAAGCTTTATACACTTAGCCGCCACATTTTCAACAAACACGTCATAGGCTTGAAAGATGATCAATATACTCTATCCTATGGCTCAAACGTTTTTGTCCGGAATTGAGCCAAAACTACAAAGGACTCAATTGGAAATTTGCGTCCTTACAAATCTCCCCCCTTGGCTATTCCGGGACAAAAACTATACAAAAATCCTAAAGGGCCGTCAAGCTCTACTAGACTAATAGAAAGTCCCACCCAAAATAAAATTACAATGCTTGACACAAACAACCCAAAGGATCAAGAATCTTTGCCGTTGAAAGATGCCGCTTTATAAAATAATTCCTGCACACTTAGGCAAAAAAAATACACGCATAGGGAATATCAAAATAGTTAATGCAAGTAAAGATAACTACTCCCCCTAAATTAATTCCCTTAAGCTAAGATATGATAATAATAGGATTAGATACCATTTCTCCCCTATCATTCTCCCCCTTTTTGTTCAGGAATAGACAAAGGTAAAAAGAATTAAACACTAACTTATCTCCCCCAAATAAAGTATATACACCCTCCAAAACTAATCAAAGGATAAATAGAATGGGATAACAAGCTATAACATGTAGTTATGCATATAGTGATGAGAACGTTAAAGCACTTTGGTAATAAATATTCAACTTATCCAAGAAATAACATAGGATACCAACTAGGATGCACCAAGTATGAATTATAACATATATGGATTAGAAATCAAGGCAAAGTCTAAATAAAAATATCAAATATATGTATACATAATATATACCAAAGAGACACAAGTACACATATATAGACAAATGACACACACAAAATATAATAGGAGTCTTTCACACTCGTATGTCAAAAATGTGACATATGGAAACGGAAGTGTTGGGGTGTGAACTAGTAACGATTAAATTCAGACCCAATCACTTAAAACATGTTCACGGAGTTCTCATTTGATTGCAAACTTTATCACATTTGAATATAACCTCATGTGACAATATATATTGAACTCAATGAACAAACATACACAATGCGTACAAGCCTAGCATATTGATGATTCTACAAACCAATAGAGTCATGACATGAAATACGCAACTAGGATAAACGGACATTATGCAAACCGTTGATATACCATCCAATATCCATCAATATGCATTTATTAATTTTGAATGAATATATCAATCAAACATAGTCCTTGGCAATTATTTTTCTTTTAATGCCATATTTTCTGCTTTTAGGCCTTTGGACCACGTATTTCTTTTAGGTCCATTCAAAACGGTGGCTTACAATCGCAAAGGATCACTAAGTCCTTTCGGAGCCCTTCCCCGTGCACATTTATATTTATCATGTTTTCATTTTTCAGACAAATCTCTCGTGCAACGAATTTTGACATGCACTAGTCCTTCTAAGTCACAAATATGTAGCTGACAAGATTGGAAGGAGAACACCTCACATAGCTCAAATATACATATGAAGTTAAAATTTCAAAAGAGCTCGTGCATGTGTGAGTAGAGGCATATTAAAATAGAATCCTTTTAAACAACACAAAATCCAACTACTCCATAAAAATATGGTAAAGAACATTTTAAGGATTGACAATCTAAACCAAAAGTTCTAGCCACATGAGAGCGTTAAAGGAGGGATTCAAACACAAGTATATGCCACTTAAAGTGTGTCAAACCAAAATACACACAAAATAAAAACTTTTTGAGTTTTTGACATTTTTAACCAAAAATACAAATATTTACTCAAAAGGCAAACAAAAAATCATTTGAATTTTTCATTAAACTTAAATTCCAATAGATAAAAACCCAAATGATAAACAAAAATCATTATTCTAGCATGTGATTAAGAATGGGGCATAAACTAGAAAATGATTAAACAAACATACATTTAGCATGTGAATATAGCATGGAGAACAAACGCTAAAGTATGCAAACACTAACACATTCATCCTTTAGATTTAGCAAGGGAGGAAGCATGTGAAAGTAAATGAGAATAAAAAACCCTATTTTTCAAGGCAACCAAGTCGGATTTCCTAACCCAAATTAATGAAGAATGACTATCTTGGGGTGTAGGAATTTTAAATACATTGGTTGCATGGTAGGCAGGGTTTTGCCGGGGCGCGAGAGTCACCTACGCGCCGGTCATTTTATGTTCGGCTCACCAGAACTATACAAAAACCTAAACTACGACTACACTCAACTGGTGAGTACAGCGGTAAGTCAGGTATCGAAAATCCACAGAGACGAGTTGCTAAAATTTAGGTGATTTAATACTCCGAAATAAAAGTGTAAAATATGATTACAAACTAAAAGGAAAAATATGCATAAAGGGAAATGTTAATCTAGGCAAGGTACTGAAACTAGAATATGAAAGCGAGTAAAACTATAGGTTGCGTCGAATATCCCTCACCCGAGTTAATTAGTATAAAATGGTTACATGGGTCGACGAGTTATTACAAGTGCGTCTCATTTCGACAGTTAATTAAATCAAGGGTTGTTACGCCCTAAATCCTCATAAAAGCCTAATAAGATTTTAGCGTCAACAAATATCCCTAAAATTACGCGCGAAAGGTCATAAGCACATGACATACATGGTATGCCCCGTCAAATCTCCTAGGTGCAATAACTAGGACAATGCACCCGAAATAGACCCGTAAACACCATCACCAAAAAAAAAGCAACGCGTCAACTCGAGTGAGTTCAATTCAAACACAACCTAATTTAAGTTACCTAGAAAGCATGTTAAAAATGCGGTAAATGGAAAGCGATAAATAAACGCGATAAATCTATACTAGAAAGCGTGTAAATCAAAGCATGTAAATAAAGAAAGAAAACCTAAATTAGAAAGCTTGTAAATTAACTAGAAAGAAAGAAATGAAGAAATACGAACTATATTAATGGTAGGGGAGATGAATAGTCAACTTACAATCCAAATGGGGTGTCAAACCAAAGAGAAATGATGAAGAACCAAGCAAAAACCCCCAAAACCTAAGCTAAACTAACCTAAAATCGTGTATATACTGCTCTCTGTTCTTATTATAACAAAATTTGTATTTATAGTAAGTTAGAATAAAAGAAAAGAAGAAAGAAAAGAAATGAAAATATATGCTGAAAAACAGGGGATCGATCGATCGACCCCTTTGGTCGATCGATCGATCAAGGCCAAAAATTGACAATTCAGAAAGGTCGATCGATCGACCAGAAGTGTGGATCGATCGATCAAGCAGCGCAGAATGCAGCAGGAGCTTCTGCATCTTTTCTTTTCCTCTTTTGATTTCTCATTTTTCTCTTCCGTTGAAAACGCCGTAACATCTTCGTTATGAATCAGAATCGCGCACCGTTCGCGGCCACGCGAAGCTAGCCAGAAGGGCTACAACTTCCGTGAGATGTCGGTCTAGGTACCCAAGTTGTGAAAAGACTAAAATGCCCTTGAACTTGTGATTACGTACGAAACTTCACCGGATGCGTCCGAACTCCATACTTAGTACCTAAACACCTATAAAAGCCCAATTATACCTCATATAGCATGTTATCAATATAAACCGAGGTTGTCAGGTTAACGAGCTTAAATATAGAGATTAAGGCACCCGAGGGGGCTAAAATGCATAGGTTCAGGGGATGAAATACGGGATATTTGCGTATTATCACACCCCCTAACTTACACATTGCTAGTCCCTAGCAATGAAATAGGATGCAACAAGAACTACAAGCAAACCAAAAGCAGGAGACAGTACAAAAGTATGGTATAAAAGCAAATGGCCACTTTCATGGGTGATTCGATTGCATTTAGCGTATGCAATAAGCCGTTAAACCCCTAGGTCATCCTAGTGGACGAGTGTCGTCTCGTGAGGGTTTTCAGGGATGGTACCCACAAACATCACATGGTTTCCTCAAAATATGCTCAACCCAACATACGACAAGCCCAACAAAAGCGAAAAGGATTTTATGCAAATTATTAGCAAAAGTGAATGAATTCAAACAAAAGTCCAAAACATTAACATTATAGAATGCACCTCATCGAATTGAAACCTTAAAATGTGGGAGGGGGAGCGAGCACATGCAAAATATGATTTTATGAAAAACTTAAATAAACCGGATAAACATTAAAGCAAGCATATATTTAATCCTCACGGGCATTACGCTCATCAAGCGAATTCACTCGAAACAGGGAGGTAACACACGGGACATGCGGGCTAAAGAGTAAATGTAAATGGAAACTAGGACGCACACAAATCACAGATTAAGAACGCTATATATAAACTGAAAAACTGTAATCTCAATGAAAGGATACCGCACACTAAAAGAGGCGAAATGCATTTTCATAGATTATCACAACTATTATGACTTTTAAATTACATCAACCAAAGATCACATAGGACTTTACTAGGGTTGTAATGTAGGTATGGCTAGGGTATGAAATGAAAGGAATGTATGTACGGATCAAAGTGTTCGGGATGAAAACTCGGGATAATGGGAAAATGCGGGCAATATCAAAATTGGAAAACAAGTTCCAAAAAGGCATTAGATATATCATCGGGGAGAGTAATAAAAGATTATTAAACACTACAACATTTACAACTTTCTCTTTCTTTTTCTTTTCTTATTTTTCTCACTTTTTTTCTTTTGTTTTCTTACTTTCTCTTTTTCTTCACTTTTTTCACTCCTTTCTTTTCTTTACTTATCAAACTCTCATATGTCTAAATTGCAACCGGCATCATAACAACATCATTCAATCTGAAGTAACATTCCAAACAAAGGTATGTAAAGTGTATGTATGGGATAAAACTCCAATTTAAAGTTAGTTATGGTAATGGGGTTATGAAACGAAAGGCTAATATATAGGCTCAAAGGGGTTAACGAGGGTAAACATATAAGGGTGAGGTCAAGGCTAATATGGGTGATATATCAAAGAGGGCCTATGATCATTTCACAAAGTTTACGCAATTCTCGAGTCAAAACAATATATGAAAATCATTCTCAAGTAACACATTTCAAGTATGAACTCAATTAATGAACGGTCAAATGAAAGAATAGTGAGATTACTAACGAATTCAACGTTTTCAATGAGAAAAGAATAGCGTATACACTCACAAACGACGAAAGGTACAAAGCTTACTCGGTGTAAGTATATACAATGCAACAAAAGATTACAGAGTTATAAAAATCTTAAACCAAATCAATATAACAATAAAAGTGCATGTGCTCATGGGATTAAAGTTTAATTCATGAAGTTATTCATTATATCAATAAGTGAGACTAAAGTCTAATAACTTCTAAAATCGAGAACATGCATCATTGGGTTGTCTATTGGATCGAGCAATTATTGAAATTTATCATCGGAAACAAGGGCAAAATGCCCAATAAAGGAGAAAAAATAAAGAAAATATTTTTGAAATTTTCAATTTTTCTAAGAAAAGCATACTAAGTAACTAACATGTGAGCAAAAACATGGACTAAATAAAGAAATGGATAGAATATCCCACACCCCCTAACTTAAAACTTGACATTGTCCTCAATGTTAATTAAGAACCAAGTCAAAGAGAGGAAAAGAGTGATATTACCCAAACGTGGAGCGATCCCCATAAGAACAAGTCTAAAGAATCTACAAAACAAGTTAGTACCGAGCATAGCAAAAACAAATAACAAAAAGTTGACTAATTACACTAGACTAAATTAAAAAGGAAAGAAAAAATGAAAAGCTAACTATATACAACCTACTATTTATACTTCACACTAACTGTACACTAGAAGTCTAAATAGCTGAGGGTCCACCATAAGAACGATTTGACTTTGGAGGATAACCGGTGTACCCTCACATACAAGCATGCCTTACGGAAAATATGAATTCCGTTTTAACAACAGAAGGCATGTGTAAGGCGAAAGAAATGAACCATCGTCAATTAAAGGTTTTGGTGGGACGATGGGGGGTTTGGATTGAACGGGTGGCAAAAATAAGTGGGGATCGAGAAAAGCTGAATATCCTCCCAAGGATTTTGAGGTTGGAATGGGAGGCGGCGCACATAAAGGCAAAGATGCGATCGTGGAGGGCGACTCGAGCAAGTACTCCTCATCGGCGATAGGGTTTAAAACATTAAAGTTCAAAACCGAATCATCGGGTACTTGTTCCGGTGGGGTAATAGAGAATGAAAATGGGGATGAAAGAAATTCAAACTCATGAGATGAATCATCATCGCATGAAGTTGGAATTTCAAAGGAAATAATATCATTTTCAATGAAATGTTCTTCTTTGGGAGCCAAAGAAGAAATCATTTCATTGAAAATAGATATTACGTCATTATCATCCTCACTTTCAATATCTATTACACAATGGGCAAAGTCTAGAATGGCTTGTTCCAAAGTAGGCACAAGTAGCTCATTTGGTTCAAAACATTCGTTCACCTCGAAAGTCTCGGAAGCAAAATCGTTGTCGGACTCAAATAATAAATCTAACTCATGTTCCCACGAACGATTTTCTTCCCGATAATGATTTTTAATGTTCTCATTTTCATACATACGCAAACCCTCACCGAAAGTCATAGGTCGAGGTGCGGATGCATGAAAATGGGAACTTTGAAAATTACCATCGGACTTAAACGAAAACTCATTATTATAGGAATTTTGAAAACTATTGCAATTCGTTTCAAAATTCCTATTATAAGGAGGTAAAGGCCCAAAATCATTGTCATCATCATCAAAATTCCAATAACCTAAGTTTTGACTTTCGTTATACTCACCCAAAGTCATATTTGAATTTATTTTACTTTGGGATGCTAAGTATTCACCGAAAGTCATAGGCCTAGAGTTTTGAGAATTACAACAAGGGTTACTAAAAGAATTGGAATTAGACATGCTTACCCCAAAAATGGCTCAAGTGGCGAATTCCACAAAATAGGTGCGCGCGAGAAATTCGAGCGTTTCTAAGAACTCCTGCAAAAAGTTAGCAAATAATAAAAATAAAAAGAAAATACTATGAAATACTAAATCAAATAAAGTCTAAAACAAACTCATCCCCGGCAACGACGCCATTTGATAGACAGGGTTTTCGCCGCGGCGCGAGAGTCACCTACGCGCCGGTCGTTTTATGTTCGGCTCACCTGAACTATACAAAAACCTAAACTACGACTACACTCAACTGGTGAGTACAGCGGTAAGTCGGGTATCGAAAATCCACAGAGATGAGTTGCTAGAATTCAAGTGATTTAATACTCTGAAATAAAAGTGTAAAAGATGATTACAAACTAGAAGGAAAAATATGCATAAAGGTAAATGTTAATCTAGGAAAGGTATTGAAACTAGATTATGAAAGCGAGTAAAACTATAGGTTGCGTCGAATATCCCTCACCTGAGTTAATTAGTATAAAATGGTTACATGGGCCGACGAGTTATTACAAGTGCGTCTCGTTTCGACAGTTAATTAAATCAAGGGTTGTTACGCCCTAAATTCTCATAAAATCCTAATAAGATTTTGGCGTCAACAAATATCCCGGAAATTACGCGTGAAAGGTCGTAAACACGGGACATACATGATATGCCCCGTTAAATCTCCTAGGCATAATAACTAGGAAAACGCACCCGAAATAGACCCGTAAACACCATCACCAAAGCAAAGCAACGCGTCAACTCGAGTGAGTTCAATTCAAACACAACCTAATTCAAGTTACCTAGAAAGCATGTTAAAAATGCGATAAATGGAAAGCGATAAATAAACGCGATAAATCTATACTAGAAAGCGTGTAAATCAAAGCATGTAAATAAAGAAAGAAAACCTAAATTAGAAAGCTTGTAAATTAACTAGAAAGCAAGAAATGAATAAATACAAACTATATTAATGGTAGGGGAGATGAATAGTCAACTTACAATCCAAATGGGGTGTCAAACCAAAGAGAAATGAAGAAGAACCAAGTAAAAACCCCAAAAACCTAAGATAAACTAACCTAAAATCGTGTATATACTGCTCTCTATTCTTATTACAACAAAATTTGTATTTATAGTAAGTTAGAATAGAAGAAAAGAAGAAAAGAAGAAAGAAAAGAAATGAAAATATCTGCTGAAAAACAGGGGATCGATCGATCGACCCCTTTGGTCGATCGATCGATCAAGGCCAAAAATTGACAATTCTGAAAGGTCGATCGATCGACCAGAAGTGTCGATCGATTGATCAAGCAGGGCAGAATGCAGCAGCAGCTTCTGCATCTTTTCTTCTCCTCTTTTGATTTCTTGTTTTTCTCTTTCGTTGAAAATGCCGTAACATCTTCGTTATGAATCGGAATCGCGCATCGTTCACGGCCACACGAAGCTAGCGAGAAGGGCTACGACTTACGTGAGATGTTGGTCCAGGTACCCAAGCTTTGAAAAGACTAAAATGCCCTTGAACGTGCGATTGCATACGGAACTTCATCGGAATGCGTCCGAACTCCATACTTAGTACCTAAACACCTACAAAAGCCCAATTATACCTCATATAGCATGTTATCAATATAAACCGAGGTTGTCTGGTTAACCGGCTTAAATATAGAGATTAAGGCACCTGGGGGGGCTAAAATGCGTAGGTTCGGAGGATGAAATACGCGATATTTGCGTATTATCATTGCATTACGTTGGGATTTTTTATGAATTCGTGTAAGATCAAAATAAAATTTCTTAAGATGACCTTTTCTACTACAATGTGTATAAGTAAAATGATGTCGAAAAGATTTACCTACAGAGTGATCTCTAAAAGCTTTCCTAGTAGATTCTCTTAAAACTTTGGTTTTGAATTTATGAGTAAATTCATTACAAGTATTGAAGCTTAAACCACAAGTGTCATTTTTAATTTGGACCATTCCTAATATTTTATCTAATTTTTCCGAACGACACTCCAAATCAAATTTGACATTACTAGAGTCTTTTAATTTATTTTGCAATTCTACAATGTTAGAATCTAATAAAAGATTTCACTCTTCAAAAGCAAGAAGATCCTTTTTCAAGGATTCCATTAAACCTCTAAGGCTATCTCTCTCGCCTTCTATATATTCAAGCTTCTCTAGAAGTTCTTTCTCACGTGTCCTAAGGTCTTCAATCAACACACTATTATCAATGACCTTGACACGTTCTTTCAAACTAGCTTCTGACTTCAAGTTAGCTCTTTTCAATTCAATAGATTCTTTATAAAGTTATTGAAAAGCATTTTGAAGTTCACTCAGATTAACCTCTTCTTCATTTTCACTCTCTCTTTCTTCTCCACTCTCACTATCATAAAAAACAAGAGAATGATAAACAATGACCTTGGAAGTGTCATGTGTTAACGTTTCATCAATCGATGAGTTCTCACTATCACTCACATGACTAGCCATAAAAGCCACAAAATTAGGCTTAGTGGGGGAATTGGGTCCTTCTTCTTTATCACCATCACTAAGGGTCGCATTATATGAAATGGGTCGTTTACCCTCGTTCCTTAGTTTAGTGGGGCACTCAGAAGCCCTATGGCCATAACCCTCACAACCAAAACACCTATTATACTCGTCCCTATTTAAATTTTCATTAATAAGTTTAGGGATCTTCTCGGTTTTGTCATACTTAGGAGTTTCAAATTTCTTAAAATCATTTTTAAATTCATCTTTGTTAAATTTAAGAAAATTTCTAAATTTATGAGCAAACAGAGCCATGTCTTCCGAGTCACTATCACTCTCGCTCTCTACTACTTGTTTGACCTCTTTTTGGGCTTTTAAAGAAACCCCCTTTTCAATTTTCTTTTCAGTTTTAGAGGAAAACATATATAGTTCATAGGTTTGTAAATCACCTACAAGATCTTCTAATTTTGTAGAAGCTAAAGTTGGTAAAGAATTTAAAACGGTCACTTTTAGAATAAATCTATCGGGAAGGGACCTTAAAATTTTCTTTATAACACGATTGTCGGGTATTTTCTCTCCCAAGTTAAAAGATGAATTGACAATATCGAAAAGTGTAGCATAAAATTCATCAAAAGTTTTATTATCGTTCATTTTGATAGTTTCAAATTGAGTGGTGAGGTTTTGGAGTTTCGAAGCTTTAACGACACTATTACCTTAGTGAGTGAGTTGTAAAATATTCCAAGCTTCTTTAGCGGTCTCACACGTCATAATACGTCGGAATTCATCCGGTGCGACAGCACTAAATAAGGCATTTAAACCACATGAATTAAAATTAGAAAGTTTAAACTCATTCTCAAACCATCTATCGGCCGGTTTGGGAACACATTCATTTTCAATTAAATGAGTTGGTGGAGACCACCCATTAACTACAGACATCCAAACCCTTTCATCGATAGATTTTAGTGCCGATTTCATTCGCGCTTTCCAATACGCGTAGTTAGAACCCTCGAAAATAGGAAATTTTGAAAATGGGGAAAATTCCATTTTAGCCAAAAATTATTTAAAGGATCTTAACGAAATAATTTATCGTATTGGCTCTGATACCAATTTGTAAATGCCCCAATGGCCCCCGAATTTCCTTTTTATGCAATAGATGCGGAAGCGTAAAGGTGATGGTTCAACAAAAAACAAACAAATGCCAAATTTTAATTTCTTTTTCAAATTAAAATTAAACCCAAGTGAAAATTAATTAAACACACACAAACATTAATTTCACATAAACCAATTAATTCAAGTCCTAGAATTTGCCTAAATCAGATTTTTCATTTAAACAAAATAGGATAAACCATTTATAACAAATGACTAGAATTAAATAAACTTTTAACCAAATTTAATTAGCACCCAATTAAATTAAGTGTGAAAATTAAAACCATTTTTATCTTGAATTATCCTAAGCATGAGTTCTATGTTATTATGCAAGATAAAAATAAATCAATCACACTACGCCGCGATGTACGAGGAAAAACTCAAGACGGGAAACAACCTCGGACGGCCCTAGCCATAAATCCACTAAGTACGGAAATTACAATTACAAGACAAAAGACTTACATCACACGACTCGATCCCTCTCAAGCCTCGACGCTCCTTCTTGCAAACACCTCCACTTAGCGAATAACCCTGGAGCTCCACTGCTATCTCGGAATCCACCGATCGGATTTTATGTGGTCACTGTCACCCAAACTAGGAGCCTTTCTCCAAGTGGGTAAATCACGAAAAACCTCTTCTTCTTTGTGGGATTTAGAAGCAAACCCAAACTTCTCTTCTTCAATGGTGTAGAGAAAAACGGTGCCCATGTATATATATATATATATATATATATATATATATATGTATGAACTTGGATAAACTAAACAATGGGTGTAAACTAGAGTGATAAAAGATTTTCTCCTTGAAAATTAACACTCAAAACAATGAACTTTTTCCTAAAACAATTTTTCTCTCAAACACTCTCTAGAGGTTGGTAGGATGTGAAAAGTTAGATTAGAAAAATCGTTTCCTGAACATAATAAAGTCTGAGAAAAATCAGTTAAGAACCAAGTGGGGAAATGGGAGAAAACTGCTTAAAACTGCTAAAAAAACTGTTCCCGCCAAATCTAGTTCGAACGAGTCTTCTAACGAAGTTCCAGTATGAACTCATTACAAATCTCGTTAGAACGACCATCTCGTTCGAACGATATTTCGAACGAAGTTTCAGTATGCCATAATGTGAAGTCATTGGCAATCTCTTTCGAACGACTTGTGGTTCGAACGATAATTATGTTCGAACGATAATTCGAATGAACTCACAGAATGTTCAAAAATTCTTTTTAAGCCCAGAAACTTTTATATACTTTATATATAAGTTTTAATAGAAAACATTCTGAAAACAAAACACAGTTTTAAAAACTTAACACCCAATATAAATCGTTCCAAGCTCCTACATATATATGTAATGCATTCATACCTTGGGATCATGGAACCACTATTGATGACGTAGAAATGAGGCACTTAAACTTGGCATTTTTTATGAAGCTTTATACACTTGGCCGCTACATTTTCAACAAGCACGTCATAGGCTTGAAAGATGATAAATATACTCTATCCTATGACTCAAACGTTTTTGTCCGGAATTGAGCCAAAACTACAAAGGACTTAATTGGAAATTTGCTTCCTTACACAATCTATTAATGCTTTTGTTCGACCTTTTTTCAGAGAAAAGGACCTCTAGGTTGCCACTATTGTTGAAAATCTTGGTGGAGAGAACATGTGTTGCCGACCGTTTTAAGTTCGAGAACCTCTTCTTTGTTGAGAAGTTTATTAATATTTGATATTTTACTCCTCCTGAATATGTTTCACCTTAGGAGATACTAGTACCACTTATAGATGAGGCCGTCGTTGAGGCCGATTAGGAAGTCGAGGTTAATCAGGAGGCTGAGGAAGGTAAGAAGGATTTTTCCAACTGTATTAGGTCGTTTTTTATTTTTCATTATAATGTGGCTAATTGTTACATTTTTGTGCACCTTCAACTCCCACTACTTCACGTTTTAAAGTTGAACCTTCTTTTGGTATGGCACCTAGGTAGATGGATTGTGATGCCATTGACACTTATCGTAGGAATTGTCTAGAGCAGGAGGCTAAGAAGAAAGAGAAAAATGAGGCTAGAAAAAAGAAGGAAGGCAGATGCTGAAGCCAAAAAGAGGGCTGAGGCTGAGGCTGAAGCCCAAAGGAAAGCTGTGACACCCCCCAAAAATTTAAGTTAGATTGATCAGGTCTAAAGTACAAAAATATAGGAGTCTATTTGATAATTTGATATCACTCTAAGCATGACAATAAATAAAATCGAATACCTAAACAAACAAATAACATAAAGTGGTGAATCATACAATTTATGATACAAAACCAACAACAATAATATATACATTGCATACTACATTTTCTCGCAACAAAATCCAAAACCAAAGTAATAATAGTTACACAAACTCGATAAAATTGTAAATGGAAATAAAAGATTTATCACGTAGTCTCGACACTTACATCGTAGAAGATTATCAACTGAGAATAAGGACACGACTGGCTCAGGGGTTTAGCTGCACAAGTGGCTGATGTCCTAGAAAATATTAATTTGGTAACATTAGTAACATGTCTAAGTAGTATAAGAATATAACTGATTTTAGGATAAAATACAATTATGAATTTTGTTCTCGTATTTTACTAAATTTTAGGTTATCCTAAACCCAACAGTCCTATATATCACATAAGTCTAACCCCAGACCTAAGTTAACTCATGATTACGTATTATTCATCTTTCATTGCATATCATTCTTTACATAATTATTTTATACTTCTTAAGCATAAGCATCTCACTATGAAACACATATCAACATTTATATCCTCATATTTACGGTTCATATGAAATGTTTTATAACTAATACAGTACCGAAGCGGTAAACATCGTGAGACCCATGGTAAACCACATCTCTCCCTATTGGTATACTGAAGTGGCGTCATCGACTGACCTATGGTAAGATATATTTTTATATACCAGAGTATCGAAGCAGTAACAGTCACAGGGGTGAGCCCCTCGCATCTACTGGGATACCAAAGAGGCGATGTCACCCCGGCCTAGGGCACACTCTATCTCCGTCTAAGGAAATACAAGAGTGGCACCGTCGCACGACCTATGGTAAAACCCGTCTCTATCAACCAGGATACCAACGAGGCCCTATCACCGGACCTAGGGTACAACCCCACACTACCAACAATAATAATATAGTAATTACCATCGCAGGATTCGTAGATATATACCATCTAGTACATATTTCCCAATAATGTATATTCGATGTTTATCACATCAATTAATTAGTTTAATGTGTATTAGATTTCAAGTCTTAATCCAAAAGTTATAAATAATTTGACATCTATTAATTAAGATCTTTAATTGAATCAGAACTTTCATTATATGGAGTTAAACCACCTAAAAAAAGGTCCACCCTAAGCTATCCCAGACTAAAAAATGCACCCCAAACACCTATACTTGAAACTACATAGGTTGTGATGTGGTTCAAGAAAGTTTCAACAAATGTTTCATTTTTGAGGGAAATTAATTAATTTGATACTCCATCATTTGGATGGTTTCTTAATACAAATATCTATAACATTAAATGATCTTTCCGTGACTTTTGACCATGTGTCAATCCGACTCCTAATGAAATAGTTATGGTCGTTATAATTTTTCATGTTTGAAGGACTGAATCGATTTGCCTAATGACCGAATCAATATGTCCCATGGGATCATCAACTTCACAACAGCCCTCTAATGGCTTCCCAAAATCATCCTAAAAACCTCTAAACATCAATACAAACCCTTATACTTCATATATAAGTGATAAACTAACAAGAATTAGTAATATTAACATGTTTTAAAAAATCCTATCACGATTGAAAGTGTTAAATTTTAGTTTTATCTCAAGAACCATACTTTTCAATCTTTGATAAATTGTGTTCAACCCTTTTATCAATTCTTCCAATAATCATGTGGATTTGGTTTATTCATAGTATAGATTAAGTTGATAACATTCTTAGTTCAATTCTAATCCAATTTCATTAAGTATTATCCTAATTTCATCTTAATTCACCAATATGACTAATAATCCTAATTAGTTGATTAATTTACTTAAGAATTCAGATTAATCATTTTAGGTTTATAATCCAAGGAATACTGTGACACCCCACCTAATAAAATATCGGGTGATCAGTCCTATATCAAATTAAAATAGGAATCCCAGCTGGATCATCCTTAGTATCACTGTCGAAAACTTTTTAAAATTTACTAACCACCTAGTATTCAAAAAGCTGGTGCCAATTTTAACTTGTTGATTAAACAAAACAGTACATGCGGAATTAAATATAAACCATTCACAGAACTGAATAAAACTCAACTGAATAATTAATTACACATCTTGCCGAGCAAATCATTGGCCACCAAAGTGAAATAGTCCAATACAAATATCTAACACATGAATAAACTAATCTGAAACTGAACTGAAAGTCTGGGAGACATGCCCTAAATAAAACTAAAATTGATACAAGATTCCTACTCTAGGAATGAATGACTGATGCGTTTAATCCAAACTCCTTCTAGCATCCACATATGCCGCAGCTCCGTGTCCCTGGAGTAGAATATCAATCCTGGCGTCCCTGTGGCTGGACACCTAAAAGGTTTTGAAAATAGTTTTATAGCAAGGTTTAGAACCCAAAACATTTTGAAAATATTTAGCAAGTGAATTAACTGTAGTAATTTAAAAATGCATGAATACGCTTCATATTTAAGTTAGTGTCACACTCCCTTGTGGACATTCTCACCCCTCCATTATTGTGCACACCTACCGGTAACCTTAACCTCACCTAGTTGTACTAACCCGTCCAACTAGTCCTGGTATAACCTTCCCTTTCCATACTACTCTAGCCCGAGTATAATGATTCTTGAATTATAAATTATCTCACAATTAACTTAATTAATTCCTCTTAAATAGTATCATATAACCGTGTCACAAGTTATATAAAGTAAATACATCACACACTGTATTATTACCCATATATAACATTTACTATCATTATATACGTACCGTTACTACAACATCCACACATATAACATACGTATATTCATCCCTTCGAGTATACCCTCACCTGATGATTCCCTCTAAAATGATATCTCGCTAGGTGTGCTCTGGGTCGGGGCATCACAAAGCCCTTGTTAAGGCTGAAGAGAGTGTTGTTGAGCAATACAAAGCCTCTGGGAACTTCTCTATTAAAGAAATACCTTTTTTTATTGATGGTTATGAAAAGATGAGGAAGAGGGTGGTCAAGCATTACCCCAAAATAAAAGAGTAAAAATAAGAGGGGGTGACGATGAAACTAGGGCCATATTTTCTAAGGAGAGTACAATGGAGGAGGACAAGCAGGTTGCTTGAAGATCAGGATATTGGTGAGACTAACCAAGTTGATGGTGTTGACCTAACTCTTATCAGTCTCGAGGCTACTCAGGTGTATCGAGGATACTCTCCAAGTTGCTCAAATGGCTGAAGCTACTGATGACAACACCTCTAATGATCCTCTTGCTGAATGATAAGCCCCTAACACTTGAACTTTTAGTCTTGTTAAATTTTTACTTGTAATTTATCTTATTTGTTATTTTAAACAATGTCTGTAACGAATACTTGTTAGCCATGCTTATTAATAATTTTAAATAAAATGTTATTCAACTTCTTACCTATGTGCATATATTGCTTATCATGTTTGATTTTCACAAGTTATTTTTCTTGAAAAAGATATTAGCCTTCACCTGTGATCAAATGTTTTTGAATTCTTTTTTTAAAGTTAAAGTGGTGATAGTTCGCCGACATGCTAGTGGTTGTGGTCATATTGTTGGATCTTGTCAACTTGACGTGATTTACTAGCTTTTTAGGATATGATTGCCAGTAGTTTAGTTGTATAGAGTTGGGGTCGGATCTTTTTTACCTAACCTAACTTATTGGCTACCGAGTGGGATGAACCTAAGTTTTCCTGACTTGGGATCTACCATTTTCTGTGCTAAGTTACTAGTCGTATGAATGAATCTTATGGTCTTGACCATATATGAGAATTGGTTTCTTTGGTCGGCCTTTATTAGGATATATCCTTATGCTTGTTAGTTATCGTAGGGTCTTGTCGACCTGATCACGGGATTGCACTAGATTTCTCAAATTTAGAAAACTTCTTGCGTCTGACATGCATAAGATGAGGCCATTAATGAAATGTGGTATGATTGTAGTCATTCTAATCTTCTTGGATTTGAGACTTCTTCAGCCTAGGCTTTTTTCACATTTGTTATACCGACGAACAAGTCATTGAAAAATGAAGAAAAACTTAAAATTACAACATATTGTAGATGAAGAATTGTCGATTCTCATTAATTACTACAAATTGTCTATAAAGCACTGAAAATTATTTATTTGATATTTTTCTCTTCTAAACTATAGTTTTCTCATCTATACTAATAATACTTCCTCAAATGTTCTGCATTCCACGGGTTCTTGAATTTCTCACCCTTTAAGGTCTCGATACGATAAGTTTTAGTTTGTACCACTGTAGAAATTTTATACAGACCATGCCAGTTACGTTACACCTTATTTCCTTTTAGATAACCTTTTTTGGCACATAACCCCCGTCCTTCAGCATACATGGATTTACCCTTTTGTTATAAAACTGAGCATTTCGTTGCTGGTAGGCCGCCTCTCAAATTGGTGCATGCTCCCTGAGTTCCTCTACCAGATTCAAGTCTTCGTATTAACTAATTTTTGGGCAAGTTAAAGTTAAGTACGCTGTGGCTAGGTAGGGTGATCTCATTGGGCACCACTGCCTTGGTGCCAAATGCTAACATGAAAGGGGTTTCGTCAATGGCCATTCTCTACATAGTTCTTGTAACACCTGCCCCCGTGGTTTTGACCATACCTGTATAAATTGGTGACTTAATGTGACCCAATTGGGCTTTATACCTTATAAAATAGATAGTGGGCCAAATTTTGGTAATATTGTGGCTTTAGTGCAATTAAATGGATTTAGAATGGCCTTATATTTAATTGGGAGAAAATTAGGATGGTTCTAACGAGATCCTTGATCATTCGAACGAGATACCAATCTCATTGGAATAATTCCAGGTCATTTGAATGAGAATCCTCCGTCATTCGAATAGATGCTTCGAATGACCTTCCTATGATCAATCCCTATTTATAAATCCACTCTCGTTAGAACCTCGTTCGATGTCCATTCAAACGAGATATAGTTCTCGTTCAAACGAGATCCAATCTTATTCGAACGAGACTGTAAAAATAAAATTTTATAGATCTTGAAAATGATGTCATGATCCTGACCGTTTGAGATTTAAACATTTTTGGAATTTAACCCCTAAGGGTTTGGGGGTATTTAAGCGAGGTTTTGGATCATTCTAGGGCATTTCAATTAGATCTCTCTCTCTCTCTCTCTCATTTATATATATATATATATATATATATATATATATATATATATATATATATATATATATATATATATATATATATATATATATATATATAACACTTGAGCCTCACCACTAGTTAACCACCTTCTACCACCCTAGCACTACCACCCCTCAACCCTAAACCACCATACTTTAACCCTTTTACACCATATTTAAGCCCATAAAACCCATATACACCACATGATAGGCAAGATATCAATTTATGGAGATGTTGTAAGGTATTTTTAGAGAAGAAAAGAAGAAAATAAAGGAGATTGAAAGGGGTTTTTCTTTGAGATTTCATGGAGCTTATTAGTGGAGTTAGTCAACCTCCGTGAGGCCACCTTGGAAGGTGGGAGGTTACCATCACCGTCTTCTCCATTCTCCATCCTTCTATATTTGGATCTTCTTTGAGTTGAGAAACTATACTCTTTAAGTTTAATAACTCTATTTCCCTTGTATTTGTTCTTGCATGTAGAGTTTTAAGAGTAAGATGTATGTATTTTGCAAGATAACTATTTTCTCATGTTCTTTATCAATTAGTTTACAAGTGATCTTGAAAGGTTTTGAGAAAATGATATATTTTCAAGAAAACTTAGTGTTAAACATTTTATGAAATAAAATGTTTTGAAGTAATATTTATCTTATTGAGATATTTTATCAACAAAGTCTTGAAGTTTTCTTGTAAAAATGGAATTTTTATGAAGTTAGACATTTATTCAAGTTTCGAAGAACAAAAATGTCTTTGTCTTGAAAATCATGTCTTTGCAAGTATTATGGTTTTTTTGAATAAATCATGTGTTAAACTCATTTTCTTAGATTTTTGGACTTAAAATCCCTCTTTTCATGTATATAAACTTATAGTAATTTGAAAATGAGCATAGGGACAAATTGTGTAAAGATTTTAATGAGTTTTAACATGAAGTAAAGAAAATATAATATTCAGCCCTTAAAGTGTTTTAATAAGTGTATAAAATGTGATGAGAGTTTGTTTTCAAGACTATATATGCTAATAAAGGAAAAATGATGTTTCTCTTGTAAAGTAGTGTTCAAAATGCCAAATGATTTCTTTGATAAATAGAGTAATAAAATAAAGAGATTTCCAACTTGAGAAGTGTGTTAAAACAAAGTGTTAAATAAGTATTAATGAGTTAAAAATATTTAAGAAGTTATTGTGTATAACTTAGCAATGTTTTGATAAAATAACACTTGTGAAAAGGTAAGAAAATGCAAGTTTGGAAACAAATGGGTAAAATAGTAATTTTACATAAAGTGGAATAGTTGTATGAAATAAAAATATTGGAAAAGCTTTTACAAAAGATGATATTAATGGGAGTTATTTTTGGAATTAAATCAATGTAATGTGTAAAGGACATGAAATGGTGATTTTATAAAGTGTCACACAAATATTGGGTGTAGTCAGCGGGATGTTGGCTTCTGTCGGTAAAAGTGGAATAATGTGGACACGTTAAAGTGTTAAAATACATTGAAAAAGGACTCGTATGAGACTGATAGTTAAAGAGTACCTGGAGCCCTGGGGTAAAAGACCCAAAACCATTGGCCCCAGCATATGGTGATATCGCTGGCAGTGTGGGTCCCGTTAAAATATGCGATATTGGTGCATTAAGAGCCAAAAAATAATGAGAAAAAGTGGAATATGATAAAGAAATCGGTTGTGCCAAAAAAATGAGAAAAGACAACCCTTGTGAAATGAAATTGACAAATGTTCCCATCTAAAAGGTAATTTGGACAAGAAATATGAAAATGACTAAGTCTAAGTGAAGTGTGAGTTAATGACACTAATGAAATGGGTAATGGATAATCAAGCAACCTAAGATGGTTTTAACCCATAATTAATCCAAGCATGTGATGTGAACAGTTTTAAAAAGGAAAATAAGTATTTTATAACACCGAGTGTGCATATGTTGAAAGGTGGTTTTCAAGGAAAATATTGAAGTGGTTTTGGTGTGAGTAAATGGAAAATTTCGGTAAATGAAGTGTTATCCTAAATAAACGCTATTTTTTTATGTATTTAACCGGGTGCATTAAATCAAGAAATAAATATTTTCCAGTAAAAAGGGGTAAAAATGGGTCTTTTATAAGGTAAGTGTGATTTAATCAACTCAAGTAAGGTTTTGGAATAAACGGATTCATGCATTAGTATACGTATATGTACATAAGTATGGTATTTGCATGTGCACATAAGTGGTGCGTTATAGAGCCTTTTTTCTACCGATTCTATGTTGCGTTGTTGTATTTCCCACTGGGCATTTGACTGGTTCCCATTCCTTTGTTATAAAAGGTTGTACTTGATTCCGTATTTTGAGAGCATTATACATGTAAGTACCTTTTTATTTTATGTTAGTAGTTGTAAATGCTTGGATTTCGAGGATTCTTCCCACGGATCCCACATGTGGTTTGATATAAATTGGAATCACATGCTAAACAAGTGAAATGCTAATGAAATAAAACTGGAATAGAAACATTATTTAGGTTGTCCCATTACACTTTACACCTAACGTTTGGGACGGACCAGACTAACCCACATGTAATTCATAAATCCGGGTCAAGAAATTACAAAGGGTATCAGAGCTTTAGGTTCAAGGTTCCTTTTCGAAGTGATGTTGTGTGGTCGATAATGAATCTTTGACATCGGTGTTGGTTTTGGGGCGGTCACACTAGACAGGTGACAGTTTCAGCTCGTGTTCGCAGCCATGGAGTCAAGAAAATTAGCATGATGGGTAATTCATTGCCAAGTAGAATGTGATCGAGTTAGTTTCCATTAATAGTTCTCGGCGCTTCTTATTTATATGCATTAGTAATGTAAGGGCAAATATTTTAGCTTAGATTGTTTATTTATTTTATTTGCATTTTGGCGTATTTGGCATATCCCGTTACATACTGACACGTGTCGACACGATGAATTGAACCTCAACATCCCTAAGATTGAACAATTCCCTACATGTAAAAAAGGTATAAAGCTTTTGGGATTTTAAAATTCTTCATAATTTTATGTAGGATGTATTTTTATGAATAACTGAGGCTGGATTTTTTTTAAGTTTTAAAATAAAATTTATTTTTTAAACCTTGTTCAAACGAGGTCAGCTTCTCATTCGAATGACTTTTCATTCTTGTTAGAAAGGTCGTTCGATCTCTACATAAATGGACATCCAATGAGGGCATACTATTTGAATTTGTTTGAATCTCATTAGACGATTATTCAAACGAGATTGGAGTCTTGTTCGAACAAACTCAGTTTTCATTCAAATGAAATGCCTTTCTCATTTGAACGAATTTCATTTTCTTTCGAATGAGCTGCTACCTAAGAATTTGTGCAACGTCTATAAGTTCCCATTTTGAGTTCTTTTTTCGTAGGACTTTGGAAAAAAGTTACCAGATTAAATTTTTCAAAGTTTTTCCATCTTTTAGATTTCCAAACCCTTTTTGATTCACATTTTACTTACCCAAATATGTTGTTACTTCCCCAAATAGTTTTTCCATCTTTCATATTTCAAAATATTTTTGATCTCTACGGCTAAATTTGTGAACCCGAGGGATCACGTCAGAAGAAGGCAGAAAAAGGCTGAAGGCTGATAGGTGGATACCGAAGGGTGGACCGCCACATGTGGATGACTTTGGACTAAATCGTTTTCTTTTTAAGTTTTAAGGAGACTGCACATCAAACCTGTGAGTGTATCAAGTAGTCTATACGTCGATAGTCTTGTAAAACTTTCTAAAGTGCTGAAATATAGGTTTTGCCCTAAAAGGGAATTTTTCCTTATTTGCCTTGTTTGATTGCATGCGTAGTATATTTTTTATGATTGGAACTTTTATCCTATGCATAATTAATTTAAACAAAGATTCAAATTTGCTTAAAATGCAATTTGTATGCTTGGGACATAAATTGATAAAAATAGAAAAATATATTTTTTATTTGTGACCTGTGACACCCCATCTATATTAATCTCGGGTGATCCGTCCTTTATCAAAATAAACAAGAATAGCATTTGTGTCATTCTTAGCATCACCGTCGAAATCCTTTTTAAATTACTAACCATGTATATTAAATTAAGACATTGCCAATTTTATCTTTCATTATCGTAACAACATGCCTACATAGAAATAATATAACTCATTTACACATACATAAGAGTCTGAATCATCACATGATAAATAGATAAATAATAAACAACAGATTAACCATTAGTTCAAAAACTAAATCCAAACCATAAGCCTACTGCAATAAAATTGAATCCAAATACATCGTCTCATAAATAAAACTGAAAGACTGTATACACTGAACGAGCAACATGACCAAATAAACTATTGAATCATAAATCCTAGTGTAGGAATGAATGACTGAAGCATCTACACAAATCCTACATGCCTCCACAAGTGCTGCAACTATGCATCCCTGTAATGAGTCACCAAACTTGGCATTCGTGTGGCTGGGCACCTAAAATATTTTTGACACAAGTCAGAGCCTAAAACGTTTTAAAAATATTCAGAAAGTAATTAAAATGCAATAACTAAATATGCATGAACATTTTTCATATTTAAGAGGGTCTCATACTCTTTTGAGATATTACTCAGCCCTCAACTATTATGTGCACCAAATGCTTATCTTCTAACCTAATTAGTTATAACACCCTACCAAACTAGTCCTATTACAAATCTTTTTGTAAGGATATTCTTGTCCGTTATCAATTTGTATCTCGTATACCGCTACATCATCAAAGAAGTTCAACTTCAAGTTCACATCAAGACGGATCCGAATAATCAAGGTTCTTCAACATTCAAGCCTCCCAGTATTGGAATATTTTTTACAAAATATTTTCAAAATGTTGGAGCGAAGCTTTAGATATTTTTCTTTAAGAAATAGAATTTTCGGAGTTTCTGAGGCGGTACATTTATCGAGAAAAAAAAAGAAAATAATTTAAAAAATAGATTTTTCTCTAACAACATCGATTGTCGCTCAAATGAGACCTGATGTCGTGCGATACTTCAAACGACATCGTCTCTCATTTGAACGACTCCATCGCCTTAAGTCTTCTATAAATTTGACTTTCCAACTTCGTTTTTCATAAGAAGTCTTTCACGTTTTCATTATGCAAACACTGCATATCGGAATAATTCTTTGGCTTCTTCATTTAAGGCTTAAAACCCTTTTTGTTTTTAAGTCATGAAGTCCCAATATCTTTATGTGAATTATTTTGGGACCCGACGAACAACCGTCCTATTGTTCAACCTCTGTGGAGAAGGCATCTCCATACCTTGTGATTTTTGGAGGGAAGTCACTGCTGATCGACGGGTACTGGGCGTAGATCTCTATGTGTGGAAGACTTGGACTGCGGTCTGAGGCATAACTTTGAAGGTTTTACGAAGACATCATGCGTTACACTTGTGGGCTATTATCAGGTTGTATGTATACATAGGGGCTGAATATGTTAAAAAGGTTTTACCCGAAAGAGTTTTTTTCCTAAATATGTCGTCTTTATTTAACATGCATGATTCGATTGATTTGATTGAACACTTAGATGGATCCATAGGGGCTGAATAGAATTGAATTTGGTTTGTTCAAATTTAGACACCTAATTAAATAAGTGTGTTTGAATTCATTATATAATTGCAAACTCGATTGATATTGCACACATCATTTTATAAATTGGTATTAGAGCAGGTTACGCTAATTTATCGCGTATTCCTATGTTCTGCAAACTTGTGTGATTTTGATTTTGTTTGAAAATTTTTATTTTGTTTAAAATCGCAAGTTTTTCAATGGATCACTTATATAATCGGGTGACCATCTTTGACGGCGATAATTATGCCTATTGGAAAGCACGCATAATTTTTTTTTTAAAAGACATAAATGAGCGAGTTTGGTCATTGGTTGAAAGTGGTTGGAATCCTCCCATGGTGACTGTTGATAATGTCACCTCTTTAAAACCCGTGTCAAACTAGACTAAGGATGATTATAAATTGTCTAACTTGAATTCTCGTGGTTTGAGTGTTATTTCGGGAGCCATCACTCTCTACGAATTCCATCGTATTATGATATGCACCACAACTAAAGAGGCATGGGATGTTTTAAAATTGACACATGAAGGTACAACTGTTGTTAAAGAGTCAAAATTGCAAAATCTAGCCACCTAATTTGAGACCATTACTATGTTAGAGTCTGAAACTTTTGATGAGTTTTACGCACATTTGACGGACATTGCCAACACTAGTTTTAATTTGGGTGAGGTAATTGATAACACGCCAGTTGTGAAAATTATTTTGAGATACCTTCCAAAACATTTTATTCCGAAAGTCACTATTGTAAACTCGATAGGAAATTTGAGCACACTTAAGTTGGAAGAGTTGGTAGGTGATCTTCAGACCTACGAGTTAGATATGTTTTCCCAAACTGTCAAACCTAAAGATAAAGGTATTGCACTTAGGTTACAGTCGAGATCGAGTGAGGATGTTTCGTTGAAGAGAGATAAGAAAAATAAAGTGAGTTTATGTGAGTCCGAGTCTGAGGACGAGACTGATTTTGACATGGCCTTACTTGCAAAATTTTATAAAAAGTTTCTCAAAATGTCTAAAGAAAATTCCTCCAATAAAAAGAGATCTTTTGAGAAAAATAAAAAGAAAGAGGAGTCCAAAGAAACTGATAAGGAGGATGAGATCAGGTACTTTGAGTGTGAGGGTAGAGGGCACATAGCTAAAGAGTGTCCTACTAGGATAAGGAGAGGGGGTAAAGAAACTGCTATGACCGCCACACTTAGTGATAGTGATGGAGATGAGGAAGATGAGGGAGATGTGTCCAATAAAAGGTTTAGTACATGGGATGTGTGTATCTTTTCAAGTGTGTGAGCACACCCACTTTGTCCCACGATGATAGTATTCACGAGAGCGATGGTGATGACTCGAGTGTTTCTAGTGGAGGTGAGAGCGAGTTTGAGAGTGGAGATTAAAGTGAGCTCCGAAAAGCCTTTAGGGATTTCTACATCGAGACCTTGAAAACAAAGAAGTGTAATAGGGATTTAAGTCCTTGGGTTTTATATTTGGAGAGAGAGAAAGATGCTTAAAGGAGAGAAAAGTGTGTCTTGACCAGCACGGTGTCTAGTCTGATGACACGTGTATCCAAACTCGAGAGTGATCTTGAACGGGCCCAGAGGTCAAAGTCCCTTTTAAGAATGCATCTAATAAAGTTGAAAAGATGGTTTTTAATCCCGTTTTATTAGTGGTGAGAATTTAGGAAAATGTGATGACGGTGTATCCATTTCTATTATTGCACCCGAGCCCGTTCCCACTTTAGCGACTCGACCCAACCCACCTAGGCATCCCGTACGTGTTAGGAGAGAACGTCCTCGAGTTGTTGATATAGGTGTACCTAGGCCACTTTATGTTTTCTCCTATTGAAAAAAGAGAGGACACCTTAGGGATTTTTGCTTTAAATTAGGTTATGTGTCACGCTTTACTCCTATACCTGTTAGCACACATGCACCCACCCATGATATTTTGCTTGCACACGATGATAGAGAGTTTGCACATATTCGAGAGCAAGTAAAGTTTTTAGTTAAGACCTCTTATGATTTGATGGAGTTGTTTCAAAAGATGTCACCATCTTTGGAAAACTCCACTGCACCTACCGGTTGAGGTCTAGACATGTTTGCTAGCATATGTTGATTTGCATGATGTTATCTTATGCTTATTGGTAGTATGTACCATTTGTTTTATACTTTTTTTGCATTTTTGTTTGCATTTCTTATTTTTGGTACTATTTTAGCACTATTTTGGATTTGTTTGCCCATTCCAGGAACTGTTTTTTCAAAATTTTCTCACTACACAAAACTGCATGATATTCTGAATAAGCTTGGAAAATTTTCTTTTCTCGTTCTAATGAGAACTCATCTCGTGCGAAGCCTTCTCGTTAGATCCTTTGTCGTTCAGATGATAAGGACTCTCGTTCAAATGACCTCGGGAATTAATTTTCTGTTTGCAGTCCCCTAGTTTATATTGATATATTATTATGTACTGCTGGGTTGTTTCTAAACAATGTTCAAAAGTACAAAAGGATTTTTATTTTTAAGAAATATTTTTGAAAAATACAAAAAGAGTTTTTTATTTTGTTTACACCTTATATGAATTGACACTTAGGATGACCAAGTCAGGATTTCATTCCATTTATCCACATGACTATTTGATAGTGGTTTGAGATAATATGTTGTATCATTGATGTGCTTTACAAAGTTTGGAGTCTTTGAGATGATATATAGTGTTGCTACCTACCTGATTGACTCATTTGTCCTTCATTGCACACATACACGGATTTGTTTGGCTTTTGTTCTTGTTTATCACATGGTATTTAAGTGTTTCCATCTCAATTATGTCTATACAACGAACCAAATGCGATAAAACTTGACAAAAAGTAGTGCATGTAATGTTGATGTAAAAAATTAGATCGCTCTAATTATTCAATCACAGATAAATAAAATGAGACAAAGATTTTTAAAGTGGTTCAGCCTTATATGAATGGCCTACGTCCACTGTTATGTTATTGCTGAGTGTTTGGAAATTCTCGATTTTTGGTTCAACCAAGAAATCCCGGTCCCTTTGAATGAGGGCGATACAAGGTATTTATAGCTCTTAGGCTGTACATGAAAGGGTTGATACATTAAATGATATACATATGAAAGGGTAATACATTTAATGCAGCGTGTGCGTCAAGATGATGAACATTCAATGAATAGTTGAACTGTTGATTATCTGGCAATTAATGCTATGGCCGAGATGCAGCTCGGACCGCCTTAGTTGCTCGTTGCTCAGGAGTTCCTCGGAGCGCTAGAGTACCTTGGAGTGATGAAGTTCCTCGGTGTATCCTCGTTGCTCGGAGAGAACATGAGTTGGTCGGGGAAATGAACTTCCTCGTTGCTATTGTGCCAAGTAGATTGACACGTGTTCTCATATTATTCGTCCATATCAGCATATTAATTTTGGTATCGACAGAAGCCCCCAATGTTTCATATTTCGAACTTTGAGCAGTATGGAATATTCTTTCTCGGTATATGGCGATATTAAATGACTTTCCTGGGTTTTAGGAGCCTTTTCTTCATATTTGAATTTCCTTCCAAATTCGCAGAATCCGCCTTTTCGAATTTTTATGAGTGCTTCGATCTTTGTGCATTTTTGTCCTTTTAGCCGTCGGTGGCGTATTAGTTTCTTTTGTGTAATCATTTCCTTCGCAGCTTCCCAAGGTAAAGTATTTAAACTTCTTAGGTAACCATACCATCTTCTACCTTTTCCAATTTTATGCATTCAAGCTTTCTGTTCTCTCTCTCTCTTGTACGTTCATCTTTTCCTTCGCTAGTTGTCAGCTCTTCCTTTTTCCTGTAAGATTCTCTTCTTTTCTTCTGTATTTCTTTTATTCACTATGGTTTATCTTGTGGAATCTGTTGAGAAATTTCATTCCGATTTTTCCATTCCTTCCTGGGTAACTCTGGAGGTTCTTTCTGAGCCTTCAGATTATTTTTGATTGGCTGAGGGACATTGGTTCCCCAGTCTATTCACTGCTGAATGTGGATTTTCTTTTTCGCCAAACCCCTTATGCTTAGAGTTCTGTCAGTACTTTGACATTGTTCCTGCAAAAATAGCCCCCAATTCATGGAGAATAATTAATGGGGTGTATAAATTAAATCTAACTCATGGGACTCGTATAGGGATTCCTGAGATTATGTATTGCTATAGATGGGCTGTTTTAGATAATGTTTATTACTTAAAAACTAGGTTTTTAAATAGGGCTCTTGTAGTTAACCTCCCTGATGCAAATAGAGATTATTTTGAACATGGGGTGGTTACTAAAAATTGGCAATATGCCCCCTTGGTTGGAGATGCAGTATACCAGGGTCCTAAATGCCCCCCATATGGCAATGGGATAGGTTTATTCTCATTTTCCTTTACTTATGAAACTATGCTTTTATCATATTTGACAAAATGTATGACTGATATTTCATTATGTATTTATTTGCCGTGGATAGTAAAAGAAAAACTCCAAAAGAATCAGAGGTTAATATTAAGCATCTGAAACTTATCCGGGGTTTGCATAAGATCGTTGCAGATGAGCACATCAGGTCTGCATCATATTTGCTACAGTATAGGAGCTATACGACTTCTTATACTGCTCATCCTGTGATTAGATCTGTTGAGCCAGCCTCAACTCCAGAGGATTCTTCTTCAGATTCTCACATCCCTTTAAGTCAGAGAATGGGCAGGAAAAGAGCTCCTCCTGCTCTATTTGATGACACTACTTCTGGTGCTAAGGCCAAGAAAAGCAAAATTGATGTCCCAGAGGGGACTAAGAAGGTGGATGTTGCGCCTTCCAAAGCTACCAAGAAGCCCCCAGTGGCTCCGAGCAAGAAGGTTACTCCTGTGGAGATGACTGCTATCTCTCCGACCAAGAGCTCTTTCTTGGTTGAAACTGCTGAAGTCCCTTTGAGGAGATTGAGGAAATCGTCCTCAATCAATTTGGCTGAAACTGTCAATCTGGCTGAAACCATCTCCTCTCTACCAGCTGGTGGTGTTGGTGTTCCAACCATCATTCCTCCGAGCTCTGCCATGAGCTCGGTAAAAACTTTGATCATACCCGAGGTCCAAGGAACTGATGAAAAGATTTCTAGGGATATGCTGACATCCCTAACTACCCGTCACCTGGCTTCAGTAAATTTCTCACACTCTGAATTTCCTCTCTTTCTTTGAATACTTGTATTTTTGTACTGACCTGTCACTTTTTCCCTTGTTTAGCTGGTGAATTGTTTTAACAACATCATGAAGAAAGATGAAGCATTTAAAGCTTCCAGCTCCTCGTCGGGGGTAGAGGATGCTCTGCTGGGTTTGACCCAATCCTTGAAGGATTCTCGTCAGCAGTATAATGAGGACAAAGCTGACTGGGAGAAAAAGTTGTCTATAGTTGAAGCTGAGAAGGTGAAGCTGGCTGAGATCTCCAAGAGTTTGGAGAATAAGGTGAAAAGTTTAGAGGTCGAGCATCAAAAATATGACGAAAAGCTCAAGAACTTTGGAGAGCTTAAAGATAAACTGAAAAAGGCAGAGGAAGAGTTGTCCATCCTGCGAGATGTTAAGCGCCAAAAAGAAGAATTGGATGCGAAGTTAAAGACTGTCGAGGATCTTCTATCCGAGAAGCCCTCCTCGGAGAAATTGAAAAGAAAGCTCGCAGTTAAAAAATCCTTCAGCGCTGGCTGGGATAAAGGATGGGACAAAGGGATTGCTGCGATGACATCCCAAGTACAATACGGGAAGTTGAAATACTTCCGAGATGGCTGGGTAGCTTCCCTGCAGGAATTGAAGATCAAATACGACTCTGAGCTATTTCAGCTACACCTCCCTGGTCCTCCCCCACCAATTGTAGAAGAAGAAGATGAGGCTATCTCTGATGAATCTTCCATGGCCATGGGTGATCAAGTCCCTTCCTCTTTACCTTCCGCCAACGAGGACATTTCTTCCATGCTTCCTCCTCATCTTTGTTCTTCTCTGTTGTTGATGATTTGTTTTTTTTTACTGTTGTCTCCTCTTCATTAGTTTATGGCCAGGATGGAATTGCTATCTGCCAATGATACAAAACTGATGCAGCAATGTCACGAATACTATAAGGCTGGTCACATAGAGCTAAGTGTGTCAGAAATTGCTGACATCCTTAGCCATGATGCTTCAGAACAGGCAATTGAGGCTTATCGGTACTTGAAAGCTTTACTTGACCGAGATGTGGCCAATAATGTGGCCTACTATGAATTGATCGAGGATCTTCATTGTAACTTAGAAGATCTTCAGAATCAGCACAATGAATCAACTGCCTTGTTGCACAAGGAATATGAGAATAGGTATCAACAGCTTTCCTCTGAGACAGGTCACAAAAAGATCATCGTTGGGTACGATGTTAGGGAGAGAACCCTAAAAGGTAAAGTTGAGGCCTGCAGACAGATCACCAAGATGCTGGAACATGAGAACAACAATTTGCAGAAAAAGTTGGCACAATATGAGTCTGCAGCTTCATCCTCTACTGCCTTGGTACCGGTCACTGATGAAGGATTCTCATTCTTAGAGGTTGAAAACGCCAAATTAAGGCAAGAATTGGATACTTTAAGAAAGTCTGGTGTTTCTACTACTGCTCGGGGACGAGGAAGAGGGTCTCGTGGGCGAGGAAGAGCTGTTCAAAATGTTGTCGAGGAGCAAAGTTCTCCACCTGCTCGGAGTCGATCAAGAGTTCTCAGCCGTAATGTTGAAGAAGCTCGCACTCAGTCTACTTTGGAAACTCAAGCGTTCTAATTGAATGCAAAAGATCGTGATTTGTCTGAAATGTCCAAGAAAAACCTATCTTTGGAAGATCAACTTACTGTGACGAAGTCTGCTTTGAATAATAAAGATGTTTTTGCCAGGAGCCTTCACGAGCAACTAGAGAGAATAACTTTCCAATTCCACAAACAACCTCGTGAGTTTTGGATGGCAGGCTACAATGAAGCCCTTTGTCACTTGGATGCTCGCCTTGAAAATGCCAATAATGAAGGTTATAAACAGGGATGGTTGAACGCACTGGGTGTGTTAAAGCTAGAGCAGGGCCATTATTTATGGGATTATCATGCTCCTGAGCTACTAGACTTGCATGTACCGCCTTAGAAACTGGACATGGAATGGATCCCAGCTCGTGCTATTCCTCGGAGCTTAATTTCAAAATATCTTGGTGACTATAGTCTTCATTCTCAGATTGAATTATCTCGTCCCGAGCATCTCTTGGATACTCCTTCAGTAATGAATGTTAGAATGTTGAGGGACTTGAATTTTATCAATTCTCCCCAAACATTAAATGATCCTCCTGCTGGCGAGGAACCTGTATCGAAGGCTGAGGGGAAAAAAACAATAGAATAGGATTTTCAATGTAATAGTTAGCAAACATATGTAACTTGTAATTTATTTTGAATTTTAATGAACGACTTTCATTTTCTGTTTGCAAATCTGTATTGCTATTCTTTTGTACTTGCCTAACACTTTTACATCTGTGCATATGTATCTGTTAAAAAGATAACAATTTTGTGTTGTTCATCAACCAACTTAGTAATAAACAGTTACAAGTATCAAAAATGTTGTTCGATAAAGTAATGAGTATAAAAATGTTTAAAATTTTTCCAACCAACTAAGGTTGTAAAATTGTACTCGTCGACCAAGTATAATTAGCGAGAGTTTTCATAAAATGTGTCTGACCAACCAGGTTGATGGACCCTCCTCGTCAATAAGTTCTCCTCGTTGACCAACTATAATTAGTGGGTTTTTATCCCCGACCAACTATACTTGGCTCAGTTTGGAATATTTTGTATTTTCTGGAATGATTTTACCTTCTGACCAACTTGTTGGCATATTTTATTTCTTAACCAGCCAAAATTGGCATTTTAAGAATGTTGTTCTCGCCCTTTTACCAACCGAAGTTGATCACGCTCGAACTATCAGGTTCTTTCGAACTATCTTGTCCACAAGCTCTTTTACCAACCGAAGTTGATCACGCAAGTGTACGCCTCCTAACCAAAGGAGTATAATTTGCTCTCGCTATTTTACCAATCGAAGTTGATCACGCTCGAACTATCAGGTTCTTTCGAACTATCTTGTCCACAAGCTCTTTTACCAACCGAAGTTGATCACGCAAGTGTACGCCTCCTAACCAAAGGAGTATAATATGTTCTCGCTATTTTACCAACCGAAGTTGATCACGCTCGAACTATCAGGTTCTTTCGAACTATCTTGTCCACAAGCTCTTTTACCAACAGAAGTTGATCACGCAAGTGTACACCTCCTAACCAAAGGAGTATAATTTGTTCTCGCTATTTTACCAACCGAAGTTGATTACGCTCGAACTATCAGGTTCTTTCGAACTATCTTGTCCACAAGATCTTTTACCAACCGAAGTTGATCACGCAAGTGTACGCCTCCTAACCAAAGGAGTATAATTTGTTCTCGCTATTTTACCAACCGAAGTTGATCACGCTCGAACTATCAGTGTAGTGTATCACACTAGTATTCCCCAAAAAAAACTTGTAATAAAAGGAAGAGGATGGTGAAACATCATCGTTTTATTCATAATGAAGGAATTGCTTTACATTTTACATTACTGATAATACTTGCGTAGGTGTTCAGCATTCCATGCATTCTTAAATTCCTCTCCTTCTAGAGTTGCTATTCTGTAAGTTCCTGGTCGAACAACTTCTGTAACTCGGTAAGGTCCATGCCAGTTGGCTTCAAGCTTATTGTGCTTCTGAATGACCTTCTTTAGCACATAATCCCCTTCTTTTAAGTCGCATTTCTTCACCCTCTTGTTGTAGAACAGAGCTGTGCGTTGTTGGTAAGCAGCATTCCTAATGGCTGCCTCTTCTCTAACCTCCTTGAGCATGTCCAAATCTAATCTTCTCATCAAGTCACTGACTGGGGAATTGAAATTCAGCACTCTGTGTGTTGGGAGACCCAACTTAGCAGGTATTACAGCCTCACTTCCAAATGCCAGCATGTATGGTGATTCTCCAGTTGCTGCTCGAGGAGTTATTCGGTAAGCCCACAATACTGACTGTAGCTCATTAATCCAATTAGCTTTAGCCTCACTTAGTCTCTTCTTCAAACCATTTAGTAGTGTTCTGTTTGTCACCTCAATCTGCCCATTGCTTTGAGGATGACCTGGTGCTGAATGGGTCTTCAGGATGTTTGATTGTTGACAATAGGCAGCAAACTCCTCGTTGTCGAATTGTGTTCCATGGTCTGTGATGAAGGCATGAGGAAGACCATATCTACTGATGATATTCTTCCAAACAAACTGGTATACCTTCTCGTACGTCATATCGATAAGGGGTTCAGCTTCTACCCACTTAGTAAAATAATCTACTGCGACGACGAGGTACTTGAATCTTCCTCAGGTGGTCGGCAATGGTCCAACCAAATCAATTCCCCACATGGAAAATGGCCAAGGGGAAGTTATGGGTGTCAACAATGCTTGTGGAGTTCGTCGAATGGAGGAAAAATGTTGGCACTTGTCACATTTCTTAGCATAGGCTATACAATCAGCCCTCATCATCGGCCAGTAATATCCTTGAGTCATCACCCTCTGCAAAAGTGTCTGACCTGCTACATGGGCTCCACATGACCCTTCATGGATCTCTTCAATTAATTCTTTCACCTCGAAGGGATGTACACATCTCTGCAAACCTACCATAATTCCTCGTCTATACAAAACACCATTAGTTAGTACATACCGAGCAGCTTTAAACTTCAATTTCTTTATCGCGAGCTTGTCCTCTGGCAATACTCACTCTTCAATATATGCCCTGATGGGATCCATCCAAGATGGTCCTAGATCAAGGGTAATAACATTCATCGTTAGGTCTTCATCTATGCTCCGACTTTCCAATACTTCAATTGGTATCGTTCTTCGCAGCTCGGTACGAGTAGCTGATGCTAGTCGGGCCAGTGCGTCTGCTTGTGCATTTTCTATTCTGGGTATTCTGATCAACTGAATGGCGTTAAATTCTGCCAGCAATTCCATCACCTTTGCATGATACTTGACCATTAATTCTTCTTTAACCGCATATGCTCCCATCATCTGATTCACAATTAATTGAGAATCACTGAATACCATCACTTGTTGTGCTTCCATGATCTTTGCTAAATTAAGACCTGCTATCATGGCCTCATACTCAGCCTCATTATTGGAGGTTTTGAATTGAAATCGCAAGGCATGTTCTATGTCAATCTCATCTGGGGTTTTCAAAACAATCCCTGCTCCACAACCTGCTGTGCAAGATGACCCATCTACATACAATCTCCATGTAGGTAACTCATCTTCAAATTTCTTATCCACTAGAGTTCCTCGGTGAAATATCTGCTGTTCTCTTCCATCCTCCCCTGTTAATTTTCGTTCCTCGTCGACCATTTCTTCTCGCCCTTTTACCAACCGGAGTTGGTCTGGGTTTGAATTTGATGATCTTTCTACATCCACAAGCCCTTTTACCAACCGGAGTTGGTCTGAACTTATGTTTGTTGATCCTGTAACATCCACAGGTTGGTCAACAAGCAACTTTTATTCCTCGGGGGTATCAGGATATGTAAACTCTGCTATAAAATCTGCTACAGCTTGTCCTTTCAATGATGACCTGGGTTCATACACAATATCATATTCACCGAGCTCTATTGCCCAGTACATCAGTCTCCCTGACTTTTTTAGCTTATGAAGGGCTTGTCTTAATGGCATGTCAGTATACACGATGATGGTATGGGCCTGGAAATATGGCCTCATTCTTCTACTTACTTCAATTAATGCCAATGCCAATTTTTCTAACTTTGGGTACCTGATCTCTGCACCTCGGAAAGCCTTACTTGTGTAATAAATTGGCTTCTGGACTCCATTCTCCAATCTGATCAATGCCGAGCTGACTGCATGCTCTGATACTGCCAGGTATAAGTACAACTTTTCTCCCGTTATTGGCCTCGACAATAGTGGAGGTGTTCCCAGATATTTCTTCAAGTCTTGAAAGGCTTTTTCACATTCATCATTCCACTCGAAAGTTTTTCGAAGTGTTCTGAAGAATGGTAAGCATCTATCTGTTTCTCGAGATACAAATATGTTGAGCGCTGCCACCCGTCCGGTAAGACTCTGTACTTTTTTCTTCGTCGTTAGAGATCGCAACCCTAAGAGAGCTTTGATCTTTGCTGGATTTGCCTCAATGCCTCGCTGGTTGACGATATACCCGAGGAACATTCCTTCTCGTACTCCAAAAGTGCACTTCGTCGGGTTGAGCTTCATCTGATATTTATCCAGTTGATCAAAGGTCTGACCTAAGTCAACTAGATGTTCAACAGCTTTCTTGCTCTTTCTCAGCATATCGTCGACATAGACTTCCATGTTGCAACTGATTTATTCGGCAAAAACCTTGTTCATCAGCCGCTGGTATGTCGCTCCTGCATTTTTTAAACCAAAAGGCATAACATTATAACAATAAGTTCCTCTAGGGGTAATAAAAGAAGTGCTTTCCCTGTCTTCAGGTTTCATTTTGATCTGGTTGTAACCAGAGTAAGCATCCAGGAAACTGAGCAGCTCGTGCCCCGAGGTAGCATCCACTAGTTGGTCAATTCTGGGTAATGGGAAGTGATCCTTTGGGCAGGCCTTGTTGAGATCAGTGAAATCAACACACATTCTCCATTTGTTGTTTTTCTTCTTTATCATCACCACATTTCCCAACCAGTCTAGATACTTCACATCTTCAATGAATTGGGCTTTCTGGAGCTTGTCGACCTCGTCTTGAATAGCTTGATTCTTCTCGGGGCTAAATACTCTTCTTCTCTGTTTTATAGGCTTGATTTCCTTATTCACATTAAGTTCATGGCATAAGAAGTTTGGATCTATTCCTGGCATATCTTCATGACTCCACGCAAAATTTTTCTTTCTATCTCTCAAGAAAGCTATCAACTCCTGTTTTATTGAAACATTTAACGATGAACCTATCTGGGTTACTCGTTCAGGGTGCTCGTCGTCCAGAATAACATTTTCTGTAGATTCCACCACCTGTCCTTTTACAAGTTGGGATTCATCTCTGGGATCGAGAGTTTCAATCTCTGTATCTTCTTCCACCTGGTAGGTAGTAGTCTTTTTCCTTGATTCCTCAAGCTCCTCTTGCTCAGCAGATGAATAATAGCATTCCCAAGCTACTTTTTGGTCACCTTTCACAACTCCTACTCCAAAGTTTGTTGGTAATTTTAAGCATTGATGCACTGTAGATGGAACTGCTTCAAATTTCTTCAAACCAACTCTTCCCATGATGATGTTGTAGGCTGACTGCACATTCTTATCCATCACAAAGAAACGTATTCTTTCTGTTCGACAAGCAGGACAAGTTCCAATGAATATATCCAACTTGATCGTCCCAAGTGGAAAAACTTTCTCGCCAGCAAAACCCAGGAGGGGTCTGTGATAAGGTTCCAATTGAGATAATTTCAGATTCAAGCTATCAAAGCATGAATAGTACATGATGTCTGCCGAGCTTCCATTATCTACCAACACCCTTGAAATCACTACTTCCTTCATCCTCATTTTGATCACCAGAGGATCGTCGTGAGGATAAAGAACACCTGCCAGGTCATTTTTTGAAAAGCCAATGACCAGCTTCTCTTTGTTTACCTTCCTCGGACGATCGTCCTCGGCCAGATTTATTCGCTGAATATATGAACAAGCTTGAGCCTCTCCGAGGTAAGCTTTTATTTCTGCAGTATGGTCTCCTCCTCCTGCATCTCCTCCTGTAATAACATTACAATCAAATGATCCAAAACGTATGGAAAATACCTCTCGTTATGGCTGCCTTGGTTTCTTGGGAAGATCGGGGTCATCCTCTGGATCATCTTCATGGTTTCTCTTCTTTTTCTCCTCTGCTCGACGAGGAGATCTAGACCTCTCTCTAGCTCGGTCATTATTTTTTCTTTTACCTCCCTGATCAACATATTTTTCTAGCTTTCCTCTTCGGATGAGTGTTTCAATCTCGTTCTGAAGAGCTATGCAATTTTTGGTCATGTGACCATGATCTTTATGAAACTCGCAATATTTATCCTTACTTCTCGAATCAGGGTCTGACCTCAGTTTCTTTGGCCATTTTACCTCCTCGTTGTTCTTGATTTCTTCTAAGACATGATGAATACCCATTTTCAAAGGAGTATAATTGTCGTATTTCTTCAGGACTTCCCATGATGACTTATTATTTCTGGAGCGTTTATCACCGCCATTGCCCTTATGCTCTTTATTCTTAGACTTGTCGACTTCCACCTTGGTGTCTTTATCTATATTCTTCTTTGCTGCCATAGCTTCCTCGGCATTCATGATTTTGGCGCTTTTGCCATTAATTCTGACATAGTTTTAGGTGGATCTTTCGCCAAAGTATAATACAACTTATTAGGCAACAACCCACTCATCAAAGCGGTGATTGCTGTCTTCTCTTCGTAATCTATGACCTCCAGCTTCTCGTTATTGAAACGAGTTATGTAATCTCTAGTACTCTCACCAGATTTTTGTCTAACACTTAACAAATGTGCTACTCGTTTTACTGGCTTTGCTCCAAAATAGAAATTGCAGATGAACAACTCAGCCAATTGAAAGAAAGTTGAAATCTTACCCCGAGGAAGATTGTTGTACCAAATCCGGGCAGCTCCAGTAAGAGTTCCTGAGATTGCTCTACATCTCATCTCGTCGGGGACAGCATAGATATCGGCGGCATCTTGATATTGCTCTATGTGTAGAACAGGATCTGTCTTTCCATCATATTTGGGGGTCACCACAGGTGCTTTAAACTTTGACGGGGTAGGAAAACCCACAATGGCCTGGACAAAAGGTGTCCCTTGAACAAAAGTTCGTTGTAAGGGATTCTTCGCCTTAGCCATTTCTCCCAATCTATCCTCCAAGCGCTGAATGGAACCCTTCCACGCATCATTTCCTTCCTCGGGCTTATTAGTTCGAGCAATTGATTGTTCTGATGTGGCCTCTTGAGATTTATCTTGACGAGAACTGGTCGTGATTGTGCTGATCCTTCTCTTAGATCTGATGGTCGTCGAAAACTCCTCGACATGGTCTTAGGTGGACTCCTATTCCTCCTAGGGCCTAATCGACTGAAAGGAGACACCCTACTCAATCTTTCCAAGGCACTGGGTCTTTATGGAGAGAGAGTGATGCGTTGATCAGTATCTGTAGCCTTTATTGACGAAGTTCGCCCAGGTTGATAGGAGAAATCATCAGAATCCTCATTTCGATATGACTCAGTACGCCTGGATCGTGAAGAAAGTAAATAAGTTTGCCTCTGACCACTTCGCTGTCCTGAACATGCAGGTGCACCGCCATGAAGGGTTTGTATGAGTTGCCTCATTATTTCTTGCATGGCGGTTTGTCCTTGAGCCAGATTCGTCATAATCCCGTCCAGATCTAGAGGTGCACAGGGATTTGGAGGATTTCCAGCATTTCCAGCGTTTCGATTGCTGGATTTCGGATTATCTTCCATGAATGATTTTTGGTGAAAAACGATAATAACAATCGTTTACCACAGACGGCGCCAATCTGTTGATGTAAAAAATTAGATCGCTCTAATTATTCAATCACAGATAAATAAAATGAGACAAAGATTTTTAAAGTGGTTCAGCCTTATATGAATGGCCTACGTCCACTGTTATGTTATTGCTGAGTGTTTGGGAATTCTCGATTTGTGGTTCAACCAAGAAATTCCGGTCCTTTTGAATGAGGGCGATACAAGGTATTTATATCTCTTAGGCTGTACATGAAAGGGTTGATACATTAAATGATATATATATTAAAGGGTAATACATTTAATGCAGCGTGTGCGTCAAGATGATGAACATTCAATGAATAGTTGAACTATTGATTATCTGGCAATTAATGCTATGGACGAGATGCAGCTCGGACCGCCTTAGTTGCTCGTTGCTCAGGAGTTCCTCGGAGCGCTAGAGTACCTCAGAGTGCTGAAGTTCCTCGGTGTATCCTCGTTGCTAGGAGAGAACATGAGTTGGTCGGGGAAATGAACTTCCTCGTTGCTATTGTGCCAAGTAGATTGACACGTGTTCTCATATTATTCGTCCATATCAGCATATTAATTTTGGTATCAACATGTAATAAACCATTTGTGAGCTTGTGTGTTTTATTTTTGAAAAATGGAAAAGGGTTGGGAAAGGTATTCCATTTTTTCCTTTGCGATAAAGCCACCATTTAAATGAACCTAAACAAGTGAGGAATTAAAAATTATCCGAGGTCCAATGAGGTTTAAAAGGGCTCGAAAAAAATTGAAAGGCAATAAAAAGAAAATTATGCCAAAAATGGGCCAATAGATTTTAGTTTCATCACCTCATAAGAAAAATAAAAAGCATTATGTTTAATGAGGGAGTTTGGATGGAATTTTCAACGGTTTGCACGTCCTTGAAAATCGTGAAAAAACATTACTAGTTTTTTACGTTATTGGTATGGAAATGTTTTATATTTTGATTTGTTGATAGGATGAATACGATGTCATCTAAATTCAACATTTTTACACCTAAGGACTATTTTGACGTTAATTCGTTAGGAGTACACTTATGCATTGTGCGCACATGACATGATTGAGTTGATTTTCCTATCGAATTTGTCACACCCATTCATTCCCTTTTCATGATTTGTTTATTTGAGTATAAATTCATGGTGTGTGATTTTTTGTAACATCATTTTTTCTTTTTTTGTATAAAAATCTGAAAAATAAAAAATAGTTTGTTTTGCCTTGGTTTATTGTGACACCCCAATTTGATTTATTTGGTTTATTCTTTTCTTTTTCTATTTTCGACAAATAAAAAGGGAGAGAATGAATTATGATTTTATGGGGGAGTTTAAGTATGCGGGAGATTTGATTATTCTTTCATGTTTATGTTTATATATCATTTCAAGCTCGATACGTCACGAGATTTTTCTTTATCTCATGTGTGTAGGTACAATTGAAGATTTTATGTTGCACACCCTGATGAGAAAAGCTTGAAGGTTTGAAGAATTGCTTGTTGAAGCAAAGTTTGAAGACTTGTCATTTACCTTTTCAATTTTGGGTTCATGGGAGGGTCGAATTGTATAAGTCATTTGATATTAAAAATTCAGATATTTTTATTTTGTACCGGCATAGACACAGGGGGAGATTTGTAAGGACATTCTTGTCCATTATCAATTTTTATGTCGTATACCGCTACATCATCAAAGAAGTTCAAGTTCACATTCGCAGCAAGACGGGTCTGAATAATTAAGGTTCTTTAACATTCAAGCTTCTACAGGATTTACTTTGGTAAGGTTTTGTTTTAGAGTACCTTTATAATGCACTTATAGTATTGGGATATTTTTTACAAAATATTTTTTAAGTGTTGGAGCGGAGCTTTAAATATTTTTCTTCAAGAAATATAATTTTTGGAGTTTTTGAGGCAGTGCATTTATCGAGAAAAAAGAGAAGAAAATATTTAAAAAAAACAGATGTCATTCGAACGACATCGTTTGTCGCTAAAACGAGACCTGGTGCCGCGCGATACTTCAAACGGAATCATATCTCATTTGAACGACACCACCTCCTTAAGTTTTCTATAAATATGACTTTCCATATTCGTTTTTCATAAGAAGTCTTTCACGTTTTTCATTCTACAAACACTGCATATCAGCAAAATACTTTGGCTTCTTTATTTAAGGCTTAAAAAACTTTTTATTTTAAATTCACAAAATCCCAATATCTTTATGTGAATTGTTTTGGAACCCGAAGAACAACCGTGATATTATCTAAGCTTTGTTGAGAAGGCATCTCCATACCTTGTGATTTATGGAGGGAAGTCACTGTTGATCGGTGAATACCGAGCATAGATCTCTGCGTGTGGATGAATTGGACTACAGGCTGAGGCGTAACTTTGAAGGTTTGATGAAGACACCGTGCATTACAATTGTGTGTGATTATCAGGTTGTATGTAAATCAATGGTCCTATAAAATTTTCAAAGTGTTAAAAAGGTTTTACCCGAAAGGGGTTTTTTCCTGAATCTGTCGTCTTTATTTTACATGCATGATTCGATTGATTTGATTGAACACTTATATGCATGCATAGGGGATGAATAAACTGGAATTTGGTTTGTTCAAATTTAGACACCTAATTAAATAAGTGTGTTTGAATCCATTAGAAAATTACGAACTTGATTGATATTTCACACATCACTTTACCCTTTTTTATAACCCTACTCTATCTCAAGTACTTTCTACCTTTGGTTCCTGAGTTATTTCACCCTTTAACTTAGTTGATCACTCCCACATTAATTGGTTATATAACATTCACACTAGTTATATATAAATAATGCATTCAATTTTTTTATTTATTTTTAACCCGTATATAATTATCTACTTTATTATATACGTAAATTATTCCACAATAATCACACATATGTCGCATATAATAGCCATCCTCCCGAGTAATAACTCACTGGATGCTTGTCTCTATAATGCTATTATATCCCAGGTATACTCACTTTGACGCGGTTACTAAAAAGAGGTTAACTCACACCGAAATAGGTAAATAAAATCATAAACATTGTGGAGGCGGTCATTTTTTCCGGAGAGTTAGACCGAATCATATCCAAAACGTCTCACCTCGAAAATAAATCAAACAATAAAATACCGAACGATATTACCTGGGGACTATACTCATCCTGCATACACTCACATTGCGCAACCTCCGATGATAGCACTAGAGGGGTAAGTTTTCACATAAATATCATACACACCAATATTTATAAAATACACACACACACACACATTAAAATAAACTCAGCTAACCCGTGCCTAACACCCATAGCACTAGCCCATAATCTTCGAGTCTATCCCACGACCCTTAATTTATTCATGTTCTCATCATTTCAATAAATAACTTAACGCCACTTTGTCAAATTAGCCGAACTTATTCAACCAACCCGTACAACACATATTTACGAATTTACCTCACTCAATTCGTTATTTAAACTTTCTTATCAATTAATTCTCTCACTATTTCTGATTCAACTTTAATTGCCCACTCATTCCTAGGTAATATAATCCCGTGCATCCATACTCAGATTTTATTTCCGACTAAAGATATTGATCTCAGACACCCTTTCATAAAAAAATAATAACTAATTAAAAAATCAGAAAAATACGAAACTGGAGGTCACGCGTTCGTAACGAAAAGATCTATCTTCGTGACCAATACCTAGGGTCGTTAAAATGACATACCATATTTAATCGAACGAGAAAGCCACATCTTTCGAACGAGGTTCTAACTATGTTCTAACGAGATTAACGAAAATAGTATCGAAATCCAGACGAAAATAGTGCAGAAGCCTTGATTTTTCTTCCTCAAATCCAACCCAAACACCTTTTACATGATATTATACATTCCCCCAATCATATAGAACATAAGAGAAATATTCTTAGATGATTCTAATATCAAATAATCACCCTAATATCAAAGATAATCACCTAATTAATCCATTAAATTGGACTTATATGATTAACACCTCAAATAACGCAAGATTTTATTCAAAGACCCAATTAATAATAATTAATCTATGAATCTCTAACAAGGTTCAAATTCCACCAATTATGATTCATTCAAAAATATCAAATATGCATTTACTCTCAAGTTATGGGATAATTTCTCAAAAACCCCTTTTTACATGTGAAACCCTTCCCAAAAATAGTTTTGTTATACACTTACTATGATATGAATAAAAAATCCCTACATATGCGATAATTGCAAGTCCATTACTTGCCTTAAATGGTTCGTAGAGTGTGAAAATCCATTGTAGATGACGAATCTACGGTTGAATGCTCGAATCCCCCTTGAATTCTCTCCCAATTTGGCATTTCAAGTTTTTTCCTAGCCTTTGCTTCTTTTTCTTTCTCTCTTAGGGGTTTTTATAATGATTATGGCTGTCAACACTTCTAATCTTAGGTTAGAAACTCTTTAATCCCGAAATTAGCCTAAGGGCCAAGCTCACTTGTCCCATATATCCCCGTAAGTGCCCGATATAGTCTAAAACTCCCTCGGGACCCAAATAATACACCTAGGTACATTATTCCACCTATTTTGGCCCTTTCAGAAACAACCGTGACCTCGAAATTTCCATACGAGTCACTCTTCATAAATTTTGCATTTTGACCTTAATATTGCCTACACATGACCTCGGATTGAGATATGACGTAGTCCCGTCATTATTACTCACTACAACACGTAATAATTATCAAATGTTATTTACTATACACTAAATAAATTCACCACATAAATATTAATCTTAATATCACCCAATTAATATTTTATTAAATACATATTATTTAATTTTAATTAAATTACAGTACATGAGTAATTTTGAATTCTCGAAATAATTAAATTCATAATTATCCAAGAAATACGGGGTGTTACGTAACCATCCTTGCCGAGCGTAGTGGTATCAAAGCGGGTTGCACTAACTTATCGTGTAGATCCTTATTTAGTGTTGTTTTAGGATGGTTGTTTTTTCATATCTCTTATGTTGGTTTACTTTTTTTTTTTATTATCGATGGATAGCCATAATTTATCTCGTTTGAATTTGTAGTTTGCTAAAATAATTGAAATTCTAGAAAAAGAAAATTTTCGTTTTAAAGCTTCAATGGAACTTTTGCAAACTGTTCAAACTCATAGATATTTCTTTAGTGGAAAACTTGTGGACATGAATCGTGATTTTTAAAATTTAAAATTGTCCAAGAAACAGAGTGATGATAGAGTCTGGTTTCTAGAGAAAGAACTAGTGGACTCAAATTTTTTTAGGGTTAGTGTATGTGCCATTAAGGATAATTACAAATTAATTAATGATAATAAGGCATGTGAGAAGACTCTTAGGGATAATTTCACTTGCATTGAGGGGGAGCGAGATAAACTTCTTACAATGATTGAAAATATAAAGGTTTCCATAAAGTTGGAAGAGTCTAATTATTTGCTCGTGTATAAAATTTTGAAGTTAAAAAATGATTTAAAAGACTTTAACAGTGTTGGTAATATTAGTACTGACTCCTATGTATGTATTGCTTTCAGTGTTAAAGCCAAGACCATTATTTGTTTTAGAGGGTCAACCACATCCAAGGACATTAGAAAAAGGTCAACCCATAGATAACATTCCTCGCATCTACACGTGCACACATTGTGGTAGGAAAGGTAATCTTAGGGAATTTTGTTTTGATTTTGGAAGAGGTCCTAGGAAGTTGAAGTCTAGCATCCCCTTGGTTATCAAAAACCAATGCATTAGGAATACATCAATTTGAATTAGGAAATTCATTTTGGAGACGCTAAATATTAGGTTGGTTGATTCTCACATGCTTGCATATGATGCTTCACATGTTATATCTTATGGATGATTGCTTGCATGATTTTATTTGTTGCATGATTTTATTTTTCATACTCTAGTTGTAACACATGATATATGTTTGCTTGTGTTATGACATGTATATATTTTGTGTTATATTTTTCTTTTATTGAGTCATATTGAAAAATACAAAAAGATTTTTGATCTTGTGTATTTTAGTTTTGCACATGTGGTATGGCATACTGGTGTGTTTGAATCCAAATCACTCCTCAACTTTACATGTAGCTAGGACATTTGGTTATGGTTATATATACTTAGATTTTTCTTAACCATGTTTTCATGGATTTGTTTCAGAGTCTATTTGCTTAATGGATTCGACTTTGTATATGCCTTCGCACACACATGCACGAGATTTTTGAACTTTAGCTTCACATGTATATTTGAGCTTTGTGAGATGTTCTCCCTTAAATTTTGTCATCTACATTTTTATGTGACTATGAAGGATTTATTCATATAAGAATCATTGCCCATGAGACATTTTAGTTAGTACCGAAAAAAATATGAGTATGCACGGGAAAGGGCTACGAAATGAGAAAATCTCCTTTATGAGAGAGCCAGCATTGTCAAGAGCGCAATAAAAAGGGTTAACTTAGTTTAATGTTTGATCATTAAAAATAAATCACTTCAAAATTATTGAAAAAGAAAAGAAAAGAAAAATGATATATTTTTTTCTTTTGAGGGAGTTTAATTAAAGATCAAGGGGCTTGCACAATGAATCCTATTATGCTTATTTTATCATGACACTATTGATTTGTAGAATCATGAATATTCTCGGCTTGTGTCCATTGATGATATGAGAAATTGGACATTATTCATTCTCGTATCAGCAAGTTAAGTGTAAAGATCATAACAAGTAGATAAAGCTAATAAAAAGAGATAAAACACAGGATATAGAGTGGTTCGGCCATAAAACTAGATTATGTTTACTTTGGTGCCTCATTCTCATTATATGTGTTGTTTAATATAATATGATTGGGCCTAAAGAGGCATAAAAGAACAAGAAATATAAGAGAATATGTGACTATGAGGATTCTAGGAGTGGTGGAGAGATGGTTGTGATGCCAGAGAGTAGCTCCTAAACCGGACCGAGAGGTGCAGAAAGCATCGTGATCTCCGAACTAGGTATCAACCCTAGAAATGAACCTAAAACCCCCTATCTCGAGGTGTGGACCTCGATTTATAGGAGTTGTATGTGCTGCATCACTGTTGTAATGGATTGGGATTGCGTCCAGTCGAGTCGACAAACTGGGGTCGCACCCTGTAACATATAAGGGACCGCATCCTGTGACTGAAGGGCTACAGCAGTAGGCCAGTGAGGCATATATAGGTAGGACCTCAGCCTGTAAATGATAGGTTATGGTGGCAGGTATTCGGCACATTCCCATTATTTACTTCTTCAGCGATAGGGTGCTATATTTTCCCTATCAATAAGCTCCCAAGGCGCAGTGTCAAGGGGTAATTTGGTGCTACGTCTTGTTGTTAACCTGCCATGGTGTGTTGTCTCTACAGTGGCTATTTTTAAAGTGACGTTTCATCTTCCCACACCCTCTTATATAAATGGATTCGTCCATGGCCTTCATCACATTTTCCAAACTCTTGAGAGCAAATCAAAGGCAAACTTTTGTCGATTCATCCTTTGAGTTTTTCGGCATGCATTTGGTGGTGCTTTGTGGTGTTAGGAGACTGAGCAACCGATTCTCATCAATTTCTAAGAAACTTTTACATCAAACTCCTCCTCAATAGTTCTGTAATTCAATTTATTCAACTATTCATAATTTCTGATTGTAAATGATCCATTAAATTCATACCCTGCAAAATGACTAGTGTAATGAACTGTTTGTCGTTTGAATCCATGTATCCTAATTCAATAATGAATTGAACCCATTTGAACTCTTATGATTACTTGGATCATAATATATAACTGATTTTGTGTTTGGATCAATCTTCAATTAATAAAATAAACCCTTAATCTTCCATTACTAACCCAAGGAGCAACTGTTGTTGACTTACGTGGGATTAAATTCGTTGGCCTTAGGGTAATGTAAGTACTGAAAATGTACCATTCTATTCTTGGTGTTCTTGAGTAAGCGTTTTAAATTCTAGGGCTTTGATCTTTAGAATATGCCATCTTCAGTGTTAAGTTATTTAGGAGTTTGGCCACGGCAGGTAGCATATTCTTTTGTTACATGGCTGCGGCCACATGTCAATACTTGTATGATGAATACCCTTTTATCCTTAGGGTTTAGCCTTCAGCTAGAATCCATGTTGTTTTTCCAATAAACTAAAATACTGCGGCATAATAAGACATACCTAATGCCTGCTTCCCCAAAACAATGTGATGCGGCCTCTAAGAGGCTTATCTGACCATACTGGCTTTGGTACCTAACATCGAACTTTTTATTTTTCAAATCTTGCTGCAGCCATATGAGTTGGAATCCTAACGAATTTTTGAAGGATTTCTAGAACAAACATTTTGTAGTTTCTCCTCCTTAACTCCCTTCTGTACGTCCTTTACAGACATTTGGGTCTTACATACTCAAAGACTGCCCAAATTACGTCACTTTAGAATCTAACTCCGCAAAAACCACTTGTAGGAAAGAGACTAACTCTTCAGACTCCTCTTGTAGGAAAGGTATGGAGTCCACAATAATGGAAGAGGAGGCCAACTCCAGTAACAATCCAACAGACATTGATGCCACGACTACTAGGCTATTTGAATCTAGGGATGCACCTGTCGGTCCCTCTAACGTAGCAAAGAGACCTCCTGCGACCTTAAACCTCCGTAGCATCATGACTGAGGAATGGGTTGACCAAGTTGCTGACGCACTTAAATTTCCTAAAAATTTGGTTTGCTCAGCACCCACCGCGGAACAAAGGCCCTACACGACAATTGCTGATGATGGGGTCTGCTTCCCCCTCAACGCATTTGTATATGGGTTGCGACTTCCCGTTCCAGTTCCCATTAGGAGAATTTTTCAAACTATGTAGTTATCCCTAGCTCAACTACATCCTAATGGCTAGAGAGAAATTCTCGCCTCTGTAGTGCTGTGGAAGAATACGTTTAGGAGGGACATAACTCCCGTCGATTTCTTCCATTTTTACAGACCTAAGGAGAATTCTGTAAAATTTGCATGGTATTATTACTTTACCATTCGCAGTAATGATGAAACCCTTTATAGCGGGAGGCCCACTAGTGTAAAAAATTAGAAGGGAAAGTATTTTTATATTTCTAGAGAAGGGTGGGAGATCCAACCAGATGAGGCTGAGAGGGAAAGATCCTTCAGGATGCTGCGGCAGTGGGGACGCCCCTCCAAGCTAGGTATATAAGGCTGCAGCCTTTTGTGATCATGTCGCATCCTATTTTCACAATTTTCCATATTCTTTTCTTTGGTTTTTATACTAATATTGAACTTTATATGCAACTCTTGAAAACTTTCCCCTTAGTGAGCGGCAGGAGAGTAGGATAAGACGGGCTACGGTAGTAAGTGCTAAGGATAAAAAGTTTAGCACCTTAGTGACTTCAACCTCAATTTTTTAGGGAGGTTCCTTCACTAACAAATCTATGACCAAAATTATGTCTACAGAAGGTATTAATCCCTTATTTTATTAAGGCCGCGGTCTTTATTATTTTTAAGCCTTGAAATTTTTACTTTGCTTCATTTCTTCTCCAAATGAAGAGATAGATAGGGAGCTCCTAGCAGCTCAATTAGCAGAAATGGAAGAGGACACGACTTCCCTCAACAATGCGGCTAGACAGAATAAAAGAAAAAAGGCCAAGTCCAAGTCGAAGCGCCCTTAGTTCAGGTTGAGGAGTTTGATCCTCAAGAAAGGTCTGAAGGCCAATTTAATGATGATATTGGCAGTCAACTGACAGCGGTATGCTTAATGACGTTCATGACTAATGTGCATTGTGGCCGTGACACCTCACAAACCAACACTTCACATTCACCCCCACCTCCAACAATACTGGTTGTTAATGCCAACCTGACACCTCCTCAAAGCCGTGCCAGTGTTGGCCCTGATGGACGACCGCAACCCCAGCTTAGGTATCCCAATCCTGATTCTTCCTCAGACACAACTACGAGGGTTGTAAGCAGAATGGAAAGGGTTCCAGATGCCATAGACCTGGATTGTCTTGTGAATGAAGACCATGAAGACTTGGCGGACTATGCCCTCCACAACTTTCTGAGGGTAAGATAAACTTCACCTTTTCAATAATTATCTCTTTCTGTAGCTCAAGTGGTGTTTTCTAACGTTAAATGTCTTCACAATCCAAGAACGTTGTGATGTCTCAAAAGGTGAAGTATGAGGGCCTTTACAAACTGAAGGAGGTCGCGGAAAGTGTGCACATAACTGACTTGGAGAAAGCCACGGTTGCTTCCTTTCAAATTGGGAATCAATCCTCTGTTGTGGCACTTGAGGCATACAAAATGGAAGTGGACAAGAAGATTAGGGCCGCAGATGATGACAAGAAGGAGGCTGAGGATAGTTTCAAGAAGGATGCAAACTCTTTGAAAATTTCTCAATCTCGAGCTATTGAGGTTTCCCAAGCCGTGGCCTCATCAAAAAGTAAACTTGAACTCCTCCAGAGGAAGTTCGACGAACTGGAGAGCAAGGCTGCAAATAATGCTTTGGTCCATGCTGCGACCATCAACAAAATGGAAGAAGACCGCGTTACGGCTATTGCGAAAAAGGATGAAGACCAAGCCCAGGCACTTCAATTGGTCATATATAATGTCGTGGACTCATTCAAAGGCCCAAGGGAATTTTACCTCACCAACAATAAAGCTTACCTTTGCATCTTTCAAGAGCTCACGTATAGGGTTATTAAAAACTTCCCAGAATCTAAGGATACAATTCTTGCTTGGGGACTTGGTGATGACGAGCATTTGCAGTGTGTGGCTGAAATAAAGGCTGCGACTGAGGAGAGTGACAGACAAAGGGCTGAGGCAGAGTCTACGACAGCTGAACAGGAAACTGAAACTGAAACTGTTGTAGATGGATAAGAGGGGGATGAAGAAGATGATGCGACCTCTTAGTGTTCTAACTTTCTTTCAATTATGAACATTGGGCTAATCTTCTTTTAACTTGTAACTTTCTGTTGATATATATAAGACTGCGACCTTTTGAAACTTTGTGAACTATTCAAGGTTGCGGCCTCTTTTGGGAACTAATGGTGTCTTCCTTTTATTTGCATACTTATTCCTCCAATGCTTCAATACTTGAATAGATGCTTATATATATATTCTTTACTACTTGAATGTACAACTATATCTTGTAGAGAGGAGATCTTTTAATTGCTCCTTTACTGTCTTCTTTGATATTTGAATGAGTGTAGCCTTCACATATTAACTGCTTGGATTAACAACTTGCAAATATTCTTTTTCAATAATTGAAACTAAAATGTAGATATAAGGCCACGGCAGCACCCTGTAAATGGTTCCTCCAAATAGGCTACGACATGTTTATTTTGCCTTCACTAAATTTTCCACTCCATATGTGGCTATCGTCCCCCATGACGCGGTACCATAGAAAAATCACTTTGGAGCTGCGACTTAACCTCCTTTGACTCATTTAACTTGTCACTTTACAACCCTTTAAAAGGGGTCCTCAGAATAGGCTGTGGCCTGCTACATTTTTCCCTGACTAACTTTTCCATCATTTTTTTGAGTCTTGGTTGCAATTCAACGACTGCGGCTGGTATGCAACCCAGTCGTGACATTTTAGAAATTCTAATAATGTCCATTTTCTCTACTACATCTTCTAAATGAATGGGCCTTCTTGATGGCCACAACAATATTGATAGGGATGGGATGAGGCCAACTTCTTTCTGTAGTTTTATTATGCTTCGTGATGCTAGTTTCACAGCATCTTTTTCTGTAGCTAGTCGCGGTATTTTTGAATGTTTGAATGCTCTTTACTTCAATTTTTACTGGTGTTTCCTTGAATGTAGGCACTTGCTAATGGGTCACATCTATATTCCCTTTATTATAATCGTGGGGCATGAGGTTGCGGCTGCAACCTCCTTATATTGACGTTTTAAAAATATAGGTGCTGCGAACTTTACTGAATTCTGCACCCTATGATCTTGTCAAGGTCTGTTGCCCAATTGAGATAATCGCACTGGAGCTGCGACCATTAGGGTTGTAGTTTCATAACATAGGTTGCAGTCTCTTTTGCACATTCTTGAATTGGGCTGCGATAATTTATCCTTTGTAGCTTTAATTGAATCTAAATCCAAGTCAATAACGCAGCATCCCTTAGTTTCTTCAATTGGCATGAAGCAACTTTCACATCTTCTTTCAGTTTCTTTGATTTCATTCCACGGCTTCCTTTAGTCACTTTATTATGAGGCTACTTTCGCAGCTTCTCATTACTCACTTTGATTGGGTTATTATCAGGCCCCCTGGGCTAGGTATTATAAAGCTTCCCCAAGCTATATTTGGATATATATAAAACCTTCCTAGGCTATAATAGGATTATCCACAAATAATTAAGTCTTCGGCCCCTTCAAATATAGGATTATCCGTAAATAATTAAGTCTTCGGCTCTTGTGGGTTATTACGAGGCCTCCCCGGGCTAGGTATTATGAAGCTTCCCCAAGCTAATGTACGGGACATTTTTAAGCCTCCCCAGGATATGTTTGGATATATATCAAGCCATCCCTGGCTAATTGAAGCATCCCGAAAGTTAAGATGGGGATATTTGAGCCCTTAAAGCTGATAGTAGCATATACTGAAGGATGGTTGACCTTATGAATATAAGAACATGGCCTTGCATCATGAGTGGTGTTGAAGCCAAATAAGGTTGCCAAGTTGGAATTTTTGGACCATTGGATCATTCCCAAAATAAATAATCTTCCGAGATAACTCGCCATCTTTCTCTTGAAATCTGTCCAAGATGAAGGTCATTCATAAGATTTCTATAAATGGGAAATCAAGAGATAAAACCTGGCTAAATTTGTTCTTCATATATAGATATGATTTTTTTAGGACAATACAAAGTAAGCCTAATTTCATATATATATATATATATATATATATATATATATATATATATATGTGTGTGTGTGTGTGTGTGTGTGTGTGTGCGTGTTAAGTTTGTAAGGAAATACAAAGCTAGTGTGTAAAATCAACACTTTAGGTTTAATTAGAAAAAATAGAATAAAGAGGACTCAAGCATGTGTCCTATTTGATAAAGACTGCATCCTCTAATCATCTTTCAAGAATTACTGCAGTATCCCCTCCCTCATAAGACTTTCAATCTCGTTCTTCAGGGAGTGGCATGCGTCGGTGTCGTTGCCATGGTCTGTATGGAATTTGCACCACTTTGCCTGATCCCTTTTGTGTGGAGGAGACTTTAGCTTCTCCGACCACTTCAGCAACTTGTCTCCCTTGATGATCTCTAAGATGTCTTCAATTCTTCAAATCAAACGGGTGTAGAACTCAAAGTCTTCTTCTGCCTTCTTCACCCTCTTCCTCTTTTGGTCCAGGGCTATAACACCTAGTTTAATAGCTTCTATGGCCACGGCCACTACGGATTATACAATAACTTTGGGTGCCGCGACCTCTCGCATAAGAACCCTCTGGGTTAAGAAGTTGACTTGAGTCTGGAGTGAGGCGTGACTATCATACAGATGATTGAGGTGGTTGTACAACAGAGAAATCTCATTCTTCATTTTTATATTGTGGCTGGACTCTCCCTCCATTTCCTGCTTTGTTACTCTTTAAAAAATATATAATATGAGACCAAACTAGAAAAAATAGGTAATTACAGAATATATGATGAACCAAGTATGAAGTTGGGATGTAAGGTTTGCATCGCTACATGATTTTACTCCTGAGGCCGCGGCCAGTAAGGAATATATGTGCACTATCGTTGCCTTTTGAGTGGAATTCAGGAAGGTTGAACTTGTTACCACCTGGGTCCATTCCCTGATGTTTTGAAGCTACTATAAACCAACTGCACTAACAGGGTCTGCATCAAGAGGGCCATTAAACTACCACGATGCATTCCTTCTTGGGAAGGAAGGTGCAATCCCTGAATTGGAATCTAGAAACTAATTTTTTCACATGAAAACCGTGGAAAACATGCCTACTAGGGTCCATCCAGGGTAGAACAGCCTTTTAGTAAACAATACAACACAATCATGGTAGGAAACCCTAGATCATATGCTGATAAAGTAGCGAACGAGAAAATAGATCTCATCCTTATCTACCCACCTTTGTGAGGCTATTGCCATTTGCACTTTTCAGTGTTATCTTAGTGAGGTAGCATCATCGGGGTATGTAAAAATAGATCTAAGGTCATAAAAAGGAGACCCATGGACAGATCTGAATAAATAAGATACCTATTTGAGGGTGTGTATACAAAATACGAGTTCAATAATTGAAATCCACCCATAAGATAATGATCCAAAGGATCCCCATGAATAAAATAAGGTGTTTAAGAACCCAAAATATAGAGAAACAAGATTGAAATGCCTCGTTTCCCACAGATGATGGCAGATTGATGATACGAGAAATTGGACACTAGTTGTTCTTGTATCAACAAGTTAAGTACAAAGAACATAACAAGTATATAAAGCTAATAAAAAGAGATAAAACATAGGATATAGAGTGGTTCGGCCATAAAACTAGCCTATGTCCACTTTGGTGCCTCATTCTCATTATATGTGTTGTTTAATACAGTATGATTGGGCCTAAAGAGGCATACAAGGACATGAAAGAGAAGAGAGTACATGACTATGAGGATTTTGGGAGTGCAGGAGAGATGGTTGCGATGCCGGAGAGTAGCCCCAAAATCGAATCGAGAGGTGCATAGAGCGTCGTGATCTCCGAACTAGGTATAAACACTAGAAATGAACCCTAAACCCCTTATCTCGAAGTGTGAACCTCTATTTATAGGTGGTGTATGTGATGCATCGCTGCTGAAATGGATTGGGGCTGCGACCAATTGAGTGGACAAACTAGGGTCGCACCCTGTAACATGTAAGGGACCACATCCTATGACTGAAGGGCTGCGATAGTAGGCCAGTGAGTCATATATAGATAAGGCCACAACCTGTAAACGATAGGTTGCGATGGAAGGTCTTCGTCACATGCCCATTGTATACTTCTTTCGCGGTAGGGTGCTATATTTTCCTTATCCTGCATTGTGCTTGTTTGTTCATTGAAGTTCACTTTATCTTGTCACTTAAGTCTAAAACTTAGTTTGATTAAGTTTTGCGGTCAATTAGATCTTCTTGAACATATTTGAGTGTTTGGGTCATAATATATTTGTATCTAGTTCATACCCATTCATCCATCCCATATGTTTAGAGACATTGATACTATGCTAGTGTGTAAAGCTTATATGTTTTGTGTCAAGTTTTTGTAGTTATTTATACCTATATATATGTGGTGGATTTTCTTTGGTATATTTTGTACATATTATATATGGTATTGTGTTTTATTTCTAAAATGTACACTTTTTGAAAAATTTGAAAATTATTAAAAATAATTGGTAATGCCTTTGAGATTATCATTACAATTGCGTTGTTTACATATCTATGTGGTGATATATTACTTCTTCTCTATGATTATCTATTCATCATGTTTAGTTTCTACTCCTTTGTCTATTTTGGACAAAAAGGGGGAGAACAGATTAAGGGTGATATTTGATTTGATGACGAGTTTGATTTATGGGGGAGATTGCTTTATAACTATTATTTTTGTTTTCTATTTCAAACTCATTGCATCAAGGGGTATTTTCTTTGTTTCATGTGTGTAGGTATTTAAAGGAAGAACATATTGCATCGCACGAAGACAAAGTTACCCAAGGCAAGGTCAGGAAGAACAAGTGGAGATTGAAGATAATATTTTTCTATGTCGTTCAATTTCTAGGGTTTTGGAAGGGTATTAGAATTTTTTAGAGGGATTTTTATAATATGGGTTTCGGTTGTATTTTGTACCGGAATAGACATAGGCGGAGATTTGTATGGGGAAATATTATAGCTTAGGTTGTTTATTTGTTTTAATTACACTTTAGCATATTTGACATATCCCGTTACAAACATACACGTGTTAATACGATGAATCGAACCTCAACATCTCCAAGATTGGAGACTTCCCTACATCTCAAAAAGTTATAAAGCTTCTAGAAATTTAAAATTATTCACAATTTTATTTAGGATGTATTTTTTAATGAAAAATCGTGGCTAGATTTTTTTAAAGTTTGAAAATATTTTTTTTAAACTTCATTCAAACAATCAGCTTCTCGTACGAACAACTTTGAATTCTCATTAGAAGGGCCATTTGATCTATAAATCGAACGAACATCCAACAAGGGCATATTGTTTGAATTTGTTTGAAGGTCATTAGAAGCTGGTTCAAACGAGATTGGAGTCTTGTTCAAACGAACTCAGTTTTCATTCAAACCACATGCCTTTCTCATTCGAACAAATTCCATTTTCATCATAATGAGCCTCCCCCTTGAAATTTGTTCAACATTTATAAATACCTATTTTGAGTTCTTTTTTCGTGGGACTTCGAAAAAAATTTACTAAAATATCTTTATCAAAGTTTTTCGATCTTTTAGGTTTCCAAATCCTTTTTGATTCGCTCTTTACATCTCCAAATAGTTTTGGGAACCTTTTTAAAACCTTAGAAGTTTTGTATCTTGTATACACATTTGTGGAGGTAGATCTCTACGGATAAATTTATGAACCCGAGGGATCACGAAAGAAGAAGGTAGAAGAAAGATGAAGGCTAATCGTTGGGTACCAAGGGTGGACCACCACCCGTGGACGACTCTGGACTGAGCCATTTTCTTTAGAGGTTTTAAAGACACTACACATTATACTTGTGTGTGTATCAAGTAGTTTGTAAGTCGATAGTCTTGTAAAACTTTCTAAAGTGCTGAGATATAGGTTATGCCCTCAAAAGGGATTTTTTCTTGTTTGTTGTGTTTGATTTCATGCATAGTTTATATTCTGTGATTGGAACTTTTATTGTATGTATATCTAATTTAATCAAAGATTAAAATTTGTTTAAAATTGGATTTGTATGTTTGGGACTCAAATTGATAAAAATAAAAATGTTTTTTTAACCATCCGTGTCGAGCGTATTTATACGTGTTAACAGAGCGGTATCGAAGTATTACACTTTAACAAGTAACTAACGAGTGTCTGTGTGGGACATTAGTTGCAACACCTTGTTCTTTATTGTGAGATGCACTTGTTCTAGACCTTAATGATGTGAGAGGTCTGGTAAGATGTTAGTATAGGTAAACAAGATCCATTAATTATTATATGTGAGTTGTTTAAAGTCAATCGTGGAGTTAGGTGATTAGAGTCGCATGTCTAAGAAATATTGATTTTTGTGATAAAGACACATTGGGTTCATTAATTAGGTACTTGCGAGTGGTTAATAATGATGATGTGATTACACAAACTTGATTCTTGGAGTAGTGTCATGTTGTAAGCATTTAACAATTTGGTAGGCATTGTGATCCGTGTTTGTCATTACTCGAGGATGTGTACTCAGGGCTTAGTTGATAGGATGATATCATTATATATGAGTACCTTAGTAATTGTTGTTTGATGTATATGTATCATATGTTATGTTGTAACTTGCGAGTCATTGGTGGTAAGTTTGTTATATGTATAACGATGATGATTTGAAGTGAAATATAATTACATTTGAGGTACCTTTTTATGATGTGGTTTTGGAGAATATGATGTGACATTTGAGGAATAGGATCCTTGTTATGTCGATAGTGTGGACTTAGAGGCTTATAGGTTGTACACGACGTCCTATATCCTTTCAGTATACTTATTCGTGTCAGTTTGGGGTTTAATACGTAGTATATGGCATTAGTTGTTTGAAAGGAAGTCCTTGGAGTATCCTTCGAACTTATTGCACATGGCGTCCCTGGGAATAGGAGTTGACTTATTGTGACATCTTGAGGTGTTCAATGATTATAGTTCTCCATGTGTGGAGACTTGTAGGATAGTATCCATGTGATTATCTAATAGTTGTGGGATGGATATTAGGAAATTGGTAGAGCGTACCTACTATAAAAGGATCATAAGTGATGAAACCTTATCAGGTCTTTGGTGAAAATTACATTGGGTTCTTCTTGTTGTCCTTAGGAAACCAGTTAAGCTCAATTTTATGTAGTGCAAGTGTTCTAATGATGGTTGTATTGAGGGTCATGCGATGATCTGATATTTTTGGTCAAGTTGAAAGGAGTCAAATCATGTAGTCCTTAGTGAGGTAATCCAATTTGGTATAAATAGGTTATGCGAACTTCTAAGGAAAATTGGATATTAGTGTCATTATTAGGCATGATACTCGTTTGTCATAAGATGACTAGTGTAGAACGTGTTATACTTAATTTTGATGAGTAATAGGAAATGCATTGGAGACTTAGATTGATGATGTCATGTTAAGGACTTGAGAATAGCACCCTAGATGAGATATCAAAGTACGATTGGGGTATTAACATGTGTCAACAATATAAGTTAGAACTAGTTGTAAACTCGCGCGATGTGCAGATGAGAAGCAGTATGCGAAACATAAGTAATAAGTGATGTTGGTTGTGTTGTAGATAGTGGTTATTTTGATGTTATTTCCATTGGTGGTTATTACGCATAGCCACTGATATCGATTATTGATGTTATCTATGATTCCTTTAGTGTTTGGTAATGAATATCGATGTTTATTCAGTGTAATTTTTCTTCCGATAGTAAATGACTGTCGATAGTGAGGATCTACTTATACCCCAATACAAATATCCGTAGAAAAATTAAGGGTGTTCATAGATGTTGTAATAGGTCTAGAGGAATTTTTTTGGTAGATGAGTCAGTTGGTTTGGAACTTGGTTCAACAAATATATGTATAGGCTCCCTACTTCGCCTGCGCGACAACTGCCCGAATCATTCGATGCTTGACTTTTTCAATCATCTGCGGTGGACTCTTAATGCTCCCATCAAGATACCCGAGCTATCGGTAAGTCCAAATGATTGGATGTAATAACATGTATAAAAACTTTCTTGTAGTGATGGAATGAAGAAAAAGAAAAATATTTTCTCTTCTAATTCATTCTCTTCCCATTTTTTTGTGTAGAAAAATTTCAGATTTTCATTTTTCTTTTTATGTTAAACATATCAAACCCTAACTAAAATGATCTACGAAAAATTGAGTAGAGCTAATACATGTTTATGGGACAGGGAAGTAGAAAAATGCTACTAAAAATTGATCAAGTGATACTTTAAGCTTTGTACTAATATCTATTATTTGGGATAAACGGTGACTACCACTTTTAGAATCTGTTTTAGCTAAAGTATGAGAATAAATATCATAGAAAGTGAGATTTACGTAAGAAAAAATTTGCAAGTGAATTTAGATAAATGACTTTTTTAATAAGAAAACATATTATGCTTTGTAATAATTTACAATAAATAAATGGTAAAGAATGAAACTGCAAGTGCACGTGAATATGAAGAGGGAAACATGGCATACTTGAACAATATTTTTATTAAATTCCAATAAACTGGAGACCTTCATGATGCAAACAACATTCTCAAAATAAATGTTTGGATATGAGCACGTAATAAATAGTTTTTTATAACACGGATATTCAGAAATATAAATTCTCCATGCAAAAGCTAATAAATAAAGTAAACTCATATGGAAGAAAGTAGAGAAGCATCCCATATACAAATTAATTAATTATTCCATTTAATTTCCACGAAAATATTGTCCATAAATCAAAAAACGAAAAAAGAAACTTGGATATAATTTTCTTCATTGTCTCCGTTCTTTATATAATACAATATGTTTAACACTTGGTTCACTTTTTTCTTAGACGTTCATTATCAAAACCATTGATACTTTTGAAGAGAACTTAATTACAATGTCCAACCATATTCTAATCCAATATAATCAATATAACATTTAACCAAGAAAAAAGGTTCAAACCGTGATAACCTAGGACCAGACTCCTCTCAAATGTCTATGTGCATACCTGCATCAAATAATTGAATATTTAGCAACAATATACAAGTTTAGTACCTAGTAAAAAGATGAACACACTGTTAAAAAAAATAAGGTGCGTCAATCAATTAATGGTGATACATTTTAATATTATTGTAAAAAATTTGAAAAGCTTTTTAAACTCCTTGGGAACCCAGCATTTAATTGTTCCTTAATTTAATATCTTGAAATCTAAAATATTAGACCCTTTGTACTTTGTTTAGTTTTACTACTACCAATTAACTCATTGTCCCTGTATAAAATTACATTTGGGTCCATCAGAAGAAATAATTTTTTGTTTCTTTACTTTTAACTTCAAGAACAATCGAAGTGTAGCACCATAAAGAACATAAACTCCCCAAAATTTTGAAAGAAAAAAAACACGATCTCAATTCCTATTCCCTCACAATAAAATAAAAATAATATTAATATCGGATCTGAAATAGTAGAATACCATGAAAAACTCGATCTCAACCTACAAATTCCTATTCTTTCACAATAAAAGAAAAATAAAATTAACAAAACCCATTAAGGGTCAAGATGATGAGAATGGTATTGATGGTAGAGAGAGAAGTTAAGGGATATTTCTCAGTTGATGAGTGGACCCATACAGAAAAATCATAGCGTTGCAAAATCATACAGTAGTAAACCCATGAAGAAAAAGCCATAATTTTAACACAAAGAAAAAAAAATGAAACAGAGTGGGAGTAAGTTAACATATGAAATCCATGCAACGATTAGAATTAAAATTCAAAAACCTTGGATTTTCAACATATACACGGAGAGATTAGAAGTGAAAAAGACCAAATAGGAATTTTAAATGTTATTGATAAAAAAGAGGTATCAGTACCACATGAATCAAAATTGGATCAATATGGTTACCTTATAGAAAATGAGACTGCCAAATGGAGCTGTACGTTTTCGCAGCCAATGTTTGCCCCGTGTTTGGTGCAGATCAGTTCCCAGAGATCCTCATCTTGTGCCGTCTATCCAACCAGTCGAATTTTTTGTATGAAATTTCAATCCCACAAAATTACCTCAAAACTTTAGTAATGAAATTAGCTAGAGACATACTCACTCACTGGAACTCCAAACCACCCCAATAATTCATCTTCTACTCAAACCCCATCGAAATTTCTCACTACTAAAAGACCGTTGACTAGATCCGAGACCTACAAAATCTTCAAAACAATGTCTTGATCTCAATTTCCATAAATCGTCTCAAACTCGAATTCCACAACATACTAACTAAACAAACGACTCATTCACAAACACAACCCCAAATTTTCAATCCTCCTCAATAACTAATAACATTGCCTATGAATTTCACGATGATGAACCTACTGTACTATAATTAACCCAAACTTCAGTAAATCCCAACTAAAAAACAGAGCATATAATTCGAACAAACCATATCTTACCTATGTAAGAAAATTGAAATCAATTGTGGAAATTGTTGAATAAGTATATTGTTGATTAAATCATTGAAAAAGTTCCTCGCTTTCGATATATCGTGGACTTAATCTGACAGTGACCGGAGGTGGAGGTGGAGGTGGCTTGAGTGGATTTAACGGTTATAGAACTAAAAATTGCCGATGTTCAGAAACCAGAGGTGTATTTCAAGCCGAGGGTTTTAGATATGATCTTTAGAGATCCTAAGTAGGATGGGGTCTTGATAAAGGCACTTGTGGGTTGGTAGTGAGGTGTGGTGACACACATATGGAAGGGGCGGTGAAAGAGAATGATGTCTGATGAAAGGTAGAGCTGAGTATTTGAGGAGGGTTGATTGGGGGGGGGGATATGAATAGGCCGTGTATTGACGGGATTAAAGAAGAAAATGAAGAGGCAGGCGTAATGGCAAAGCCACATTTAAAGGCTTAACAAAATGAGTATAAGAGAGGGGGGGTATGAAGAGTTAAAACCAGATGAAGAGTCTCCACAATTTTTAGCAGTTAAAACAAAGATATGGTAATATTTTAATTTTGGTTTCCATGTGGAGAGGAGAAAGAAATGGAATTACAAGTGTCCTACATGGATGGTCTAATTGAAAAGGAGATATAAATTACTTGTATATCATTTTAGAGTATATAATAGATGGCCTTAGAAGGGGAAGGATTAGTTCTTCGCATATCTTTCCAGACTTATATGTATTAGGTGGTGTAGACCTGTGTAGTACTCGTTATCCTTATAGTGCAAATGACGACTGGTGTGGCCATCGCGTAGATTCAGTTTTTGTAGAATTTGGAGATAAGCATAGTGACTACCTTGTGTAATTGATGATTTTAATAAGGTGAGTGTTTCTCCTAGTTGGGCATTATCTATAGAGATGTTGGGATACAATCATTGTACGATAAATTAAACAATAACCTAGGTGTGTTAGGTTGGTCATGAAGTCATGTTGACTCGAGAGATGGGCAAGGTTAATGCTGAAGAAGGTATTTAGCATTCATCAACTGGAATGATTTGTGTTTATCGAGGATGAAAGGAGGAAACATTACTGCTAAGGAGGGAATCCCATCGTTGACTTAACAAAGGAAAATAGGTTCATATGTTACGTTCGCTTCATAGGGATGGACGATTCATGGTCTGGTTTCTTACAGTTGGTGATCCAAGCCAGGGTTCCATGGCTAGACTAGGTTTTGATGAGGATGTAAAAGAGGATTTGTAAACTTTGAGCATAGAACATAGGGTCATACTTCATAAACCATACTCCATCGCATATGGATGGGATTCTTTAGGTACAATTGTTCGTTCATTTTAATTCATCCTGTTAATTCAATTTTGGTAGTCAGTATTTGTTCCTTTGGTTTGGACAGCTTGGGATTGTATCATTACTGTTTGTTATGGCGCATCTTGGCTCAATGAGAGTGATAAGGGACCTGGTGTGGTCATTGCATATCGACAACTGAATGCGCTCTTGTTTGAAATATCCTTTTATTTTGCACAAGTTTTGTGTATGTGTGGCTACGCATTCTGCCACACGATTTGCTTATAATATCCTCTTTCCTTAGGATTACTGATCTTTGGGTTGGATGATATGGATATTACCAGCCCTAGTTGTAAAGATCAGGATTATGATTTGAGGATATTGTAAAGTGTTAAAAATAGAGGAAACATAACACGTAGTGTTATTTTGCCACCGTCAGTGAATTGGTGTATACTCGGCTGAGTGTTCCATAGTTGGACACCTAGAGTGGTCTTAAGTTTGTAGAAGGACCTTGTGGAAGTACCAATTGGACATACATTTGGTGACTCAGTCAGTATGTTACTTCTCAGAGTAATTAGCTAGTTATGAGAGGTCAATATCAAGTTTAAGTGAACATGTTTTGTCAGGATGACCTGAGAATTTTTGGAGACCCAAGATGTGTAGTCCTAAGATTCGAAATGGTTCTTGATGATGAATCAGATGTTAGATGTGTTTTGTTATGCACTTGTGTGAGTGTCTATTAGTTGGGAGTGTTACTCCGGTAGATGCTCCGGGTATGCTTTGGGCGATAATAAGAAAGCCTTAGGACTTCACCAAGGACGATTGTTGGTAAGTGGAGACTCGACGACCCTCCGGTGATTTTAATGGTTAGCCTAATAATGATCGTAGGACTTGTTACATATTGAGTTCCATGGTGAAAACCCCTTTTGAAGGCATGCATGATCACTTCCTAATGATTTGAGAATTTCGTTAGAATCTCGTTCGAACTCCATTCAAATAAGATATAGTTCTCGTTCGAATTAACTGCAAAAATCAATTTTTATTGATTTAGAAAATGTTGTCACGATCCTAACCATTGAATTAAAACATGTGTCACATTCCCATGACAGTAGATCAACTTAGGGTTGGAGCTTTGGAGATTTTTAGAATTCAACCCCTAAGGGTTTTAGGGTATTTAAGTGAGATTTTGGACATTTTTAGGGCATTTCAATCATATTTCTCTCTCTCTCTCTCTCCAACACTTGAGCGTCACCACCACCCAACAACCTTTTACCACCCTGGCACCACCACTTCTCAACCCACAACCACCGTAGTTAAACCCTTTTCCACCATATTTAAGTCCATAAGGCAAGATAACAATTTATGGAGATGTTGTTGGGGAATTTTGGAGAAGAAAAGAATAAAGGATCTTGAAAGGGGTTTTTCTTGGGGAGTTCATGGAGCTTACTAGTGGAGCTAGGAATCCTCTTTGAAGCCACCTTGGGAGGTGAAAGGTTGCCATCACCATCTTCTTCATCCTATAATCTTCAGAGCTTCTTTTAGCTGGCAAACTCTACTTTTTAAGTTTAAGAACTTTATTTTCCTAGTATTCTATCTTGTATATAGAGTTTTAATAGTATGATGTATGCATGTTTCAAGATAGCTATTTTTTATGTTCTTTGTCAAATGGTTTACAAGTGATCTTGAAAGGTTTTGAGAAGATGATATATTTTTAAGAAAACTTAGTGGTAAACATTTTATGAAATATAATGCTTCGAAATAATATTTATCTTATTGAGATATTTTATGAATAAAGTCTTAAAGTTTTCTTGTAAAAATGGATTTTTTATAAAGTTTGACATTTATGCAACTTTCAGAGAACAAAAATGTCTTTTAGTTTTGAAAATAATGTCTTTGCAAGTACTATGAAATTTCTTGAATAAATCATGTATTAAACTCATTTTCTTGGATTTTTGGACTTAAAATCCCTCTTCCCATGTATATAAACTTGTAGAAATTTGGCAATGAGCATATGGACAAGTTTTGAAAAGGTATCAATGAGTTTTAGCATGACGTAAAGGAAAAAAGAATATTCAGCCCTTAATGGAAAATTACTACAAGTTTAGTGAAGGACGAATGTGATAAGTGTGGAAAATGTGATAACTGTATATTTTCAAGACTGCATGTGCTAATAAAGAAAAAAAATGATGTTTTTCTTGTAAAGTAATGTTCAAAATGCCAAATGATTTTTTTGATAAAGAAAGTATTAAAAGAAGAGATTTTCAAATTGTGAAGTGTGTTACTCCAAAGTGTTAATGAGTTAAAAATATTTAAGAAGTTAACAATCTTTTTGGTTGTAACTTAACAATGTTTTTCGAAACAAAACACTTGTGAAAAGGTAGGAAAATACAAGTTTGGAAAAAAATGGATAAATGATAATTTTAGGTAAAGTAGAACACTTTTATGAAAGGAAAATGTTAGAAAAAGTGTTATACAAGATGGTCCTAATGGGAGTGATTTTCGAAATGAAATCAACGTAATGTATAAAGGGCATGAAATGGTGATTTTTAAAGTGTCACACAAATATGGGGTGTAGTCCCCCCGATGTTGGCTTCGGCTGCTAAAAGTAGAATAATATGGATATGGTAATTGTTAAAACCCATTAAAAAAGGACTCGAATGTGATCGGATAGTTAAGGAGTACCTGAAGCCCTTGGGTGAAAGACCCAAACTATTGGTCAGAGCATATGGTGGCATTGTAGTCAGTGTAGAGCCCATTAAAGTATGCGGAATCGGTGCATTATGAGCAAAAAGATAATGAGAAAAAAATAAAACATGATAAAGAAATTGGTTATGCCCAAAAATCAGAAAAGACAACCTTTACAAAACAAAATTGACAAATGTTCCCATTTCTAAAAGGTAATTTGGACAAGAAATATAAAAATGACTAAGTTCAAGTAAACTATGAGCTAATGACACAAGTGAAGTGGTTAATGGGTAATCAAGCAACCTAAGATGGTTTCAACCCATAATTAACCAAATTTTGTGTTGTGAACAGGTTTAAAAAGAAAAATAAGTATTTTCTAACATTAAGTGTGCATTTGTTAAAAGGTGGTTTTCAAGGAGAAATACCAAAGTGGATTTGGTATAAATAAATGAGAAATTTTGATAAATGAAGTTTTTTTCCTAAACAATAGCTATTTTACTTAAGTATTTAACCTGGTGCTTTAAATCGAAAAATAAATATTTTTAAGTAAAAAGGGGCAGAATTGTTTTTTTATAAGGTTAGTGTGATTTAATCAACTAAATTAACATTTTGGAATAAATAGATTTGTGAAGTATGTATATCTACATATATACGGATTTTACATGTGCACGTATGTGGTGCGTTATATAGTATTTTTTTTGTCATTCAATTCTATGTTGCATTGTTGTATTTCCCATTGGGCATTTGGACTATTCCTTTTTTCTTTGTTATGGAAGGTTGTATGGGATTTTTTATTTTGATAGCATTATATAGGTAAGTATCCTTTTTATTTTACAATAGTAGCTCTAAATGCTTGGAATCTGGGGATGGTTCCAACGGGTCCTAGACTTAGATTGATAGAAATTAGAATCGGATGAAAAACAAGTGAAATGTTAATTAAATACAACTATACTAGCAGCATTATTTAGCTTATCTCATTTCACTTCAAACCTAACGTTCGGGATGGAACGGGCTGACACATAGGTAATCCATAAATTCTGGCCGGGACATTATAATTATATAGGCCCAAAGTACAATGTGTAACTCATTATTCTAGTTCCCCTTGGTATCCTCTAGTCTTATTTTCATTACTTTAAACAGAGTCCTATCAGTGATATATGTTTTCCCGTTTCACTGAGGATGGGCAGGCTCAAAGTGTAGCTTCTTGATCCCTAATCTGATGTAGCAATCCATAAAATTTTCATTATCAAACTGCATGCCATGGTCCATGATGAAGACGTATGGCATTCCATCGTACCATATGTTGTGTTTCCATATAAAATGAAGTATCGTCTCATTCAAAATTTTGACCAGTGGCTTAGCTTCCACCCATTTTGTAAAGTAATCTACTACAACCACCAAGTATTTAAATTTGCCTCTTGTCTTCAGTAATAGGCCGACCAGATCAATCCCTACATAGAGAAAAGCTATGAAGATGTGATTGGCACCACTAATTCCCCATGTTATCTATGTATAACATCATACCACTGACATTTGTCACATTTTATACCATAATTGGTGCATCCCTCCTTCATGGTCGACCAATAATACCCCTGAGTGGAGACCCACTTTACCAATGATTTTCCAGATGCGAAGCCCTCATGGAACTCCTTGAACATCTTAAGAACCTTAGTAGGATGAAAAAAACTGAGCAAAGACATTACAAATCCTCTTTTGAATAAAATTACTCCTTCACAAATATATCACGCCCCTTTGTAGCAGAATCTTCTTGCTTCTTTTGGAACTTTTGGTAATGCCCCAGCCTTTAAATATTCTTGAATGAATCCATCCAAGATGTCACCACGTTTATCTCCATTGCAAGCACACACTCTTCTTCGATGCTACTCTATGACAAGACCTCAATAGGCATTATTCTTCTAAGTTCATCTCTTGTTGCTAATGCCAGACAAGCAAGTGCATCTGATCGGGCATTTTTAGCTCTTAGAATTTTGACTAACTATATAGTTGAGAACATTGACAATAATGTTTTCACCTTCGCAAAACATTTTGCCATGGAATCCTCTCTATCTTGGTAGACTCTAATTATTTAGTTCATAACCAATTTATAATCATTGTGCACTACCAACTTTTGGGTGTACAATGACGATGCTAGTTCCAATCCATCTACAAGCACTTTATATTTTTCCTCGTTATTAGAGGAATTAAAGTTGAACCTAAGGGCATATTCTACACCTGCCCCATTAGGTGTTGTAATGATCAACCCCACTCCACTGCCATTGACACATAATGAGCCATCTACAAATTACTGGCCTACTGGAGGCTCTTTCTCAAATCTACGTTTGACCAAACATGTTAACCAATATGTTCTTCTACTCCAAGTCGCGATCTCTTTCTTCCTATTGTGCCGATGATGCAGTTCACTCATAATCCTGATTGGATGGCTTTTTTGTTGTCCACTCAGTTATATGCTCTTCATAAGTGACCTATGATCTTCACAGTTATATGCACTTCTTGGCCCTTAATTGTCTTTCTTGGCACCAAGGTACGTTGGGCCATTCCCTATTATCGAGCAGATTGGGCCAGTGGCGTATAAACTCGGGTTGTCGGAGCACTTGCATTGTATTTATGATGTGTTCTATATTTCTTTGCTGAGACGGTATCTCCGGGATGAGCTAGCTCACACCTACTCTGCGCTGGAGGAGATTTACTTAGAGCCTAATAATTCGTATGAGGAGAGACCGTAGGATATCTTAGACAATAGCGAGAGGAGATTAAGGTCAAAGGTTGTTTCACTTGTCCGTGTCCAGTGAGAACATCATAATGTCGAGGGGTCTACTTGGGAGTGCGAGGATGAGATGCATGAGAAATATCCAGGGTTATTCTTACTAGTTATACTTTTATTTTTTGAATTTTGGAACGAAATTCCGTTATAAGGGGGAAGTATGTAACACTCCTTATTTTTAATGATTTTTAAAAATGTATTAATTAAATTAGATATGGGAAATAAATTGATAATTAATCCGGATTAAAATAAATATTAACTAGCGAGGCAAGGGTTGGTATTTATTGATGTAAATTATATTGAATATTACTTAGTGAGTAAAATAATATATGATTACGAATTTATTAAAATTGTCGCGACTGAAAAATACGACAGTTACAATAATTAAGTTGGGACGCGCGTGTTAGTCGTGTAGGGACTCAATTTAATGAGATAGAAAATAATTTATTTTTAAGTCATCCAAATGGTATTTTTAAGTGCTTCAAAGTGTCCGGAAGGGTCGGGATAGTCAGAAAAGTCTACTCAGGGGTTTAGTTTGGGTCCCAGGGCACTTTTAGGCCATATCGGCATCCCGAAGGGGTATTTTGGCCATTTGTATTTCTGGAGTAATTAAACCCACTAATTTTCTAAGTGTTAAAGGTCTTATAAGAGAAGGTAATTAAGGATAGTTACAACAAAAATTAAGAGAACCCAAAGAGAGGCCATAGGAGGAAGAGGAGAGAAATTCCAAGGCTAGAACCACATTCTTGCACCACCACCACCACTGGATTTTAGATCGGAAAGGGAGAAACACCATTGGGATCATACTATTCAATGGATAAGACCTACATTCAAGAGGCAAGTGTTTAATCTTGAAAATTTATAGCATATATAATATCCATGTTAGAATAGGTTGAATTAATTATGAAATTCATGTGATTTAAATGAACTTTGGAAGAGATATATCATTATCTTGGGTGAAAATTGATATAGAATAGGATCCTCCATGTAGGTAGTATGAAACTCACGAAATTATGTTGAATCTTGATTAACAAATCCGGGTTTTGATGGCTATAATTGAATTGTAGAAAAATTTCTTGAATTCGAAGAAGTCTATGAAATTGGGTCAATTAAACCATTGTTTTAGAGACCGTTTTAAGCCATTTTTGGTGCCAAAAATAGCTATTCTGTTCGATTTGACTTGTAAAAAATTTTGTTTTCTGCATTTCGTTTTTTGATACATTTTTTCCAAAACAACTCCGAAATGCCTCAAAATTACATTTTAAATATCTGGGCAAATTCGTGGGGTAAATTTTAAGAAATGTTATTTTTAGTTGTTATTCTATTGGAGGTTGCCTGGATTGATTGATTGTGATTGTTGTTCTATAATAAGGATATTAGGCCTAAGGTGGAGATTCGGTTTACATAAAGTGAGACGAATAAATATTGGGATAATTGATAAAATATCCGTAATTGACAAATGAAGGAAAATTCGATAAGGGTGATGTAGTGACGAGTGAAACTTTGTTTATGACTAGTAGTAACGACGTGAATAACTTATGGAAAAAAATAATGAAGGGTAACTATGGACCTTACAGTTTTGTGAAAATTCATATAAATACGATGAGAGGTATAATTGAAATTTAATAATACGTAGGATATTTGAGATATAAATATACTATGTATAAGACTTGTGATATGGGATGTGTGTATACCTATATCGATAATATATATAGGTTTGTTTATAACTATTGCATGATTTATTATGTGTATGACATACCTACGCTACTTGCTATCACGGGAGGTTTCCACATCGGGATAGTCATATCATGATGAGCCTTTGGGGGGATTTTGACTTGTACCTCAGAATATAGAACCTAAGAAAGGCCTATTTGTGAGAACACAAGTTGGAATTCATATGGGTGCGTAGGTATGTACGTAGCCCATAGGATTGGAACTGTATTTGCCTATAATATATGTGATTTGTATTTATGATTCGAGTGAGATATAGAACCAATTGTCCTTTATACAGTGTGTGATGTAATAGGTCATGATACCAGAGTATGCATGCACCACATGGCTCAGTCTAGAGGTGTCGTAGTAGTATATATATAGATAATAGAGTGATAAATATGTATATAGTTGTGATTTATTCTATTGTGTGTAGTATGCAAGCACCGCGACTTAGCCTTCGGGAGCTGTGTCAGTATATATACTATGAGTGTGATAACTATATATATACGTGTAGTTATTCTACTTTGTTGGCCTAGTAGATGAGAAAGATAAGGGCATCCAAGATAATTTAAGTATGTGGGAACTTAAATGTCTAATGAAATATTCATAAGTGGTTAATCGATATTGAGAATTCGATAACTTATTATTTAGGTAATACGGGTGGTCATGACGAATTAGTATATGTAGTAAGATATTTGTGTCGGAATAGTTAGGCGGGATAGAATAATTATGATGGGTTAGAAATATGCGTTAGGCGTGCACATTAGTTGAGTGGTGAGAATATCAAGTGAGAGTACAAGGATCTATCATACATATACTATCTTCTAATTATGTACTTTAAATACTTGCTAAGCTATTTTAAAATATTTTCACTCGGGCTCTGACTCGTTTCTTGTAAATCTATTTTCTCTTGTACAATCCATTTTAGGTGCCCGGCCACAGGGACGCCAGGCATAGGCTATTGGATTATTTGACGTGCTGCAGCTATTGTGGAAGTTGCATGTCCTCAATATTAGATGCCTCCATATCTATCCTTTCAGTTTCCTATGTAGTCATTCGCAGTTAGGGCACGTTGCCCATTCTTAGTTATTATTCATTTATGAGACATAGTACTCTTTTATTTCAGTTGATGGGATTTAGATTTATTATTCGATTAGTTATATTGAGACATTTGAACTGGGACGTTTATTCTAGTATTATTTATTCAGTCAGATGACTTCTCATTTATTATTGTTGTATTCATTAGTATGGTGAATGTGATCAATGGTTTAAATGGTTGAATAAAATTTAAATGTTTAAAAGTTTTTCTCACACTAGCTTAATTAATTATTAGGTGATAAATAAGTGTTTGTCGACAGTGATGCTAAGAATGAACGGACTAGATATTCTGATTTAATTTAATAAATGACTGATCACCCGATATTTAATTAGGCGGTGTGTCACAGTTTATATTGGAGGTATGGAATCGAGTACGTCAAAAGTTTATCTCTCCAATGATTAGAAGACTTATATTAGTCATGAAGAGCAGTGTTTCGAAGGAGGTGTGGTTGAGTTTCATGATAATTTACGAAAGTATGTTTTTGAGGTTAGTTTCAAGTATATATCGTTGCTTGCTGATGAGCTAAGGGATAAATCATTGTTGAGGCCAATTGATGTAGTTAGAGATATGAAGAAGAAATACGATCTTGATATAGATTATCATCATGCATGGCATGGGAAAGAGATGGCTGATGCTAAGTTGAATAATGATAAGAAAGTTTCTTATGCATTAATCAATTATTATAGGGAACTTCTATTGTAGTATAATCTAGAATCGCATTGCATTCTTGACGTGGAATAGAAGAGAAAATTATTCAAGAGAATTTTTGTAATGTTTGCAGGATCCTTTGACGGATTCTATTACTGCCAGCCAATTTTGTTTCTTGATGGTGCCTTTTGAAGAGCCACTATCGTGGAACAATTTTGTGGGCAACTGCAAGTAATGGGAACAATGGTAAATGTGAAGCACTGAAGTTTACTTTACAGTATTATTCCTTTACTCTTCATTCTTTGTATTTTCTTTGGGCAAAATATAATGTACACGCTTGACATTACAAAGTACATGCGAATATGTACGTGTACTTTGTAGTGATATGCATGTACTTTGAGTTCTGTGCTTTTTATTTGCATAAAATCACAAAGTACACAAATAAGATTAAAAAGTACAAGTAAATTTATGTTTTATGTTATGTGTACTTTGTAATGGTATGCGTGTACTTTAGTATTCCTTATATTTTTTTGGGCAAACATTGCAAAGTACACGCACATCATTACAAAGTACGCGTGAACTTCTGATTATAGTTTACATGTACTTTCTAATGTTGTGCGTGTACTTTGGGATTTTTTCTCTTTTATGGTGGATTGAATAAAGTACAACCATATATATATATATATATATATATATATATATATATATATATATATATATATATCACTACAAATATATTTATACTTTTGTATAGCCTATGTGTTAAATGGTTCATGTCAGCGATACCATTTTTTTAGTACATCATACAATCTGCATGTACTAATATATTTCATTATATTTTCAGGCCTTTATCCTCTTGCATATGTTGTTGTTGATTCAAAGACATAGGATAATTGGATGTGGTTTCTCATTAATTTTCATGATTCACTAGCTGATAAATATCGAAACATCACACTCATATTCGATCGGAACAATGGTCTTCTTGAACGTGTTTCTAAGGTCTTTTCAATATCTTCACATTCCTACTGTATACATTATTTACAAGAAAATATAAAGAATAAAATACAGGGGAGTGGAAACTTTCGAAAGAAGCTTGTGCAAGATTTCATGCGACGTGCATATGCTGTAACAGTTGATGAATTTTATAAGAACATTGATGCCCTGAATAAGGAAGGTGGAGATGGTGTTGCTAATTTTCTTGATAATTTGCCTACGGAGAATTGGTTTTGTGCATATTTCACTGGCAAACGTTATGGTGACATGGCATCAAGTGTTGTCGAATCATAAAACTCTTGAATCCTAGAGGAAAGGCATTTATTGAAAATGAATATGTTAGACAAAATGAGGAACGAGATTATGAATTTCAATGAAAACAAACTTGTTGAATCTGAAACATGGTCAAAGGAGTTGTGTAATCATTTTGATAAATTACTGACTAAAAATTAGAATAAAAGTAGACATTGGAATATTAGTTGCTCAAGTCAACATGTATCCGAAGTTCATTCAGATGTGCAGGCCACAATTGACTTAGAACAAGGAATTTTCTATTGTAAAAGTTGGCAGCTACGATGCTTTCCGTGTTCTCATGTCGTTTCTGTCGTACGAAAGATAGGTGAAAGTATTTAATGATCATATTGATGATTATTATAAGGTTTCTTTCTACAAAAAATCATACACATCACCTATAGTTCCTCTTCCTAATTTGATGTCCCTAAATAAAATCAATGAAGATCAAATTTGAATAAATTAATGTAATTTTACCGTCGAGTGTTCATTTATGTTTTATTTGTTTCTTAATGGGATCTATGTAAAGTACACACATATGTTTTATAAAGTAAACGAACATTGTATTGTACAAATCATTTTCTATGTGTGTGTACTTTATGTATTATACGTGTCCTTTCATAAAGTAAAAACATAATACATAATGTACACGCACATTGAAATTGATTTTGTTCAGTACATTCTAAGTATACTTTATAAAAACATGCATGCACTTTATGAATTGTATAACTTATAATTTATATTTTTCACTTTTACTTTATGTATTATTGCATTTACTTTAGATTTATTTAAGTCATTTTTGATATTATATATTACAAGAAGAATTCAAGAACAAATGTTGTTAAATTCTCAAATTTCGTCCCATAATATAAATTGTTCATTTACTATCTTTCTCTCATTTATGACACACAACCTAGCCTTCCATCTATTTTGTTGGCTTCATTTTTTTTAAAGGTTTTGCTTCTATTATATTATCTTTCAATATTTAATGAACAAGCCACTCATATTTTCACATTCTTACGTGAATTATGGTTCGTGCCAGAGACAATATTATTAATTTAGAAAAAATATGTTTGCTCACCATATTCAATACATGTATTTTAGTACAAAAATGTATTTAATGTAAATTACAAAAATTAACAAAAATATTAATGTATTTGAGTACAAAAATATACTTTATGCATGTATTTTACAAATAATATATTTAAAATCATTGTCAATGTCTGCGTACTTTAATAAATAATGCGTGTACTTTGTCAAAGTACAAGCACGAAAAACAAAGTACAAGCACATTGAAAATGGTTAATCTTAATTGATTTTTCAGTAGTGTCGTTTTCATTTTTATATAATTGTCAGTATATACATGGTCTCTATATTTTCATAGCTCCTATATTAATTGTAGTGCGCACAAGCGGCATTTTAAACTTTGTATTATAAGACTATAGACTATTATCATCCAAATAAAATGACATGCATTAAAAGAAAAGATAATTTCATACATTAATAAAAAAAATTACAACTGAATTGAAAAAAAGCAAAAAAATTACAACTAATTTGAAAAAAAAAAGACCATCAAATATCAAAAATATCATATGAAAAGTGAAGGAAACTGTCGATAGGTTCCAAAAGAGATCCGATAAAATTCAAGATGACCCGAATTCTATGCTCCAACGACGAAAGGACCTCAGTCGTATAATCCCTATCCTTCATACAATTTTGCAGAATTATTTTGCCTTGTAGGTATAGAAATTGACGAGGGCCTCTCGGGTTTTCGGCGATGGTATATCCTCTTGAAATAAGTCATACGGGATGGGGGGAGTCTGGAGGAGTCTTCTTTAACGTATTCGTTAAAGGATTCAATTTCTCGAATGACATAGGAAATGTCTTCCTCAATAATTTGTAAGTTTTCCCTATAGTTGTTTGCATTTTCAAGAGCATATCTCAAAGACTCTACTGGTATAACCATTTTGACATTTTTTTTTTATTTCAACATAGAATGGTAAAGATTACAACATGGTTATGTTTTTTATAGGCCAAGTAAGGTTTTGTATTTTGAGCCTGATATTTATGGTAGGTGGTGGTTGTATTGATTAATAAAGTAAATAACATGTAAACTTCCAAGGTTTGAATGTATTTGGCTGATGTTGACTTAATAAATAGTGTAGTATATGGGTGTACACATATAATTCTTTGGACATAATGTTGTACACGTGTAATTTATTTTTATTTTTATGTGTACTTTGTAATGTTGCGCATTGACTTTAAGAACATTGGTTTTACGTAAGTAAATAAAGAAAAGTACACGCATAGAGTTACAAAGTACACGTGAAATTCTATAATTTGTATGTGTAGTTTGTAGTATTTGCGTATACTTTGTGATTCCTTATTTATTCTGAATAAACATTGCAAAGTACACGCATATCATTATAAAGAAAACATGAAATTATGTTTACATTTTACGTGTACTTTGTAATGTTATGCGTGTAGTTTAGGATGTTTTGTTTGTTATGGGCAAACAAATCAAAGTACACGCATCATATGATTGTACATGGTTTAATCCATAAACATTCATATAATATGCATGTACTAATGTTAAAATATCTTTGTTCCTTCTATAGCTTACGTGTTGAACGATCCGCGCCAACGACACCTTTTTCAGTACAAATTATATGGAACTACATTGAATAAAAAAAATTGCAATCATTTGTCCTCCCATTAATAAAAAATTTCAAAAAACTTTACAATTATTTTTTCTCTGAATAACAATTAGCAAATAAAAATTCATTATCTATATATGCTCTTTGTTGGAGCATTTTGTTGTCATGAAATGTTGTTTTGAGCTTAGTTCCTTAGAAATTTGTTCCATGTAGTATATACAGAACACGCCACAATTAACACTGAAATTAAAATAAAATAAATATATCGGTTAGCATAATGTGAATGAAATTTTTTGCAATGTGTCATGAATTATGCGTGTATTTATTCAAGACTGTTTGATCTTACCCATTATTTTGTCTCGCGTATTCATGATATCTGAGTAGTTAAAAATTGACATCATGACACAAGAGCCAGTTTATTATTGTTTTTTACTCGTTGGATAGTGCATCTTCAAAATGCACCCCTTCCATGTATCTTTGTATTTACCTCTTTCACTTATTTGTGGAGCTTGGTCCTTCAATTTTTACAATATTTCTTTAAAAGTAGAAAATTGTTAAGAGGAAAAACTATGAGTGTATATAAAATATAAAAGTACATGTAATTTAAATAAGATTAGGGCATAACCATACTATTAGCCTCATTGTAGTATGATGTTGATTGATTGATTTCCAACGGGCAGAGAGAGTCCATATGAACAACTTATATATATATATATATATAACGGTGTAAAATATCCCGCATTATATCCTATTGAATGTTTCATGGAAATGAATAGAATACCAGAAATTCAAAAAAAATTCCAAAATGTGTTATTCTATTCGTTCCTTTTGCATGTTGTTATCATTATTTCGGACGACTTCCTATTAAAAGTAATAGATTTTTTAGTAAGAAACAATATGATAGTATATATCTGATGGCGATGGACAAATCTTTAGGTTTTATTTTCCTTACCCAAGCATATAAGTTAAAAGCATGCGTAGCTCGGAGCCCATTTCATTTTCATCTCCATTAAATGAGAGAATGATTGAATTATCTGTTTCACCCATTAAAAAAGGTAAGGATAAAAAGATGCAAATGAAATGAATGTCCTACGTTTAGATTACATACTTGGTTTGATATTTCTTCGCCGTTCAGCAATTCTTTAATATCATCAGCGCAAATGAATAATGAGTCTTCTGTTCTATAGAGATAATCACTGAATTTCAAGACAGGAAATAATGTTAGAATAATAATTAAAAAAAATATATGTAATCTATGATCAATAAATATATGCGTGTACTTTCTAATTTATGTGTGTACTTAATAAAATACACATATGTAGTTCAGTACAAAAATGCGTGTACTTTATAAATCAATCATTTACTTGGGTAACAAATGCCTATATTTCATTTATAATGCGTGTACTTTATTATACTATGAATGTTCTTCATTTCAAAATGCGTGTATATTATAAAAATATTGGATTATATAATATGGATCTATAATTTAGAAAATTAACAAGCATCATAATATTCGTATATATATATAAGTGCATTAAAAAATAAAAATAAGTGCATTTTTAAATAAAAATAAATTGTTTTATAATAAACAAACATAAGATTTACCCTGTATTCTTCTCCCGTGTGAAATATTCTTTCAATTTATTTTGAACTTTTTGTGCAAGGTTTTTTGTACACTTGTAGATTTCCAACTTCATCTGTTGCTATTGAATAAGATTTGCCTTTATTGTTCTGTCCTTTTTTTATGGCATTGTAGTAGATTATTGTTTGGTCTCTTTCTTCCTTTCGACTACAATTCAGCAGGAGCTTCATTCTAAGGACTTTTATTCTTCTCTTCTTTTGAAAAATCTTCAATAGGATGTGAATATATAAATTCATCATCAATCTTTTCTTTTGAGTCTTCTATTTCTTGGATTCTCACATACATTATGTTTTGTTCCTTTTCATCTTCCTTTTTAAAAATGCAGGACGTCAAATATTCAATCTTTGGATTTAGAATTTTATTTGATGTCTCCGGAGAAAACAAAACATCATGTTTAAGTTATGGATTATCCCATAAACATGCCACAAACCTCAACGAAAATGAAACAATGTCAAACAACAAGAGAATTTTTGGATTTTCTATATTGATAATGCGTGTACTTTATTAAAATATACGTGAACTTTATAAAATAATGGATGATATCATTAGAAAATGCGTATACATTATGAATATATGCGTGTACTCTCCGTTATTTACTAATAAACAACAAAGTATACCTAAGTACACACAAAACATTACAAAGTACACGTAAAAGTAAAAATAAATTCACGTGTACTTTGTTGTAATATGCGTGTACTTTATATTCTGTCCAACGAATAAAAAAGAAATAAAAAATTACACGCATAAAATTACAAAGTACATGCAAAGTTCACTAGTACTTTGTAGTGATATGAGTGTATTTTATATTCTGGCCAAAGAACAACAAGAAATCATAAAGTACACGCCTAATATAACAAAGTACACACAAATTTACATAATACTTTTTAACATTACAATGTACACGCAAATTTACATAATACTTTTTCAGTACTATTTGTGTACTTACAAAACCAATGAGACAATGCGTGTAATTTAACATAAATATGGGCAAATCATTACAAATATATTTGTAATATCACCAAATTACTTGCTCATTAAGTTTCGTGAAAGCTGCTGCTTTATCATTTAAGAACCTTTGGTTGACTTCAGACAAGTAGTTAACGCTTTGCTGAAGCTGTTGTGCCGTGATCCTCTGAGTTTCTGATGAAACTCTAGAAGCATTCGAACTATTATTTAAATTTGAATTTTCAATTTTGAGTTGGGTATTTTCTTCCTCCAACTTTTTTATTCGGACATAGTCGTTCTTCTTGACTTTTCAATTTGATTTTTCAACTCATCATTTACACAAATTTGTTGGATCTTATCCTCCTCCAACTTTTTTATTTATTCGGTGACGTTATTTTTTAACTCTTGAAGCTGAAGTTTCAATAGTGTACTGAAAAGACTCTCTTAGTCCTTATCCTCCCCCAACTTCTTAAGATTCTCTTCGGCTCAAACACCTTGCTTCATTTCTTTCTTTGATTTGGGTATCTCTCTCCTACAACATCAATTTTATCCCAACATTCACTTCAGTCAATTTTCTTACTTGTTCAGTCAATTTGACTAAATCAACTTTCTTCTTAGTGGACTTCTCCATTTCTTTATTTATAGGAAGATCCTAATTGGATTCCAATGAAGAACTTTTAGCTCATGCTAGTTTTTCTTCTAATTCTGGTTGTGATATCTCCAAATCGAAATTGGGCATTTCATCATCTTTCATTTTTTTCCTTACTCTTTGAGACTTCCTTCTTCAAAGTAACTTTACTAATCATATTATCATTCATCCATTATTTTAATGTTCTCAAGCTCCACCGAAGAAATCATGGTTCCTTATCCTCCTTCCCCTCGATAAGATTGATAACATTAAACTTCTCGCATAACCAATACTGTGAAAATTGAAATAATACTTATAAGTTATACCATTTAATCCAATTAATGTGAGTAACAATGTTAGTATTGTTAAAGTACACGCATATTGCATTAAAATTTCATTTTTAATTTACGTGTACTTTATGTCTTATGCTACGTCTTATTTGTGTACTTTCATAAAGTACATGCATATTTCATAAATTACACACACATTCAAAATGATTTGCTTCAATCCACTGTGTGTGTACTTTATGTAATATGCGTGTACTTTAACAAAATATACGCATGATTTCTAAAGTCCACGCACATTTAAAATTATTTGGTTCAATGAAATGTGCATGTACTTTATGAAATATGCATATACTTTAACATTGAAATGTGTAGAATGACTTTTGCTCACCAATAATGATATGACGCATCCACTGGTTGTGCTGGGCTTAAATTCAGCCATTTTATCGAGAGAGTGGATAAAAAATTCGTGGATGGCAGAAGCCCAATCATAGTTAATCATATCATCAATGTCGTTGATGTATTGAGTAAAACAATTATCCTATTATAAAGTTGGATTGGAGAACATGATCATTGTCATGAAGTGGAGGGCAACAAGATTAATAAAATCATTATTGCCCATGTCGGTGTCAAGCTCAACCGATGTCTTCAATCCCTTTGTAATATATGATTTTCCAATATTTTTGTATGCCTTGAAGTAACAACTGAGAAATTCAGGTTTGGGGGCAGATTGATCTATTCTCTTGTTAAGTTCAATTTTCTTTTACCCCTTCGTTATTAGGATCCCAAAAATTTAACTTATATTATTGGGGCTTATTTGGGCATCACTAATCATCTTAAAACACTTTGTATTTTTTTTGTAGAGCTCAACAATGGTGAGAATGTTTTTATCACTCTTTTTATGATCTCCCTTTACTACTTCACCGTTGTATTAGGCATTGTATAAGTTCCAGAAAGGCGTCTTCTTGTGAAGCTCAATATACTTCTAATTGATTTTGTTAGCGAATATTAGGCAAATCATGATACAAGCTCAGCACATTCAGCATATATTGATCGTATTTATAAACTTTCCCTTTTGTGCCCTTGCCTCCCAAGTCATTTCCATAAAGTAAATCCGCAAAATCTAAAGTAAATGCATAGAGATTAAATTGCAGGCATAAAAAAAAATTACACACATAAAATATAAACTACATAGGTTTGGTATTGAAGAATAAATATATTTTAATAGAGTACATGAATGTTTAAGAAAAGTACATACAATATTCTCTTAACACTTCATACAAATCTCAACAAAATACAAGAAATACGTAATACAAAATTTCAAAAAACAAATTCCCTATCGTTCGTTACATGGTAATGCCTAAGACCTATTGTTTGACAAGTTATAAGGCAATATTTTTAGTTTGTAAAAAATTCACAAAAGAAGTGATACAATAGATCCATGCTAAAGCAATATTTCATTTTGCTAAATCCTTCGCTTTCGATTCAGTTACTTTAAGATTTTGTACATCAAAAGTTCACTTAATATCTTCAAAGTAGTAGTAAAAACCAGGTAAATTTTTCGCTCTATCATTGATGCAAAGCATAAAATGAATTATGTCATCATAAGTAGTATTGACTGTCAATGTTAAAGGTTTTGTATTGTTAAGATCTTCAAAGGTTCACCAAACTGTTTTGTAGTTAAACATGCTTTATGGTATAATTTCTAAACAATAGCACAACCCAAATACTTCTTACAGACAGTGGAATATAATTCAAATCACCCCTATATGGACCACAATGGCATATGATCTATTAAATATGGAGAGGAAATATATATTCCATAAAGTATAAGCATAATAAAATAAAGTACAAGCACATTGGATGGAACAAAATCAATCTCAACGTGCATGTACTTTATGTAATTGGGTGTATCTTATGAAAGTACACGCAAAATAAATAAAGTACACGCGTAATGGATTGAACCAAATCAATTTCATTGTGTGTGTACTTTATGTATTATGCGCGTACTTTATGAAAGTACACGTATAACATATAAAGTACACGCACATTGGATTGAACCAAAATCAATTTCAATGTGCGTGAACTTTTATGAATTTGCATGTACTATTAGAAAGTACACACAAATGAATAAAGTACATGCACATTATCATTGATTTGGTTCAATCCAACATTACCACAATAATATACGAACTATTGAATGCCGCTGGCTCAGACCACAATTAATACGACATATGAAAATACATAGAGCTTGTTTATACTCCCCAGTTCTTAATAAATTTTGCCGGTGTGGACCACAAATACTAAAGGAGGTACGATAATACACATAACATTTATACATTTGCATTCCTTAATAAAAGACGTTGGCATGTACCTCAATTAATATAGGACCTATACAAATTCAAAAAATATGTACATATTCAAGTCATGTATATATTCACAGTCCTCAATAAATGATGTATACATGAGGGAATGCACAGTGATGAAAGACATAAATGTGCAGTCCTAAACATACAAAAAGTGTATTTTGCATTTAAAATCAGAGGAACAAATGTACAAGCTAGATTCATATTGTATTTTTTCATATCATGAACAAACACATAGTGTTTCATCAGTTCATTTATAATGTCTACAAATTTAAATATATGAGAACACAAAATACATGATAAAATAAGGAAAAAGTTATATAAAACCTACGGACACAAAAATAGTACATGAAATACACAACATAACACTCAAAATACAAGCACACACATGTGATATAATAAATACAATGCTAAGAACACAACATATGTAGTGCATGGTATAATCCTAAGAAAAAAACTTAAGAATACAATATTACATTTAATTCATAGTAAATTACATCAAATACATGTATATGAGCATGTATTTATACCTTTTAGTGTTGTTTGGAAGAATTTGATTGAGAATATGAATCCCTTAATAGAACTTCCAGGATTAGGGTTTTGATCGCTTGAATTTTTGGGAAGTGTGTTTGTTTTAGAATTCAAAGGTATTTATATGTTGTTGTTGGACCAAAATTTGTTTGATAATGAGGATCGTTTTGGGGCTTTGATCGAAGAGTCATTATGGTTAGGATTTTGATTGAAGAGACAATACAATCATTTTGAAACTTGACTTTTTGTGAAGTATGTTTATTTTCAATTAGGGAGTATATATATGTTGGACCTAATCGTTTACAATTTGTTGGGCCTAAGTTTAGAGTCCAAAATTATTAATCCAAGGACTCAATAGTAAAATCCCCAAAATAAAATACAACACTTCAATTTTTTACGAGTAAACGTCACATAATTAATTCCCATACAATTGATTCTATTGATTAATTAATTTATATCATGTAGTCCAAATGTCACATAACATGAAAATTTAAATGTCATATAAATTATGCATTTATTATTACCATTGGAAAATGCGTTAATAAAGCCGTTTATGAAGATAAATTATTTAAGTAACTCCGAGTTGTTTTTTGAAGAAACTCTTTTCTTAAATCAAAAAGGATTAATCACAAGATGTGTTTAATAAAATAGTATGTACGAGATCTATTCAAGATTTAAGCAACAAGTTTAAAAAAATAATTTAAACCAGTTTTAAGCACAGCACAACCAAGAATGAGATGAGAAAATGTAGAAGGCTTCTGTTCACAATTTTTTACGTGGTAAAACCTCAACAATTGAGGAAACATCCACGACTCCCTCTACGGAGTAAAATGAAAAATCCACTAAAACAAATATTTGAGTTACAAACTATATAACTAACATGCAACCAACTCAGACCTATATAAGTTTAGGAATGTACCCTCTGGTGTCCTTAAACTTCTCTGCAGTTCTGATTGTAGATGTAGTTCTCCCAGTTTGTCAACTTTTGATTTGTTCCAGCACTCTACGTCGACTTATGTTCTCAAGATCTTATCACCAACGCTTTTTGTGTTGTAGGGTGTAAGTGTTTGTGAAGGTTCTCTCTAACACATGCATGCACACACACACACACTTATTAAGTACAAATAGTCCTAACAAATTACAGTTTACACTATATGCAGTGATCTTTTCTTTTTCTTTCTTCTTAGAAAACTTTGAACCTTTTTTACCTTTCAAACTATCCTAGAATCCACGGATACCTTGCTAGGAAGACAGACAAGGTCTTAATCAATCTCAAAATTTAAAACAAAAACTTTTTGAGATTGAAAACCTCCAAGTGAGATTCCAAACTAGGTCAAAGGTTTAGTTTACAAGAACAAGAAACGGAAAGCATTTTATTGTTGATTTCAAAATAAGAAAACATTTTAGAGAAAACAATCAACAATATATTTCTCAAGATGAGAAATAAAATGAAAACTAAGTGTAATGTAACATGAATAACTCAGATCTGAGATTTCTATGGAAACAGAAACTAGATCTAAGTAAAAGTCTAAGTTGGAAACAAGATCTCACGAACACAAGGTTTCAGCAACCAAAATAACTCAACTCAAACTCTCAAACACTCAAGAACACTCAGGATGGTGTTTTTGGCTATGGTGTTTAAAGAAGTGTTTGGGTTAGGTTTGAAGATGATTTGGACGAAGTTAGGGTTACTAAATTTTTATCTCTCTGGTTTCTCTCTTCTCTCTCTACTCTCTCAACACTTTAAGGAAATGAAAATGGCAAAAATCTTCGAAGACTGAGAGAAGGCCCCTTTTTATAGGGAGAGAGGAAGGTTCGGGATATCTGATCCAAACCAAAGGCTGAGATTGAGTCAATTTAGATTGACTTGAATCTAATGGCTCACACAAGACGGTGCTTAAACGAGCGCTGATTGGCTTAAAAAAATTACACGGGGATTCATCAAGGCAACATGCAGACCATTGATAAGAAATGATCCAAGGGCTGATAACACACGCGTTTGTTGTCTCTGTAAAGAAGCACAAATCTAACCAATCAGAGGCAGACAGGTGTTGGCCAGTCAAGGGATGTTAAACGCGCGTCAAAACTAATTACAAAGCACACCCTGAAGTCTCTGCCGCTTTTGGATTCTGCCCAAGGTAACATTAGGCCATAAAATACAACAATTCATATTAAGAGATTGACCCCAAAACTTTTTAAAACAAGTTTTAAATGTTAAAAACATGATTTAAAAATGTTTAAAAAATCCCAAAAAAATATTAAAAATCAAACTTAGGGATTTAAACGCACACAACCCATGTACACACATACTTATGAAATATGATGAGCAAAAGATGAATTCTAAGTGTGAGTGTTGGTAATAGTCTCTTGATCATAACAAGAAAGAGAGATGAATAGGCAATCCAACTTATGAGGCTCTTTGGTTTCTAGGTAGACACAATTTTGTCACAATTTCCAAACTAGATGAGCACTTATACAATATAGACTCAAGTGAGTCAAAGGTATAAGGGCTTCAATCTCCCCCTTTGGAAATATGAGACAAAATCTCCTTTGAGTCATCTTGGACTCGTAGGGCAACAAAAAAATAAAAACTTATTCCTATCAAAATTCTATCTACCCAAATCCTAGAAATCAAAAAGTACATAACTCAACTAAGTACATTTGAATAGCCTATTACAACTGTAAAGAGTAACTTTACAAGAAGAACCTGTAAAAATTCACTAAGATCAAGCTGTTTAGAATATGCAAGAGTTGAATAGACTCAAATTTCTCCCCCATTTTGTCTCAAATGGACAAAGGGAAAAACATGGATAAACAGTAAAAAAATTAATCATCATAAACCATACCAATAGATTTACGTAATGAAATGAATCTATTATAATCTAGAGGTTTGGTAAACATATCTGCAAGTTGTAGATCAGTAGGAAGATAATTGATTTCTAACTCCTTAGATTAAACCAATTCACGTATAAAATGATGTCTTATTTTAATATGCTATGTTCGCGAGTGTTGAACATGATTTTTAGAAATATTAATCGCACTTTGATTATCACAATAGAGATGTAATTGGTTTTCTTGAATACCATAATCACGTAGCATTTGTTTAAGCCACATTAATTGAGCACAACAGCTGCCAGCGGCTATGTATTCAGACTCAGCTGTAGAGAGTGATGTGCAGTTTTGTTTTTTACTACTCCATCTTACCAAGTTATTACCTATATATTAACATGCTCTTGAAGTGCTTTTACTATCATCAGTACACCCAGCCCAGTCAGCATCAGTGTACCCAATTATAGTTCTTGGTGTGTCATTAGTGTACCAAAGACCTAGATTTAGAGTGCCATTTACATATTTAATGATACGTTTAACAGCATTCAAGTGGCTCTCTTTAGGGTTACTTTGATATCGAGCACATACACACAGAGCATACATAATATCAGGACGCGAGGCAGTAAGATATAGTAAAGTGCCTATCATACTACGATATAGAGTAGGATCTACAGATGTTCCACTGTCATCTTTAAAAAGTTTTAGCGTACTACTCATGGGCGTTTTAGCATTTTTAGCACTCTCAAGGACGAATTTCTTAACGATCTCTAAAGCGTACTTAGATTGTGAAACAAATAATCCTTCTGGATTTTGTTTGACTTGGAGACCTAGAAAGAACTGTAACTCCCCCATAAGGGATATCTGAAATTCCTTACTCATAATTTCAGAAAAGGATTTTACTTCTGAGGTAGAAGTTGATCCAAATATAATATCGTCTACATAAACTTAAGCAATCGTAATATGTTTGTCAAAATGTTTGACAAATAAAGTTTGGTCATTTCCACCTCTTTTGAACCCTTTATCCAAAAGAAAATTGGAAAGTCGCTCATACCAAGCTCTAGGAGCTTGTTTAAGGCCATATAAAGTCTTTTTTAGACGAAATACATGATTTGGATGCTTAGGGTCAATGAACCCTTTAGGTTGTTCTACATAGGTTTCCTCGGCCAGTATTCCATTTAGGAACGCAGATTTGACAACCATTTGATATAATGTAAAACGCATATGACAAGCTATAGAGAAAAGCAGACGAACTGATTCTAAACGAGTAACAGGAGCAAAGGTCTCGTTAAAATGAATTCCTTATATTTGGGAGTATCCTTGAGCAACTAATCTAGCTTTATTTCTAATTATTATCCCATTTTCACTAATTTTATTTTTTAAAATCCAACGAGCACCAACAACCTTTTTGTGATCAAGACGTGGAACAAGATACTATACATCATGAATGACAAATTGTAAAAGTTCATCCTGCATAGCAGAAATCCAGTGAGAGTCATTCAATGACTCATTTACATTCTTTGGTTCCACAAGGGAAACAAAACATGCATAATGTGCAAAATTTCTAAGTTGGGATCTTGTACGCACTGGCTCACTAGGGTTGCCAACAATGTTGTTTATGGGATGATCTTTAGAAACCCAGTTAGGTACATCAGGTGTCTCAATAGGTAATGAATTATCTATTTCAGAAGGGTCATTTTCTAAAATATTTGAGGACTCTTCCTCAATAGGTAATTCACTAGTCTTGCTTTCTACAGTAGTGTCACTAACAATTACATTTATGGATTCCATCATGGTTTTAGTACGAAGATTATACACTCGATAAGCTCTACTGTTAGGCGAGTATCCTAGAAATATGGCTTTATCTCCCCGGCTCTCAAATTTAGATAAATGTTCCCTATCTTTGCATACATAACAAGTATTGCCAAAGGTTCTAAGATATTTGAGATTAGGCTTCTTATTGTACCAAAGTTCATAAGAGGTTTGTTTGGAATTCTTTCTAAGATAGACTCTATTAATGATGTGACACGCAGTAGGAATAGATTCTACCCAAAAATATTTAGGTAAGTTCTTGGCATGTAACATGACACGTGCCATCTCTTGCAAGGTACGATTCTTTCTCTCGGCGATTCCATTTTGTTGAGGAGTCTTAGGAGCACTGAACTCATGTTTGTAACCATTATAGTCACAGTATTCTACAATACCGGTGTCTTTAAATTCACCACCTCTATCACTACGGATTCGATTTACTTAAATGTCCTTTTCATTTTCAATCCTAAGAAGAATTTTTAGGAAGGTTTGAAAAGTGTCAGAATTTTTTTTAGAAAGGCTACCCAAGTAAATCTAGTGAAGTCATCAACCATAACTAGGATGTAACTGTGTCCACAAAGACTAACAGTTTGGGAGGGACCCATTAGGTCAATATGGATGAGTTCTAAGGGATTAGAGGTGAGAATGTCTTTGACTTTCTTATGAGGGGCCTTAACAATTTTACCTTCTTGACAGGAACCACAAACAATATTATGAATGGGTTTAATTTTTGGAATTCCTCTTACTATGTCTTGAGTAGACAATTTACTAAGATTATCGTAATTTATGTGACCCATTCTGTTATGCCATATCTCGTTGTCATCCATTCTGGCAACATTACAAATTTCAGAATTGTTCTTGACAGTGTAACAGTTGTTAGGAGTTCTGAATCCTGTAATTATGCATTCACCTTTTTCATTTAAAATATTGTAATTGTTCTTTAAAAAGGTAATAGTATGGTCTGAGTCACAAAATTGCGAAATGCTAAGTAAGTTGGCCTTCAGACCTTTAACTAGAAGAACATCTTTAAAAATAGGAAGCCCGTCTTCTTGGAGAGTTCCTTTGCCTATGATTTGAGATGAAGCTCCATCACCAAAAATGACTTTACCACCAGCATATCTGGTTTTATTTAAAGTTTAGTTTCATCTCCTGTCATATGCTTAGAACATCCAGAGTCTAAATACCAACCAGATGATGTGTGTTCGGCTTTTAAAGTAGTAACAACAATATTACACTTCATCTGAGGTAATATATCATCTTTTCTAATCCAAATTGCTCTAGTTTTCAACTTGCGCTTATTAGCTCTCAACTCATAGAATTTGCGAGCATTAGATTTTTGCTGAAAAATGTTTTGCGCATGATTTTGAATTTTGTGAAAGACTTGAGCATTTGGTTTAGGAAAATGCTTAGGATTCCTTCTAGGAAATATTCTTTTAGGTTTGGTCTTTCTCTTTCTATAGTTAGAGTTTTTATCTGGCTGTCTAGGAAGTATATAATTGTTTCGACTCCTCCTAGAATAGTTATAGTTCTGGTAAGTATGAGAATTATAGATAGGTTTGAGAAGTCTCCTAGCATAGAAACCATCGAAAGAATGACCATATATGTCACAGTAGGAGCAATAAAGATTGCTCAAGATGGGGGTCTCCTTAGGAAAGTCTCTAAACAAAGGTTTAATAGAGTTTTGAGGATAAACTCTATTTCTAGGTGGTACAGGTTTGAATGCAGACTCACTCTTCCTAATAGAAGGAGATACGTATTTAGCCTTAGGTGAACTTTAAAGCTTAGAGCAACTTTATTACCCAATGTTAAAACTTTGATTTTTTGAATCAAACTCAGTTTTTATGGAATGAAAATCTGGGCATGTTTCAATAGGTCTTTTGCCTCCTGACACAAACTTGATAGGTTCAAAATGTTTTGTTTGTGTTTTCAAATTGGGACAAAACCCTATACTAGTTTGATCATCAGAATTGGTTTTAGATTCAGCAACAAATTCATCAAAACAGTTAGAATTATTTTCAAATTTTGTAAATTTTTTGAAAACAGTTGCTGTCTTTTCTTTGGTTTGTTCCAATTATAACAATGTCCCTTTGTATTTTTTCCCCGTAATTTCATTTGTTTTAGTCAAATTTTTCAGTTTTTCATCAAAAACTTTAATTTCACTTTCATGAGTTAAACATTGGGTAGTGTACTCTTCAGCATTCAGTTTAACTATCAGGCTTAAATCTTATAATTTCTTGGTAAGATCTTTAACAGCCTTCTCTAGTCTAGCGCTTTTCTTGAGAGTCTTAGTGTAAAGTATGTGAATGTCTGCGAGGTCTTCATTGTCCGAATCACTAAGTGTGGTGTGTGGAGTGACCCCTAACGATTCATTTGTTAAACTCACATACCCATTGACATCGTCATTATTGCCATCCCTTTGACTCACACACCCCGAGGTAGTACATGCAACATTCTCAGTAATCAAAGCATCTAAACCAGTAATAACCACATTCGAAGTATCAGTCATAGAATTATTTGGTTCATCCTCATTAACAAACATGGGCATGTCATCATTATAAATAATCTTAGCAAAGAAGGACATGCAAGGATCAAAAGCATCTGATGACTCAGGTTCCTCATTTTCAGAGTCACTTGAATCATCCCAAGTTTTGTAGATGTTAGCTCTAGTATGTTTGTTTTGAGTGTTCAAATTAACTCTACAATCTTGTGCAATGTGTCCTAGTTTACCACATCTGTAGCATTCAGTCTTCTTAAGGTCTCTATTAGGTCTAGCGTGAGAGTCCTTGTGATTTTTTTCATTGTTTTTCTCATGAGGTCTGTGACTAGAGGGAGTTGGATAATTTGACTTGCCTTGTTTATTTGCCCCTTTGTTTCTAAACTTAATGATTTTCTTGAATTGTTTAGTCATTAAGGCAATCTGATTGTCCAAGCTCTCTATATCGCAGTCCTCATCAGATTCAACAATGGAAGTATTAAACTCAAGTTTAATCAATTTAGAAGAGAAGCTTAGATTGGAACTAGTCTGTTTCCTATGGGAATGGGTTAATTGTTTCTTAAATTCCAGTTCCATTTCCACAGTTCTTAATTTACTACTGAGTAATTCAGGAGTGAGATTTATATCACACATTTCCTCAATAGAATATCTTTCATTATCAAACTTCTGTGGTAGTGATCTCAGAATTTTAGATACAATTTCTTGTCTATCATAGGCTATCCCATTAGCATGCAGTTTGGTCACAATATCAGCCAGGTTCATATAGAAGTCATCAAATGATTCAGTTTCAGACATAATTAAGGAGTTATACTGCTGGATAAGCATTTGGGTTTTAGCAGCCTTAACTCTAGTGTCTCCATCATGAGCAGTGATTAAGGTGTCCCAAGCTTCCTTAGAAGTGGTACAGGATGAGATTCTTTTGAACTCATGTTCATTTATAGACATAAATATAGCATTCTTTCCTTTATTGTTATTTCGAGAAACTTGTTTCTCTTCTTGAGTGAACTTACTTAGAGCTTTCTTAACCCTCTCATTACTTCCTTCGTTGGCTGGTTTAGTAGGAAAAGTATAACCATTTTCAACAATGTCCCAGACATCATCTCCCAAAGTTCCTTGAATGAAAGCAATCATCCTTACTTTCCAGTAAGCAAAATTGGTTCCATCAAAGATTGGAGGTCTGGTCAAGTTACCAAATCTTTCATTTTTCTCGTCCATATTTGATTTTCAGAAAACAATTTCAACAACACAGGATCTTTTTAAAAGCAGTTTACAAAGCTCAGATACCAATTCAAAAATGCGTTACTAAAGCCGTTTATGAAAATAAACTATTTAAGTAACTCCGAGTTGTTTTTGAAGAAACTCTTTTCTTAAATAAAAAAGGATTAATCACAAGATGTGTTTAATAAAATAGTATGTACGAGATCTATTCAAGATTTAAGCAACAGGTTTAAAAAAATAATTTAAACCAGTTTTAAACACAGCACAACCAAGAATGAGATGAGAAAATGTAGAAGGCTTCTGTTCACAATTTTTTACGTGGTAAAACCTCAACAATTGAGGAAACATCCACGACTCCCTCTACGGAGTAAAATGAAAAATCCACTAAAATAAATATATGAGTTACAAACTATATAACAAACATGCAACCAACTCAGACCTATATAAGTTTAGGAATGTACCCTCTGGTGTCCTTAAACTTCTCTGCAGTTCTGATTGTAGATGTAGTTCTCCCAGTTTGTCAACTTTTGATTTGTTCCAGCACTTTACGTCGACTTATGTTCTCAAGATCTTATCACCAACACTTTTCGTGTTGTAGGGTGTAAGTGTTTGTGAAGGTTCTCTCTAACACATGCATGCACACACAAACACTTATTAAGTACAAACATTCCTAACAAATTACAGTTTACACTATATGCAGTGATCTTTTCTTTTTCTTTCTTCTTAGAAAACTTTGAACCTTTTTGACCTTTCAAACTATCCCATAATCTATGGATACCTTGCTAGGAAGACAGACAAGGTCTTAATCAATCTCAGAATTTAAAACAAAAACTTTTTGAGATTGAAAACCTCCAAGTGAGATTCCAAACTTGGTCAAAGGTTTAGTTTACAAGAACAAGAAACGGAAAGCATTTTATTGCTGATTTCAAAATAAGAAAACATTTTAGAGAAAACAATCAACAATATATTTCTCAAGATGAGAAATAAAATGAAAACTAAGTGTAATGTAACATGAATAACTCAGATCTGAGATTTCTATGGAAACAGAAACTAGATCTAAGTAAAAGTCTAAGTTGGAAACAAGATCTCACGAACACAAGGTTTCAGCAACCAAAATAACTCAACTCAAACTCTCAAACACTCAAGAACACTCAGGATGGTGTTTTTGGCTATGGTGTTTTGAAGATGTGTTTGGGTTAGGTTTAAAGAGGATTTGGACGAAGTTAGGGTTACTAACTTTTTCTCTCTCTGGTTTCTCTTTTCTCTCTCTACTCTCTCAACACTTTGAGGATATGAAAATGGCAAAAATCTTCGAAGACTGAGAGAAGGCCCCCTTTTATAGGGTGAGAGGAAGGTTCGAGATATCTGATCTAAACCAAGGGCTGAGATGGAGTCAATTTAGATTGACTTGAATCTAATGGCTCACACAAGGCGGTGCTTAAACGAGCGCTGATTGGCTTAAAAAAGTTACACGGGGATTCATCAAGGCAACATGCAGACCATTGATAAGAAATGATCCAAGGGCTGATAACACACGCGTCTGTTGTCTCTGTAAAGAAACACAAATCTAACCAATCAGAGGCAGACAGGTGTTGGCCAGTCAAGGGATGTTAAACGCGCGTCAAAACTAATTACAAAGAACACCCTGAAGTCTCTGCCGCTTTCGAATTCTACCCAAGGTAACATTAGGCCATAAAATACAACAATTCATATTAAGAGATTGACCCCAAAACTTTTTAAAACAAGTTTTAAATGTTAAAAACATGATTTAAAAATGTTTAAAAAATCCCAAAAAAATATTAAAAATCAAACTTAGGGATTTAAACAAACACAACACATGTACGCACATACTTATGCAATATGATGTGCAAAAGATGAATTCTAAGTGTGTGAGTGTTGACAATAGTCTCTTGATCATAACAAGAAAGAGAGATGAATAGGCAATCCAACTTCTGAGGCTCTTTGGTTTCTAGGCAGACACAATTTTGTCACAATTTCCAAACTAGATGAGCACTTATACAATATAGACTCAAGTGGGTCAAAGGTATAAGGGCTTCAACCATCTCGCTCAAGGAACAATTATTTACATCTAATAATCTATTCTCCATTAAATAATAAATAATAGAGCCTTTTAGATGCCTACCCGTCTAATAAGAATTATATATATATATATATATATATATATATATATATATATATATATATATATATATATATATATATATATATATATATATATATATATATGTGTGTGTGTGTGTGTGTGTGTGTGTGTGTGTGTGGGTACCCAAAATTAAGACCATGGGCCTGGACGAGTAGCCCAGTTCTGGCGGCCCAAAGTCCAGGCCCCCCCACCTCTTATTTTGATCCGGTCTCTTCCCACGTTCCCCTGAGGGGAAGTTATAGGAGAGATGGAAGACGTAGGGGAACCCATCACCCCCACTCACCTAAATGCACATGTATATATTAAACCCTAAGTCCGGGGCAAAAGGACAAGTTGTATTCTCTGTAATCACTCCCCAGAGTATATAGAAATAAAACCAACTGCACCACCGTGGACATAGGCACTTCTTTGCTGAACCACGTATATCCTTTGTTGTGTGATTGTCATTTTACATTCCTTCTTCCTACTTGGTGATTGCCTTTCTCTTATCTATTTGTGTTGCATAATAATTGTCACTACAATTGGCGCCGTCTCTGGGAAACGTTCATCTTTCCCTGAGAAGAGCCCACACCAAGAAAGGAGTTTAAAATGTTTGGTCACAGCAGCAATGCCCCCCAAGCAGGGGATATTCAAGAACTACCTGCTCCCCGCCGGATCAGGTCTGAAGTTCGACGTTCAGATCCGAGGGCTTGCTTGGAAAGGACAGCCTCAGAAGAAAGCCAGGGACCAGCGAGGTCAACACAAATATCCAGATTGATTAACGCATACAAGGCAAGGTTCCACGAGCAGAGGGGGTCTTCTCGTAGGTACGAGGCTGAGAATGCTCGCCTGAAAAGAAGACTGGAAAGACTGAAGAGGGAGCTTCGTCTTGATAAAAGGAGACGTCCATACCGCACTCCTAGCCCTCAGGCGAGCAAGTCTCGCAGCCGAGGAAGGATCCCTAGGCGAGGATCTCAAAAGTTCGAGGGAGACAAATTAGACGACGACCTCCACGAGCAGCTGCAAAGAGCTCGCAGTTACCAGAGCCCTGCTCGCAGCGACGAGAACATACGAAATCTGGTCCGCAGGGAAATGGACCAACATCCTGCCCACCACGGTACCAGATTAACCAGAGAACTCGTAAGGCGAGCTCTCAAAACCCAGATGAAGTCACCCTTCACGAGGGAAATCGAAGAAGAAGAAGCTCCTAAGAAATTTGCTATTCCTAGGTTCAAGATTTATGACGGTAAGACTGATCCCATCGATCACGTCAGGCAATACCGACAGGCCATAACCCTCTCGAATCACCGAGATGCACTGATGTGCCGCATTTTTCCCTTGAGCCTCCATGATGGGGCGCAGAAATGGTTCAAAAGACTCCCCCACCAATCCATCAGAAGTTTCAAATCCCTGGACGAGCTCTTTATGACCCGGTTCATCACTAGCAGCTCCCATCCCAAAAGGATGGATGCTTTAGTGATAATGAAGAAAATGCCTTAAGAGACACTCCGAGACTACGCGAAGAGGTATTGGGAGTTATTCAACGAGGTCGAAGAATGCTCGAAACAAGTGGCAGTGGCCTCTTTCAAAATCGGGCTACCCAGCTCCTCCCTTCTATACCAGTCCCTGACAAAGAAGGAAGCTATAACTATTGACGACCTAATGGCTCGCATCGAGAAGTACGCTAAGGTGGAGGACGTCAACCACCTCAACACAGGAGAAAACAGTCGAGCTAAACTCACTACTAAGGGAAGTGAGAAAATTGAGAACCAGAAGAAAGGAGGAAAGAACGGGGGTAGAAATGGCTCCAAGATCGGAAGGTACCATGACACGTCGAAAGCATTCCAAGCAGTCTACACCATATTCAAAGAACCAATTTATAAAGTTCTCGCGAAGATCAAAGACGAGCCATTCATCAAATGGCCAAGGAAGATGGGAGGAGATCCCTCGAAGAGGAACAATGCGTTAAGATACGCTTTTCACAAAGAGGGAGGATATAACACCGAGCACTGCAAAGCTCTTAAGTCTTACCTCGAGGAGTTGGCCCATTCTGGGCATTTGAACGAGTTTGTGGAGAAGAAAGCAGAGAAAGTGGCTGCCAATAGGGAGATGATACCTGACAACGTGCTGGAAGATGACGCTGGACATGAGTTCGCGGTAATTCATGGGGCATCTGATGCCAGGCAGATACAAGGAAATTCAGCTCGAATGGAGATGAAGAAACTTACAGCAGTAATGCAAGCTTTTCAGATCGATCCAGCAAAGTCACAGTCAGGAAAGCGTCGACGAGCAGATGACGTCAACTATAACAAGCATATTTTCTTCACAGATGAGGATCTGGTGGGAGTGAGGACCCCACATCATGATGCTCTGATCATTACACTCAGTATAGCTAACTTTGACGTCGACAAGCTGCTCGTCGATCAAGGAAGCTCGTTCGAAGTAATGTACCTCGACTTATTCAGGAAATTGAAGTTAAGCGTCGCCGACCTAAAGGAAGCTAATGTACCATTGGTTGGCTTCGCTGGAAAAATGACTATGCCCCTGGGAAAGATTGTACTACCAGTGCGTGCTGGAAACGTCTCCAAAATGATCGAGTTTTTGGTAGTTGACATTGACTCACCATACCAAGCCATCCTCGGCAGGGGATGGCTTCATGCGATGAAGGCAATCTCCTCAACCTACCATCAGAAACTCAAGTACGTAACTGAACGCAGAGTAATGGAAATCCACGGTGATCAGGCAATGGCGAGAAGGTGCTTCATAGCAGCCATCCGTCCAAAGCCAGAGAAGAAGCCCACCGAAAAAATTGAAGAAGTTCTGACACCTTCTAAATAATAATTAAAGTATGGGAGACTTAGAGTAGAGGAGACCAGGCTCCCCCCTCCGAGCGGGGCGTCGAGGACCTGGTAGAAGTTATGGCTAGAGATGGTGACAGTAATAGAGTCTTCTTGATTGGAGTGTCTCTTACCAACCAGGAACAGAAGGAACAGACAACCTTGCTGAGGCGCAACTTAGATGTTTTCGCGTGGGAACCATACGAGCTACCTGGAATCGATCCTAGTATGGTCTGTCATCAGCTGCACGTCGACCCCACCTTCAAGCCAGTCACGCAGAAGGCACGACGAACTGCACTCGAGAAGGATAAGGTGGTCGAAAAAGAAGTTAAAAAACTGCTGGATACAGGATCCATACGGGAAGTACAATTCCCCAAGTGGCTATCCAACCCAGTAGTAGTTCCGAAGAGCAATGGGAAGTGGATATTTTGCATCGACTTCACTGACCTCAGCAAAGCATGCCCTAAAGATAGTTTCACCCTCCCAAAGATAGACCAACTAGTAGACGCCACTGTAGCTCACGAGCGAATGAGTTTCCTGGACGCATACTCAGGGTATCACCAAATTCCCTTATATGCCCCATACTAGGACAAAACAGCGTTCATCACTACAGCTGGGTTATACCGCTACACAGTTATGCCCTTTGGGCTCAAGAATACAGGGCCAACATATCAGCGGTTGGTTACCAAGATGTTCAAGGATCATATGGGAGACACCATGGAGGTCTACATCGATGACATGCTCGTTAAAAGCAAGAAGAAAGAGAATCACCTCTCAGACCTGTCAAACACCTTTGAAATTCTCAGAAAGTATCGAATGAAACTTAATGCAAGCAAGTGTTCTTTCAGTGTCCAGTTAGGAAAATTTCTTGGGTACTTGGTCAGTAAGAGAGGCATAAAGGCTAATCCAGACCAGATCGATGCAATTAACAAGGTGCAACCCCCTCACACAATCCGGGACATACAGAAGCTCACTGGTATGCTCGCTGCCTTAAATCGCTTCATCTCCAAATCCTCCGAGAAGTGCAAGCCTTTTTTTCAGCTTCTAAAGGGGAACAAAACGATAGAGTGGAGCCCAGATTGGTTGCGAGCATTGGTCGAGCTCAAGTCCTACTTAAGCTCTCCACCACTGCTTGTCATACCATAACAAATGGATTCTTTGTACCTGTACCTCTCCGTATCCAATCACACTGTCAGCTCTGCACTAATATGCGAGGTTGTAGGAATCTAGCACCCCATTTATTACGTGAGCAAGACCTTACTGGACGCCGAGCAAAGGTACCTATCATTGTAGAAGCTCGCCTTTGCACTAGTAGTAGCCTCGAGGAAGCTGAAGCATTATTTCGAAGCTCATACTATCATCGTCCTTACATCGCATCTCCTTAAGGCAGTCCTAAGGAAAGCATATTTATCAGGAAGACTGTCTAAGTGGTCAGTCGAGCTCGGTCGATTTTACATCCAATTTCAACCAAGGATAGCTATCAAGGGTTAGATCCTTGCTGATTTCATAGCCGAATTCACGGGCGAAGAACCCTCCGACCAACCTCAACCAACAAGGCAAATGGAGAACCTAGAAAAAAAGGAAACCTGGAAACTGTTTGTTGATGGAGCCTCCAATTCAAAGGGGGCAAGGGTGGGCATTGTCCTCATAACTCCAGAGATCACAATCCTCGAACAAGGAATCAAGCTTGGATTTGCAGCCTCCAACAACGAAGCAGAGTACGAAGCCCTAATAGCCGGACTCCAAAAGGCGCGTACTTTAGAAGTAAAACATTTACAGGTGTTCGGTAATTCCCAACTGGTCTCCAATCAGATAAGTGGAGATTACAATGCAAAGAATGAAAGAATGGCAGCCTACCTCGCCTTAGTGAAAAAACTAATGTCAAGCTTTGAAGAGATCAACGTCCAGCAGTTTTACAGGGGGTAAAATAGTCATGCTGATGCCTTAGCAGCCCTTAGTTCGGCAGTTGCCTCTGACCTAAAAAGAATCATCCCCATCGATTTCATCACTTGTCCAAGCATCAACAGCAATCCACCAAGCATGGAGCAGGTACTCCAGGTGGGGTCAGCCCCAAGCTGGATGGACTCCTTAAGAGAATATTTAAAGAATGGCACGCTCCCGGATGACAAGAAGACCGCCCACCAGATAAGAGTCAAAGTTGCTCGCTTTCACCTAACCCCGGAAGGAAACTTGCATAAGAGATCCTTCTCCGGTCCCTACCTCCGATGCATCCACCCAGGGGATATCGAGCAAGTGTTACGCGAGCTTCATGAAGGAATCTGTGGAAGCCACACAGGAGGAAGGTCTCTAGCCTTTCGAGCAATGAAGGAATGCTATTAGTGGCCATATATGCAAAAGGACTCTGCAGTGTATGTCCGTAAATGTCTGAAATGCCAACTCCACGCTCATATGGTCCACCAACCCACCAGCGACCTAAAGTCCCTGTCCAGCCCATGGCCATTCGCCCAATGGGGAATGGACATCGTAGGACCACTACCTACCACTATCGATAATCGCAAATATCTATTGGTTGCGACTGACTACTTCACCAAATGGATCGATGCGGAACCCCTGGCGAACATTCGAGACACTGATATGATAAGGTTCATATGGCGAAATATAATCACTCATTTTGGAATCCCCAGATTCATCATCACCGACAATGGAACACAGTTCGAAAGTGGCTCCTTTTAGAACTTCTGTGATGAACACGGTATCAGACACCACTTTAGTTCGGTGGCCTACCCTCAGAGCAATGGCCAAGCTGAGGCTTACAACAAAACCATTATCAATGGATTGAGGAAGCGATTGGAGCAAGCCAAAGGCGCATGGTCAAATGAACTACCTCACATCCTATGGGCATATCGGACCACCCCTCGGCGAGCAACAGGAGAAACCCCATTTTCGCTGACATATGGCATGGAGGCAGTCATCCCACTTGAAGAAGGATTGCCAATAATGAGGACCAACATTGTCGACCAAGGCCATAATGATGTAGCATTACTCGCTGAGCTCGACCAGGCCGATGAGCACCGGGAGCTAGCCCTAGTAAAACTAGCGAGTTATCAGCAACAGCTCGTGAGGCTTTACAACAAAAGGGTCAACCCAAGGGCATTCCGAGTTGGGGACTATGTTCTAAGGAAAGTCCTGGGCAGCGCAGTGAAACCATCAGATGACAAGCTAGGTCCTAACTGGGAAGGACCCTTTAAAGTAACAAGAGATGACCTGCAGGGCGCCTATCACTTGGAAACGATGGAAGGCAGAGAAATACCACGAGCATGGAACGCAGCCAATCTCAAGAGATTCTATTTTTAGATCTTTCTTTTAGTCTTTTGTTATGAAACTAGGAGATCATTTCCCTTATCATTAATGAAAGTTGTTTAATTGGTTACGTTCTGATGAATAACAGCTGCATTTATCGCACATCTTTTCCAAATAACAGGCACATTGATCACTACACTATAGCAGGGCAATATCCCTCCTCAGGTCATCGTTATGAAACACAAAGGACCTCTTAGCATTGCCCCTCGTAATATATAAAGCCCTATAGGGCATCCTTAGGCAATATGACCAAATTTTATACTGGTCATCAAACCTACCTCGGTTAAGTAAAATCCTGATCGGATAAAGCATCCAACACCAGGTGTGTCCTCGCCAATTGCCCCACTTAGGCCTAAGGGAGTGTGACGACACAACCTAAAAGGTAAAGTGGTGCACAATAGTATCTCGGTATTATACTGGACTGGGAGGACACTTACATGACAAAACAAACTTAGAAGATTATAAAGAAGCAAGAATATGAAGAATACGATGCACGCGTTTAGTCGAAAAAATTGCCCAAAACACAAACTTTTCATTAATTCATCATATTTACAACAATGGTGATACATATTTAGTCGGAGAGCTCGCCCAAAGCATTTACATTACCAAAAAGAACAAAAAAATAACAACTGGTAAAATCTCAATGGGGTGGAGGGCTCCGAGCGATATAATCAGCCACTCGAGCTCTTCGTCCGTCATCGGGAGTAGGAGCTAACTCTTCCACAACCTCATTTGCATTCGACTCCAATAACTGTCGAGGGATAGCATCGATGGGGATCCATCGATCATCCCTCCGGAAGGGGTTAGGCATCAAGGTAGATGGAGACATCTCATGGCGATACCAGAGCATCGAGTTCCTCTGGACTTGCAACTCCTTCAAGGCACTTAGCCATCCCCTGATAAAAGAAAGCTCCTCGAACTCAGACAACCTTATTGTAGCATCTTACCAACCCTGGTCATAGCCGTCAGCCCATGCTTGCCGAGGACCTTTCTTGAGCAAGAGCCGCAATCGAGTGACATCCCTTTGAAGCCCAGCAGTAATCACATAGGCTCGCTGGACATCACCACGGAGTTCTTCCATTTCCTTATCTCGAAGTTCTTCCGCTTCCCTGTTTCTGCTCCTGGTGCTCCTACCAGCTCGCGAAATGGGTGGACGAGTGGAACCCCGAGTAACATTCTGACCAGCTCTAGTTCGTAATGATGAGGAGCCTTGTAATACTGCTGAAACAGTGCTCGGTGCATGCTCCCTAAGTCGTAAGGCTTCTCTCCTCAGGTCCTCATTCTCCTGCTGAAGTACCTCCCCAACTTGGTTGATCTCGTAGGCCTCTAATAGTTTTGTTCTCAGCGCATTGACCTCCTCATGTACTGAAGCACCAATGTCCTCCATCTCCTGGAGCCTGTCCTTCATCTTGGCCACAAGTTCAGATTGCTCCTTATACTTCTGATTCCTAGATCTAAGGGATTTGCAAGGCTTAACGAAGGCCTGGCGAACTTCGGGACTCGCATTGGAACCAAGGGTCCTGCCCAATTGGGAAGTAGCAGGAATGTAATCATCCACATTAACTAACTACAAGAGAGAGAAAGATAAAGGAGAGAAAGATACAAATCAGTGCGAGCAGAAAATAAAGCTTTTTCATTAATAAAGGATTGGAGTTACATCGAACAATAAAGAAAAAATTTACAGGCAGAAAAACCCAACAGTATAGAGCAATCCTAGTAGATAACTAGTGGACAACCTCAGGTGGCCTAGAGGTCGAAGTCCCCTTCCCCTTGTCAACCTCAATAGGAGCACCTCCCTCAGCAGGGGTAATCTCTGTCCCTACAGCCAGAGAAACGTCAGCAGGGGTCGCTTGAGGAACAGGATCAGGGCCTTCAACAACTGGGGCAGGAACTTCATCCATGGTTGTCTTCGAACCTGGGTCATGATCATCAAATAAAGGAGAATCGATGTCGACTCCAGCAGCCAAAAGGGCCTTGTTCCAGCCTTTCTTGAAGTTCAGACGACTAATATAGCCTATCTGAACTACAGCATCCTCATCTGCTGCAGCCCAATTGAAATTATATGAGTCCTCCTTGGCAGTAACAGCCTCAGACTCCTTTTTCTTCAGCTCTTCGGAGAGCACCTTATTATCCTCCACAATAGTAAGTTTGCTCGAGCAAACCATGTCGTAGGCCTGCCTCAGCTCCTTCAGATCCTTGACTGCCGCATCCTTCTCCTTATTGGCAGTGGCAAGAGCCAAGTCGAATGAAATCCGAGCAGCGTCAACGGCTCTAAAATTAGCCTCGAGCTGTTTACCCTTCAGATTTAGGGCAAAGTTCTCTTGCTCTAGCTTGCTGTTCCTCTTCACCAGCTCATCGCGTGAACGATACAGCATAGCGAAGTCAGTAACAAACTATAGAAAAAAAGGCATTAGAAGAGGAAAAGGAGGGAATTCAGAACAACATAGGAGAAAAGGGAAAAACCTTACCAGAGCAAGCCTTTGTCTAGCCTAAAGGGCCAACTGCTCCGACCCTACCGCCCTTTGGCGATCAGCCGGGAGGACAACTCTCTCAAGCAGAGCTGGGGACAACTGGGGAGAAATTTCCACAGAGGCCCCCTCGGGCAGTGCGGACACCGAGACTAAGGCCTGCCCGGCCTTCGTCCTCGCTTATGCCCTCCTCCTCTCCTCCTCCTTCTCACTCTCCTTTTTCTTCCTCTCCTCTACCCTCATTTTCTCTTCCATCTTCTTCTTCTCTTCTTCCTTTTTCCTCTCTCTCTCTCTCTCTCACATGCTCCTCTTCCTTCCTCTTCCTCTCCTGCTCCTGAGCAGAGGACCGGGAATCAGTAGCCACAGCCCCCAAGATAGATTTTTACTTCTTTGACCTTTGTGCGAGAAGTATATGGTCTTCATCATCATCATCCCTAATCAAGTTCCTCCTTGGAGGAACCATCTCCTCGCTCGAACTACTAGAAGTACTCGATGATCCTTGAGCTTCAAAAACCTCCCTGCGATTAGAGGAACTGCTACTGCTAGAACTCTCTCCCCGCAAATCACCTACAGCTCCTACAATGTCACTCCCAGAGCTTCTCTCTTCCTCGTCCAACTGGATAGGACCCGCAGCAGTCTCTTCGAATAAATCAAACTCTGGGATACTATCCACAGGCCTTGCTATGAAGCTGGGGTCAACGTTCTTGTACTCGAGCAGAAAGGCAGCAGATATGGGATGCTCGCCGTCACCCAAAGGCTCCCTGATATTCCAAGCCTTAACCAATTCTGAGATACAAACCTCGCTGAGAGCAGGCTCCAAGTTCTTTAACCTCGCTGTGGAAGAAAAAGCAAAGAGGAGTTAGAAAGATCACAAATCAACAAAATTCAAAATAACAGTACAATGTCTACCTATGTATTCCTCCCCATAATAGGGAACAGAGAACCTCTCAGACCTCGACCCTTCAAATTAGGAAGAAAACTGCCAATTTCTAACAAGGAAACCTTCTTGCCAGTAATCCTTATGGGAATCAGGTAGATTTACTACCAATACCCTGTCAGGGCTCCTAGCTTTGAGGTAAAGGACACCAGAGCTAGTTCGAGAAAAGGAGTAGCAAAAATAGACCTCGGCGAGCCCTAACCTAGTACCATACAATTGATTTATCCTATGTACGCCATTTACTATTTCCCACACATTGGGCGAGCATTGCGCAGAAACAATATTAAAATAGCCAAAAAAATGCAAAAATAAATCATTAGGAGGAAAAGTGAGTCCCCCCTAGAAAAGCAACAAGACGTGGATCCAGTGGGCATCATAAATATCTCTAACGTTTCTAGGAGGGTAGGCACAACACTCAATATCTACCCACTCAGGGATGTTGTAAAACTTCCTAAATTCAGAGATTGACCTATTTCCAATCTTCGCCATTGGAAAAACCCTAGAAAAACTACAAACCTAAAGAGAAAGTACAAAGAAAGGGCACAGGAAACTTACAAAATAGAAGATCGATTCAAGCGATGAAGAAGCACGAGCCCAAACAACTAAGAAGCAATGAGAATGGAGATTGAGAGAAGAAGGTAAGAAGCACTAGAGCTCACAGAAAATAGAAGAATGCTGGAAAGACTGAAGCGACGGTAGAAAAATGGGTATTCCAACAAACCTTCAAATTCTGCTAATCATAGTGCACAAGAAACGAAGCGGGTGCCGCCAAAATCAACTTCACAGCTTTCGAAGAATTGCAAAAAAACCATTATGACTAATCATTTAAATTTATTGAGCCCGTGAACATGGCCCAACAAACTTAGGGGCAATTGTGGGTACCCATAATTAAGACCATGGGCGTGGACGAGTAGCACAGTTATGGTGGCCCAAAGTCCAGGTCCCCCACCTCTTATTTTGATCCAGTCTCTTCCCACGTTCCCCTGAGGGGAAGTTATAGGAGAGATGGAAGACGTGGGGGAACCCATCACCCCCACTCACCTAAATGTACATGTATATATTAAACCCTAGGTCCGGGGAAAAATAACAAGTTGTATTCTCTGTAATCACTCCCCGGAGTATATAGAAATAAAACCAACTGCACCACTGTGGACGTAGGCACTTCTTTGCTGAACCACGTACATCCTTGTGTGATTGTCATTTTACATTCCTTCTTCCTACTTGGTGATTGCCTTTCTCTTATCTATTTGTGTTGCATAATAATTGTCACTACAATATATATATATATATATATATAGATCCACCTTCTCTTAAATCGAACAAATTAGCCCCTCCACCTACTTAACTAGTAAACCTTTATTAACATCCATGCTATAATACAAGTATCTATAAGATCCTTATAATATACGGATGAATTAGGACAAGGGGTTTTTGGGAAAAGTTTCTTATAATGTTCAAAGTATATAAAAATAGGACACTCTATATAATTTTATAAATTTAGTCCTGTACAAAAAATTCCATGTAAAATAGTGAAAAATAGTATCACTGGCGCGGACCAAAAAAATAAATGCTATTGTACCACAGGGACTAGATTTATAAATGCTATTGCACCACAAGGACTAGATTTATAAACTTAAAAATGATTATCCTAAAAATCCAAATATAGAAAGGAACATGACCTTTACCTTAATTCTCTATTAGGGACCATTACTAGATATCTTGATGTGCGATTACACACCGAATTTGGCATCGGCATCTACACCAACAAATTTCTCGGTATCTTTGCAATCACCATACATCCGGGAATGATTAGATGGGTTATCTAAAGGAGGAATAGGGTTTGGTGTTTTCTATTTATTCCGTCAGGGACGTACATCCGATCAAGCATATACGGAAATTTTCATTCAAGTAAATGGGGTCTGAGATCTGCTCGTGGAGGAGTATAAGTTAGTTGATTAATTTTGTGTTTGAGAACCAATTAGATGTTAGCTTATTGATGTGTGGTTTTCTTATTTGATTCCATAACACTGACACAACAAACCTTTTACATATGCAATAAACCCTCACAAAAAGTTACCGTAAGCATATGAATATGGAATGGGAGAGGTTTGAACCGCATGTATAACCGCTTAGGAACCACAGTTTTGTCCTTTTTTTTTTAAGTTTTCTATTATTTTGTTTTTAAAAGTTTTCTATAAATAAAAAAAACAGTTTTGTTTATTAAAATAAAAAAAAGGTCTTTTATGAAATAAAAAAAAACAGTTTTTATATATAAAAAAGCAGTTTTCCTATTAATGTAATTTTTTTATTAAAATTAAACAATTTTTAATTAAAATAAAAAAAATATTTTTTTTCATAAAAAAAGAAAACTATGTTTATTAATAAAAAAAATCTATACAACAATTTTTTTTTCAATAAAAAATATCGCGATTAATTAGTGCCTGAAATGTGGATCTGCGCTAGCGGCACTAATTAATCGCGATATTTTTTCAATAAAAAATATCGTGATTAATTAGTGCCGCTGGCGCGGATCCACATTCCCGAACCCACCATTTGTTGAATGTGGGTCCGCCCCCGGAACTAATTAATCGCGATATTATTTCAATAAAAAATATTGCGATTAATTAGTGCTGTTGGCGCGGATCCACATTCCCGAACCCACATCATTTGTTGATCGTGGGTCGCCAACGACACTAATTATTCGCAATATGTTTTCATAAAAAATATCGCGATTAATTAGTGTCGCTGACGCGGATCCACATTCAACAAATGATGTGGGTCTGCACCAGCGGCACTAATTAATCGCGTTATTTTTTCAATAAAATATCGCGATTAATTAGTGCCGCTGGCGCGGACCCATATTCAACAAATGATGTGGGTGCGGGAATGTGGGTCCGCGCTAGTGGCACTAATTAGTCGCGATATTTTTTTATAATTAAAAAAAATGTTTTATAGATTTTTTATTAATAAACATATTTTTTTTATTTGTAAAAAATATATATTTTTTAATTTCAATTCAAAGTTGTTTAACTGTTTTTTTAAATTAAAAAATATTTTTTTAATATAAATTTTTTTTATATCAACAAAAGAATAAAACCTAAAAAAAATAAGAAAGCCAAATGCGGTCGCTAGGCGGGCTCTAAAGGCGGTACATATAAACTTTCTCTATGGAATGGTTCAGTTGTTAAAACCCCTTCAAATATCTTATTTCAAATTTATATACTCAAGGGGCCGCCGGCATGTATACCCACTTTTAAAGTGGTTTTACTTATACAAAAACTATTTGTTAAGGGGGGCTTTCACATTTTTTTTTATAAATAATACCATATAAAATATGAGGTATTGCAAGATCTAACCCTATTATTTTTTATGCACTTTAATAATCGGGTATACATAATCCATTCAAATATATATTTTTTGTAATCATCATAATATTGTTTGAGAAAATATTAATTTAAGGGAGGAAAATATTTGCAGAGAAAATTTTATGAAAGAATTTTTTCCAAGTGTTTTAAAAATTTGATAGTTATTTGTATTTAATAAAATTAATCTGAACAAGAGAAAACGTTTTTAGTGTAGAATTGATTTTAGAATCGGAGGCCATATTGTTTAGATTTGGTCTCTAATTGCATAAACTAAAACGTGGTAAAAAAATTCGCTCATATTTTTTTAATTAAAAAATAATGAATTCTTTTCCAAAAACAAAAATCATAGTTAGCCCAAGTCCAAGAACTGGAACCACGCACGAGTAAGGGTCTAGTTGAAGGGACTATGGTGGAGGTGCCCACGTGCGTGTGGGAATTGAACCCATAAGAGTCCCCATACGATATAGATAAAATTCTAATACCCGGAGGTTTTGTCCACAAGTGGCAAAAACATTAAGGCCCCGTTTGGTTGTCTCAAAATTATAAATTGGATCATTAATAAATTGATTCATTTACAAATTGACCCATTAATTGTGTTTGGTTTCATTAATGAAATGATTCTTTAATTTCCCAATTTTAACTCATGTGCAAAATCTGAAATTGGACCATTTCACAAAAAATGTGAAATGAATCCATTTGAAATAGGAGACACATAAAGTGTATGTCCCATCTCCCTCTCCCTCTCTCTCTCCCACTCCCTCTCCCTCTCCCTCTCCCTCTCCCTCTTGATTTGTTTTTATCTTTCTTTCGTAGAACCTTAACATCAATTTCAAATTACCAAACATTGTGTAAAATTGGATTTAACTCATTTCAAATTCACTCATTTACAATTCACTAATTCACAATGAACCAATTTACATAATCAAATAATTTGTGCAACCAAACTGGGCCTAATGAAATGGAAATCCAATTTCTTGTCCTAAATAGATGTGGGTCTTTTCCAGATGAGAATTGGGTAAAAATTTCTTACAAGCCAAAATTCATGTGGGTCACATATAAGATGGTTTATTTGGTCATCCTTTTTCAAAAGTTTCCCACCATTTTCCAACATGTCTTTTTATAAAATGTCGCCGTTCATCCTTTTACCGTCAATTGAATGTATTGAACCTAAAAATCTCAGAAAAGAAGTAGAAGGAGTAATTATTGTGATAGGGTGAGAGTTTGTGTTATAATAATACTATATTTTGACATAACCCCCCGAAGATAAAACTTTATCATAATCCCCCAAACCAAATACTCTACTTGTTATAAAAACCATATGTTTGTGTACTTTGACTTTTTCCCTCATTTTATCTAGAAACAATGCCTTATTTTTTCTCTTTTCATCTTCTTCCCCAAATTACTAAAATCCTAAACCTTAAAAAAAATACAAAGAACTAAAATAAACCTTATACCCCACCTTCCATATCCATCATCCAATGCTACCTTCAATAAATATCTCAACCGAGACACTACGAAGGGTTATAAATGTTAAGCATTTATGCCTTAATATTTTTGTGAATGAAATACTCACAATAATGACTTGTATTATATAGGTAACTTTAAAGTTACTATTACTCATGGTCATAGGTTTAAGTCCCACTAGTGAATTTATATCCTTTATATTAATTGAATTCATAATTATTGAATATGTCCTTCTTTTAACGTTGAATAATGGAGTGATTGTGGGGGAGTTAGTTTACTCGAGTTTTTGGGGAAATTGGTGTTTATCCTTTATATAATACAACATTTGTGTAGAGTTCTTGCACGTTTAAAATTAATCTCTTATCAGAAATATTTGTCCCTAATTTAATAGATTCTCTTTAAAATTTTAATTTGTGGGAAACTTAATATAGTTATGGAGTTCTCCATTGGGTGCTGCTAAAACTATGTTGTTAACCCACATGGCAGATATTTATGGCCTCACTTTACTTAATGTGGGAGATATTTTTATCTTATGACTACATGTTCAACATGCACCTCACTATCATATAAGTCGTTCCAATTTCTTCTTGTTATTTAATTTTTCAATATACACATTTCACATTAACGCCCTCCTCAAATGGAAAAAACTCCAATCCAACCAAACCTTAAACCCACGAGAAGAATATGATTTCACCTGCCTTCTTTTAAATATAAAAAATCCCCCTAAATACCTCACAAACCCCAACAAAAACTTTGAGAATTAACATTACAAAAACTTTGCGTCACCCAGGACTTCGATTGATCAAGCATTAGGTAGAATAAGAAAATAACTAGTTCTAAAGAATACACCTAGAGTTTGAATCACGGTACTTTTGCGTATCTTAAAGGTGATCTGAATGAGGAGGAAAAGTATTTGATGAAGAAGATGATGTGGCTGATTTAATTGCACCTCTAAATATTTCCCAAAATATCTTTTTATAAGGATATATTTTATAAGTCATGGTTTACATTAGTGTATGTTGTATACTGCTACAACTGTCGAAGATTTATTCAAAGACAAATCATGCAACGAGATGAATCTAAATATCAACGTTCTTCAACAAAGAAGCCTCTGCGAGATTAATTTTTGTAAGGTTGTATTTAAGTCTCTTTACGGTTCATTTAAAATATTGGGATAATTTTTCTAAGTGTTGAAATTTTTTCTAAAACTATTTTTAATCAGTTGAGGCTTTGTTTTTCGCCAAATGAAAATTTTCTAAGTGTTGAGGCGAAGAAAATTTGACGCTCTGATCATTCGAACGACATTGCCTCGTCGTTCAAACGACATTGGCATGTTACGCGAAGCCGTTCGAGCGACATATTGACTTCGTTTGAGCGAGTTGTCGACTCATTTTTTTTATATAAAGTGTGTTAAATGAGTCATCTTCATTTTGCAAAAATGAAAAATAGCAGAACACTTTGTCTTCTTCAATTTAGGGTTCAATCCTTTGTTTTTGAATTCACAAAAATCCTAATAGTTTAGTGGATTATTTTCGACTCCAAGATACATCTTTGGTAAAGTTTCTCTTTTAGAGAGGGTAAAGCTACGACTGATGACTGCGTGTCATTTGAGAGTGCTCATGGGTATTCCTTGCTGATTCAGGATTGCGTATTCGTGTGGGTTTCTATGGTTGTTCCATTTCCGACTCTAGGTTGTGTGTCTATGTGAGTATCTGTGTGATATTCATTACAGATTTTATTGTGTATGTAAGGTGCGATTTATTTTACATAGTTAAATAAAAATGTTTTCTGTTTTGGTTTTTTTTCCTGAAATCTGCGTGTGAGCAATTATTTAATATGGTTTGATATTATCCACGTAGTATTTTGTGTGTTTGGGGATGAATTAATTAGTTTAAAAATTGACTCCAATTAAATAAGTTTACAGTTGAAATTTGCGAATTCGGTTTAATCAATATCACACAACATTCACAAATTGGTATATGAGCTTATTTAAGCGATCACCACTTCTACAAATTGGTATCAGAGTAGGTTTCTCTAATTTATTAAGTGATCATGTTTTCCACAAAATTTTGTGATATTGATTTTTTTAAAAAATCTAATTTTAAAAAATCGCAATGTTTCCGAATGAAAACTTATATAATCTGTTGCCAATATTTGACGGGCTAATTATGCTTTCTGGAAAGCCTATATGAAATCACATTTAAAAGCAATCGATGAGCGTGCTTTGGTTGTTTGTGAAAGAGGATGGACTCTTCCCATTGTCACTGCTAATGATGTCACGAATCTTAAACCCGTGGCAGACTGGACTGAGGATGAGTTTAGATGGAGTACTTTTAATTCTCGTGGGCTAAGTGCAATTTCTGTTGCCATCACTCATGAATTTTTTTGATATATAATGATGTGCACCACGTCAAAATCAGCATGGGATGTTTTACCACTTACTCATAAAGGCATTAATTCGGTCAAAAGAGTCTAAAATTCAAAATTTAACTACTCTATTTAAAACAATTACCATGCTTGAACCTGAGTGTTTTGATGAGTTTTATGCTCGATTATTTGACATTGTCAACACTAGTTTCAATCTTGGTGAGCACATTCTAGATGCACGAGTGGTTAAAAAGATTTTAAGATCGCTACCTAAATGCTTTATCCCTAAAGTGACTGTTTTGAATTCCTTAGGTAATTTGAGCAATGTAAAATTAAAAGAGCTGGTAGGAGACCTCCAGACATATGAGATTGAGATGTTTTCTGATACTGCCAAGCCTAAGGATAGAGGGATAACATTTAGAGCCCAGTCTAGAAAGTGAGAGGAAGTGTCCAAGAGAAAGAATAATAAGAAAGGAAAAATTTTTGAGTCAGAGTCTGAGGACGAATTTGATTTTTATATGGACTTCCTTGCAAATTGTTTTAAAAGTTTCTCAAATTTTCCAAAGAAAATTCTTCCAATAAAATATTTTTTGAGAAAAATAAAAAGAAGAATGAGGCGAAAGAGAGCGATGAGAAATAGGGTGAGAAAGAGAAAAAGGAGGAAGAGAGATTTTTTGAATTTTAGGGTGAGGGGCATAAGGTGTTTGAGTGTCCCACTAGGCTAAAGAGAAAGGGCAAAAATATTGCCATGCCAGCCACTCTTAGCGATAGTGAGGAAGAGGTGAAGGATTCTGGGGATGAATCTTCACATGGGATATGTATAGACTTTTTAGCTAGTCACGTGAGCACACCGAGTTTGTCCCACGATGATGAGGATACTTATGCACATGAGACCCCTGAGGATGATTTGAGTGTATCTAGCGAGTGTGAGAGTGAGTGCGATAGTGAGGGTGAGAGTGAGCTCCAGATTGCGTTGAGAGATTTTTACGCCGAGACCTTAAAGACTAAGCAATTGAATAAAGAATTAGGTCATAGGATAATATATTTAGAGAGATAGATAGAGAGTTTGAGGGGATTTGAGTCATAGACAAGTCAATTCGAGAAGGTGAAGGTTCCTTTGAGTGAGAAGTTGATCATCATAAATCGTGAGAAGAGTGAGCTTCTAGCCCGTGTGTCATAATTAGAGAGAGATATTGAACGTGCTCGAGAGGTAAAGGTAACTTTAGAGGATACATCTAAGAAGGTAGGAAAGATGCTTGTTGGTGCATTGGGTAATATTGAGAGACTAGGAATACGTCATGACGGTGCATCCACTTCCCACATTGCACCCCAGCCAGTTCCTTAGTTTGTGATTGATCCATATGGATCTCAACCTAACCCACCTAGGCATCCCGTTTAGAATAGGAGAGTGCGTCGTAGATGCTTTGAGAGAGGTGTTCCCAGGCTCGTGTATGTTTGCACCCATTGCAAGAAAAGAGGACACCTTAGGGAATTTTTCTTTAAGTTGGGTAATGTGTCATGTTTTGCGACTACACGTGTTTCTACGACACATGCACCCACGCATGATACTTTGGATGCCCCGAATAATTACATGAGAGAGTTTGCACATATTAGGGAGCAAGTTAAGTTTTTAGTCAAGACTTCACATGATTTGATGGATATTTTTCATGGGATGACATCACTTTTGGAAAACTCCATCGCACCTAACTGTTGAGGTTTAGACTTGTTTGCTAGCATAGGATGATTTTTATGATGATATTATATGCCTATTGCTAGCGTGTACCATTTTTTATATTTATATTTTCCATTTTTGATATTTTTTTTGAAAAAAAAAAGATTTTCGTTTTTGAAAACTTTTGGAAAAATACATAAAGTTTTTCTATTTTTTGAGAAAAATTGAAAAAGCCAAAAAGATTTTATTTTTGTAAATTTTTTGGAAAAAGTTAAAAAGAATTTTGTATTTTGTTTACACCATTTATGGATGAACATTTAGGATGGCCGAGTTACAATTTCATTCCATATCTATGTGACTGTTTGATAGTATTTTGATATGCGTCATCATTTCATTTTTGTGCTTTATAATGTTTGAAGTCATTAAGGTTTAATTTGAGATTACTACCTACATGTTTGACTCTTACTCTCCTTTAATACACACTTGCACGGATTTGTTAGATTATTGTACTTGTCTATCACATGTTGGTCGAAGTGTTTCCATCTCAACCCTCTCTTTAAAACGAAATGCGATAAATCTTGACAATGAAAGTAGTGTATGTAATAACCTTTTCCCATGAGTAATTTGCTTAAATTTTTAAAAAAAATGTTGAGTGAACACGGGAAAGGGCTGGGAGAGTACAAAATTAACTTGTCGTGAAAGCCACCGTTTAAAAAGAGCCTGAAAAAATTTAAAGAAAATAAAAAGATAAATATGCCAAAAAGGGGCAATAGGTTTTAGATCACCTCACAAGAAAAAAAATCAATGCATTATTATTTATCAGAGTGTTATATGGAACAGTAATCAACGGGTTTGCACGTACTGACAAAGTCTTGAAAAAGTATTACATTATTTTAGATGTTATTGGTGTTGAAATCATTTTAGACTTTGATGTGTCCATTAGATCGAGTCGATGGCATACGAATTCACATTATTTGACACCTAAGGATGATTTTGAGATAATTCGTTGGGAGTATTCGTATTCATCATGCACGTATGTTATGTTTGATTGCATTGATTTTCTTATTGAATTTATTCACACTTCATTCTATTTCCACGGTTTGGTTATCTTAGTGTAAATTCATGGTGTGTAATTTTTTGTAAAATTATTTTTGCATTTTTGTTTAAAAAAATAAAAAAAAATTGAAAAATAAAAAATAGTTAATGGAAGCTTTCGAGTTTATCCTTGATGATGGTAGTTGGTTGCTTTGCTTGTCATGACAATCCATGTTTATTACCTTGTCTATTTCGGACAAATAAAAAGGGGTAGAATGAATTATGATTTTATGGGGGAGTTTTAATTATGGGGGAGAATTGAGATTTTGATCTTAGTTTTGATTTATGTTTATCTCATTTCAAACTTGATACGTCACAAAGGTATTTGGTTTGTCTCATGTGTGTAGGTACAAGGATTGATTATTATATTTCGCACACCCTGATGAGAAAAGCTTAGAGATTTGAAGATTTAATGTTGAAGATTTTGGAAGAAAAGTTTTTAACTTTCACTTTTTGTACCTTTTTCGTTTTAGGATCATGGGAGAGTATAAGATTTGTATATGACGTTTGATTTGATAATTCAGATGTTTTTATTTTGTACCGGCATAGATATAGGGGGGATTTGTAAGGACATATTTTATAAGTCCTCGTTTACATTAGTGTATGTCGTATATCGCTACAACCGTCGAAGATTTATTCAAGGACAAATCATGCATCGAGATGGATCCGAATATCAACGTTCTTCAATAAAGAAGCCTCTGCAAAATTAATTTTTGTAAGTTTGTGTTTAAGTCCCTTTACGGTTCATTTAAAATATTGGGATAATTTTTCTAAGTGTTGAAATTTTTTCTAAAACTATTTTTAATCAGTTGAGGCTTTATTTCTTGCCAAATGAAATTTTTCTAAGTGTTGAGGCGAAGAAAATTTGACGCTCCGATAGTTCAAACAACATTGTCATATCGCGCAAAGTCGTTCGAGCGACATGTTGACTTCGTTTGAGTGAGTTTCTGACTCAATGTTTTTTATATAAAGCGTGTTAAATGAGTAATCTTTTGTTAAAAACACCTGGCGTTTTTCATTCTGCAAAAAATGAAAAATAGCAGAACACTTTGTCTTATTCAATTTAGGGTTCAATCGTTTGTTTTTCAATTCACAAAAATCCCAATAGTTTTGTGAATTATTTTGGAACCCACGATACATCTTTGGTAAAGTTTCTCTTCTAGAGCGGGTAAATCTACGACTGATGACTGCGTATCATTTGAGAGTGCTCGTGGGTATTCCTTGTTGATTCAGGACTACGTATTTATGTGGGCTGCTGCGGTTGTTCCATTGCTGACTCTAGGCTGAATGTTTATGTGAGCATCTATATGACATTCATTGCAATTGAGATTTATTTTACATAGTGAAACAAAAAGATTTTCCTTTTTGGGTTTTTTCCTGAAATCTGTGTGTCAGAAATTATTTATTATGGTTTGATTTTATCTGCGTAGTTGTTTATGTTTTGGGGTTGAATTAACTAGTTTGAAAATTGACTCCAATTAAATAAGTTTACAATTGGAATTTGCAAATTCGGTTTAATCAATATCACATAGCACTCACAAATTGGTATCAAAACTTATTTAAGCGATCACCACTTCTACAGTTTTATTCCTAGGAGCTTTTAGTATATAATCCCCTAAAAGTAATCCTTATGTGTGGACACTCCCGAAGATGAAAAGTTAGTGAAATATGAAATAAATCAATTTCTTTATCCTTACCCCTTCATAAAAATATAATAGTGTTTTTCTCTCCCTCCAACCCTTATGATGTGTTATGTAGCTTATTCCCCTTTCATAGACCCATATATATAGGCACACGAAATGGGATTGGGATAATTACGGAGAGTTTGGGATTACTAGTTGGGTAATGGACTACAGTAGGGACCTAATACTAATAATTAAATCTTTTTCCAAACAAAAACAGGAATCCCATATTAGTTTCTATAATACATATTATTTTCTAGTTAATTGTAATTAATTTTTAAAAAATAATTACAATGTCACTCCAATTTAATTATCTTAGAAATACTCATATAATGAAGTCTTGTTTGCAAAGGTAAATGGCACATAATATGATTCCCTATGTAAAGCATACAATACCCGCTTAATGAAATTAATTTCGTTAGTAATTGATTTTTACCAACATCTTATTTATTTCTTAATCTCAAACTTTACTTATTTGATACTCTACCGGATTATAAAATAATCCATTGGACATGTTTACGGTAGAATCTAAACTTATAAGTTTATCAATGGGGTATCACAATTCAAAATATATCCCAAATGCGGATTCCTCCGAATTATGATCTCATACATATTCACACAATGATTGACCAACTTGCGGAGAATTAGACCCCATAAATTGAATTTCACCCATAATAATCAAAGAAAAAAATATACATTTTAATCATCATACTCATTAGGATTGAGAATCTATGCATCTTTTGCAAATATTGTGAGATTGTGCAACTCTAATATAGCCAACACATAGACTTGAATCTCATCCTTGGTCCTATTAAATACATTCCTAGTATAACATTATGATAATATTTGAATTATCATACAAGTTATTGAACCATCAAACATATTCTCTTAGTCAAGATAAACTACTTGACTGTACACGCAACTTTAATGGAAGGATGTACATTCCATATCTAGGTTGTGAAATATTCAATTGAACTTGAAGTGCAATTATGATCTTTTGTGATCAGGACGAACCCAACTCACAAGAATTCTTACTAAGTTCAATTGGTCGACATTATACAATATATTAAAGATAAAATATTCATTCTTACCAATATAATTCTCATTTCAAAATTAACTAAATACACCTTTATTAATAATTAAACATCATACATGGTTTTAAGAATAAAATCCCAACAACATCTTACATAGTCTTAAATGCACACGCCTAGGCATCTAACACCCATTTCCTTTACATGACTATCAAAAACCTTAGATGGTAAGGTCTTTATAAAAGTATCTGACATGTTATCCTCGAAATAAATCTTGGCCACGATGATGTCGCATCATTGCACAATTTTGCGTACCAATTGATACTTTCTCTCAATGTACTTAGACCTCTTATGACTCCTTTGTTCTTTTAAGTTAGCAATCATCTACTATTTATACATTAAATTGTAATAGTTGACTGCACTGAAGAAACCACACCCAAGTCACATAGGAGTTTCGAGATCCAAACAACCTCTTTTATGTAATTCACCGTGTACTCTGACAAGCGAGGCGGCCTTAGGTGTCACTAAATAAGTTATCATTCTCAGCATGTTACATAAATATGAGACATTAAATTTTTTGACAAGATAATGTTAAAATTTATCCAACTAATATAAACATTCATGAAAATTCAAATCCAACACCATGCTATCTCCAAAATAAATCAAACTCCAAACTATTAAAACTCAAATGAAATAATCTAACCATAAATATCTGAATGAAACCATAAATAACTGTGGAACCGGTTGGCCCACTAAATCCATAATGAGAGTCTCATAATAAAATGATGGAATGAAAAGTAAATCGAAACTCTTAAAGATGATAAAATAAATCTCTAGCTGCATTCCCAAAAATATACAATCCATCCTATGCAACTACTCCAATAACAATACCTGGAATGTTCGTCAACGCAATAAGTCAGAGTCCACCGCATGAATATTATCTACTCCTCCCAATTAGGGTCCGTAAACCTAGACAAAAGCATTATACATGATAAATATCACAATATAGTATTTTAAATTAAACAAGATATATATTAACATGCGAGTAAAATAAACTACCACCATCAACCCATAAAATGCCACGATTGGGCACCCATACACCCAATCCTACACATACCTACCCCGCGAGAAAATTACAATATATATCAACTATATATATAATATATTTACAAAAACAATACATACCATGCTACCCCATTAGTCCCGAGTCGGAGGTAAATAACACATACCCACTGCGGGTGCTGTTGGCGCTCCTTATGCACCCGGTGCTGGAGGCCCTTGGCCCTGCAGGCCTTGCGATTCTTGATCCAGTTGGTCCTACTTCTTTGGATACTTGGAAGATTAATGTCCTATCTCCCCACAATTGTAACAACTTCCCCTAAAATGTCCAAACTTCCTAGCTGGTGCCTTCTTATCCTGTTGTCCCTGCCCCTGTCCCTGAGGGCCTTTTAGGATGCCATTTCCTTGTTAAAAGGCCTACTGCTCCTTACTTGCTCACTGCCTCTTCCACGGTTCGTCATTGAGACCCTTGTTCTCCTTATTCATCCAGTTCCCATCCTATCCACTCCACTCTTTCCACTTACCTAACTTGTTTTGTTAATTAACTTTTTCCTGTCACAATAACAATGCGATGTCCACCAACTGGATGTAAGTAGTGTACGTCGGATTCCCCAATGCTATCTTATTAATCGACCATTACATACCCTTAATGAAATATTTCATCTTCTTCACCTCGATATTCACCTCCTTTGGTAAAAACATCAAAAGATTTGGAAACTCATGTTCTTACTCAACAACTGATTTCTAACCCTAATTTAAATCCAAAAACGCCATCTTCTTCGTGCTTCTAATCGAATAAGGAAAATATTTGTCTTTAAGCTTCACTAGAAAGTCTCCATAATTCAGGCGATCCCTATCCTCAGATGTGGTGACATTCTCCCACCATTGTAATGCATCCCCGATCAACTTAAACATGGACAACATTTTTTTCTGCACATCGGTACAATCTACCATCCTCAAATGTCTCTCCATATCCCTCCTCCATTGGTGAGAAACCGTTGGGTTATATCCCCCCGTGAAAGTGGAAAGATTTACCTTATGGAAACTGGCCTTCACCCTGTCCCAAACTAAGGCAGGTGTACCCTACTGGTGCGCCTTTAGATTTACCCACCTTTGTCTCCCTATCTTAATGCCGACTGTAGTGGCCTCACGAACGATAGTCTCTAACTCCTCAACACCCAAAATAAGCTGACCACGCCTCTCCTAAACTACGAAACCAGATACCAAACCTTCTCTCCTATCTCCATATTTCCTACTGCTCACTATCTGAAAAGACAAAAAGAATCAACAATTAGACTTGGAATAACTTATAGTACAAATCATCAAAAGGAATCTAAGATAGGTAATGAGAAAGATAAAATGGACTCACAACCTACGATACTTAAGACCATTTTTAGATACCATATGTAACACCCCGCATACTTTGACAAATGAGGTGGTCAACCGCTGCCACCAAATTACACCGGGCATCAGTAAATAAGTTATTATTCTAAGCACATGACAAAAATATGAGACAAAGGTGGTCCTGAATCCATAAATACTTGTGGAACCAGTTGGCCCACTAAATCCATAAGAAGAGTCTCATAATAAAATAATGGAATGAAAGGTAAATCTAAATTATTAAATAACATAAAATAAATCTCTAGTTGTACTCCCAAAAATATCCAATCCATCCTATGCATCTACTCCAACAACTATACCTGAAATGTTAGTCAACGCAATGAGTTAGAGCCCACCGCATGAATACTAGCTACTCCCCCCAATTAGGGTCCGTAAACCCAAATATAATATTTATACATGATAAATATAAAAATAGAGTATTTTAAATTAAAGGATATATATATATATATATATATATTAACATATGAGTAAAATAAATTATCATTATCTACCCACATAACTAAGCCACCCCCAATGTTCAAGTCCAATTATGATATTTATACATTAACCTTGATTCCACAATTTAATTAAATTAATTTGATCCATTTAATTTATACGACACCAGTACAACTAGTTCACCCTATTACGGGTCCTTCACATACTCCCGGCCTGCTTAAGTTTTACACCACACTCATTCCTATCAATATAGCCAGTTAGCATAATTTCATTAGCACCGCACATACTCGTGAAGTTCCACGCATGACACGTCACTATAGCCAGTTCGCCCAATTTCGTTAGCCCTGAATATAATCGTGATGCCAACACACACCCACGTCGCTATAGCCAGTTCATCCCTTATTGTTAGCCCTATATATACTCAGGACGCAAATCCATTTCAGTACTCGTTTATTATCTTAGGCATTATTTTTCAATTTATATCAAGTTATCATTATTCTCTATTAACCACACCTTTTATTTGGGTAAACCAACCCAAACCATCCTTAGTCCCATATCTAGAGATCACCAACACCACAAACGTACCCTAGCCTATCACTTAGGAAGAATACTTATCAAAATTTCTACTTAGCCTCGCACCTAGTCTAACGAAAAATTGGAAAAAATGGACTACTTAGACCCACCCCAAAAATACCCATCCGTAAAAATATACACTAACTAGTCTCATACCTAGAAAGTGTTACAACAACAAAGGCCTACCTACAAGTCCCATACCTAACAAGCAACCTAAAATAAGGTGGAAGCTTATCTACTCGAACAATTCCGTCGTCCCCGCGATGTTGAATATTAACATAATTAATGACCACATAAGGCATATTTTCATCTTGTCACAACAATCCTTTATTTTAATCACAAGATTACAATATATCCAAACTATGTCCATTTAATTATAATAATAATTGAACAATTCATTTTTCAACAACTTATATAATTCCTATTCACATGCATATCTTGGAGGCATGCAATTATAAATTTTTATTCTACAAGAAACACATGAATAACATGATTTTACGAGTCAGATTCAATTTATAAAGTTCGTACGATTTATTCTAACACGAGAATATCCATATATTCTAACGGAATTCCAACCTCTAATCTAAGCATGTGAGAGTTTTGTGTCTTAATTCATATTAGTGATTTGAATAAAAACAGTTCCAAAGTTAGTTTAACAATTCCTAATTAGCCTCTCTAATTTATTTTAAGAAAGTAATGATTATTATTATTATTTTAAGAAAGCAATGATTATTATTGGGTTAATTGGAAGTCTCTTTGTTATAAGAATAAGGAGGGGGGTTTAGATATCAGAAGCCTAGATACAGTTGTGAAAGCTGCAAATGTTAAACTAGCCTGGAAGTTTAAGGAAAATACAAACTTATGGGCTAATTTTATGAATTGTAAGTATAGAAACTTGGGTTTGAGGTCTGGATCCATGAATTTTAAGAGAATTCAGTCTTGCTGCGATTTTATGGAAGATAATTCAGAGGTGATTGATGGTTCTTTAGTGTGGAAACCTTCTTTATCTGGAAATTTTAGTTTCTCTTCAGCATTTAATCTCCAATGTCTCCACAAAATTTCCTCTTTGGCTTTCATTTCAATTTAGCACCCAAGGATCCCTCCCAATCTGTCTATATTCTGTTGGATAGCCCTCTCGAACTGTGTTCCTGTTGATTCTTTGGTGCAAAAGTTGGTAATTAGGTTGGTATCCAGATGCCAATGCTGTTGTTCAGCAATTGAATCTCCTAGTCACATTTTCATTAATGGTCCCATTGCTCCTCAGGTGTGAAAAATTTTCAATTCTTTGATGAATATTAGAAGCAGGTCTTCCTCAATTCATGGTTCTATCACTCAATGGCTGATTCACTCTGGTAAGTCTAAGATATCTAGATGGATTCATAGCAGCATTCCAGTGTGTATTCTGTGGGAATTGTGGCTAAGTAGGAATAAGTCCCTTTTTGAAGGTATTCCCATGAAATCTAACCTTATTATTCACAGAGTGATAACAAAAATCTCTGATCTTTCTAAAGATTTTCGATTAAAGAGGGGTGACAACTCTATTCATTAAGATTCCATCAAATGTTTTGATCTCAAACAAATTCACTTATCCCCTTCTTTTTTATCTAATCATTTATGTGACACCCCGACTAATTAAATACTGGGTAGCTACTCCTTTATTAAATTAATACAAAATGTCAAGTTGGTCCAGTTAATAGCATCACTGTCGAAAACATTTTTATAGTTACTAACCACCTAGTATTTAAAACGTAAGTTGCCAAATTTCAATTTAAGTCTGATTAACATACAATAAAAGAATAATGGAAGAACAACATAATCCATTCACCATAACGAAGTAATGAAATAACCAGCAAATAATAATAAGTCCGGAGGAAAACTCCTCACAACAATCCCACAACTGAAAATAATATGACAAGTCTGAATCCTGAATTAATTACATGCCAAAAGTCTAAAAATCTGAAATAAATGAAATGTCTCTAAAAGAAATGGGCAACATGCCCTACAACTAATAAATGCTGAATATAGAGTCAAGATAGATGAAGCGTCTACAAGCAAAGTCCTGTAACTTCCACAAACAGCTACAGCTCGTCACCTGAATGAGGATCCTAAGCATGGTGTCCTTATGGCTGGGCACCTAAAATGGTTTTTACAAACATAGATTTGAAAGCAAATGGGTCAGAGCCCGAAAGTGGAAATCATTTTAAAAACAGCAAGTGTTTTAATAACATTAAAACATTAAATGCAAAATACATGTTAGGACGTGCACTCACATGAAATTCTCACCTCTCGACTACATGTGCACTCCTATCGTACCGTACCCATCTAAATAACATACATAACTAACCAAACCGTAATAAGTTCTACCCCTTACTACTCGATTCCCATAATACATTCTAGCGTTATCAATTAAATAGAGGGCTTTACTTAAACTCAGATTATCAATTAGTAATACAATTCACTATCGGTTAACCCGTTATGTTTTCTCAAAACATTACCATAAGTATATTCACAATACCAACATGAAAGTTCCCATTAATTAAGTGTATATTATTCACATCATAAATATACAATACAAGCACCCCGAGACTAGCTGCGGTGCACACATACTCTGCTATCCATCCCGGTACATCACGTACATAAGGATCACACATTCCGAATCTCTCAGGAATCGTTCTCAGATAACAACATCACAAACAATGGAGGCGAACACAGTCACATCACATGGGTCACGTACATACCTACGCTCCCACGATCAGTAGACTTATTAATATCCCAATAAGTCCTTCTCTGACCTATGTTCTCGAGGTACCAATCTAGATCCGGGCAACACAAGGATTAGAGGGCCCTAAGCGAACGTAAACCTCCCGTAATAGCAAGTATGGTAGGTATATCATACACATAAAATAATATACATATACTAAGTATGCACACATCTTAGTAGTCACCATAATATAGTTGTGGTATAATTCTCATTCTTGTACCGACATATAATGCTACACAATTTATATATTCTCGATTAATATAATTATTTGGGCCGTCAATAATTCTCGCATCGTAATAGACACTCACGTCCTGATTCATAATTTCCCTTAGGTTCAAACTACACTTCTAGGTTTTACTCCTAATTATATCCCAAATATCCCAAATATATCAATTAATCCACAAGGAAGTGTTATCTCTCTATATAAACAAGGTTACGGAACACTCGGGATCAAAACAAGCTAAAAAGCCTAAACTGTCAACTCGTTAGAAGTCTCGTTCGAATGAGGTTGTTCGAACGAGAGTTCGTTGTAACGAAGTGGGCCTTCTAACGAGATCTCGTTCGAACGAAAGTCATCGAATGAACATCCCTTTCGTTAGAAGTCAAACTGTCAACTTGTTAGAAGCTCTTTCGAACGAGCTCGTTCGAACGACCTGGGCAGGTCTTCTAACGAGTTGCCAGATTCGAGCCCAGATTTTCCTTAACTCGTTTTTCTATCTTTTCTTCCACTCTAATCTCATCTAAACATCAATTCAACAATTGTTCAAGGTTTCTAATCGTTCCTAAACAAAATTAGGTCACATTCTAACGTGTTTTGTGGAATTAATTCATCCTAATTTTCATCCAAATATCAAATTTCTACATCTTCTTCCCCAATAACAATAACATGAACCCTAGAAATTAAATTCATCCATAGACATAAATAAATCCGTTTTTATGGTATAAAAGATGTATTTTTCTCTGAATAATCATCCTAACATTGTTCTACATGCAATCACCTCATAAATTTTATAAATCTCTACATCCAATTCAATGGGTTTTTATCATTCTCCAAGAACAATGAAATTTTATAAATTTCCTACGCATGGAAGAAGCATTCTTTGCAAAATATGTAATTAAACCACTTGCCTTATGTGTATCTCTGATTTTTATGTCGAATTGATGAAGTGTTCTCTCTCTCTCTCTGCAGAATTCTCCTCTCTTCTCTCTCTCTACAAGCTTTCTTCTCCAAAGTGACTATGGTGGCTAGGGTTTGCCTTAGGAACTCTTTTGGAACTAATTTCAATAACCTCCGTAGCCCCTTAGGTTATTAGTGGGTTTAGTGGGTAATTTCCAAATGAGATATTAATTCCTCATTTTCGTGGGTTTTAATTTCCAAAAATCCAAAATTACCAAACTACGTTGCCGGTATGGCCTAAAAATGCCCCGGGACCCAAACTAAACCCCCGGCTAGTGTTTTCTGACTATTTCAACCCTCCCGGACGCGTTGGCACACTCAAAACGACCATATGGTTAATAGAAATGAAATTCACTTTTTAATTAAAATAATTATATTCCTGACGCGACTGTCACACGCGTCTCAACAAAATTTCCCAAATTGCCGTATATCAATCTCACGACAAATTTCATAATTTCCATATTCATACATTATAATCAAATACCAACTTGCATCTCGCTAGTATTTTAATTCAGATTAATTTCGAATTAATACACATTTAATTCAATTAATCCCATTTATAAATATCACCAAAAATACGGGGTATTACATACTTCCCCCCTAATAACAGAATTTCGTCCCGAAATTCGGAACTAGAAAGTACCTGGTAAGAACAACTTTTGATAACGTTCACACATCTCATCCTCGCGCTCCCATGTGGACTCCTCAACATTATGATGTCGCCACTGAACACGTACTAACGGAACTATCGTTGACCGCAGTTTCCGCTCACTTTGGTCCAAAATAGCAATCGGCCCCTCCTCGTAGGAGCTATCAGGCTGGAGATCGATGTCCTCCAAAGCAATATGAGAATGAGCCAAATCGTCTCTAAGATATTTCCTTAGCGAGGAAATATGAAATACATCGTGAATCCGATGCAAATGCTCTGGTAACCCAAGTCTATACGCAACCGGTCCAATCCGCTCAATAATAGGAAATGGTCCCACATATCTCGGTGCCAACTTCCCTTTCTTCCCGAAACGCATAATCCCCTTCATAGGAGATACTCTGAGCAAAACCTGGTCCCCCACTTAGAATTCCCTGAAGAACCTCTTCGCATCAGCATAGCTCTTCTGCCGATCCTGAGCTACTCGAATGCGACTCCGCATCAATTCTATCCTCGCCGAAGTATCCTGAATCACTTTCGGCCCAAGTAGTTTGTTGTCCCCCACCTCCAACCAACATGCGGGGGAACGACAAGGTCTACCGTACAACGCCTCAAATGGGGCCATGGCAATGGTGAACTGGTAGGAGTTGTTATAGGCAAACTCCACCAGTGGAAGATACTGCTCCCATCCGCCCCCGAAATCAATGATGCACATACGTAGCATGTCCTCCAACATCTGGTTTGTATGCTCGGTTTGCCCATCGGTCTGCGGGTGATACGCCGTACTCAACCGCAATTCCGTGACCATGGCCTCCTGAAAACTCTCCCAAAACCGCGAAACAAATATCTTGTCTCGGTCAGACACGATATTTAGGGGCACACCGTGAAGTCTCACTATCTCTGCAATAAAGAGATGGGCATACTGTCCCGTACTGTAGTCTGTCCTTACGGGTAAAAACTGAGCGACTTTGGTCAACCTGTCCACAATCACCCAAACGGAGTCGTGACCTCTCTGTGACGTAGGCAACCCCGTGATAAAATCCATGGAGATGCTCTCCCACATCCACATCGGGACCTCCAATGGCTTTAGGAGCCATGTCAGTCTCTGATGATCCACTTTTACTAGCTGACAAGTGGCGCATTTAGAAACAAACACGACAATATCTCTCTTCATCCCTCTCCACCAATACTGTCGTCTCATGTCTTGGTACATTTTGTGCCCTCTGGGATGTACCGCGAACCGTGATCCGTGCGACTCTGTCATCACCTCGTGCCGCAATTCTTCCCCTTTCGGAACTACCAATCTTCCATTGAAGCGTAATCCCACGTCTGAGCTAACGGTATAGGACTCGGCTCCCTCGGTTAATAATCGAACTATCTTCTCCTGACAGAACGAGTCATCTGCTTGTGCCTTTACCACTCTCATGACAATCTGCGGTATAACAGTCATCACCGATATGAATGATCGGGCCACTGCATCCTGGTGTCCCAATTCCTTCCACTTTTCCTTCCACACCCCTGCCACCTCATCTACTGGCCTACGGCTCAACGCGTCTGCTACCACGTTAGCCTTCCCCGGGTGATACTGGATATCAAACTGATAGTCCTTCACAAACTCAAGCCACCTTCACTGTCGCATATTCAACTCCTTTTTGCGTGAATAGGTACTGTAGGGGCTTGTGGTCCGTGAATAGTCGAAACTTCTCCGCCAAAAGGTAATGTCGCCAAATCCGAAGGGCAAATACAACTTCCGCCAACTCCAAATCATGAGTGGGGTAATTCTTCTCATGAGTCTTTAGCTTACGGGAAGCATAAGCTATGGCCTGACTCTCCTGCTGCAATACACCTCCAAGTCCTTGTAAGGACGCATCGGTGTAGACTAGATACTCAACTCCCGGTATCGGCAATGTTAACATAGGTGCTGAGGTCAACTTATCCTTCAACTCATCAAATGCCAACTCACATGCATCACTCCAGATGAATGGCACACCCTTACGAGTCAGATGTGTCAAAGGACCCGCTATCTTCAAAAATCCCCGAATGAACCTCCAGTAGTATCCTGCTAGTCCCAACTACGGATCTCCGTCGGTGTCGTGGGCTGTCCCCACTCCATCACCACGGATACTTTCCCCGGATCAACAGATATCCCCCGGTCGGAAATAATATGTCCCAAAAACTGAACCTCCTTCAGCCAAAATCCCCACTTCTCATATTTTGCATACAGCTCGTTCTGACGTAGCGTCTACAAAACTTACCTCAGATGCTCGGCGTGCTCCTCCTCTGTCTGGGAGTAAATCAAAATATCATCAATGAAGACAATGACAAACTGATCTAGGAAATCTCTGAACACCCTATTCATCAAGTCCATAAACACTGCTGGAGCGTTGGTCAAACCAAAAGGCATAACCCGAAACTCGTAGGAACCATATCTCGTTAAGAACGCAGTCTTCGAGATGTCCTCCTCCCTGATATGCAACTGATGGTATCCCGATCACAAATCAATCTTCGAGAAGAAAGAAGCTCCCCTCAACTGGTCGAATAAGTCATCGATTCGGGGTAACGGATATTTATTCCGTATCGTGACCTTATTCAACTCTCGGTAATCCACACACAACCTCAACGATCCATCCCTCTTCTTTACGAACAACACAGGGGCACCCCACGGCGAAGTACTCCTCGGTATAAACCCCTGACCCAACAACTGCTCAATCTGATCTCGTAGCTCTCGCATCTCTGCCGGAGCCATACGGTACGGTGCGCGTGCTATAGGTCTCGTATCTGGTAATAAGTCTATGACAAAGTATATCTCTCGACTGGGGGGTAGGCTTGGTATCTCCTGAAACACATCAGAATACTCCCTGACAACTGGGATCGAATCTAAAGGAATCACAACCTCCTTAGAGGTATCCTCCTCTATGTAATACAAATGAGTGGTCGAGCCTCCCTCTGGGCGAGGCATCGCCACTACAAACATCTCTTACCCCGGAATGGCAAAAACAATGCTCCCAACGAAGCAATCAATCATGGCTCTATAATCTGCGAGCCAATCCATACCAATAATCATATCGTGCACATGCATATCTAATACCAACATGTCTGCAGGTAATACCAAACTACCAATCTCTACCCCCACTCCCCGACATATAAAGAAAATAAGCGACCCACTCCCCAATGGTGAGTCTACACACGTCACTGTGCTCTCTGCTGTGGCTAACAACCCTAAGGCTTTCGCAAAATGTGTAGCTATAAAACAATGCGTTGCCCCCGTATCAAACAAAACTCGACCCATAGTGCCATGGATAGGAAACATACCCTTAATCGCGGGTGGGGCCTGTGGAGCTGCTGCCTGCTAAAGCTGGTATACTCTCCCATACTGCAGCTGCCCCTGCTAAATTGGGACCACTGGAATGGGTGGCAATGCTGCCATCTGTGGTGACGCCGGGAGGGCGGCGAGAAACACAGGTCTCTGCGGCTCCTGTCGAGCACCCTGCTGCTGCTGCGGGGCCCTGCCCCTATCAGGACAATCCTGGCGTTTATGGCCAATCTTGCCACAAACGAAACACTTCCCCAGGAAGTTCCCCCCTCTCTGTCCCTACTGCCCCCGGCCCTGGTGGCCGTTACCGTTCCTCCACTAGCCCTGCTGGCCCTACTGAAACTGCTGTTGACCATTCTGACCCTGTTGGTTCTGATGGCCGTTCGGACCCTGATGGCCCTGGCGAAAACCTCCCTGTCCGTGCCTAAAATTTCCCGACCTGAACCTCTTATGATCCCCCTACTGGGGACCCTGGTCGCCCTGTCTCTACCCCTGAACATATTGTGCCCCATTGGCACTATTTCCTCCAGTCCTGCCCTGATGGATGGACTCTCCTGATCGCTTGCCCTCAGCCATATGAAAGCAGTGATCCTGGCAGTGTAACAGTGCAGCGTTAACCACATCAGAGTAAGTGGCCAATGATAGGTTCCCCAACAAATGCTGACGAATCCTCCAAGTCAACCCGTCAGTAAACTTCTGTATCTTCTTTTCCTCTGTCGGTATCTCATCCGGAACAATGTTCAGAAGATTAGTGAATTCGGCCTCATACTCGGCCACAATCTTACCCTCCTGCTTGAGGCTCATCAACTTCCTCCTCATCTCCGTGTGAACAGTTGACGGAAAGTATTTGCATTCGAACCGCACCCAAAACTCCTGGATAGTGAGAGTATATCTCTCCTCCATGGTGGTAATAGACTCCCACCACTGCAGTGCAGACCCCACTAGCTTAAAGGTAGCTCGTATCTGCTTCTGGACATCGGTGCACTGATACATCCTCAGGTGCCACTGAATATCCTTCCTCTACTGACTCGAAACCACTACATCAGAGCTACCTGCAAACTCCGGTGGGTGTGCTTTCTGAAAAGCATCACGTACACGTTCCCAAGCAGACGGGAATGCATGTGCTTGAACTGATGCGGCTATCGGCGCCTGAGGTGGTGCCTGCTGAACTATGGCTAGTGAGGCATTCACCGCCAGAGCCACAATGGCTGCAACTTCGGTGGCATTCATCGTGCCCTGAACTGGTGCGGGCTGTGGTTCTGGCGTTGCATCCCTGGGAATCTTTTGTGCACGTAGTGGAGGCATTCTGAAACAAGAATAAAGTCTATAAGTTCGCAGTTATAAACTCAAAGTAGCTGAAGAACGTAGCATAAACAAAAGAATACAACAGTCCTAAAATATAGGGCTCTACATCAAAGAAAGCTCAGCGGAAACATAATATGCCGTACAGATCCTAAAGGACACTAAAACCTGATGCTCTGATACCACCTGTGATACCCCGACTAATTAAATACCAGGTATCTACTCCTTTATTAAATTAATACAAAATGTCAAGTTGGTCCAGTTAATAGCATCACTGTCGAAAACATTTTTATAGTTACTAACCACCTAGTATTTAAAAAGTAAGTTGCCAAATTTTAATTTAAGTCTGATTAACATACAATAAAATAATAATGGAAGAACAACATAATCCATTCACCATAACGAAGTAATGAAATAACCAACAAATAATAATAAGTCCGGAGGAAAACTCCTCACAACAATCCCACAACTAAAAATAATATGACAAGTCTGAATCCTGAATTAATTACATGCCAAAAGTCTAAAAATCTGAAATAAATGAAATGTCTCTAAAAGAAATGGGCGACATGCCCTACAACTGATAAATGCTGAATATAGAGTCAAGATAGATGAAGCGTCTACAAGCAAAGGCCTGTAACTTCCACAAACAGCTACAGCTCGTCACCTGAATGAGGATCCTAAGCATGGTGTCCTTGTGGCTGGGCACCTAAAATGGTTTTTACAAAAATAGATTTGAAAGCAAATGGGTCAGAGCCCGAAAGTGGAAATCATTTTAAAAACAGCAAGTGTTTTAATAACATTAAAACATTAAATGCAAAATACATGTTAGGACGTGCACTCACATGAAATTCTCACCTCTCGACTACATGTGCACTCCTATCGTACCGTACCCATCTAAATAACATACATAACTAACCAAACCGTAATAAGTTCTACCCCTTACTACTCGATTCCCATAATACATTCTAGCGTTATGAATTAAATAGAGGGCTTTACTTAAACTCAGATTCTCAATTAGTAATACAATTCACTATCGGTTAACCCGTTATGTTTTCTCAAAACATTACCATAAGTATATTCACAATACCAACATGAAAGTTCCTATTAATTAAGTGTATATTATTCACGTCATAAATATACAATACAAGCACCCCGAGACTAGCTGCGGTGCACACATACTCTGCTATCCATCCCGGTACATCACGTACATAAGGATCACGCATTCCGAATCTCTCTGGAATCGTTCTCAGATAACTACATCACAAACAATGGAGGTGAACACAGTCACATCACATGGGTCACGTACATACCTACGCTCCCACGATCAGTAGACTTATTAATATCCCAATAAGTCCTTCTCTGACCTATGTTCTCGAGGTACCAATCTAGATCCGGGCAACACAAGGATTAGAGGGCCCTAAGCGAACGTAAACCTCCCGTGATAGCAAGTATAGTAGGTATGTCATACACATAAAATCATATACATATACTAAGTATGCACACATCTTAGTAGTCACCATTATATAGTTGTGGTATACTTCTCATTCTTGTACCGACATATAATGCTACACAATTTATATATTCCCGGTTAATATAATTATTTGGGCCGTCAATAATTCTCGCATCGTAATAGACACTCACGTCCTGATTCATAATTTCCCTTAGGTTCAAACTACACTTCTAGGTTTTACTCCTCATTATATCCCAAATATCCCAAATATATCAATTAATACACAAGGAAGTTTTATCTCTACATATAAACAAGGTTACGGAACACTCGGGATCAAAACAAGCTAAAAAGCCTAAACTGTCAACTCGTTAGAAGTCTCGTTCGAACGAGGTTGTTCGAACGAGAGTTCGTTCGAACGAAGTGGGCCTTCTAATGAGATCTCGTTCAAACGAAAGTCATCGAATGAACATCTCTCTCGTTAGAAGTTAAACTGTCAACTCGTTAGAAGCTCGTTCGAATGACCTGGGTAGGTCTTCTAACGAGTGGCCAGATTCGAGCCCAGATTTTTCTTAACTCGTTTTTCCATCTTTTCTTCCACTCTAATCTCATCTAAACATCAATTCAACAATTGTTCAAGGTTTCTAATCGTTCCTAAACAAACTTAGGTCACATTCTAACGTGTTTTGTGGAATTAATTCATCCTAAATATCATCCAAATATCAAATTTCTACATCTTCTTCCCCAATCACAATAACATGAACCCTAGAAATTAAATTCATCCATAGACATAAATAAATCCGTTTTTATGGTATAAAAGATTTATTTTTCTCTGAATAATCATCCTAACATTGTTCTATGTGCAATCTCCTCATAAATTTTATAAATCACTACATCCAATTCAATGGGTTTTTATCATTCTCCAAGAACAATGGAATTTTATAAATTTCCTACTCATGGAAGAAGCATTATTTGCAAAATATGTAATTAAACCACTTGCCTTATGTGTATCTCTGATTTTTATGTCGAATTGATGAAGTGTTCTCTCTCTCTCTCTGCAGAATTCTCCTTTCTTCTCTCTCTCTACAAGCTTTCTTCTCCAAAGTGACAATGGTGGCTAGGGTTTGCCTTAGGAACTCTTTTGGAACTAATTTCAATAACTTCCGTAGCCCCTTAGGTTATTAGTGGGTTTAGTGGGTAATTGCCAAATCAGATATTAATTCCTAATTTTTGTGGGTTTTAATTTCCAAAAATCCAAAATTACCAAACTACCCTTATACGTTGCCGGTATGGCCTAAAAATGCCCCGGGACCCAAACTAAACCCACGGCTAGTGTTTTCTGACTATTTCAACCCTTCCGGACGCGTTGGTGCACTCAAAACGACCATACGGTTAATAGAAATGGAATTCACTTTTTAATTAAAATAATTATATTCCTGACGCGACTGTCACACGCGTCTCAACAAAATTTCCCAAATTGCCGTATATCAATCTCACGACAAATTTCATAATTTCCATATTCATACATTATAATCAAATACCAACTCGCATCTCGCTAGTATTTTAATCCGGATTAATTTCCAATTAATACACATTTAATTCAATTAATCCCATTTATAAATATCACAAAAAATACGGGGTATTATAATTTATGGTCAAATCCTAATATAGGGAGATTTAAACTTAATATCTCTTGCTATAGAGATCATCATATTCATCTGGGAGGTGGTTCCATCCTTAGAGACTGTCATGGAGATTTCATTTGGGCTATTTCAAATTTTCAAGCTTCTAGTTCTTATCAAGAGATTCAATTCCAAGCTTTGAAAGAGGGTTTGCAATTCTGCTCAGACCATAACTTTTTCTACATAGATATAGAAGCTAATTCTAGAAAGTTGGTTTAGTTTTTATCCTCCTCTGATGCTGCTCAAATCCATTGGTCTGCTAGATCCAACTTTAATTTGGCTCAAGTTCTTTTTAAAAGGTTACTATGTTCAAGATCTGTCTGCTCAAAATATGGAAATCAAGTGGCTTCTCTGCTATCCAAGCGTGGGTCATCCCTTTAAAGAATCATATGTTATTCAAATCAATATGACCCCCCCAAGAAATATCAAAATTGCTATTAGTCAATATGCTCATTAATGTAGTTGCTTTTGTTTTTTCTATTCTGTAAGCCATCTAGAGAGGGCTGTTCTCTCTAATTTTCAATAATATTTTTAGTTTTAAAAAAAATATTACTGTTTAGCTAACATTTAAAACGCATAATACTAAAGGGGAACAATAGACATATTCATGCCTGTAAAAAGTCATTGGAAGAATCCGATTGTACGATTGTATTCCTCTCGAGAAAATAGTAAAGATGCCTTCTTGGACGATCTTGCGAAGACTTGGTTTAGCTCTTCAAAATTTGGGTTGAAAGTTAATTTAGATGGGGTTTAGCTTTTGTAGATGAGAGGAGGTATAAACATGGGAGGTTACTTCTTTTTGAGAATGTTAGAATGTAGTTTGAAAAAAACCTAAACCCATGCATTTTTTATTTTAATAAAATAAAAGAGTTTGAATCTAACACAAACGCTACAAAAAAGACTCCAATTTCTGCCTACTGCTAGAGAGAACTGGTTCGCCCCCAGGGCCGAGCCGGTTTGAATGCCCTGACACCTGAAGTCCCCCAATTTTTATATAAAAAGTTTTAATTTCTCAAAGTAAATCCCGATTTAAATTTCATTTTACATAAATAAAGACCAACATTTTTTTAAGTATAAAAATTAATTAATTCCAATTTATTTTTCTCTAAATTTTAATTTCTGAGAGATTTCACAGTTTGACAATCACGGGTGGTTACATTTTACTACCTCCAAAGAGACAACATATTTTACTTCCGTAGTCAAATCAACAATACATGGTTGCTTGATACTCCTCCAAGTTATGGATTCACCTCCTATGTTAAACACATATTCTAAGGTTGGTTTCCTAGAATATTATTATAATGAAAGTCTGAGTATGTGTACCCTAAAGGTAGAAGACCATTCGGTGAGTAAATCAACACATAATATTTATTCATTTTGAGGTACTTGAGAATATGCTTTACTATAGTCCAATGCTCCTCACGTAGTTACACTTGAATCTGCTAATCATGCTAATAAAAAAGTATATATCTAGTCTAATATGTAACATAACATACATGAGGTTTACCATCACCAAAGAATTAGGTATTTTCCTCATCCTCTCTATCTAATAGGTGTCTTAGGACATTAATCATTAGATAGGAGTGATTCCATGCATAAATGGAAGAAATAATTTCTTACAATCCATCCTAAATTTTGTAAGAACATCATCAATATAAGTGGCTTGGAATATGCAAACCATCCTATTTTTCCAATCATGAAAAAGCTTGATCCTAAGGATTTGACTGGATTCTCCTGAGTCCTTCATATTAAATTGACTTAACATATACACCCTTATGCTGAATAATACACGGATATCTCTCAAAGTATGGGATAACTTTAGAAGTTTAATGGGAGTTAATGAGAGGTCTTCATCTATTCATGGTTCCATAATACAGTGGTGGTTACAAGGAGGTAAATCAAAGGCATCTCAATGGATGTTTAAGGTTATTCCAGTTAACATTATCTAGGAGATATGGATTGCTAGAAATAAGCACTTTTTTGAAGCCAAACCTATGAGACCTAATTTTGTTATTACTAAGGCAATTTATAGAGTTTTAGAGCTGAATTAATATCTGAATTTCAAAGGAGGTATCTCTAATTTAAGTAAGGAATATAAGAGTCTTTTCTCTTTTAAATTCAAGCAACATTTATTTTACTTTCAAGTCTCTAATGCTTTAGGAATATCCACGTAGAGGAAGACTAAAACTCAATTGTGTAGGTAGATCAAAAATCAACTCAAGTATGGGAGTGTGTGTTATATTAAGAAATGAATTAGGGACATTTATATAGGCCCCTTTTTCTTTCGAATGTGTTTTAAGGATATAATAACCAACTTTCTTTTCGAAAAACCTTTTTCCAAATTTCAAACTGCACCAAGTGTGTGAACCTATTTTAGTTAATACCAATTTTATCTTGATCAACCCTAAACATGCATCTAGGTGATTAAATCAAATAAAATAAATGAGTTCACAAAAGTGATGCCGGATGTATGAGGAAACCTCTAAGCGAAAAAACCTCGGATGACCCAAGCCAGACAATCACTATAATGTGGTATTACAAAGTACAAAGACAGGCTTACTCAATAAATTGATCCCCATAAGTCTTGAAGATTTTCTAATATTAAACCTCTCCATCATAGTGCCCATGCAAATATCCTTTGCGATACTTGTCCACATCACACGCATCCACGAATGCCTTGGTGTCCACTGATGTAGCTTGGAAATGTTTATGGATTCCGAACACGAACTCCTTCGCTTCTTCACCACAAAACCCAATGATGTTCAAAGTGATGAACAACTCCAATGGTGCAAACAAAGATCACTTTTTCATATGAGAATAAAATCTCGGCTCTTTATAACTCTAAGGATGTTTTTAGACTTTGAAAACCTTAGAAAACTTGTGTAGAAAACGTACTATATGTAAGCTGATTTTCCGGACTGTACACTTATGAAATTATGAGAGAAACACGCCTTATATAATAAAATTAATTCCCACATCGTTCGAATGAAATCTTCCTGTCGCTCGAATGAAATACACGTGTCTCTCAAACGACATTGGTATCTCGCTTGAACGAGATTCAAAGTCATTCAAATCACTAAAAACTAGACTTTGTGATTTACACAACTGTAAACCATCTTTATCTCAGAATAAACATAGTTTAAATATTTTAAAACACTTTTTAATGAAAAAAATCCTAAATTTTTTTTTCGAGTCCCATAGACGTTACGCATTCATAACTGAATGATCTCAGAATGCAATGAAGATGTGAAACGTGCACCAAAATCATATCGGCATGATTATTCTTTAAAGATTGGCTGCAATGTCTTCAATAAACTTTATGACATAGACTGTGTGGGATCGTGACAAAAAAATCTATCAATGACTAAAAAATAATTATTTGTTCCTGAAATAAGTCAAATACTACAATGGACTCAACTGGAAATTTTGTCCTTACAAATCTCCCCCTTTGACTATTTCGGGACAAATCTGAAACAGTGAAATGCCTAAGCCAGGAAGTCAGGACGTATGACACCAAAATCCTATCCCATAAAACCCAAAATAAAAAATTACAGGACGAGACTTGTAAATGATGGTATGGAAAGAATGAGCTGTCTGAATGTGATGTGGACTTGAAATCTCGAATCTCTTAAGCATACCTACACACATGAAATAGACAAATACTCAGTGAAGTATAGAGGTACAAATAATATAAAATATTTATGATACTAATATGAAATATTAATACCAATATGTAAAATCAAAATCAAATCATTTATTAGACATGTGAGCAAGATTAGATAACAAGATACCAATTTGTATAAACTAATCATGAAGGAATATGATCACAATAATGATACCAATGTGTAATGGAACAAACATACATGTTAAACAAACAAACTCTCCCCCTACATCATATACATCTCTCCCCCTTTTTGTCTCGAATAGACAATCGGTGAAAAAGATAAACAATTTATCCGTATATCTATAACAAGAATAATCATAGAAGTATATCTACATAAACATGAAACAACCAGGTAATAATGATCAAAAGATACCAAATTCGTAGCTAGCAAACAAGCATCACAAAAGATGGATCATCAATCGAAACAGATGTGATTAAACGAATTATGCAGTGTATGAATTAAACATGAATAATCACTATGTAGTTCATATGAAAAACACAGAAATACCAAAAACAGAATGATATGATCATTAATACGAAGCAGGTACTAAAGAGAAGAATCCAAAATTCCTCAGAAGGTTGCTCGAATGAATTGGCCTTGCCATTTGAACGACATAGGCAGGTTGCTCAAACCAGTTCATCAAGCGACCTTAAGATTCCCAAAACAGTAGCCTCTCACTTGGCGTAGACTTCAAACAGCCTTTGCGTGACCCTTCAAGCGACCATATCTGACACATTCATTTATGTGACTTGATCCTCGCTTGAACATAACTTCTCGCGACATCAGGTTATCGATCGAATGAAGTCTGATTGTTGTTTGAACGATGAAGAAAATTCTCAATTCCAGTGTTAAAAATCATAAAGTTTCACCCACTGAAAAAATTTCCTAAAAAAGTTAACTTGAAAGAGCAAACAACAGCAAAACAAACTCAAAAAGGGAAAAACAAAACAGACAAATAATGTGAGTTTCATGCCAACATAGAATCAATGTGCTCAAACATGAATATGTAGTGAATTGGTGTGAACTACAACAAATGAATCATAACTCCATCAAATTGAAATGCCCAAGTAGCTTTAATTGATAGATAAATGTCATCAAACTTAGGTTTAGCCATATGTGACGATTAATAAGATGAGCTAAATGAACTAAACAATCAACATACACACAAATCTAGAATTTTAACGATTCTACAAACAATAGAGTCATGATGCAATGTTTTAACACTAGGATTCGTGGTGCAAACCCGTTTAAATTTTTCCATACAAACTCCCTCAAACATATATATTTCTTTTCTTTTCTAGCTCTTTTTGAGGTTTCCATTTTTCTCAACTTAGAGAAATCCTATTGGCCCCATTTTGGCATATGATTATTTTTATAGCCTCAATTTTAAATGGTGGCTATCACGACATGGTTACTATTCACTCACAGGCCTTTCCCGTGAACACTCATCATTTTTTTTAATTTAAGCATTATTAATCCTCACGGTAAACGGTTCTTACATGAACACCTCTTCCTAAGTCTACTTATGCATAGATGATAAAATTGAGATAAGAACGTCTCACTAAACTCAAATATGCATGAGATGTCAAACATTCATATAAACTCGTGCATGTGTGAAAGGATGGCATATATACAAAGTCGAATTCAAATGCATTTCAACTTCAAAACAACCCCATTAAGACAATGGTTAAGATCATCCAACGCATCAATAATTATGACCAAATGTCCTATCCACATGGATAATGAATCGATGGGGGTCCAAGCACACTAATATGCCATATCAAACATGAAACACTCACAACATAAAAATAAATCGAAAATCATTTTGTGTTTTTCTAAAAATATTTTTGACCCAAAAATAAAATCTTTTATATCTTTCTCAAAAATATTATCAAAAACAAAATCTTTTTGTATTTTTAAAACAAGACTCAATAAATGAAAAAGAGTAATACAAACGATACACATTTCATAACACTAGCAAGATGTAAATTATGATGCAAGGACTAGCATATGAGAAACATGGAAACATAAACATCCTTTAGATCTAGCATGGGAAGAATCAAGTGCAACCAAACAATAACCATGAGCTTATTTCTTAAAGCCTCTAAGTTTAATTTCCAAACCCAAGTAGGTGTGAAATTATGCATGGGGGTTTTGGGAATCGAAACGACTTTATTCCTTAACTTCCTAGGAGCATTCCTAAGGTCATAGCAAAAACATCTTAGGTGTCCTTTTCTACTGTAATGAGTGCAAGTGTAAACACGACGGGAACGATTACCAAAATGTCGACCTTTCCTTATGTTCCTAGTCAGCTCTCTCACACGATTGGTATTGGCTTTAAGAATGGGAACAACTCTATCATCATAGACTATACAAAACCTATATCCTTTGATTTGGACGGTGCCTAACATGCTATCTAACTTCTCCGACCTAGATTTCAAATCAAGCTTAACCTTACTCGAGTCTTTCAGTCTCTCCTCTGACTCACTAATCCTAGACCCAAGAAAATACCTAGACTCTTCAAACTCTAAAATCTCCTTCCTTAAGGCCTCCATCAAACCACGAAGACTATCTCTCTCTTTCTGCACATATTCTAGATTCTCCCTAAGAGTTTTCTCTCGTTCCCTAAGATCCTCGATCAAAGCATCATTATTCTCTACGACACACTCATTCAACTTAGCTTGTAATTTTAAGTTTGAAATTTTCTCCTTTATCGCTTTCGCATACAACACACCAAAGGCAACTTGTAACTCTCTTATATCAATGTCCTCTTCCTCACGAGCTTCACCCTCACTCATTTGGGATACACACTAAACTTCCTCGAAAGTGTCATTCACATGAGAATCTTTATGGGAAGATTTATCGCCATCGCTCACATGACATGCCAGGAACGCTTAAAAGTTATGATCAATGTGGGAACTCTCTCCCTCTTTCGATTCACTATCACTTAAGGTGGCATTATATGCTATCGGTTTCTTTCCCTCCTTATTAAGTCTAGTGGGACACTCAGCTACCTTATGACCATACCCCTCACACCCAAAACACCTATGCTACTCAACCCTCTTAGCATTCTCACTCTTATCTTTAGGGGAGGGATTGACCTTGTTGTTCTTGGATTTGTCAATTCGTTTGGCATCTTTTGATTGCTTTTGGAACTTAACAAACTTTTTGAACTTCTTTTCCAACAAGGCTACATCCTCAAAATCAGAATTGGAATCGTCATTCAAAGCTTTACTTTCCTCCTTCCGGGCTTTCAAATCAATACCCTTTTCCTTCTTTGGCACTTGCTTGGAGGTAAACATATCGAGTTAATAGGTTTGTAAGTCACCTACAATCTCTTCAAGTTTTTATCAAATGAATCATACCCAAGGAGTTCAAAACGGTCACTTTAGCATTAAACCTACTCGGCAACGACCTTAAATTTTCTATATGACACGACTGTCGAGTATTTTCTCTCCTAAGTTAAACGACGAGTTGAAAATATTGGACAACCTATCTCACTCTCTAACATCTTAATCGTCTGAAACTGTGTAATGAGGTTTTGAAGTTTAGACGCCCTAACCGTGCTCATGCCCTCGTGAGTAAGTGCAAGAATATCCCAAGCTTCTTTTGCAGTTTAACACGTCATTGTTCTATTATACTCTTTCGGTGTGATATATGAAGAAATAATGTGAAGTCCTTTAGATTTGTAAAGTGAAAGTATATGTTTGGCTTCGGTCCATGAAACAACGGGTTTTAAAGTAGTAGCCTCACCCTCTCGTGTAATTGTTGGATTTTAACCCTTTTCGAATGCTAACCACACACGTTCATCAATTGATTTCAAAGAACTTCTCATTCGCATTTTCTAATAACCATAGTTAGTGCCATAAAAAATGGGAGCTCTAAAACTTTCATAGTTTCCAAAATTCATCCTTAAAAACTCAAGGGATTAACACAACAAAAAATATGTTTCTATCTCTGATACCAATTTGTATGCCCCTTTTTCTTTTAAATGTGTTTTAAGGATGTCAAAATCAACTTTATTTTTGAAAAATATTTTTTCAAATTTCAAACCCCACCAAGTGTGTGAACCAATTTTAGTTAAGCCCAATTTTATCTTGATTAATCCTAAACATTCATCTAGGTGATTAAATCAAGTAAAACAAATAAGTTCACAAATGCGACGCCAAATGTATGAGAAAACCACTAAGGGAAAAAACCTCCGACAACCCAAGCCAGACAATCACTATGACATGGTATTACAAAGTACAAAGACAGAATTACTCAACGACTTGATCCCCATAAGTCTTGAAGCTTCTCTAATCTTTAACCACTCCTCCACAGTGCCCATACGAATATCCTTTCGTGATACCTATTGACAACACACGCCTCCACGAATTCCTCGGTGTCCATCGATGTTTCTTGGAAACATCTACGGATTTCGAACACGAACTCCTTTGCTTCTTCACCGCAAAACTTAACGATGTTCAAAGTGATTAACAACTCCAATAGTGCAAATAAAGATCACTTTTTCTTATGAGAATGAAATATCGGATCTTTGAAACTCTAAGAATGTTTTCAGACTTAGAAAACCTTAGAAAACTTGTTCATAAAATAACTATATGTAAACTTATTTTTTGGAGTGTACACTTAAGAAATTCTAAGAGAAATATGCCTTAAATAATAAAATTAAGTCGACACAGCGTTCGAATGAAATCTTCCTGTTGTTCGAAAAAATAAACATGTCGCTCGAAAAACATTGGTATCTCTCTTGAACAACATTCAAAATCTTTTAAGCCACTGAAAATAAGAGTTTGTGATTTACCCAACTCTAAACCATCTTTATCTCAGAATAAAAGAAGTTTAAATATTTTAAAACACTTTTTAATAAAAACAATATCCTAAAACATTTTTTCAAGTCCCATAAACATTACGCATTCATACCTAAGTGATCTCAGAATGCAATGAAGATGTGAAACGTGCACCAAAACAATATCGGCATGATTTATCTTTGAAGCTTGGCCGCAACATCTTCAATAAACATTATGACATAGACTGTGTGGGATCGTGACAATAAAAAATCTATCTATGTACAATGTTTTGTTCCGAGAATAAGTCAAATATTTTAATGGACTCAATTGGAATTTTTTTCCTTACAATTTATTTAGGAATCTTCAAAGATCTTTGGCAGAGGTTCCACTCTTAAAGCTTAAGAAAAAGCTATTATGGTTGGCATTAATTTCTATAAGGAGAAAAATCTTTCTAATATAGATATTGAAACTGATTCAAAAATCATTTTTGATATTCTCTCATCCTCTTCAACATTCACTCCATAGAATATTCGATCATCTCTTAAAGAAATCAAGGACTTCCTCTAGAGTAACCACTGATACATCAAGTTGTGCTCTAGAGAAGCTAACAAACCTGCAATCCTGCTCTCCAAAAATGGAATTCATAAAAAATTCTCTTCAGTTTTCTTTAATTTTTTAGAGATTCTTAGTGCTATTAGAGTAGCTATTATAGCTGACTCTCCAAATTCTCCCATAAACAGGTCTTTAATGTAATAGTTGTCAAGTTCTTATAGTTATGAGCCATTTAGAGCGGGCTATTCTTTCTAATCTATCAATAAATTTATTTTATTTAAACAATGTTCTTATTATGCACAAAAGTTTAATTTGGGCATTGATAAAAAAATGATTTGGTTACCATATCAAACTGGATGTTCCAAGACCTTCACGCTTGCTTTAGTCCATAAATGGATCTCTTAAAATTGCACATCGTTCTTTATAGTCTACTGTCTATTAATCCTTTGGGTTGCATCATATAGATGTACACGTTAAGACTAACATTTAAGAATTTAGTCTTGATGTCCACTTGAAAAATCTTGTAATCAAGATGAACCACAATGAATAAAAGAATCCGGATAAACTTTAACATGGGTGCCAATGAGAAGGTTTTCTCATAGTTAGTACCTTATTTTTTTAGTAAACTGTTTCGTAATAATCCTTGCCTTGAAGGTTTCTACCTTCCCTCCTACCTCTATTTTCGTGTTGTACATCCAGTTGGATCCGATGGGTTTTATCCCATACGACAAGTTTACACGTTCTCAAACTTGATTCGAATATATTAAATCCATCTAAATATTCATAGCCCTAAGACAACTCTCAGAGTCCTTTTCTTTGAATGCCTCGTTGCTCGTTTTAGTATCCGATTCATGTTCGTCTGGGATTTCACTGAAGTATTCACCCAAATACACTAACTTGTCAAGCTGGCGCCTGACCCCTTCCACTACAACATAGCTCCACCAGTGGTTCAATATAAGTGACATGCATATCCCGATCACCGTTAATACTCCCATTACTATTAGTTAGTGTATTATCGAGATCAGGGTGAATTTCGTCCTGTACGAGTGGTTCAAAAGAAATTAGTTGGTCTTTCCCTCTTATCTCTTATAATATTAACTTGCTTTTAGGTATCTGGTCCAATAAATAATCTTCCTTTAAGTATCGATAATTTGTGATAAAAAAATACTCTTTGTCCTTAGGATACAAAAATTGACTGCCTTTGGTTCATTTTCGGTAACCTACAAAGAGAGATACACATGTCATTAGTTCAAACATTCGCATCTTCTTCCTTGACAAGTGTGATATGTAACCATATATCTGAACATGTCTTAGGTTAGGCTAGCACCTAGTCCGTAGTTCTATGGGAGTTGTTGAGACAGAGTTGTAAGGAACTAAGTTTAGTAAACAAGTAGTCGTTTCTAATGCATAAGTTGTAAAAGAATCTAACAAATCTTAATATCTCATCATATATCTAACCATATCCAAAAGAGTCACTTTCCTCCTTTTTGCTACACCATTTCGCTTTGTAGTTTCTGCTGTAGATAATTGAGATGTAATACCCGCCTCTTATAGATGATTCCAAAACTCTCCTAAGAGAAATTCACCCACGTGATCAAATAATAGGGTTTGGATTAGGTTACCATGCCCATGGTCCACCTCATCCTTATGTTCCTTGAATTTATCAAAGGCTTGAAACTTGTGGTACATATGGCGCACACACACACACACCCCTCGAGTAATCATCAATAAAAGGGATGAAATACCAAAAACAACCTCTTGCCCATATATTCATGAGACCAAATTAATCAAAATGAAACAACTCCAACATATATTTAGCTTTATAACCTTTAGCCATAAAAGGCCTCTTCGTCATTTTACCTTTGAAAAGGTATTCATAGACTGGAAGTACATCCACTTCCAATGAGTTTAATTACCCATTTGAAACTAGTATGTGAATTCCTTTTAGATTAATATTACTTAAGTGTAAGTGATGATAAAAATATGTTTGGTTCAACTTAGAAGGTTTCTTTCTATTTAGGTTATTTCCATTTAAATTATTCATTTCAATATTTAGCAGCAATGGCGTGACAAGCTTTATAACATATAAATAATTTTCCAGTGTACCAAAATAGATAAAAGATATTCCACTTTTGATAACAACATCTTTATCAAAATAACTAAATATCCATTCATCATAAACTTACAAACTGAGATTAAATTTCTTTCAATAGTGGGTACATACAAATAATCTTCAAAATAATCTTTATGTCTCCACTGAGGTCTAAAGATAGATGTCCTACTACTAATACTGATGTTTGTTGATGTTACCCATGAACATGAACATTTCCCCTTCACTGAGCTTTCTGGTTACCTAGAATCCCTACAAAGAATTACAAATATGATTAGTGGCTCCAAAATCTACACATTAGGGACCACTGTATTGGACCACAAAGCACGTATCAATGGCTAAGGATACATTATCACTTTTATTCATATATTTATCTAATTAGACCATGAACTTATTCCTCCAATGTCCTGATTGTTTACAAATGTAACACTTACATTTTGGATGTTTCCCTTCTCCCCGAGTCTTAATCACTATTTTAACCACCGCAGGTTGTACCTTAGACTTTCCATTCTTCCTTTTCTTAATTTTCGGGATGGAAGAATAGGGGCTTCTCATAGAAACCTGAAAAATACCTTTTTTCTTGATGATATTTTTTATATCTCGGAGTTTTTAAGTAGCTGAGCCAAGGAGTAATAAAATTTGTTCATATAATAGTTCTTGAGAAACTTATTAATGACTCTAGGAGTGATTGAAGCAAAAAATTGATCTTGGTTTCCCCCGTTGATTTATGTTCTAATCACTTCCAATTCCCCCAGTATGGACATAATCGTTTAAAATGGTCATGAACGAATGTAACATTAACCATATTTGTATTTATTAGCATTGCCATATTATCGAGCCTTGTGATAAGATTTTGATACTAAAATATGTCCTTAAGATTCTGAATCATAAGAAATTGACATATTATGATATTGGTACGACAACACATTGGTCATAAAGGATAATATATAGCAATGAGCCATCTGATTAGCCTTTTTCCACCTATCACAAGCCTGAACTTTCGACTCGGATGCCTCTTTACTAAGATTGGCAAGGCATGGTTTGGTTAAAAAAAATTATAATCCTCAATAGCGAGGACAATGTCTAGGTTTGTTTTCCAATCAATGAAATTCATTCCAGTTAATTTGTTTTTCTTGAAGATTGAAACAAGTGTCCTGAATGTTGAGCCCATTTTTGAAATTTAATAATCATCATTTGGAAAAATTAATTTCAAAATAAATATGTGAAAATTAACTTGTGATTAAATTTTCATTTGGCTTCACTCTACTGATAATTAGAAGTAATCTTGTCGAGCATTCTAGCCCCCTTGTGAAGTAAGATTTTTCGTTGTGAGCTTAAATCACCTCACCCTAAAATAAACATATTTTTTATCCTTTATTTATGTTATCCGAAAATTCTAGGAAACCTCTATTCAACATAGTCAAATTGCCGACGTCTTTTTGTCCCACAATTAATGATAGTGACTCCATTGGAGAGGATACCATTAAATATATATAAGTTTATACCATCATTTCAATCTTGAAGATTCAATATATCTGTGTAGAACTTCCACATGTGTTGTAGCTACGTACCCTGCACGAAGATCAGGCATGGCGCCCCTGTGGTAGGACACCTAAAAGGTTTTGAAAAGATTTTTTTTATCAACGGTTAGAACCTAAAACTTTTGAAAATATTTAAAAAATAGTTTTTGAGACGGCTAATTATACCCGTCTCAAAAACTATGTTTTAAAGACTATATTTTGTCTGTCTCAAAAAATAGGGTATTAAAAGCAACTTTTTTTTGTTGTGTTATCAACACCTCATCTGGTGGAGTTGTTTACAGCCTTATCATTTTGGCATCGTCTGTGGGAACGAGAGGATTCATCTCTTCTTCCTTTGTTTCTTGACCTCACCGGAGACTCTGGTGGTGAACTAGACCTCCCCATTTCCTTGGAGCTGTTTCACAATTGAAAGAGATCCAATAAGGTTCTCAAGCTCACCATTCTTTTAATCACAGCTCAAACTTCAGGATAACACATTGAACCTGAATTACCACTACCTCTTCCACTAGCTGGTGGTGGAGGACCTAGTTCCAGTCAAGCACCACCTCTCTCCGAGATGGCTGAGGTGGTAGTAGCCTTAAAATCCTTGGTGTCCAGCCAGCAAGTGTGTTCGGTTGGTTCATTCTTAGCATCACCGTCGAAAACTAAAATCCAATTAATTACCTAACATTTAATTAAGATAGTGTGAAAACATTTTCCAATTAAACTTTAAACCAATTAATTTAATAAATTCTGAACATGTAAATATAAACCATACACAAGAATTAAATGCTTTTTTTTACCAAGCTTGGTTAATTTTAATGCAGACCAATGTATAAATTTGGCCTTAACTAGCACAATTTTGATATAGTAGTTGACATCATACTCCATGCATATCAAAACCCTAAACGTATATGTTTGAGAAGTCTTCATTAACATTCAATCCATGCAACTGAATCAACAATTCATTTATATTCAATGTTGTTGTTTATTACATCTGCAAGTTTTTTGGAAGGGTGATGAATTTGAATCGTCAATGCTGTTGTTTATTACATCTGCAAGTTTTCTTGTTTAGTGGGCCAGAAAGCTACTACTTTGTGAATAAATGCCATTTTTCGTCTCCTTTTCACCAGGAATCCACATTGCTCAGGTGACTTCTAGTTTCGTTTAGATTCTCGCAAGAAACGGTTACATCTCAACAATCATTCTTCTGTTGAAGATGTCCTACAAGGTAGTCCCTTGATTACGTGCCGACATTGGAACCAGATTGATTCAGTTGAAGTCGAATCCATCAAATCAATAGAGTTTCCAGATTGAGAATCATGTGTAGCAACCATTTCCTGACCTTGGGTTTTGCATTTAACTTGTAATCTGAAAGGCACTATCTTTTCGCTGTATCTAAAATCACGCTTGGGAAGAAAATGCTGAGGCAGATTCAAAGAACATGGAGCTTTAAATAACAAGTTGGTAGGGCCTCTATAAGAATCAGATCCAGTACCCTTTGAGACCAGCACCCGAATAGCCTTTCTTGAAATCCCTTCTGCTGTTCTGTTTTTAGTAAAATCACAGTCACTTCTTGAAACAACTCTTCCATGTGAAAAGCGCAACTCATAAACCTGCTGAGGCCATATGGGACTAGATCCAAGCACCAAAATTACTCTGTCGATACTTGGAATCTCACTGACCATCAATTGAAGAGAAGTTTGGAGACTAGCAACTGTTTTCATCAATTTTTCAAATCTTCTTGTTCCCTGCTTTACCTCTCTCTTTCTCCGAGCATGAATTCGCCGCATAGGTGGCTTCAGTTCAGTTTTTGCAAGAACTATGTCCCAGTACTTATACTCGGTATGTAGTGAATCAAATTCAAAACGGATATCCTGCAAGATGGTGGGGATTTGCTGGTGTATGAAAAGGACGAACCCTAGGATGTCAATGACGATGTGGAAAATTGAAGAGCAATCGATAGAGTCTGCTACCGTCTCGATGTCCGTAAACTCCACCTTCGATTCTCCTCCTCCTTCCATTGCCTGCATCTTCAACCTCGGTTTGCAAGCGTATGCAGATAAATAGACAGTGGCACGTTACTCTGGTCTCTCAATTCCAAATGTAAAAGGCAGGCTAATCAACCCAACAAAACCTAGAAACACAAGAATTAAATGCTAACTGAATCAAATACTGAATAGATAACGCTGGATAAAAATTTCCAGTTCACAGTTACAAACCAAACTATAATTAATACTCAAACCAACTAAGAAGAACTACAAGTGAAACTGAGTATAACTCTGCTAATGAGAATGGATGACACATGCCCTAACTAAGATATCTGAACTAGGAATTGAATGAAATGAGAGAAGCGTCTAATCTCAAATAACCCGCAACTTCCACAACAGCTGCAGCTCGACAACCCATCCAAGTATCTAGAATCGGTGTCCCTGTGGCTGGGCACCTGTACTAATACATATATATATATATATATATATATATATATATATATATAGCAAAAGAGAAAAGAGATGCAAGAAACGGGCAGAGCCCAATGTGTAAAAATATTTGTTTTAGCAAGTATTTAAAACCGCATTAAAGCAAGTATTATATGCATGTTAGATCGAACTCTCACATGAGATCCTCACCTCTCGATGAGTGTGCACGCCTAATGTACATCTAATCCAACCTAGTTATGTCGTTAACTAACTAGTCTGACTACCTCCCTATTCTCACATTATTATGGGAGTTTGCTCATGACATTCTAATGTGTCCGGCGTGTATTTCACCTTTTCATTTACCAAATTAATATATAACAGTTATGGTAGGAAAATTGTCATTATTAACTGTTCAAAACGTCCCAACAATTTACTTACATACTTTACCAAAGAGTTCATTATAAAAGCATGTATATTATTCTCAGCACAGATATACAAATAGGACACCCCTAGGCTAAGTTGTGGTACACACATACTCTGCTATCAAATCCAGGTACATCATGTACATGAGGACTACGTGTTCTGAATCTCTCAAAAATCGTCATAATAAGTCAAATCACACATATTGGAGGCGAACATAGTTCACATACCCATGGGTCATGCACATACCTACGCTTCCATGGTCAGCTGATTTATTAACTCACAAATAAGCCATTCACAGTCCTATGTCCTAAAGGTACCGATCTAAATACCCCCCGTAGGCACACAGAGATTAGATGACCCTGATTAGAAAGCCGACCACCCGTGATAGGAACTATGGTAGGTATGCTATACACATAATATATCAAATATAAGTATGCTCACAACCCATCAAATCAAACGGTATACACACAACCAAATATCATATTCCAAACTTATTTTAAATTACTATATTCCCTCTCTCGTAATATATTTCTAATGATAATATGTCACCCGAAAATCCTTAATACAAAGTCATAATCCGTTCACAATTAACCCCTAATTTTTATTCTTATAAGTTCCATTTCTTCAGAACTAATATCGTAAGTATTTATCACTTAATACTCTCGACGCATTATAATTACGATTATCTCTCTCTCGTAGTCTTCAAGGTAAACTCACCATTCCTAATGTTTAAATCATTATACCTAAACAACTCCCAATAATTATGCACTATTTTGGATTCATCAAACACTAATTTTTCTCACTCAAATTGACTGTTTACACAAATAGGGGAAAAATAGGAAATTCTCTAAAAATTAGGAATCTCGCTCGAACCAAAATGGATCTCGCTCGAATGACTTCCACGTGTCGTTCGAACGACTTCGCGAGACAACCAATCTCGCTCGAATGACTTCGAGCGAGATCTCGCGACCTGGACTGTTTCATCTTCAACCTTGGACAACTTCGTTTTCACCATTTTTCAACCCTAAAACCTCTAAAATATCATCCTAAACTCCAATCAATTATTCCCAAATCGAATCCTAACATCTGTAAATGAATTCTAACAACCTATAATCATTAAATCTTCACCAATCATTCATATAATTCGAAATCCCCAATTTTATTGTCAAGAACCCTAGTTATTAAATTAAACCGAGATTTGTTCATGGAAATCATCCAAGTTTCACATGAATCATCCTATCTACATATGGTATTCAATTTCTTATCAAATCAGCCCTTGTTTATGATATAGTTCTCCAATTTCACCCAAATTAACTTCCATAACAAAGGTTTATTAAGATAGACTAACATGAACATAATTATCTCTAAAGAAAGCAAGCAATAAACACTTGCCTCGATTTTGAAGGTCTGATCCGTTGGTGTTGTTGGTATGGATGCGTTCCTCACGTTCCGATCTATACGATGGTGGTGGTGGTGGTTGTGCAAGGTGGTGAAAATAGCTTCTCCTCCTTTGGAAATTGCTGTCCCTCACCCACTGTGGCTCTCTCTTGATTTTGGTTTAACCTAATCCTAATTGTCCCCAATTAGCTGATATAATATATCTCTAATTTTCGTCCATTTAATTCCTCTAAAAATCCAAATTACAAAACTAGCCCTACCGGGTGCCGGCTTGGCCTAAAAATGTCGGGTAGAGTCCAAATAAAATACTCGGGTAGAGTTTTCTGGTTATCTCAACCCCTTCGGACTCAACGACGCACTCGAAATGATCATATGAGTTACTTAAAATAATTGACCTTTTTATTCCACTTAATTAGTCCTGACATGACTCACACGCGCGTCCCCAACTTAATATATAAAATTGTCGTATTCTCTATCACAACAAGTTATATAAAAACGCCATTCCATATTACTTATTCTCACAGTAATATTAATAATTACTAACTTCTCGTTATGCTAGTAAATATTCAAATTTAATTCGGATAAATAATTAATTCTTACATTTTAATTTAATTAATCCCACAGTAATAATAAATCATAGAATTATTTAAGTCTTCGAAAATACGGGATATTACATAAGCCCTGGAACGACTCTATCCAAAGTCTGGAAAACAAGATTGGAGATCTCATAAAAAGCCGAGATTGTCAGCTTTCCAACCCCGGACAAATTCAAACCTCCAGTGGTATCACCCAAGTACGTTAGAAGTACCAACCCATCCCACCATATTGAGATATACCAGTCTGCAGAGGACATCTACTCCATACCTGATGAAATGAGGTGCCGAGCTTTCTCTAGCACTTTGACTGAGGCATCACATGTGTGGTTTACCTCTCTTCCTAAGAATTCTATAGAAAACTTTAGACAATTGGCCGAGCGATTTATTAATAATTTTTGTTTTGGGGTAAGACCTCAGAAGAAGACGACCCATTTGCTTTATGTAAAGAAAGGGAAGAATTAAAGTCTCAGAGACTATATCGCGAGGTTCAACAAGGAAAAGTTAGAGGTAGGCGACTATGAAGAGAGTATAACTATGACAACCCTCATTGGAGGACTTCAGAAGGGAAAGCTACTCTGGAAGCTTACTGAAGACCCTCATAAGTCTATGGCTGAGCTATTGGCAACACCTAGTAAGATAATGAACACGGAGGAAGCAATGGCTACGAAATATCAGGATGATAATGGAAGTAGCAGTAGGAAGTTCCAAAAGAAAAGGGATAGAAAGAAGAGTGCTATGTACACCAAGTTTGCAGATTATACTCCTTTAATTGTGAGCTGTGAACATATCCTCAATGAGATAATGAATAACATGTCTCTAAGATATCCAGAGAAGGTGAGGTCTCATCCACATAAGAGAAACAGGAATTTATGGTGCGAGTTCCATCAAAATCCTGCGATATTGAAAAAATGCTGAAGTCTGGAGAGCTGAGAAAGTATGTGGATGAAAGAGCTTCAAAGACTGGCCGAACAAACCCCCAAAAGAAAAGAAATGATAAATGCTGGGAAGATGCCCTCATCGAAAAAGATGATGCCTCAGATAATGACGACGAAAACCTTGACCTCCCACTAAAGGACGATAATGTCCTAATAAAGAGAGTCAACATGATCTCTTTTGGTATGATCACTATCTATGAGGGACTAGAAGGAGGTGTCTCCGAGATAGATGATCACAAGGCCCATGTGGCAGAGGCAAAGCGGTGACCAAAGCCGAGGTTGTAAACTTGGTTTCAACAGAGGTTAAACCTAAGAAAAGAAAGAAAGTAGACTTGGACACACTCGTAGTCGGCTTCTCGCTACTCGATTTTAAGGGTATCTTAGCTCCCCATGATGACACTCTAGTCATCACCAGAAGGGTGCATCGATATGAAGTTCATATGATTCTTGTTGATGGGGGATTTCAATAGACATTATATTCTGGCCCTATTTCTAGAGCTTGGGTCTCAGCCGACCAAGGCTTGTCCCTTATCATCACCCCTTGATAGGCTTCAGCATAGAGAAAGTCCATCCATTGGTAATGTATGAAATGTATGTGAGAATGGGAGATGAATGGCCTAAGAGGTTGGACAGAAAAATCAATTTCTTTGTGATGGATGAAAATGTCTTCTCAGCCTACAACCTCATCATGGGACGAGTTGCCCTCAAAGAATTTGAGGTCGTGCCTTTAACGATCCAACAGATGCTAAAATTATCGACTCCCTATGGAGTAGGGGAAGTGCAAGGTTACCAAACATCGGCCCATGAATGCTACTTCAACTCTATAGAATAGAGAGAGGCTCATAAGAGGGCAACAACCATTTACAACATTGACACCCTTGATCCCAGAGATGAAATAAAGCTCAAAAAGGGAGAGGCTTCGAAGGAGGTGGAATCCATCATCCTTAATGAGAATGATCCAGAAAAACCATTCAATGCCATCATAGTGATCTAGTGAAGATGTTAATGAAGACACATAGTATCTTTGCCTGGAGTCATGTAGACATGCCAGGTATTGATATTGAGATTATGTGTCATAAAATCAATATTATGGAGGATGTGTGTAGACTTCACCGATTTAAATAAGTTTTTCCCAAAGGATAATTTTCCCCTGCCTCGTATTGATCAGATGTGGATGCCACAACAGGACATGAGCTCAAAGATTTATGGATGCATATTCCGGGCGTAAACTGATCTTTATGGACTCGACTGACTCAGAGAAGACAACCTTCATTACAGATAAGGGTACATATTGCTATAAGGTCATGCCTTTCGAACTAAATAATGCAAGGGCTACTTACCAACTTCTTGTAAATAAGATTTTCGAGGATCAGATAGGCAAAATCATGGAAGTCTACATTGACGACATGCTGGCGAAGAGTCTGAGGGCCGACACTCATGTGGACGACCTCGAAAGAACTTTTAATACCATGGAAAAATACAAAATGAAGCTCAACCCGGCCAAATGTGTCTTTGGGGTCGGATCTAGAAAGTTTTTTGGCTTCATCGCCAACCAAAGGGGAATAGAGGCTAATCCTGAGAAGATCAAGGCTTTGATGGAAATAAAGACACCCAGAGCCATCAAAGACATTCAGAGGCTAACCGGACGAGTAGCTGCACTTTACATGTTTGTCTCTAGAGCTACAGATAAATGTCTTCCTTTTTCCAAAGTTCTTAGAAAAGCCTTAGAATGGAATGAGGAGTGTGAGAAAGATTTTAAAGATCCTAAGTCCTAACTCGAATCCCCTCTACTCCTATCTCGGCCAATTTAAGGTGAGAAGTTGTATGTATATTTAGCTGTCTCAGAGTCAGCCATTAGTGCTGCAATAGGAAGAGAAGAGGATGGAGTGCAAAGACCAGTGTACTTCAATAGCAAGGCACTCCAAGGGTATGAAGAAGTACCCTCAGATGGAAAAGTTAGCCTATGCTTTAATACATGCTTCTAGGAAAATAAATCCATACTTCCAGGCTCACTCCATGGTCATCCTCACTGATTCCCCACTCAGGCAGGTCCTCCATAAGCCTGAGAAGTTTGGAAGGCTAATGACCTAGGAAATGGAGTTGGGGGAGTACAAAATTATATATCAAGCCAGGGTTGCCATCAAGGGACAAGATCTCACAGATTTTTTGGCCGAGTTTACTTGGGATTAGGCTGAGGTTGAGAATGGTCTTGAGGTTAAAAATGAGCCAGTGGAAAGGAATATTGGCCAAACTTCGAATGAGGCCGAGACAAGTACAACCAGACAAAGGGCAGTTAAAAATAAATAAGAGAGACCATTTGGAACCTCTTCGTTGATGGGTCATCCTATGAAAACGGAAGTGGAGTAGGGCTAATAGTGTCGGCACCAGATGGTATAGATATTCAGTATGCACTGAGGTTCAACTTTAAAATATCCAACAACGAGTCAGAGTATGAGGCATTAATAACAGGTCTCTCTTTGGCAAAATCCCTCAGTGTCGTCCAGCTCCTAGTCCACAATGACTTAAGATTGGTCGTGAACTAAATCCTGGGGGTATATGAAGCCAAAGATAAAAGGAAGGCCAGATATCTAAAGAGGGTGAGATCGATGGTAGAAAGCTTTAAGGAAATAAAGATGAAGAGGATACCTCATCTAGACAACAACCGAGCTGATGCACTCGCGAGGTTAGCCTGAGCAACATGAACAGGCATAAGGAGAACAATACCAGTTGAGCATCTGCTTAAGCCGACCATAAAAGAGGAAGAGGTTGCTAGACCTTACCTAAATATGAGTATGGGAGCCTCGTGGATGGATCCTCTTATCAGATACATCAGAGAGGGAGAATTACCAGAGTCAAATTTAGAAAGAAGAAAGCTGAGGTTCAGAGATATTAAATTCTCCGTGGTGGATGTCCTATTCTCTCTTCTCAGATGCATTCATCCTTCAGAGGTTCCATACATCTTGCAGGATATGCATGAGGGCTCTTGTTCAAGCCATATTTGAGGAAGGTCGTTGGCTAAAAGGATAATCATTCAGGGGTACTATTGGTCGACTTTATCCAAAGATGCAGTTGTGTATGTGAAGAAATGTGATAAGTGCTAGAGGTTATCTACCATCCCCCATCATCTTCACTAACCTCTAAATTCTATTAGCTCCCCTTGGCCATTTGCAATATTGGGCATTAATTTGGTAGGACCCTTGTCAAGGGCTATAAACAACTATCGGTACTTAATTATGGAAATCGATTATTTCTCCAACTGGGTAGAGGCCAAGCCAATGATCACAATCACTGAGAAAAAAACCTTCCAGTTCATCTGGAAGAACATCATATTCAAGTTTGGCCTTCCAAAAACCCTCATCTCAGATAATGGAACCCAATTCAAGAATATTTCCTTAAATAAGTACTGTGAAAGAGAAGGGATCAAGCAATTCTTCTCTTCCCTTGGCCGACCCTAAGCAAATTGTCAGACTGAGGTCATAAATTGAACAATCCTTGATGGGATAAAAAAATTTGGAAGAGGCAAAAGGAAGATGGATAGAATAGGTATATACTATGCTTTGGACTTATATGATGACAGTGAGGAGACCCGCAAGGGAAACTCCATTTATATTAGCCCATGGCTTAGAGTCTATCATCCTAACAAAGACAGGGCTTCCCACTCATAGAGTTCAGACATATGATCCTCGAAGGAATGGGGAAGAGAGAAGACTTGAGATTAATTTAATTAAGGAAAGAAGAGAGGATGCATAGATAAGATAGGCAGCCTATCAGTATAGAACTGCGAGATTCTACAATCAGAGGGTAAAGTCAAGGCCGATAGCTGTGGGAGACCTAGTCCTAAAGAAGATGTGGAAGAATACCGATAAGCTCTATCCGAATTGACATGGTTCTTATAAGGTAATTGACGAAGTTGTACCAGGTACCTATCGGCTAGAGAATCTTGAAGGAGAGCCTTTATCTAACCCTTAGAATGCCGACTGCTTGAAAAAATATTACTTATGTTGTTGCAATTATTTTATCTTTTTATGAAGAATTTATCAACTTATACAAAGAATGTCAATGAGAAAATAGCAATGTTGTGTTGATGCTTTTGTTCCAATGTATATGTATTTAACATCATTCATTTGGTGAAATTATGATGTGCAACATCATTAACTTGGTGACCTCAAACCTTTAACACCATTCATTTGGTGAAATTATGAGGTGAAATATCATTAACTTGGTTAGCTCATACCTTTAACATCATTTATTTGGTAAATTATGAGGTGAACCATCATTAACTTGCTGAACTCAGACCTTTAACCTCATTTATTTAGAGAAGTATGAGGTGAAACATCATTAACTTGGTGACCTCGGACCTTTAACATCATTCATTTGGTGAAATTATGAGGTGAAACATCATTAACTTGGTTACCTCAGACCTTCAACATCATTTATTTGGTAAATTATGAGGTGAAACATCATTAACTTGGTGACCTCAGACCTTTAACATCATTCATTTGGTGAAATTATAAGGTGAAACATCATTAACTTGGTGACTTCAAAACTTTAACATCATTCATTTGGTGAAGTTATGAGGTGAAACATCATGAACTTGGTGACCTCAAAACTTTAACATCATTTATTTGGTGAAATTATAAGGTGAAACATCATTAACTTGGTGACCTCAGACCTTTAACATCATTTATCTTATGAAATTATGAGGTGAAACATCATTAACTTGGTGGCCTCAGACCTTTAACATCATTCATTTGATGAAATTATGAGGTAAAACTTCATTAACTTGGTGACCTAAGACCTTTAACATCATTAACTTGGTGATCTCAGACCTTTAACATCATTCTGTTGATTACTTACGTTTATTCCCATCATGTAATTTTTATGATATGGTGGATAAGTGAAACATTGTAGATGTAGAACAGCAAAGCAACAAGTAAAGAAAGTGTAATTTCATTCATCTGAAGCATAAAGATTACATTATTTGAAAAGAAGAGGTTACAGATCATACAAAAATGGGGTTGCATAAAAACTTCACAAAAATTTCAGACATGAAGGTGAGATGCTCAGAGCTCAGTCTGTACCTCGGCTCCAATCGCCCATCAGCAGTAGGGTTGGTTTGCTCAGGGTTTGGATTGGTAGCTTCAACCTCATCATCTTGAGCGCCATCATCGGTCTCAGAAACCTCTAGCTGGATGGTATTAGTTGGACCACCATCCTCAACCTCCTGTAAGGCTTGAGCAAGCTGAGGATTGTCAAAGGCAAGACCAATAAAGTCCTCAATCGATCGACTTTTAGAGCTGGACTGTTTTATGGCAGCCCATCGTTCGATTTCCTTAATGCCCCTCTCCAGATACTCAAGGCTGAAGCTAACACTCTCATCCGAGGTTTCATACACCTTGATGATCGTCTCTGAAGCATCTTTCATAGCAGACCTGACAGCAGCATTAACCTTGGATTATATGCTAGCATCTTTTACCTTTAGAGCCTGGGTATGATTAGTTTCCAACCTAGAGATCTCATCATCTTTGTCCTTCAGACTTTTCTTCAAATTAAAAATCTTCTTCCTGAGATCCTCATCAAGGTTCCCCGCATCCAGGCCTTTTTGGATCAAGGGCAGCCTCTTCAATCAATAATTGGCCATACAATGAAGAGAGAGGTCACTCTGCAAAAAGAAGAATCAGATACATTAGTAATAATGAATGGCTAAGATTAGAGGTAACACTTGAGAAAAGTTGAAAATAAATACCTAAACCGCCCTATGGTTAGCAAATTCAGCCAATAAAGGGACTTCTATTAACTGCAGGAAGTGTTTGTCATCCTCGGTCATTATACGGTCGAGGGCATCAGAAGCCTGGACACTATGGACGATGAGGCTATCACCAATCTTCGGCTGAGAGAGATGAGCGATAAAGCCTTATTTGAGGAAATAGGGATACCACGCTCAGGAGTTGAAGATTTTTTAGGCCTTGTACGGGAAGGGTCTGCAGGTGACTTCCTCTTCTTTGTAGTGTCTACACGGTCCTTGCCCTTCTTTGCTTGATTAGTAGGGGGTGCATTCTTGCGACCATGCTTCTCTAGCATCTTCGTAATACTTGGTGCAAACATGTTCTAGAGATCATCTACGACACCTTCTAGTCTCTCTGCAAAAAGAAAAGCATCAGAGTTAGAAACTTAGATACATGAAAGGTACGGGACTTATCTTGGCATAAAAAAGTTTTATTCTAGAGCACTTATGAAGATCCTCCAAAGGTCCACATCCAAGACTTGTCTGAGATAAATTGTAAGGGGTCATCAAATTCTCATACTTGACGAGATTGCCATTTTTCCCTCACTACGAATGTCCTCAACACTCTTACGGTTCTGTTGGCTCAGCCCAGGGTCGGTTTTAGCCGAGATAGATACCTTGGACCACTTTAGGAGAGTTCTTGGGTCAGATGTTCCATAAGCCTCGTTGGGGCCAAACTCCTAAGCCCCTGTGGTAAAGAAGAACCGAGGATTCTAGTTGTTGTTAGAAGTCTAAATCACTAACAAAATCTTCTTCTCAGACTTCCTAGATACGTAATGGTAGTAGCTAGGATGATTTCTAGAAGATGAGGGTATGTAGCAAGCTAAGAAAACCTTAACTGGAAGGTCGGTGTGATAAACTACCTTACAAGGGACGATAGCCCTAACTAAGACCCTCCAAGCATTGGGGGAAAGATGGGAAGGAGAAATATTGATATAAGAGAGGATAACTCAGATAGTGGGGTGAATTGGAAGACGGAATTTGAGTTTGAACATCTTCTCATAGACGTAGAGCTCTCCCTCACGGCTGTCGAAGGCCCTCTCGTCCTTCAGAGGTTTCCTCAAAGTTACAGAAGAGGGAATGGCATACAGGTGTCAAAAGAGGAGAAGGTCGTATTCAGTGACATGACTCTCAAGTCCATCAACTTTGGAAGTGTCAAGTTCACTCCCTTCATCATCATCATCGTTATCATCAACAGTCTGAGCCTGAGCCCCAGCCTTAGGGGTGGCACCAGGAAAAGCCGTTAGAGGAACAACCTCAATTATACCACAAAATGCTACAGTAGGCTCTAAGATCTCTATGGATGGAGACCTATGAGAAGTGCTAGCATCTTGGTAAGACGATGTATGGTCAGGAACCTCTGCTTCTTCAGAGATTACACTTCCCCTGGGGGGGAGTAATCCATAGACTCTTGGAAAGAGTCTACGGACTCAGCAGCCTCAGAGGTGGACATAGGGTCTGAAGAAGCTGACTCAAACATTGGCACAGGAACCTCAGCAGGCTCAGGGTATATGACCTTCAAGGGTGGAGGAAAAATTAGCCTAAGAGGAAAAGTCTCGGTCCTACGATCCTCCTTTTGGGATATCTCTATTTGCCTAATCTTCTCAAAACACTGCTCGCGTAGAGTTGGGAACTCTTCAGCAAGTTTATTCAAAGGTTTGAGCATCCGACAAATGAAACTACACTTGGAGAAGTTTGAGTTAAAAAGGAAAATAGGTAACTAGCTTATACAACACACACTAAGGATCAAAACTTATAATTATAAAGGTTTTCACCAAGAACACTCAAAAGTTGGGTGACCGAAGAAGATGATCGAAAGGTCATCGAAGGGCAGAAAATAATGGTTTCTGGCTAAAGCAACCTCCTATCAGCCTGGAATAGATCCTAAAACACCTAACCACACCAATCCTAGCCTAATAACCACCAAATAATGGTGGTTTTCCTCATCGAAAACCAAAAAAAATAATAAAAAATTATGGAATGTTATAAACAAAGACAAAAAAATAGAAAGTAAGGAGCAAAAAGGTTACCTGAGTAATGGGGAATGAAAAGTCAATGGTGACAAACCCAAGATGACCTAAGAATCTGAGAAACGATTAAGCTTTTGGCTATGGAGGTGAGATGGAGTTCTTTCTGCAAGAGTGTGAAGGTGGGAGAAATGAGAAGAAGAAAGAGAAATAAGGAAAGAGAGAAGGTTTTAAACCTTACTCTATGAAGTGACTCAACTCCCAAGGCACTCATAATTTCCCTAGAAATCCTAAAAGGTGACGTCAGAGCTGTCATATCTTGGGGAATACGTTAGCCACTTCAAAGAGTGACATGTGTCCAAAGAACCAACCCAAACCCCAAGACACCAAAAATGTCCCTTCATTCACCTAAATCTTATACCCCTCAGTCACCTACTCACATAAGAGACTAAGGGATATGGGGTGATTGATATACCCAAAGTGCACCCTCGTACTTGGAGTCACTAACCTCGGCTGATCTCACAGACGAGTCGTCAGGAAGCTCACAGCAGCCATCAGAAAGGTTATCTTATGCAAGCTTGGCTCCTCATTGACCAACCTCGACTGGACAACAACCAAGGTCAAAAGAATATTATGAGCTCAATCTATTGCCAACATCGTATTCTTCTTCAGTTGACATTGCATCCTACCTCATACCTAACCTTGGCCAGTCGCCCAGGCCGAGGTCATGCTTATGATTGGCAGGACAAAATAACTATTAAACTTCCCAACATCGTACTCGGCTAAGCTAAGGCTCCATCAGATGATGTCACAAGTTCAAGCACACGCAAGCACATAGAAGACGTGGAACACGTGAGAAAAGCAGTTATAACTAAATCCTCCTCCTCACGTGAGGGAATATTTGGTCATAATTCCTTACTCGTGGCATAGCCAAGTGTCCACTTGTGGTTAGTGTATTCAGCACACACATGCTCATGGCATGCTTGGGGGGGTACACTACACCCCCCAAGAACTATATATACATGTCTTCCCCTTCCTTGGAGAAGGATACAAATTTAAAACCCTAGCTAAAGCTCTGTTTGTATACACAGTAGAGAGAGAAAGTGAGAGACTGTATCACAGGCCATTAGTTCCCTCATTCTAGTGAAATTTACTCACACACTCACAGTGGACATAGGCCAGATTGGCTCAACCACTTATATACTAGTGTATCTCCTCTTCTCATCCCCTTCTACTAGATGTTTACTCTTGTGCTGCCATTGTTATTTATAGCTTGAGCTTATCAACACCTCACCTGGTGGAGCTTTTTACAACCTCATCAATAACCAATCATAAACACATGCAATTATATATTAGAAAAATAAACATCATCACGTTTTATCATGGCCAAGTCTTATTCCTTGAGTGGATCCCTTATGGGTCAATAACTCCTTGAAAAAGAGTCCATAATGTTTTCGTTGTGTTGATAGATGATGTACAATTCCACAAGAATGATCCAAAAGGTCGCCCATCCTCGTTCATATCTTCTATACCGTCAAAAGGGGTCGGGTCTGCTTATAGAGGTCCGTAGTCGTGCCCTTTCATAACATATTTGCAAACTTGGACTTATTCCTTGGTTCTCCCCTAGTTCATTCTGATTCTTCATTCATGATCATAAATATGTTATTATGACCCTTTTTACAACTTAGAAAATTCATTGGTGAACCTCCAATCTTAAGCATAATGCAACAAATGTCAATAGTTCTTCCTCCATGATCAAACCTAATAATATTATAGGATTAAAAACTATTACATACCCTCACAAACTACTCCAAATAACATTGATTAACTCTATAATTAAAAACAACATAAGTATTGCAACTAAATCGAGTCTAGGAAAAGTAATTATGGATGAACCACCATAAGATCCCTTCACATAACATCAATATGTGACTGTGATGGAAGGAAAAATAATAAAGCTACAAAACCATGTTAGTACAAATCATATATATCCATGCACATATTTTATAATATGTAACCTAGGGTTTCGATGGTGGACAACATGGACCTTTCTAGAACGTGATCAATATTTAATCGGGGTTCTGATATCAATTTATAAGAATTGACATTATAAAAATCTTTGATTCCCTAAGAATTTCTATTGATCATGTATTAAAAAGAAGAGGAAAAAAATAGGTCTAAATAATAGACCTACGGTTCGAATCATGATACCTTTACGCATCATGTGCGTGATTTAAATGAGGACAAATACTTGATGAAAAAGATAATGTGATTAATTTATCTTCCACATCCAAATCCTTTTCAAAATGTCCTATATCCCTATGATCTTCTAGTATATGATCCCATAAAGTAATACGAGTGTGTGGGCACTTTCGAAGATACAATCTTGATGAAATATGAAATAAATCACTTTCTCTCTCTTCACTGAATCATAAAAACGTGAATAATGTTTTTTTTCTCTCTTTCTTTATAACACTTAGGATGGGTTATGAAACTTATTCCCCATCCCTAGAATATATATAACACCAGGAGGAACAAAAGAAACTAACCACGATCTACCAGATTGAAACGTTAGGTGCACATGAGGAGGCAGAGTTGGTTAAAGAACAAGTCATGGAAGAGGTAGAATCAATTGCCTTAGATGATGAACACCCAAAGAAAATATCTCATATCAGCTCATCAATGGACCCGAATGTGAGGAAAGACTTTGTTGGTTTTATTAGGAAAATAAAGAACATTTTCACCTAGAGTTATAAGGATATGCCAATGATTGATCCAGAGTTCATACGTTTTGAACTTAAAACGTCCAAGGATGCCAAGATGATAGAGCAAAAATGACGTGTCTTCAGTCAGGAGAAAACATGGACATACAAGAAGAAGTAGAGAAATTACAAAAAGAGAATTCCATTGAGGACGTCAAGTACCCGTATTGGATTTGTAAGGTAGTGATGGTTATATAATGGAATGACAAATGGAGTATGTGCATTGATTTTACTGATCTGAATAAAGCTTTCCTAAAGGAACAGCTTTATAGATGCCTACTTAGGCTATAATCAAATCAATATGAAACCAGAGGATAAGGAAATGACTTTATTTATAACACATCGAGATAACTATTGTTAAAATGTTATGCACTGTAGGCTCAAGAATGTTTGGGCAACGCACTACAGGTTGGTAAACAAAATGTTTAAAGAACAAATCGACAAAAAAATGGATGTGTACGTGGATAAAATTCTCACTAAGAGCAAGATAGTCGTTGATCATGTAGGAGACTTGGGTTAGACGTTCGACCAGCTAGAAAAACATAGAATGAAGCTTTACCCAGCAACATGTGTCCTCGGAGTACGAGAAGGAATGTTCCTCGGCTTCATAGTAAAGAAAAAAGGCATTGAAGAAAATCTAATTAAAATCCAAGCACTAATCATTATGCAGTCTCCATCGAATAAAAAAGAAGTACATAAGTTTTCAAGAAGGATGGATGCGCTAAATCGATTAATTTCGCGGGCTATTGACAAACGCCTTCCCATCTTTAAGTGTTGAGAAAATCATTTAAGTGGAATGATGAATGTGAAACCACTTTCTTTGAATTAAAAAAAGTACCTAGGATATCCACCTCTGCTTTCAAGCCTGTCCCGGGTGAAAAATTTCACTTATACATGCTCGTATCTGAATCAACAGTTAGCTTGTCATTATTTCGACTAGAAAATAGTGTGCAAAATTCTATTTATTATACAAGCATGGCATAACGAGGAGCGAAAATTTAATATCTAAGACTGGTGAAACTAACATTAATCCTAATCAAAGCTTCCTGACGGATGAAGACATATTTCAAAACCTATAGCATTGTAGTCTATACAGACCTACCAGTATGACAAGCCATTTACAAAATTAAGAAATCAAGAAAACTGATGTCTTAAGCTATAGAATTAGGAGAGGATGACATCCAATATTAACTAAGAATGGCAATAAAGGGCTAAGCCATGGCTGATTTCATTTCTGAGTTCGATAAAAAAGAAAGCCCGTTGAACATACGTCTATAGAAGAGAGCTTAGCAACAAAAGTGATAAAGCAAACATCTATAAAAGAGATCTTAGCCCCATACTAGACTAAGCAGACTTCTTAGGAAGAGAGCTCCCCAGTTCAACCAAACGATCAAACTTTCAGGGAAGATAACTAAGTGGTAAGACCGGCCGACCAGATCGTTGACATACCAAAATCATTGGTCAAACAAAAAGCAATTACTCGCAACCACGAGTGGCTAAAAAAGGTGTTAAATTATGGGACCTTGCTCGAAGGAGATTTCAGAGAAGACCTCCCTGTATGAAAATTTTTTGTAGACAGTTCATCATGTGCCTATGGAAGTGGAGAAAGCTTAGTAATTACCTTGTTAAATGACATTGTTATGGAATGCTCTCTTACATTTCAATTTGAAGCCTCTAATAACGAGGCAGAGTATGAGGCACTCAGAGTAGTTTTTGTCCTAGTTTCATCTCTTGGTGCAGAACAAATACAGGTGCATAATGATTCTTAACTAATAGTGAACCAAATTCTAGGAGTGTATGAGGAGAGAGAGAGGAGTACATGGAAAATACCTAGCCAAAACACAAAGATTAATAGGAATGTTCCTAGAGGTTAAGGTGACTAGGATCCCTAGGGCAGAGAATGCCCGATAAAATGCATTTCCTTGGCTTACTTCTGCCATGAGGACATATCTAAAAAGAATGATTCTAGTAGAAATCCTTATGCACTAGATCACCGACCAAGAAATTTCCAATACAGTTGAATTTGACCTGAGGCCATCATGGATGGATCCGATATGAGATTACCAAGAAAAAGACATTGTCCTAATAGATCCTAAAGAAATGAGGAGACTTTGGTACAAGGCAGCGAGGTATGTCCTAGAACGATTAATCTTATTTGGGAGAGGGTTCATCATTTCATTACTTTGATGTGTCCATCTATCTGAGGTCAATGACTTAATAAACGAGGTACATGAAGGTCCCTATAGAACATATTTAGAAGTGAGATCATTGATCAAGCGAGTTTCCACATAAGGCTATTATTATCCCAGCATAAAAGAAGATTTGTAGATTATGCAAGGCGATGTGATAAGTGCTAGAAATACATCATAATTTATAAAAGAATGGGGTATTCACTCACATTGAACATAACCCCTTGGCCATTTTCCATGTGGGGTATTGAATTAGTTATTCCTGTACCAAAACAAGAGGAAGGTTCAAATATATAGTCATTGAAGTAGATTAGTTCACCAAATGGGTAGAGGTTGAACCCATGGTAGAAATGTCGTATGAAAAGTCCTTCCATTTCATTTGGAAGAACATTATTTGCCATTATGAAATTCTGTATGCCTTCATCACCAATAACAACATGCAGATAATTATAAATTTGAAGACTATTGTATTCATTCTAAAGTCTAGAAACTACATTCTGCACCTGGTCATCCACATTGCAATGGGCAAAGGAAATTAACAAACAATGTCTGCTTGATGGAATGAAGAAAATAATGGACGCTGATAAAGGAAACTGAGTTAATGAGCTCTAAAGTGTACTTTAAGAATACAGGATAATGCCGAGAATATCTACTGGTGAGACTCCTCACATTAACTTTCGGAACACTAATAGAAATTGGTCTCCCAAGTCACCATTTTTGCAATTTTAACTCGCCAAATAGCGAACACATGAGAAGGTTAGATCTAGACCTAGTAGAAGAGGTCATATAGAAGGCAACACTTTGAAGTAAGGGGACTACATGTTGGAAAAAAGTTATACATTAAGGAAACAAGTTGGAGTTAAATTGGCATGGTCCGTACAAAAGTTCTTCTATTGTCAGACCGGGGACTTATAGAATTGAAACATTAGGAGGGGAACAGTTCAAGAACCCTTGGAAAGACGAAAACTTAAGGAAATTCTACCAATAATAAAAAAAATATAAATGCGTTTCATTAAGAAATATTTTCATTTCCTTATAACTCATTTTCAGTGATTAATAAAAAATTATTAATTCCCCGTGAATGTTATTTCTCTTTTTTATGTCTTTTTTTATCGATATAGGAGATGTGCTAAAAATTCAAATCAATTCAAAGCCAAAGACATCTCAGCCATGCGAACTAAATAAAAAACTTCATGTATGGCCCCACAAGGTTAAGAACAAGAAGTTCCAAATTTCACACGTGACTAGTAAGGCAGATTAGTCGGGCAAAAGCTGACCATATAATCACAAGACTAGACTACTAATATACCCTTTTCTAAGTAACTAACAGACAATAAGTTGATACAGAAAGAAAAAAGCTATAAAGTTTTCATTATAAATCATGAAGAATTATTACAAATCCAACAAAATGAAAATACAACAAGTTATCAGAGAGAACGAGACTTCTCATTGATTCCTTCTCAAATCTAGATATGGGAACATCCAATGCATGAGGAGTGACTATAGTCCTCAAATATCTAGGCCTTGTCTAACTGTTAAAACTTTCCTTGTCTGTTAAGTGCAGTGGTTGACTAAGTTCATCATCACCATGCATGCCATAATCCCCGAGGTATTTTCTGATCAAACTCATAGGGACATCATCCAAAGGAATCCATGAAACATCCACTTTTAAAGGAAGGTTTGAAATTTCCAAGCACTCCTAGTCATACCATTAACATAATTTATTTTCCTTCGGTAATTTCATCACTGTGAGGGCATTAAGCCAACCTCGTTTATAGCTAATATTGCGGGCATGATCATGTTCCAGGCTCATGTGTGTAAGGGCTTCATCATAACCATCCATCTAGATGATAAGGGGTTTCTTATGAAATCGATACGTGAGGCGGTCCACCTTCTCATTCAACATCTTTATGGTTAACTATTGATTCTTCATAATTATAGCTTGGTCGGATAGAGTCTTCTTAGTCTTCTGTTCCTCCATTGATTGTGTAATCTTACCCTTCTACTGACAGGACTGACCCTTAACCTTAAATTTCTTTATTTTCTTTTAAATTTCCATCTGACGAGCATTCTCTTATTCGAAGAAGGAAACACCTTCATTATGGTTAGGAGACGTTGGCTTCTTCAGGCCTTTAAGATTAATATATAAGGTATTATTATCTTGCTCGAGCAACTTGGAAACCTCCTTGTCACTCTTCTGCTATAAATTGAGGACGAGCTCTTTCTTAGAGTACGCTGTGACAAAGAAAGGAACTTCTAATCAAACCTTTCATTCTTCTGCAAGTCGTTTAATTTCTTCTCATAGTCGACATAACGACTTTCTACAGTTTCCTTGTGGCTTTGTTGAAGGTTGAGAATAATTTCATGATAAGTAATGTTATTTTCCACTGTATGGTGAAAAAGGCGACGCAAGCTTAGATATGCTTCCATAGCTTAACCAGAGATGTCTTGTCCGAGTAACTCCACAAGCTCATCCTCATCTATCTCTTATAACCAGTGCCAAATAGTTGATTATGACTTTCTTGATGGTCACTCTAGACTATGATTGAATATGATAACCTAGTGTTACACTAAAAAATAGGTGGTCGGATATAGGTATTTATCGAGAAACATACTTGCAAGAATTTAACCAAGTCAACAATACGAAAAATAAAACTTTATTTTATCATAACAATGATAAGAGTTACATCAAGGTACTATTTTGAGGAAGCAAAAAAATAAGAGAAATAATAGAATTCCTAAACTACAAAGATCCACTTCCTCAACCTCATCCTCTGCTCACTTGGAAATCACCATCTGCTCATTGGCCGCAAACTCAGCAAACTCCTCATCATCATCATCCATCTCGTCATCAATTTGAGGAGGAGTGCCAAGATTATAAAAGTGAAAGAGATCAGACCCTTTAGCGGTGCCGACCTCGATAAGGGTCGCATCTAAACAATCCCTCAATGATGACTTCTTTATATACTATATTTGCATAGAGGCATTAAAGAATGCAATATCCCATCCCCTTGTGAAGGCCTCCTCCTTATCCTTGCCAGCCTTGGACTTTGCCTCTTCCACCAAGATTTTAGCCTAGTCGGTAACCCTCTTGGCATCCTCACCCTCCTTTTTGGCGGTGGTCGGAGCATTATCTGCCGAAAGTTTCTCTTACTCTAATAACCACACCTTCTCTTCCATATTCTTCTTCTCGTCCTCATGAGCACGACCATCATCTTCCAAAGATTTACGTATTCCTTTGAAGGTCGACTTAACATCAGAAGAAGACTATTTTATTTTATCATTTCTCCCCAGAAGCTGGTCATAATCAATCAAGAACTATGAGATAAATGTTCAGAAAAGGAAGTTAGCAAAGAGAAATGAAGAAACAAGATAACAACCATATACTGGAACAACCAAATTACAAGGGACAAGTTATGATTTTCCTAATCAATCAATCTTAAAGGAGGGCGATAAAATATTGTCGCTTCATCGACAGGGAGACATCCAACACCAATCAGCTCGTAAGTAAGAACTACACCAAAATTGTCAAAATGTCACCTTTCAACCAGCCACCCTTGTCATGGTCATTGACCGTGACAAAAAACACGCATTTTGTTTCATGGTCATTGACCGTGACAAGACCGTGACAAAGAATTGTCACGGTCAATGATCGTGATAAGTTCGTGACAAATGTAGTTGTCACGATTGTGTCAGGTCAATTACCGTGATAATTATTTAAATAATTGTCACGGTCAATGACCTTGACACGACCGTGACAACTTCTGCAGTAAAAAATCCCTAGGATTCTTTTTTCCCACCCTTTTTTGGTTTTCCCCCCTCTCTCTCTCTAAGCGATTTCTGCTCTCTCTCTCTCTCTTTCTCTCTCTCTAAGGTATGTTTTTTCCTCTCTTTTTCTTTCATTTCTATATGTTTGTGTATGTGTATGTGTGTATATGTATGTGTATATATGTGTGTATATGTGTGTGTGTATATGTGTGTGGAGGTGTGTGGTGGTGGAGGGGGCAGGGGGTGGGGTGGGGTGGTGTAGGTGTGGTGGGGGTGGGGGTGAGGGTGTGGTGTTGTGGGGGGAGGGGGTGGGGTGGTGGGGTTGGGGGTGGGGTTGGGTTGGGTTGGGGTGTGCGTGTGTGCATAGGTGTGTGTGTGTGTGTGTGTGTGTGTGTGTGTGTGTGTGTGATGGGGGGAGGGGGGAGGGGGGAGGGGGTGTGGTGGTGGTGGTGGTGTGTGTGTGTGTGTGCGTGTGGTGGAGCAATTTTAACAATTGTATAGCTTTAATTAATAAATTGTATTGATTTAATTGTAATTTTAATTGTATAGTTTTAGATGAAAGTAAATTAATAATTAGTGCCAATTTCATATGAAAGTAGGATTGCCCATCGTTGTAAATTAGTAAATTAATAATTGTATACTTTAATTGTTAGTTTAATTGATGAAATGAATTAATTGAGTAGATGAATTAGAAGGAGTATGAGATACACATTTGTTATTGACGTTGCTGTTGGATTATTTTGTTTAGTAAATGTTGGGTTGGTTAGTTTTAAAAGTGCCATGACCACAGGATTATTGTCCATATGGGGGTGGGATTTTTCAACTTTTTTTTGAAAATTACTTTGTATATTGAACAATATATACAAAGTATGATAATTAAATGAAACATACTTGAAATTAAATATAGTGCGCATAGATACTAGCCTTCTAGTTATTATGCGTATGCATTCAATAGCCCTTAGACCCATTCGAGAGTCATTACCCCTGTAATGAGATCTCTCGAATTGTCCCGTTTGGACAGTTTGAGACTGTATAATTTTTGTAAAATATTCTTAGTGACTTAAAGTTGTAACTTTTGGAGGAAGTTTTGCAGTCGTATCTTAATGTTCTCTGGGAACATACTACATTGACAAGTGTTATTGTTATTTCAATTGATCAATTGAAATAACACTCACACTTGTCAATCTACGTCGTGTACTTATAGAACTACGGGGATATACTGTCAAATTTTTTTCAAATCGTAACAATGTGCATGAGTTGTTAAGTATATTACAGAAAAATGCGGTCTTGAATGGGATAGGACCACTCACTCTTTAGAGGAGATGGAGGAAATAGAAAGGTTTGGGATTAAAGGTTTGGGAATGAAGTATAAATCGATTCATGCTTGTGTGTATGACTGCATACTATACCGAAAGGAGTATCAAAATCTCGATCGTTGTCCGATATTCGATGAACCTAGATATGTCCAATCTACTAGTAAGGAAGGCACACGCTCAAAAGTGCCTCAAAAAGTATTGAGATATTTTCCCGTTCGGCCTAGATTAAAGAGATTTTTCACGGTTCCATGGATTGAAAAGGCAATGACTTGTCATGCTAGGGCAGAAGTAAGGGGTAATATCATGCGTCATCCTATTGATTCTACTACTTGGAGGAGGATGAATTTTGAGTATCCCAATTTTGCTCGAGAAAAACGTAAAATTCGTTTGTCTATATCGACAAATGGTTTCAATTCATTTGGAAATGTAAGAACCAATCAGAGTGTATGGCCAGTGATCCTAGCCCCACTCAACCTCCCTTCTTCACAGTGTATGAGACCTAAATTTTCGATGATGGCTTTGTTGATACCTGGGCCAAAGGCACCAAGTGATGACATCGACGTCTACCTGTCTCCTTTGGTAGAAGAATTAAATGAGTTGTGGGAAGTGGGTGTGCAATCATTTGAATGTTTTAGAAAAGAAGAGTTTACGCTGAAAGTTATGTTGATGTGGGCAATTCATGATTTTTCAGCTTATGGGAGATTATCCGGTTGTGTAGTACATGGTTATTTGGGGTGTCCTATTTGTGGAGCGGAGACTGAATCTCTTCGTCTATCCTCTATCTTAAAAAATATATACCATCGCCACTGGAGGTTTTTACCCCCAACTCATAGTTTCAAATCTGAGAAAGGTTCCAATTTTTTATTGGGCGGGGTTGAACATAAGCTACCGCGGAGATAACTTTTGGGTTCAGAAATTGAAAGTAAATTTTCTGAATGTGGCCCTAATATGCCAGGTAAGAATCCCAAATTATAGAACGTCAAGCATAAGAGGACCCCAACTGGGAATGAAACTGAGATAAGAAAGGCATGGTCTCGGAGGTCAATTTTATTTGACTTGCCTTATTGGAAGAATAACCTGGTGCACCATGTATTGGATATGATGCATGCAGAGAAGAACTTCGCTGAATATATTATGGGCACTTGCCTTGGGGGGAGTCAATAGAAGCATGGAGAAAATACATGAAAAGACCTTAAATCATTAAAACTTAAGCCACAACTATGGTTGAAAGAAGATAGTAGGGGAAGGGCAATAATTCCCCCTGGTGCGTTTACTTTGATGAGTGGGGGAAGAAAGGTGCCTTTAGTCACAATATATAATTTTAAGGTCCCATCTACTTTTTCGTCCAAATTGCAAAGGATTGTGAATTATGATACTCATGATTTACATAAGTGTAAGACCCACGATTGGCATGTGATCATGCAATTGGTTCCTCTATTGTTTAAGAACTATTTCTCCAAGCACAAGGATTTGCGTAGGGCTATTATGAAAATTAGTATTACCTTCTCCCTCTTGTGTGAGAAGGTAGTCAATCGAGAATACTTAGTGGCCGCAAAATTGGCGGTGACCGAAGCGATTTGTGTCTTAGAGAAGTACTTTCCCCCAGCATTCTTTGACATAAGTGTTCACTTGTTGGTACACCTATGTGACGAGGCACTTCTTTGTGGTCCAGTTAGATATCGGTGGATGTATCCATTTGAAAGATTGATGAAAGTTTTTAAAGATTACATCAAGAATACATGATACATTGCAGGATCAATTGCAGAGGAATACATCACCGTGGAGTCATCAATATATACTAAGAAATATATACCTGAATCGACCAGCGTTGATGACACTAATGACTTGGCTACTCCTATCTAATATCAATCCATTTTTTATGATAACCCGAATTTGAAGAAAATTTTCAATTTGTAATAAATATTCCAATTTGTACCGAAACATCCATTTTTAATGCTTTTAATTTATTTGCACTTTATCATTTTCACTCTTGTGTAGTGTGCTTTGAATTTGTACCGAAACATCTAAGTTTTGTTTATACTAATACATGAATATACGCTTCTTACCTTTAATAGGTGATTAGTACATAGTTATTTGGGGTGTCCTATTTGTGAAGAGGAGAGTGAATCTCTTCGCCTATCCGAACACTAAGAAATGCCATAATCCTATGGAGTGATGCTCTACAAATTCCTCCCAACCGTTGTGTAGCCAAACATCACCAGTTGAAGTTGTCAATTCCACCACTTGGAACCTCTAGCAAAACATGGGAAAATATGGAAGGTGGAATTGGTAACTTCAACTAGTGATTTTTGGCTACACGACGGTTGGAAGGAATTTGCAGAGCATAACTCCATAGGATTATGGAATTTCTTAGTGTTCAGATATGAAGGGAATTATATTTGACACGATTGCCTGGGGGTACATTAGTTAGAAGGAGGTTCCATATGAGCTCAAGTTAGCTGTTTGGGTGGCACTACAAGTAATGTATTTATGTTTATATTTATATGAATATTTCAATTTCAATTTCAATTTCGATTTCGATTTCGATTTCTATTTAGATTTATATTTTAAATTAGCGGATACTAATTTTTACTTTATTTTATTTTAGGGGACAGGGAGTGGCCATGGGGGTAGGCCACATGTGGCTCTTCGAACGAGAAGGGAAGGATAAGGAGGTGTCCCCAAGCGTCGCGGTACAAAATCTCTTTTCCAGCTAAATAGTTTGTAGATTTGAGATAATTGATGGTGATGTTGTTTCTTCTTAAATATTTTCTATTTTGAATGCATATTGGCATTATCTCTAGTTTATTTGGATATATGATGTTTGAATGGGTACAATGTTGCTATAAGAGGTACAAATATACTGCTGGGCAATGGCAGTGGCCATACTGCCCAACATATTTTTTTTAAATTCTGCCCAGAATTATCACGATCATTGACCGTGATAATTTGTTTAAAAAGACTAAAGACTTTGTCACGGTTATTAACCGTGACTAAATTTGTCACAATCATTGATCGTGACATGACCGTGACAAGTCTAACGAATTTGTCACGGTCAATGATCGTGACACATCCGTGATAAAAAAGTTGTCGCGCCCGGAATTATCACGGTCATTGACCTTGACAAGTTGAACTTGTCAAGGTCAATGACCATGATAATTAGGCAGATTTGGTTTAGTGAAGCTCAGGGTTAACTGTGACAGATTGAGCAGTACCTTTGCTCTTATCGACGAGTTTATTTCCAACCATATTCATAGGAGGAGTGGGATCCTTCCTTACCCTCTTAGACAGAGGTTCATGGTCCTTGGCAGGGGTTATGTCTATAAGGACAAGGTGATAAGAACCCCCAACTTCGGGATTTTTGCTCGCTGGGAGAGGCGAATTGGTTCTAGAAAGAACTTAGGGATGTTTTATTTCACCATGTGTATAAAAGGGATATTGCTCGGCACTAAATCAATGTCTAGGGGCTCAAAGGAGGAAAAGGTGAGTTCTGCCGATAAATTACCCTCTTCCATATGAGAGAATTCTAAACCAGATCCTGAGGTATCAGAGGAGGAGGAGATAGGGTCATCTAAACTGATGGGGGCTCAGGCTATTTCCTTAGTTGGTCTAGCTACAAAAAAGTGATAGAAATCCAGTATCTAAGAAAGAACGAAGTCGACCTAGGATGGTCTTCAGTAATAAATCTTTGCTAAACCAACCAAATAACTTCCAAATCAGAAAAAATTAACTTAGAAAATGTGGGGATTTTGTTCTTACTCTTCTCTACAAACATAAATTAGAGATATATAATCAGCTAAAGAAGTAAAGCAAAAAACAAAAGGAAAAACATTCAAAACATTTGTGCATGGGCGAACCTATTCCTTGTCCTTCCTCAGGTCACCTCGAGCCACTATACACAACACCCTCAGTAAGAGGTGATAATTTCCAACTCCTTACAATTAGATCGTAGTCCTAATAATCCTTAATGTAACTAGGTAGATTCATAACCAGCGCCCTATTAGACTGCCTCGTCTTTAAGTAATAACGTTTCTCGTTAGTAGTACCCCACTGGTAGCATTACGTTAACTCCTTCATTCTAATATGTGTCCCATATTTATCATTAATACGAAAAACTCCATGAATGATTCTACAAGTGTTTGGGGTAACGTGGACTGGAACCATATCAAAGTACTGTTAAAACTCTAAAAATAAACAATCAGGGGGAAAAGTAAACCCACACTCAGTGATAACCAATGGCCCTCAACTAAAGCACAGAGGTCATGATCCCCATTTATCAACTTAGTTTTTACCCATATAAGGATCCTATGGGTAACTCAAAAAATCTCTAATAACCTCTTATCTATAGTATAAACCATATTTTCAATGAAGAATTCTGAAATAATTACAAAGGGGAAAGAAGAAGGAGTTTTTACAACAAAAAGAAAGGACACATGTCTCATGAATGGAAGAAAAATCTAAGAGAGGAATAAATAGATTTTGAATTAAGGATGAAACAAGCAGGGGAGAGAAATGACTTTTTATAAGAAGAATAATGTCTCTCTAGTTTCATAGAGATGGTATGATTAAAAGTATCTTTTGTTTCATTTTGATAGCGGTTCATTACCTAACGCGATTTATTTTCGGCATACCCCCGGACACTTTACGATTTTTGCTCTTAGTTACAAAATTTTCATTGCATCAAGAATAAAAATAATTTCCTAGAAATGCCAACTTTCAGAGATAGTCTGTCGACCAAGAAACCTCAATAAAATAAAGCCACAACCAAAGGCTTGCGGCCAAGTTCCCATGGAATCAATCAATACCTATCAGTTAATACTCCATTCATTCATTCCACAAGTCACTACTCGCTGAAGTCATGAATGAAGTATCGGGGGCTTTGTTGTATCGTAAAACTCTAGTGTGATATGGAACAATGAAATTGTGACACCTACCTGTCATCATTGTCATCACATTATTACATTAGTCGGCTCATTATTTTCTCTTAGTCAGATGTCTGGTCGATCACTAGTGATTAATACTATCAAAAAAATGTAAGCCACACGTGGGAATATGTATAGTATCATGGTATACACACATGTGATTAATCCTTTCAACTAACTATGATTGGCTCATCATTAGTATGCAACCCCTCCTATTTTAATAATGGGTGATCAGTCCTTTATCAAAATAATCAGGAATCTCATTTTGTTCATTCTTGGCATCATTGTCGAAAACTTTCTAAATTACTAATCACCTATGTCAAATTAAGCGGGTGCCAAATATTATCTTTCATTATAACAACAACATGTGGAATAAAAACAATAACCAAACCATCCATGCAAGATAATAGTCTGAACCAATCACAAGATAAATAACTGAATAAAATAATATCGAATAAACCATTGGTTCCAAAAACAAAATCCAAATACAAGCCTAAAGTAAATAAAACCAAGTCTGATAAATACTGAATAGATAACTAAAGCATCTATATCCATCTTGCAAGCCTCCACAAATGGTGCAGCTACGCATCCCTGGAATGAATCATCAAGCTTGGCATCCCTTGGCTGGACACCTAAAATGTTTTGAAAAATAGATTCGATAAGGCTGAGAGCCCAAAACCTTTTCAAAAATCTTTTGCAAGCATTTAAATGACAATTTAAAAGAAGTTATTAGATACACATGTGTGTTCCACATACACTTCCATGAGTTCCTCACCTATCAACTAAAGTTCACACCTAACATATCCTACCTAGCTATGCTACCCAGCCTAAATAGACAAACGTATCGACTAACCACAAAAGGTTCATCTCCCCGGTACCGCCCATATGATACATTATTGTACTCCCAATAATTAATAGTAATCACATATTATTATTGAATCATTATTTAAGTTTCTTTACTTAAATTACTCTTAGATATACACAATCTATTAGTTATACCATCACACATAAGTAAATTTATCACACTTGTATATATTTATCACGCTATAATTTATACAAGTATATCATCTCCTGAAATGGCCACCGCGATTCTTACATAGTCTACTATCATGTCCATGCACCTCTTATACCAAATCACGGACTATCAGTTTGGAATGTCTCCTCGAACCCTCAATCAAATAACACACAATGGAGTCGAACATATTTCTAAGCCTTTAGGATATGCACATACCTAACGTACCCAAATGACATGTCGGTCTCATTAATACACAACAGATAATGAGCTGCCATAAGTTCTATGTTCTGGGGCACACATCCAGACCTCACTGGAATCGTCAAGGTGGGATCGTCCTCTGTGGGGAACCTCCCATGATAGCAAGCAACGTAGGTATGTTCACACACATAATCAATTCACAACAATAGGTATTCACCCAACCAATATATACACATATTTCATAGGTATACACACAAACCATCATATAATCTCATACATAACATATATCTCTCGAATACTCAACGTACTGTCGAATTAAAATTATAACTTCTTATTGTATATTTTTTAGTATCGCTCACTACCCGAAGGGTCCAAGATACCCCTCAAGTTATTTCATAGTTAATATATCTCTATCCTATTGGTTCACAACTTGGGTTTACTCACACTCCCCATGACCCGTTCCAGTTACCTTAATCCTTTCGATATCATATTATGCCCCCAAGTTCCTAACCTTAAATTATCTCATTTGGATAAACCCCGTCTTTACCATATTCTAATGGAATTCAATAGTCCTCTCCCCATAGTTTAAGAATAATACAAAAGTCCCCCCATTGAATATTTGTGAAATTTAGGGCATAAACTATAAGTTTGTTAAAATTAAGGCAGCCAAATCGATTCGGTGAAGAACCCGAATCGATTCGCCTACCGAATCAATTCGGTAATCAAGCCTAATCGATTCACCCCTGATAGTTTCATCTTCTTCGTTATGTTGTTACGACCTTTCTACATGCTAACTTCCTCAAACCTCTTTACAACAATCCTAAACTCCAAACCAACATTATCAATCTTCATATATATATATATATATATATATATATATGTGTGTGTGTGTGTGTGTGTGTGTGTGTGTGTGTGTGGACGATTTCTACCATAAATAACACATTAAAATCATACGAAATCTATTCAAGAATAGATTTAAACCCCATAATCCTCACAACCATATTTTATGGTGTTCTTCATGTGGAATCATCAAGATACCCCTATTTCCTTTATTTTATTCAACATATAACATTGATTTCGAATCCATAACATAAAGGAAATTATTCTACATGCATTCCTATATCAAATCATAGATTTCCCCCATCCAATTTCCAAGAATTCATTCAAGGACATGTAATTTAAACCCTACACTAGTATTATAACATTCTTAAACAAATAGCAAGATAAATACTTTCCTTTGCAATATCAGGTCCGATTTCAATTTTGTGTGATGAAGATGCCTTCCTCTCCTTCCGATTTGCACTCCGGTAGTTAAGGCGACATAAGAATGGTGTTGAAAATCCAAGAACTCTCTATTCTTCCTCTTTAATGCTCTATCACTTCTCAAGATTGTTGTAACCCTAGACTTTAACATAAAAGGGTTGATATAACCTTTCAATTTTTGGAGTCCTCTCTACCCTAGTCCACCAAATGATGGAAACACCCTCATATGGTGTCGGGTTGGTGTAAAATCACCCTGGGACCCAAACAATACACCCGGGTATACTATTCTGACTATTTCAGCCCATTCGGAATCAATCATGATCTCGAAATCACCATTCGAGTCCCTTTAAAATAATTTCCTGTCTTGACCTTAAATAGTCTACACACGACTCCCAACTGAGATCTAACACAGTCATGTCACTATCACTCGTTATACCCCAAAATACTTAATCACTGGTCACTTAGTAATTATATTCAATAAACATTAATCATTTCTATCCTAATTAATATTTTAATTAGCACATAATATTTAATTAAATTAAATTACGACACACGTGTAATTTAAAAATAACTGAATTAATTAATTTCTAATTACTCAAAAATACGGGGTGTTACATACTTCCCCCTACAAAGGAATCTCGCTCTCGAAATTTGGATAAGACTGGTACTTGCTTCTTTGAATATATCCTTGCACAACATTTGTCGCTTCCTAAAGTTGAAATCGCTTTGCTATTCCCGCTACACCTCTACTAACGGTATCCTTCAGTCCACCGGTCTACACACTACCGTTAAAACTAACCTTCAATCCTCTTTTGCCACCTCACACCGAAATATCCCATCATTCTATCTACCATTTCTCCTTGGAGAATACAATATACATTAAAAAATTTCCCAATATTTTGCACTAAGATGAGTCTATCTACTAACGGCTAAAGTATTTCCTTTACTGGGGAAAGTTCCAACATCCCCATGTGCCAACTCCCTTATTTACCTACTCTTATGTTCAACTCATAGATTTTCACATCTTCTGACTGTGGATGATACTAAAAAAAATCCAACCAACTAGGGATCCCATACACCCTATATACCATGCATAACTGCACAAATACTACTCTGCTCCTACTCGCCTCAAATTGTAAAATAACCCTAAGGTCACGGTCATAACCACACATCCGTGCAAAAACTAGTGTACTAAATCCGTATCCTAAAGACCATGCATCTCCCAACTTTTGAAGTTCGCTAAGGTTCGTGTGTGGGATGTCTCGCCAGTAAAATTCAAATAAGGAACCCCCCGATACACTAATACCTAGAATTATCAGTTATCAAGATTCGTAGGTGAAAAGCACATAACTAAGACACCTCAAATCCTATCCCCGGCACATAAGTGAAATCGTTCACTCCCCATCACTCAAGGAGTAATACACACTGTGCTATCACTATTACTAAGTTCATAGTACTAAATCAATAACGAGCTAAACCTCTTCGATCAACGTTAAACTCGATATATCCTGAATAACAACAGTCAAAGTCCCCATGCATCGGGATAAATGTAAGGAGATAACTATAGCCTTCGAAGTATGTCACACAGTATAATATATATGCAGGCTCAACCCTCTTTCAGGTGATACCTTGCAAAATAATATATCTCACCCTAGAATACCAAGTACGATAGTCTTACCATAACCATTCACTACCGCTTGAACCCTTACTAACCAGTCACTACATAAGATAATAACATGCTCTACCCACATAACTATCCAAAGGAGGAGAAACTACCAAACAATATATACATCAAAGAGTCCCACTACCCAAAGATAAATAAATTTGTAATTATAAGGCTAATACTGCCAATGCACCCACTAAACCCAACTCACCCAGTAATTTTAGTGTTACTATTTATATTGTGATGCAACCATGTCACCCAAAACCTTCCTCATACTGATAAGGATACAACGAAAATTTTACCTCCATTTTTAATCTTCCTTGCCTGGTTGATAGGTTCCTGAACGTAATTCTCGTGTCGAAATTGACCCAAGATTTTATGTAATGGTTGTACATCCAGTACCTCATCTAGTAGTTGTCCCATGCCCCGCTTTGGGAAATCTCTTTTCTTGTGGCCCATCTCTCCACAACCGAAACAACTGCTAGAAAAACATTCATGTTGCTAGCCCTGGCCCAGCTGGCCTCCCCCGCTATTTCCTTAGCCCTGGAGATCTTGAGGAACAAAATGTTGTTGCTTCTTATGAGGACCCTATTGGCCCTTCTTAAAACATCCATCGGGTTGGTAACCCCCATATCAAAATATTTTGGCTTGATCCCCTACCTAAAATCTTGTCCCTACTGTTGTGGTTCCCCGCTGGCACTGTTACCAACTACCTTCCCAATCTAACTGGTCTCACTTAATCACTTTCTCCTATTTATGTGGAAGCTATGGTCCTGGAAATAAAGCAGAGCGGCATTGACGGCCTCAGTGTACGTCTCTAACGCCGAATTACCCAACAAGTGATGTCAGATTCTCCAGGAAAGTCCATCCACAAAATTTCTCACACTCTTCCATTCAGTATTCATCTCATCCTTCACAAAGATTGGTAAACGAGTGAACTTCTCTTTGTATTCCACTATGGTCTGGTATCCTAGAGAGACATCGAGAAAATTTCGTTGCTTCTCTGTCCGAATAGAGGACAGAAAATACTTACTATCAAATTGCACCCAAAACTCCCCAATAATCATCACATATCTCTCCTCTATTGTGATCACAGACTCCTACCACTGCCAAGATGCGCCCACTAACTTGAACATTGGCAAGAACTATTTTTGAGTTTCATTGCACTTAACCATGCGAAGGTGGCATTGTATGTCTTTCTTTCACTAACTGGGCACGAGTACATTCAAGCTACCCTGAAACTCCGATGGGCGGCCCTTCTGAAATGCCTCCCTCACTCTCTGCCAGTCAAATGGCCCCGAGTGGGCCTAAACAACTGGTGCTTCTGGTGGCTGTGGATGAATCTAAGAAAAGTGTTGTGCCATAATGGTCATCGCCGCGTTAACTACCTATGCCATGATTTTGGCCACCTCTGCTGCTGAAATGTTTCCCTATGGGAATCCCTCCCCAACGTTCGCTCTCATTCGATAAGTCCTCTTTTGCGGCATCTGAAACGCGATTGAAGTTTTTATAAGTCCGTAATCAAATACAAAGTAATCAACATAAGAACTTAAGTGCGCATACGTAGAAGAATACAACAATCCTATAACAAGGATCTATATTAAAAAATGCAGAGCTGAAATCGTAGTAAGTCGTACAGATCTTAATGACACAAGAACATAGCGCTTGGAAAAAAGCTGTGACACCCCGCCTATTTTTACCACGGGCGATCTATCCTTTATCAAAATAACCAGGAATTTCATTTGGTTCATTCTTAACACCACTGTTGAAAACTTTCTAAATTACTAATCACCTATGTCAAATTAAGTTGTTGCCAAATTTTACCTTTCATTATACAACAACACGCAAAATAAAAATAATAACCAAACCATCCATGCAAAATAATAGTCTGAACCAATCACATGATGCATAAATGAATAAAATAATATCGAATAAACTACCAGTTCCTAAAAACAATCCAACTACAAGTCTAAAGTAAATAAAACCAAGTTAGATATATACTGAATAATTGAAATATTAAATAGTCTGAAAGGGAAACATGCCCAAATAAAATAATGATATCAAAATCTATCTAGGAATGAATAACTAAAGCGTCTATATTTTTTTTTGTAATCCTCCATATATGATGAAACTATGCATCCTTGGAATGAATCATCAAGCTTGGCGTCCCTGTGGTAGGACAGCTGTTGATACCAAAATTAATATGCTGATGTGGACGAATAGTATGAAGACACGTGTCGATCTACGTGGCACAATAACAGCGAGGAAGATCATTTACTGAACAACTATGGTTGGTACCGAGCAACGAGAATACACCGAGGAGCTCTATCATGCCGAGGAACTCCATCCGAGGAACTCCATCATCCCGAGATACTCTAAGCACTCCGAGGAACTCTTGATCAACGAGCAACTAAGGCGGTCCGAACTGCACCTCGGCCGTGTCATCAATTATCAGACGGACAACTGTTCAACTATTCATTAGATTCTTGACGCACACGCTGCATTAAATGTATTACCCATTCATATGTATATCATTTAATGTATTGGACCTTTCATGTACAGCCTTGAGGCTATAAATACCTTGTATCAATCCCATTCAAAGGGACCGGAATTTCTTGAGAGAACTTGTAATCAAGAATTCCACAAACACTCAGCAATAACATAACAGTGGACGTAGGCTTTATTCCTAGCCGAACCACTTTAAAAATCTTTGTCTTATTTATTTATCTGTGATTGAAGAATTAGAGTGATCTAGTTTTTTACATCAACAGATTGGCGCCGTCTGTGGGAAACGACTGTTGTTATCGTTTTTCATAAAAATCATTTATCACCAATGGCAGATAATCCGGAATCCAGTAATAGAAATGCTGGAAATACTGGAAATCTTCCAAATCCATCTGCATCCCCAGATCTGGCCGGAATTATGATGAATCTGGCTCAGGGACAAACCGCCATGCAAGAATCTATGAGGCAACTCCTTCAAACTCTTCAAGGCGGTGTACCTACTCATTCAGGGCAAAGGACTGATCATGGGCAATCACGATCCAGACGTATTGGGTCATATCGCAATGGGGAATCCAATGATTCTTCTTATCAACCTGGGCAAACTTCATCAATACGGGCTACGGATACAGATCAACATATCTCTCTTTCTCCGGAGAGAACTAGCGCTTTAGAAAGATTAAGCAGGGTGTCTCCTTTCAGTCGGTTAGGACCAAGGAGGAACATGAGTCCACCTAGGGCTCCATCAGGAAGTTTTCGACCACCACCAGGTTTGAGAGAAGGATCTGCACAATCATGACCAATTACTCGTCGAGATAAATCTCAGGAAGCTACGTCAGAGCAATCAGTTGCTCGGACTAAGCGGCCCGAGGAAGGGAATGAAGCATGGAAAGGTTCCATTCAACGATTGGAGGATAGACTGGGAGAAATGGCTAAGGCGAGGAACCCCTTACAGAGAACTTTTGTTCAAGGGACACCTTTTGTGCAAGCCATTGTGGATTTCCCTACACCGTCGAAATTCAAAGCACCTGTAGTGACCCCCAAGTACGATGGAAAGACAGACCCCGTACTTCATATAGAACAGTACCAAGCTGCTGCAGATATCTATGCTGTCCCCGACGAGATGAGGTGTAGAGCATTCTCGGGAACTCTTACCGGATCTGCACAGATATGGTACAATAATCTTCCTCGGGGTAAGATTTCAACTTTTGTTCAGTTAGCCGAGCTGTTTATTGGTAATTTTTATTTTGGAGCAAAACCAGTAAAGCGAGTAGCGCACTTACTAAGTGTTAGACAAAAATCAGGAGAAAGTACTAGAGATTACATAACTCGTTTCAATAACGAGAAGTTGGAAGTCATAGATTATGAAGAAAAGACAGCAATCACTGCTTTGATGAGTGGTTTGCTGCCTAACAAGCTATACTATACTCTGGCCAAAGATCCGCCTAAAAATATGTCGGAATTGATGGCAAAGGCGGCCAAAATCATGAATGCCGAGGAGGCTATGACTGCGAAGAAGAATATGGATAAAGAAGTTAAAGTGGAGGTCGACAACTCTAAGAAGAAAGATCAGAAAGGTAATGGTGGTGACAAACATTCCAGAAATAACAGGATAAAGTTGGAAGCCCTAAAGAAGTATGATAATTATACTCCATTGAAAATGGGTATTAATCATGTTTTAGAAGAGATCAGGAATAACGAGGAAATCAAATGGCCAGAGAAACTGAAGACAGATCCAGACATGAGGAATAAGACCAAATATTGCGAGTTTCACAAAGATCATGGCCATATGACCAAAAATTGTATAGCCCTTCAGAACGAGATTGAAACACTCATTCGAAGAGGAAAATTATCAAAGTATGTAGATCGCAGAGGTGAGAGGACAAATGAGGACAGAATTAGAAAGAGATCTAGATCTCCTCGTCGTGCAGAGGAGAAAAATAGGAGGGACCATGAAGAGGATCCAGATGATGACCCCGATCTTCCCAAGAAGCCAAGAAAACCTGAACGAGAGGTATTTTCCATACGTTTTGGATCATTTCATTGTAACGTTATTACAGGGGGAGATGCAGGAGGAGGAGACCTTACTGCAGAAAGAAAAGCTTATCTCGGAGAGGCTCAAGCTTGCTCATATATTCAGCGAATAAACCTGGCCGAGGATGATCGTCCGAGGAAGGTAAACAAAGAGAAGCTAGTAATTGGTTTTTCAAAAAACGACCTGGCAGGTGTTCTTTACCCTCATGATGATCCTTTGGTGATCAAAATGAGAATGAAGGACGTGATCATTTCAAGGGTGTTGGTAGACAATGGTAGTTCGGCAGACATCATGTACTATTCATGCTTTGATAGCCTGAATTTGAAATTATCTCAATTGGAACCTTATCATAGACCCCTTCTGGGTTTTGCTGGCGAGAAAGTTTTTCCACTTGGGACGATCAAGTTGGATATATTCATTGGAACCTGGCCTGTTTGTCGAACAGAAAGAATACGATTCTTTGTGATGGATAAGAATGTGCAATCGGCCTACAACATCATCATGGGAAGAGTTGGATTGAAGAAGTTCGAAGCCGTTCCTTCAACAGTACATCAATGTTTGAAATTCCCAACAAATTTTGGAGTTGGAGTGGTGAAAGGTGATCAAAAAGTAGCTCGGGAATGCTATTATTCGTCGGCCGAGCAAGAAGAACTAGAAGGATCGATGAAAAAGACTACTACTTATCAAGTGGATGAATGTACAGAAATTGAAACTCTTGATCCTAGAGATGAGTCCCAACTTGTGAAAGGGCAAGTGGTAGAATCTACAGAAAATGTTATTCTGGACGACGAACATCCTGAACGAATAACCCAGATAGGTTCATCGTTGGATATGTCAATAAAAGAGGAGTTGATAACTTTCTTGAAGAATAGGAAAAATACTTTTGCTTGGAGTCATGAAGACATGCCAGGAATAGATCCAAACTTCTTATGTCATGAACTCAATGTGAATAAGGAGATTAAACCTGTAAAGCAGAGAAGAAGGGTGTTTAGTGCCGAGAAGAACCAGGCCATACAGGAGGAAGTCGAGAAACTCCAGAAAGCCCAATTCATTGAAGATGTAAAATATCCAGATTGGTTGGCAAATGTGGTGATGGTAAAGAAGAAAAACAACAAATGGAGAATGTGTGTCGATTTCACCGATCTCAATAAGGCATGCCCCAAGGATCATTTTCCATTGCCCAGAATTGATCAACTGGTGGATGCTACCTCGGGACACGAGCTACTCAGCTTCATGGATGCTTACTCTGGCTACAACCAGATCAAAATGAAACCTGAAGACAGGGAAAGTACTTCTTTTATTACCCCTAGGGGAACTTATTGTTATAATGTTATGCCTTTTGGTTTAAAAAATGCAGGTGCAACATATCAGCGGTTGATGAACAAGGTTTTTACCGAACAAATCAGCCGCAACATGGAGGTCTATGTCGATGACATGCTCACTAAAAGCAAGAAAGCTGCTGATCATTTGGTTGACTTGAGTCAAACTTTTGATCAATTGGATAAATACCAAATGAAGCTTAACCCGACGAAGTGCACCTTTGGAGTACGAGAAGGAATGTTCCTCGGATACATCGTCAATCAGCGAGGTATTGAGGCAAATCCAGATAAGATCAAAGCTCTTCTAGGGCTGCGATCTCCGACGACGAAGAAAGAAGTGCAGAGTCTTACCGGACGAGTTGCAGCGCTCAACAGATTTGTATCTCGAGCAACTGATAAATGCATACCATTCTTCAAAACACTTCGAAAAACCTTTGAATGGAATGAGGAATGTGAAAAAGCTTTTCAAGACTTGAAGAAATATTTGGGAGCACCCCCACTGTTGTCCAGACCAATAACAGGAGAAAAGTTGTATTTGTATTTGGCAGTATCAGAGAACGCAGTCAGTTCAGCGTTGATCAGATTGGAGAATGGAGTCCAGAAGCCAATTTATTACACAAGTAAGGCTTTCCGAGGTGCAGAAATCAGGTACCCAAAGCTAGAAAAATTGGCATTGGCACTAATTGAAGCAAGTAGAAGAATGAGGCCATATTTCCAAGCCCATACCATCATCGTTTATACTGATATGCCATTGAGACAAGCCCTCCATAAGCCAGAAAAATCAGGGAGACTGATGTACTGGGCAGTAGAACTTGGTGAATATGATATTGTGTATGAGCCCAGATCATCATTCAAGGGGCAAGCTGTAGCAGATTTTATAGCAGAGTTCACGTACCCTGATACCCCCGAGGAGCAAAAGGTGCCTGCTGATCTACCTGTGGACGATACAGGATCAACAGAAACATTTGCTGACCTACCTGTGGACGATACAGGATCAGCAGAAATAGGTCCAAACCAGCCAAGGTTGGTAAAAGGACTTGTGGATGTAGAGAAATCATTATATTCAAACTCAGACCAACCACGGTTGGTAAAAGGGTACGAGCAGATGACTGACGAGGAGCGAAAGATACCGGGGGATGATGGAAGAAAACAGCAGATATTTTATCGAGGAACTCTGACAGATAAGAAATTTGAAGACGAAATACCTACATGGAGATTATATGTAGACGGATCATCCTGCACAGCTGGTTGTGGAGCAGGAATTGTTTTGATCACTCCAGACGAGATTGACATGGAATATGCTTTGCGATTCCAATTCAAAGCCTCTAACAATGAAGCGGAGTATGAGGCCATGATAGCAGGTCTTAATCTAGCAAAGACTATGGAAGCACAACAAGTGATGGTATTCAGTGATTCTCAATTAATTGTGTATCAGATGATGGGAATGTATGCGGTTAAAGGAGATTTAATGATCAAATATCATGCAAAGGTGATGAAATTGTTGACAGAATTTGAGGCCATTCAATTGGTGAGAATACCGAGGATGGAGAATGTACAAGCAGACGCACTGGCCCGACTAGCATCAGCTACTCGTACCGAGATGCGAAGAACCATACCGATTGAAGTATTAGAAGGTCGGAGCATAGATGAAGATCTGACAACGAATGTGATTACCCTTGATTTAGGACCATCTTGGATGGATCCAATCAGGAAATATGTGGAAGAGGGTGAATTGCCGGAGGACAAACTCGCTGCCAAGAAACTGAAGTATAAAGCTGCTCGGTATGTATTAACTAATGGTATTTTGTATAGACGAGGAATTATGGCAGGTTTGCAGAGATGTGTACATCCCACCGAGGTGAAAGAATTGATTGAAGAAATCCATGAAGGATCTTGTGGAGCTCATGTAGCAGGTCGAACACTTTTACAAAGAGTGATGACACAGGGATATTACTGGCCGACAATGAGGGCTGATTGTATAGCCTATGCCAAGAAATGTGACAAGTGCCAACGTTTTTCCTCCATCCGACGAACTCCACAAGCATTGCTAACACCAATAACTTCCCCTTGGCCATTTGCCATGTGGGGAATTGATTTGGTTGGACCACTGCCGACCACCCGAGGAAGATTCAAGTATCTCGTAGTTGCAGTGGACTATTTTACTAAGTGGGTGGAAGCTGAGCCTCTTATCAATATGACGTACGAGAAGGTATACCAGTTTGTATGGAAGAATATCATTTGTCGATATGGTCTCCCTCATGCTTTCATCACAGATCATGGAACACAATTTGATAATGAAGAATTTGCTGCCTATTGTCATCAGTCGAACGTTTTGAAGTTTCATTCAGCACCAGGCCATCCCCAAAGCAATGGACAGACTGAAGTGACGAACAGAACATTACTGAATGGGTTGAAAAAGAGGCTAAGTGAAGCTAAAGCAAATTGGATTAATGAGCTCCAATCAGTATTATGGGCCTACCGAACAACTCCCCGAGCAGCAACTGGAGAATCACCATATATGCTAGCATTTGGAAGTGAGGCTGTGATACCGGCCGAGTTGGGTCTCCCAACGCATAGAGTGCTGAATTTCAACTCTCCGATCAGTGACTTGATGAGAAGAATGGATTTGGATATGCTCGAAGAAGTAAGAGAAGAGGCAGCCATTAGGAATGCTGCTTATCAACAACGAACAGCTCTGTTCTACAACAAAAGGGTGAAGAAATGCGATTTGAAGGAGGGTGATTATGTGCTGAAGAAAGTCATTCAGAAACAGAATAAACTGGAAGCAAACTGGCATGGACCTTACCGAGTTACAGAGGTTGTTCGACCTGGAACCTACAGAATAGCAACTCTAGAAGGAGAAGAATTTCAGAATGCATGGAATGCTGAACACCTGCGAAAGTATTATCAGTAATGTAAAATGTAAAGTATTCCCTTCATTATGAATAAAACGAGGATGGTTCACCATTTTCTTTCTGTTGAAAGTTTTTCGGGGAATATTAGTGTTGAACACTACACTGCTTGATAACAAGAAGAAAATTGCAGACTGCTCTACGGAGCCATGCTCTACGGAGCGCTCTACGGAGCAAAAGTGCTATAAGTAGCCAACCTCCTTTGGTTAGGAGGATAAGCTCTACGGAGCGCTCTACGGAGCAAAAGTGCTATAAGTAGCCAACCTCCTTTGGTTAGGAGGATAAGCTCTACGGAGCGCTCTACGGAGCAAAAGTGCTATAAGTAGCCAACCTCCTTTGGTTAGGAGGATAAGCTCTACGGAGCGCTCTACGGAGCAAAAGTGCTATAAGTAGCCAACCTCCTTTGGTTAGGAGGATAAGCTCTACGGAGCGCTCTACGGAGCAAAAGTGCTATAAGTAGCCAACCTCCTTTGGTTAGGAGGACATGCTCCAAGGAGCCAAAAAGTTCGAAAGAACCCTACTACTCCTTTGATTAGGAGGTGTATACCAGCATGATCAACTACGGTTGGTAAGACTTTATATACTCTCGCATTACAGCTTATGTTGATCGGGAGGTAACATTATTACAAAAAGTTCTTTGAAGAACAAAATATTCCAAACTGTACCAAGTATGGTTGGTCGGGGATAAAAACCCACTAACTGTAATTGGTCGACGAGGACAAAAGTATTGACCTTAGTTGGTCGGACACATGTTTATATTTTAAAATTGAACCAAGTATGGCTGGTCGGGGATAGAAACCCATCAACTGTGGTTGGTCGACAAACATTATTTATCCACCTTGGTTGGTTGGAAACAATTTTGAACAATTTATGCTTGTTATAAATTCTAAGTTGGTTGATGAACCATATAATTTGCAAACAGAAAAATAGCTATTGGCAAAACAGAATATGAAATTCTTTCATTAAGATAAAAATGTATTACATGTTACATGTATGTGCTAACTATTACATTAAAGATTCCTACTCTATTGGTTTCTTTCCTTTATCCTTTGAGACAGGTTCCTCGCCAGCAGGAGGATCCTCTAGACAAAGAGGAGAATTAATAAAGTTCATGTCCTTCAGCATTCTGACATTCATTATTGTAGGAGTGTCCAACAGGTGCTCAGGACGAGATACTTCAACTTGAGAATGAAGGTTATAATCACCAAGATATTTAGAGATCAAACTCCGAGGAATGGAACGAGCAGGAATCCATGCCATATCCAATTTATAGGGAGGAACAGGCAAGTCTAGCAATCCAGGAGCATGATAATCCCATAAATAATGACCTCGTTCCAATTTTAATACACCCAGGGCGTTCAACCATCCCTGCTTATAACCTTCGTTGTTAGCATTTTCAATGCGAGCATCCAAATGATAAAGAGCTTCATTATAGCCTGCATTCCAGAACTCCCGAGGCTGTTTATGGAATTGGAAAGTTAATCTATCTACTTGCTCGAGAAAGTTCTTGATAAGAGCATCTTTATTATTCAGATCAGACTTCATCGCAGCCAATTGATCCTCTAAAGATAAATTTTTCTTAGACAAATCAGACAGAGCACGATCCTTAACATTCAGTTGGAATGCTTGAGTTTCCAAAGTAGATTGGGTGCGAGATTCTTCAACACTACGGCTAAGAACTCTTGATCGGCTCCGAGAAGCAACTGGAGAACTTTGCTCCTCGACGATTCTTCCTCGTCCCCGAGAACTCCTTCCTCGTCCCCGAGCAGTCACAGGAATAATAGACTTTTTCAAGTCATCCAACTCTTGCCTTAGTTTGGCGTTTTCAACCTCTAGAAACGAAAAACCTTCATCAGTAACTGGTACTAATGCAGTGGAAGAGGAGGCAACGGATTCATATTGAGCCAATCTTTTCTGCAGACTATTATTTTCTTGTTCCAGGATCTCGGCAATTTGTCGGCAGGCTTCAACTTCACCTTTTAGGGTCCTTTCCCTAATGTCATATGCAGCAATAATCTTTTTATGACCTGTATCAGAGGAAAGTTGTTGATATCTATTTTCATATTCCTCATGTAATGAAGCCATCGATTCATTGTGCTGGCCTTGGAGATCCTCTAAGGAACAATGCAGCTCTTCAATCAAGTCATAATAAGCGACATTGTTAGCTACAGCTCGGTCGAGTAAATTTTTCAAGTACCGATAAGCCTCAGTCGCCTGTTCTGAAGCATCATGACCAAGAATGTCAGCAATTTCAGAAGAACTAAGGTCTGTATGACCAGCCCTATAGTATTGGTGACATTGCTGCATCAGCTCGGTATCATGAGAAGAGATTAGTTCCATTCTAGCAACAAACTAAAGACAAGAAAAAGACAACAATCAACAAAGAATCATCAATAACGGCGATGAGCAAAGAAGTATTTTATTAGATCATAAAAGGATTACAGTGTTCGATTACAAATGATAAAAGATAAGAATGATACCGAACAACTTCACACCTTTTCCTTGTCTCCCAAGACTTTCTCGGGAGGCTGGGACGAGGAGCTCGGTTGCTCGGTGATAACAACAGCTTGATCGGCAGAAATCTTCTCGGCAGGAGGAGGCATAGAAGAAATATCCTCAATGACAGAGGGTTGAGAAGCAGAGATTGGGACATCCACAGCCATGGAAGATTCATCTGAAGCAGGTTCATCTTCTTCTTCTTCCACAATTGGTGGAGGAGGACCAGGGAGATGCCTTTGGAATAGCTCAGAATCGTCTTGGATTTTTAGCTCTTGTAGAGCAGCTACCCAACCATCATAGAAGTATTTCAACTCCCCATATTTGACTTGAGATGTCATAGCAGCAATCCCTTTATCCCATCCTTTCTCCCAACCAGCACTGAAATGTTTCCTAACTGCAACTTTTCTTTTCAACTGCTCCGAGGAGAGTTTGACATCCAATTGTTCTTTCTGGATTTTGATGTCTCGCAGGATAGACAGTTCTTCTTCTGCCTTCTTCAATTGGTCATCGCACCTTTGCTGATTGACCTCTAAGCTTTTCACCTTCTCCTCCAAATTCTTGGAGGTTTCAGCCATCTTCATCTTATCAGCCTCAGCTGTAGCCAATTTTTTCTCCCAGGCAACTTTCTCCTCGACGTACTGCTGGCGAGATTCTTTCACAGATTGGGCTAAACCCAAGAGGGCATCGTCAACATCGGACGAGGAACTAGAAGCTTTAATAGCTTGATCTTTCTTCACGATGGTATTGAAACAGTTCACCAGCTGAAAGATAAGAAAAACAATAGAGTCAACACAAATACAAGAGTTCAGGAAAAAGAAAAGAAAGACCAAAGGTATGAGAAATTTACTGAAGAAAGATGGCGAGCAGCTAGGGATGTCAGTGTATCCCTAGGAATCTTTTCATCAACCCCGAGAACCTCGGGTATAACTGAGCTCGTTGAAGAGCTCGGAAGAATGATTTTTGAAATACTACTACCACCAGCGGGTAGAGAAGATGCAGTTCCAGCAAGATTAACCGAGGATGATTTCCTCAATCTCTTCAAAGGAGGGTCAGCAGCATCAACCAAGGAAGAGGTCTTCGTTGGAGAGATTGTAATTACATCAGCACTAGCATTTTTCTTGCTCGGGGCCACTGGGGGCTTCTCGGCAAATTTGGATGAACTGGCATCTACTTTTTTAGTCCCCTCTGGGACATCAATTTTGCTTTTCTGTGCTCCAACAGCAGAAGAAATTTCACCAAATAGAGCAGGAGGAGCTCTTTTCTTGCCCATTCTCTGAGATAGGGGAATATGAGAATCTGAAGATGAACTTTCTGGTGTTGAGGCTGGTTCAACAGGGCGAGCAGTATAAGAGGTTGTGTAGCTCTTATACTGCAGCAAATATGATGCAGATCTAATATGCTCGTCTGCAATCGTCTTATGCAAATTCCAGATAAGTTTTAAATGCTTGATATTCACTTCCGACTCTTTTGGAGTTTTTCTTTTACTATCAACTGCAAATAAATACATAAATCTCAGTCATACATTTTGTCAAACATGATGAAAACGCAATTTCATAAGTAAAATAAAAATGAAAAATAAACCTATCCCATTGCCGTATGGGGGGCATCTGGGACCGTTGTATACTTCATTCCCAGATAAAGGCGCGTGTTGCCAATTTTTTATGACCAACCCATGCTCAAAATAATCTCTATTTGAATCAGGGAGGTTAACTACAAGGGCTCTATTTAAAAACCTAGTTTTTAAATAATAAACATTATCTAAAGTGGCCCATTTATAGCAGTACATGATTTCTGGGATCCCTATACGAGTCCCATGAGTTAGATTTAACTTGTGCACCCCGTTAATTATTCTCCATGAATTGGGGGCTATTTTTGCAGGAACAAGATCAAAATATTGACAAAACTCAAGACATAATGGGTTTGGGGGAAAAGAAAAACCACATTCAGCAATGAAAAGACTGGGGAACCAATGTCCCTCAGCCAATCGAAAGTAATCTAAAGGCTCAGAAAGAACCTCTAGAATTACCCAAGAAGGAATGGAAAAGTCAGAACGAAATTTCTCAGCAGATTCAACAATATAAACCATATTGAATAAAAGAGATGCAGAAGAAAGGAAGAAGATCTTACAGAAAGAAAGGAGATATGTTGACAACGAACGGAAACAATGATGAACACACAAGAGAGAGGAAGAGAATAGAAAACTTGAAGGCAGAAAAATGGAAAGTGTAGACGACGGTATGGTTACCAAAGGAGTTTAAATACTTTGCATTGGGAAGCGGCGAAAGAAATGATTACTAAAAAGAAACTACTGAACTTCCGGCGGCTAAAAAGACAAAAGTTGCACGAAGATCGAAGCGCTTATAAAAAGGCGGAAACTGCGAAATGAGAAGGAAATTTGAATACAATGCTCCTAAAACCCAGGAAGGTCATTTAATATTACCATATACCGAGAAAGAATGTCCCATACTCCTCAAAGTTCGAAATATGAAACATTGGGGGCTTCTGTTGATACCAAAATTAATATGCTGATGTGGACGAATAGTATGAAGACACGTGTCGATCTACGTGGCACAATAACAGCGAGGAAGATCATTTACTGAACAACTATGGTTGGTACCGAGCAACGAGAATACACCGAGGAGCTCTATCATGCCGAGGAACTCCATCCGAGGAACTCTATCATCCCGAGATACTCTAAGCACTCCGAGGAACTCTTGATCAATGAGCAACTAAGGCGGTCCGAACTGCACCTCGGCCGTGTCATCAATTATCAGACGGACAACTGTTCAACTATTCATTAGATTCTTGACGCACACGCTGCATTAAATGTATTACCCATTCATATGTATATCATTTAATGTATTGGACCTTTCATGTACAGCCTTGAGGCTATAAATACCTTGTATCAATCCCATTCAAAGGGACCGGAATTTCTTGAGAGAACTTGTAATCAAGAATTCCACAAACACTCAGCAATAACATAACAGTGGACGTAGGCTTTATTCCTAGCCGAACCACTTTAAAAATCTTTGTCTTATTTATTTATCTGTGATTGAAGAATTAGAGTGATCTAGTTTTTTACATCAACAACAGCTAAAATGTTTCAGAAAATAGATTTGACTAGGGTCAGAGCCCAAAAATGTTTGGAAAATATTTTGCAAGAATTTAAATCACAGTTTAAAAGTAGTTATTAGATACACACGTCAGTTACACGTAAACTCCCTAGAGTTCCTTACCTCTCAAATAAAGTGCACACCCAACGTCTCCTACCTAGATATGCTACCCAACCTAACTCGATAAACATATATGCTAACCACAAAAGCTTTAGCTCCCTGGTACCACCCATACGATACATTATTGTACTCCTAATAATTAATATTAATCACATATTATTATTGAATCATTATTTAAGTTTCTGTAATTAAATTACTTTTAGATATACACAATATATTAGTTCTACCATTACAAATAAGTAGATATATCACACTTTTATATATTTCTCACACTGTTATATTTACTACTATAGCATCCCTCGAAATGGCCACCGTGATGCTTGCATACTCTGCTATCATGTCCATGTACCACTCGTACCAAATCATGGATTATCGATTAAGAATGTCTCTTTGAACCCTCAATAAAAAATAAACAATGGAGGTGAACATAGTTCTAAGACTTTGGGATACGTACATACCTAACATACCCAAATGACACGTCAGTCCCACTAAAACACATCACATAGTGAGCCGCCCTAAGTTCTACATTATGGGGCACACATCCAGACCTCACTGAAATCGTCAAGGTGGGATCGACTTCTATACAAAATCTCCCATGATAGCAGGCAGCGTAGGTATGTTCACACACATAATCAAATCACAACCATAGATATTCACTGAACCTAAATATACACATATTCAGTAGGTATATGTACAAACCATCTTATAAGCCCGAATGTAGTATATATCTCTCAAATACTCAACGTACTGTCGAATTACAATTATCTCTTCTTATTCTATATTTTTTTAGTATCTCTCACTACTCGAAGGGTCCTAGATACCCCTTAAGTTATTTTAGTACTTAATATATCTCTATCCTACTGGTTCACAACTTGGGTTTACTCACGCTCCTCATAACGCATTCTAATTCCCGTAATCCTTTCGATATCATATTATTCCCAAAAGGTCCTAGCCTTAGATTCTCTCAATTTGGCTAAACCCAGTCCTTACCATAGTCTACTAGAATTCAATAAATCCCTCCCTATATTTAAGAATAGTACAAAAGCCTCCCCCCCACCCCCCTGCTCGTGCGCACGCCTTGATTATTCGTGAAATTTAGGGCATAAACTACAAGTTTGCTAATATTTGGGCATCCAAATCGATTCGATGAAGAACCTAAATTAGTTTGCCTGCTGAATCAATTCGATAATCAAGCCGAATCGATTATTCCCTGATAATTTCATCTTCTTTGTTATGTTGTTACGAGTTTTCTACACGCTAACTTCCTCAAACCTCTATACAAAAATCCCAAACTCCCAACCAACATTATCAAACATCAAATATATGTATAAGGACGATTTCTAACATAAAATCATACAAAATCTATCCAAGAATAGATTTTAACCCCAGAATCCTCAAACCCCTAGTTTATGGTGTTCTTCATGTGAAATCATCAAGATACCCATATTTCCTTCATTTTATTCATCATACAATATCTGATTTCGAATCCTCTATATAAAGGAATTTATTCGACATCCATTATTATATCAAATCATAGATTTCACCCATCCAATTTCCAAGAATTCATTCAAAGACATGTAACTTAAACCGTACACTACATGGGTATTATAAAATTCTTAAATAAATCGCAAGATAAACACTTGCCTTTGCATTAGAAGGTCTGGTTTCATTTTTGTGTGATGAAGATGCCTTCCTCTCCTTTCGATTTGCACTTCGGTGGTTAAGGAGACAAAATAATGGTGTTGAATCTCCAATAACTCTCTCTTCTTACTCTATAATGGCCTCTCCCCTCTCAAGATTGTTGTAATCCCACCCTCTAACACAAAGGGGATGATATAACCTTTCAATTTTCGGAGTTCTCTAGACCCTAGTCCACCAAATGATGGAAATGCCCTCATATGGTGTCAGGTTGGTCTAAAATCATTCCAGAACCCAAACAATACACTTGGGTATACTATTCTTACTACCTTGGCCCGTTCGGAATTAGTCATGACCTCAAAATCACCATCCGAGTCACTCTACAATAATTTCCTATCTCGAACTTAAATAATCTACATGTGACTCCCGGATGAGATCTAATATAGTCACGTCACTATCACTCTCTATGTCGTAAAATACTTAATCACTATTCACTTAGTAATTATATTCAATAAACATTAATCATTTCTCTCCCGATTAATATTTTAATCAATACATAATATTTAATTCAATTAAATTATGTCACGCATGTAATTTATAAATAACCAAATTAATTAATTTCTAATTACTCAGAGTTACGGGTTGTTACAATTAGTTGTCACCTAAAATGTAGAAAGTTGTTACTGCCTGACTTATAAAGGCATTACACGTTTGCCTCTTCTATCCATCCTTCTATAAATGGCACCCCATATCACATGACAAGAGCATGAAGAAAATGACGTACACAAACTCCTAAATAGATTCTTGAGAGCTTGTGTCCATTCCCAATGTAACACTGTATTGCACTTGTGGATGTAGGCACCTCATTGAGCTGAACCACATTAATCTCTTATCTCATTCTATATCTATCACCAATCTTATGTCCTAAACGTAAACTTCTATGTTTATGTACTTTATTATTGGTAATTTCTAGATAAGACTTGAAAATATCCTAATACCAGTTTTAGATAATAACAATTATGATGTCGAATCACTACGAATGTTACCTTATTTTCTAGTTACATGTTTATCAATTATCTTTTCTTTCATATCTCTAACATCATCTCAATGTTATATACTATTACAGAATATTTCATCTATAATACATGCATATTTTAAAAATTGTTCTTACATTAGTAAGTATTATCTACTAGGATGTGTTCTTAATCTTATTCCACCGCGAGATGGAAAATTTTAGATGATATTTTATCCTAATAATACCAAAGGATGATGTGTATAAATTTTTTAAAGAAGAATCGACATTAATAATGGTTAATGTCTAAACTGTTTAATACTTAGACTGTTTTTAAGATCATTTCATTTAGTAGTATCATCCCATGAGTATACATATGTTTTCTTAAGAGCATGAAGATACGGGCATAGGTATATAGCAATTAGGATTTCCTGTCACTTCTTTGTGTTTTAGTTATTTATTTTTCCATATTGAAAGCGTAGGTATTCAAGGGTGTGACAACAAGTGGTATCAGAGTGCTAGTAATTTAGTATTACATGAGGATAGTTATTAGGTGTTACATGGCATTAGTTATTAGGTTTAGGATAAATACCTTGGGATCATCATATTATTTTTTAAACATGTCACATATCATCCCGTGCATACACCAAATATTTCTCTGTATATATGTCAAACATGAGTTTGGGACAATTACCTGATCAACCCACAGGCTGAAGGATTGGTCCTATATGCAGAAGTAGTAAATGATTAAGAATTTGACTAGTTATTTGCTGCCTTATAAGAAGTGAAAACAAAATGAGAATTTGGGGATCCTTATTTTATAAGATCAATCTTTAATAACCGTCTCATAAGACTTCAAAATATCACAAATAAAATGGTGATGTATTGTAACAACCCAAAAAATCTAAACTACACTTTAAGACAATCCTTACATATGCCTCTAGAATTAATCCCTCTTCAAGTTGTACCACCAGAAGCTCCGCCATCTCCAGTATCAATTGAACCTAGAAGGGATTCCTCTCACCACTATATCTCTAATTTAGATCGATCAACAATTAGTATGATTATCTACCCAAAGTATGTTTTTGATTATGTATCACTAATATTAAGTTACTATAGTGTAATATATAACTTACTTCTAATTGTATGTTTGTAAGATAAGTTTGTAACTTAGGTCATGTGAGATGTTGAATGTGATACATATAGTAAGAATTACTATATGTCATGTGCCTGACAAAAAAATTGGATGTAATATATGACATAATAACATAAGAGCTTTTGTTTGCAACGTATGGTTTTTGTTATTTTTACTAGTATTGTTAATAATCTTATTCTTATTATTAATATTGTCATTTTTACTAACCATACACTAAAGGTAAAAATTAATCTCCATACACAACATAATATTTTTTTATAGATGGTTAACACTCATTCCAGCAGTTCAACCGCAACTAAATAACATTTAACCTGAATCGACTCCACCAAATCGAACCCATATCACACCACCACCTGATCATATAGAGAGTATATATTAATGCCTTTGTGAACTAAAAAATATATACCACCGTTAGAAGTTACACTATCATTAATTTGATGAATAAACTATAAGGATGGATATATTTTTTTTAGAGAAGAGGATGGAAATCCCTAGATTTATTAGAATAATGGTAGAAAATCCCTACCATGGTGGCTTGAACAAGATAGTCAAGGATGAATATACTGAAGTAATTTCTTTGCCAGTGATCTCTAGCATTTTATTGATAACTTGGAGCAACTGATGCTAAAAATTGGATATGACAAGACCTAAAGGTAGTGGATCAAATGGGTATGTCAGCTGACTTGTGATTTAGAATGGAGACACGTCTAATCAAAGAAGAAGATGATTTTTATGTCAAGGTATGAAATGACAACGAAATATAATAGGAATTACATGTGCACGATTCGAGGAGATCTTTTTCAAGAGTATTTTACTAAATATTTGCATGACCAAATGAACATGGATTTTCTTAACCTCTAATAACTTCATCTCTTTATAGCACAATATGGAAGTCTATTCAACAAAATCTCCCCTTACTGTGAGATCATGTTAATATTGTAGCCAAACAATGCAAGAGATTAAAGTAATGGCTGTATCCAATTATTCGAACCCAAATGTTACCTTTAGAATTGCTTGAATTTTGGAAATTGGTATAAGTAACATCTATTATTGAGAAAAATCTTAGATATAATGGAGGAACTAAGTACATGGATCCTAAAAATGTTTATGTGATACATAATGCAAAGTAAAACCAATGTACAACTCAGTATCATATACCAATTTCTAGACGAATGTCAATACAGAATGCCAAAGGTAGTTCCAATCCTATACGATGCCATCAATGTAATGACTTAGTCCATATTAGACCCCATTATCCCAAGCTTAAACAAAATCATCCAGTGATAAATTATTATTCTCTCCAACCTAATCTCAATAAGGCCAGTAGAATGTCACCACCAAACAAGTAAGTGTCACGTGAAGAAAACACAAAGCTAACACAATAAGTGGCGCATCAACAGCCATCTCCATGGGAGAACAAATAAGCAAGGAAGTTTAAAGGACCAAACAAGGGGGAACTGTTTTTGATGATTCAACCAGAAGATGAAGATTTTAGCGATATAGTGGAAGATAACACACTTTTATTTAATACCTCCATTCATATTCTAATTGAGTCTCGATGTACTCATTCATTCATTAATAACAAGTTTGATAATTCCTTAGAATTATTTTTAGAACCTCTTACTTGTCCCTTATTTGTAGAATTTCCCTTAGGATGTACTCATGAAAATTCTCGTTTCTACAAAAATTGTATTTTACGAATTAAGAAAATTGAAATGAATGAACATTTGATCATTCTAGGAATCTAAACATTTGAAGTCAGTTTAGGAATGGATTTTCTTTTGCCGCACTTCCCTCAGTATGGTGTGGGCTCCCGCTCGCTCTCTTGTCAATTATCATCCGAACAATCCAATGCCCCCAAAAAAAGTGGTCTAATAATAAATCCATAAAACATGATATGGTACTTCCTTCATCATCCTACCATAACGACTAAACCACCCAATGAGTCCATGTCCCAGTTACTCTAATAAACGACAAAATCTTATACCGAAATCATAGTCCGTCCAATGAGTGTTTTAGTTAAGATATGATTACGCATCCTCCAACAAAATAATCGTAACCGTTCTCTCAATTTAATATTGCGATGAAGATTAAATATTCACAAAATAATTATTGTTCTTCTACCTAATTTTTACAATCCAACATATGCCTAAATTCATATAATCACAATTTCCTTAACTACTTGGCATAAAAACAAGATTACCTAAACATGTATGCAACAAGGATGATATTTACATACAAGTATAATATATAATGATGCAATAGATAGAATATAATACATCTATACAAACAAGGGTGAATCTGTGACACCCTGCCTAATTAGATACCGAGCGATCACTCATATATCAAGTTTTAACAGGAGTCTCATATGGATCATTCTTAGCATCACTGTCGAAAATCCATTTAATTACTAATAACCTATTAGACCGGTGTCAAAATTTTACATAACTAATCTTTTTAACCAAAGATAATTAAAACATCCACCCAGTTTATGCGTAAATGAAACTGGAATGAAATAAAATAACCGAACACTCGATCAAAATATACAACCATATCGAATGATGCAAAAATAATAACTAAATGCAATTGGGTCATTGGCCCGAATACTTATACAGTACCTCCTACCTAGAGTACAAAGGTGGAAGCGGCTATCAAGAACCTACACGCATCCACAGCTGCTGCAGCAGACGTCTGACTTGAAAGATGTGTCATCCAGGCATCCCTGTGTCTGGAAACCTCTATATATATATATAGAAAGAGAGGAAAATTAGATAAAGGGGTCAGAGCCCAAGTTTTGAAAATATTTAGCAAGTTCATAAATGCCTTATTTTTTTTTAAAAAGGTTTTATCTCATATTTAAGTTTGGTATCGCACTCCCATGAGATACCCCTCACCTCTCTACTAACAGTACACTCCTAGCGCATCCCTCTAAACATCTTAGTCAAGCTACCCTACTAAACTAGTCTATCACCCAACCACTATTAACCCTAGATAGTCCAAGAAATGTACTAAGGGATAAACTTCTCCCCAGTCTCAACACTAAGATATGTTCGTTCGTGGGGTGTCTCGCAAAGCGAAATCCAAACTAGGAACCCCCCCGATACACAACTACACGGCAAGGTCGATTGTTGAGATCCGCCAGTCCCTCAGTACAGAATATATATAAATATATATACCATAAGAAATATGTATATTAGAGCAGTAAGGACTAAACTTCTCCCCACTCTCAACACAATTCCATATTCGTGCGTGGGGTGTCTCGCAAAGCGAAATCCAAACAAGGAACCCCCCGATACACTACTACGCGACAAGGTCGGTCGTCGGGATCCATTATACCCTCGGTACTCGATTTATCCATACATATATACATATTTCCATATACATTCGGATCTATCTCCCGGACAGAGGATTTGTATACCAAGTATTTAACAATACTTTTCATATTTCTCAAAACTTTCCATTTCCTTTCTTATATCCCGGAAATGTATATAAAACCCAATTCATTATCATGTTTAATATAACATATAACTTTTCAAAAGCTAGTTATATTAACATAAAAATTCTTTTCCATTTTATAACATCCCATTTCCCTTATCATATCCAGGAAATGTATCCAAAGCCATTTTTATTATCATAAATATGCTTTGATCATATCATATGCTTCCATTTCCCTTCTTCCATCCGGGAAACGTATCCGAAGCCAAATTATTTATCCCATTTCCCTTCTTATATTCGGGAAATGTATTTAAAGTCAATCCATTATCATGAATTGCTTTAAAAAATCTAAGATCGTCAATCCGAGTTTCCCCACTGGACGTGTCCCTAAATGGCTATCATCTTCCAGGGCCAATCAAACAAGATAACCTGGGAACCTACCAACGTCGGGAAGCGGCCATATGCCTGCGGGATAGTCAAGACCACACCCAGAATCTCCTAACCAATGCAGTAACAATAATCGCTCATATGGCCTATAGAACTATATCCACCTTGCATTCATTAGCCAGGGGGCGTCACCATACGCACGCAACTTCCCTTATGATAGCGATTTAGGGAGATGTGTAACCATAATTTATTAATTATGAAAAATCATTTATTTTCCATTTTGAAAACATTCATCTTTATATTTTCAAAATCAATTACATCATATCATATATATACTTTAATCACATAGTGTATATATATACCATATATTCCTCCTCGAATATATAAATGGCCATATTTGCCAAACCATCTAACGATGACCAATAATCCCAAAGATTCTCTCAAGGAATCATAATCATGCATTTATTTTCGCATGACACTAAACCCAAAGTATTTCTTTACTTTAATAAGTAATACATACTTTAATCCCATCGAAGTATTGATTGGATGTCTCCAATTATACCACTCCGAAATCAATTATAATTATGCTTCCTATGCGCATAATTATATGGGCCTAAATGCCCACTAACAATATCCTAGGGATTAATCTTTCCCAAACAACCTTAAATTTAGTGGGTCATGGATTTCATTTCCATGAACGCAAGGACTACATCTAGTCCAATTAATCATTTAGGGAACCCCATGTGACACCCCGCCTAATTAAATACCGGGCGATCACTCCTTTATTAAATTAAAATCAAGGTGAACAGTTGGTTCATTCTTAGCATCACTGTCGTAAAAATAACTTTTCCAAATTTAACAACCTATTTAATTAAGCTAAGTGTCAAAACCATTTTCAAACATTACTTACCAAATTTTATTTTAAAAATAAAGATTTAATTATCTACAACAATTCAATATTTAAAGAATCACACCACAATAATCCTGGAACATATAATCCAATTAATTTAAACATTCAACCACTAAATCCCAGCATTTAAAACTTAAAGTAAAACATACATGCTAAAAAAATCCCAAAGTAACAGTACTAGAAATAACTGAAATACAAATGTCCCAATAAAACAGATAAATCGAGGAAAGGGCGACACATGCCCCAATAACTGAGAATGATAGAAGTGGAATCGAGTAACTGAAATCGTTTAATCAAGTGGCTTGCAACTCCCACCTAAGCTGCAGCACGTTCCTTCCAAGGGATCCTAAGTAAGACGCCCCTGTGGCTGGGCACCTGTAATATATATATACAAGAGAGAAAGAGGAATAGAAACGGGTCAAAGCCCGATAGTGTATATGATTTAAAAATTCGTTTATCAAGTATTTAAATTGTTACAGGCCAATGCAACAACATATTAGTGCGACACTCTCTTGAGAATTCTCACCTCTCTTCTAATGTGTACTCCTATCGCACTAACCTTCCTAATGGTTTCATCTCATCATATATCACACTATCTTTCCCCAAGGATTTAACTTATCTTAGGTGATTCTCAAGATTTAAGATTTAACAACATCATGGTTTAAAAGGAAAATTTCATTCAGTACAAAACGCTCATTTTAACTTTATTGATTCATAAAGTTTTTCAATATCATACTATACTTTTCAAAACAAGTATTTACAATTTGAGTCATTATACATGTCTCACTTACCGTAACACAGTAGGCAGTTTCCCAAATTTCAGAAGTTCATATATATATTAATTACTCGTATAATATATATATTCTAATAGCACCCCACATAAACATTATGGTGCGGGCATACTCTTCTATCCAATCCCCGTATCAATCGTACTAAAGGGAATACAAGTTCGGAATCACTCTCGAACTGTATAAATACATACACAAACAATATTGAGGCGAAGCATAGTTTTCAAGTCCAAGAGGTCAGTACATACCCTCACGTCTCTTAGGACCGTGACTACCGATTCGATAGCCTGTACCTAGGATTTCTATCTTCTAGGGTACGAGTCAATATCCCCCATAAGGCACACGAGATAAGATCGTCCCAGCGCGGTAACCTCGGGGATAGCAAGTAGCGCGGGCATATTTTTCACACATAGATAGCATATGCATACACAATCATATAACTATACTAATATTACCATATCAATATTGGGTATATTCTGAAATCCCATACTTACGACATTATTTCTCATATCTCATTATTTGTTATCACATGTAACAGTTCGTTTCTAACCGTGATTCGGTATTATTCCAACTTACCACATAACTCTCATGGTTTTATCCTCCCACCTATAAAAATTTAGTAGGTATTCATCTATTCTCTTTCATAACTATTTTACGTAATCTTCTCACTTTAAATACGTAGTTTTATCGTTTCTTATATATGAAATCTCCCAAGGATACAACTCTCGTCTAACCTTAAAGGTCCCAAAACTTATTCATATACCCTACTGGTCCTATTTATCTCTCAAAACATATTTATAAGGGTGTCCATGAATTATTCCTCATTAAAGTGAATTTCAACTAATTAAGAAGGGAAAACATGAGTCTGCCAGGAGGGGTCGATCGATCGAGGTCTGGGGCTCGATCGATCGAACCTTCGATCGTTCGAAGCTCTGGGCTCGATCGATCGATCAAGAAGGTATGCGAAATCTGCAGTTTTGCAGTTACGGGTTTCATCTTCTAACCTCAACAAATTCCATATTTTCATACCCAAACGACCCAGAATTCATACTACTAATATCATATCATCATATTACGAATTCCCTACGTAAAGCATGTGGGTTTCTATCATTAATAATGGATTAACTGCCCTAAAATTTTATATAAATAACAAGAACCCTAGAAATCTCTTAAACATGGTTCTAACAATTATTTTCTAGAAATTCCTTCTTATAAACATCGTAATTCATGGTTCATTCTCTACATGACAAAGGATTTCCAAAATTTTCATTCAAACCATAACTACATGAAATTTCCTAATTCAAATCGGGTTTTTCTTCCATATAAATCATCCTAAGCATTCCTAAACCAATATGAAAGATGCATCAACGAAATAAGCAAGATAAACACTTGCCTGGGATTTTTGACATTCTGGTTTGGTACCGAATTTGGTGTGGTTGCGTTCCCCATCTTGCGATCTACGCGTTGGCGGTGGCGGCGGTGCAAACGGATGGATTTTGAGCCTTGGATTGCCTTGAGAGCTCTCTCCTCTCTTCTCCAATGGCCGTTCTAGAGTTTTGAGTTTTCTAACCCTAGATGATAAACTAGACATCTAATATAACCCCTTTAATTTTCGTGGGTTTAATTACCCAAAAATGTGAAATGTCCAAAATGTCCTACCGGGGTACTAATTAGGCCTAAAAATGCCCCGAGACCCAAATTAAACCCCCGGGTACACTTTTCCGACTATCTCGACCCTTCCGGACGCATTGGCGCACTCAAAACGACCATACGAACAACCTACAAATATTCACTTTTATTAATCAATATTTATTCCCGACACGACACAGGCGCGTCCTGACTTAAATTTCCATAATTGTCATTTTATTCACACGTGACAATATTATAAAAATAAATCTCATATATTACTATGATCATCCAGTAATATTCAACAAATAATAAATTTCAAATAATGACTAACTCTCGTCACGCTAGTAAATATTTAAAATAACATTCCGGATTAAAATTAAATTAATTTATCTCAATTAAATTTAATAAATCCCATAATTTAAAAGCTATAAAAAAAAATACAAGGTATTAGATACTTCCCCCCTAATAACGAAATTTCGTCCCGAAATTCAGAAAATAAGGCCTATCAGGTAGCACAATTCTGGATATCCTTTTCCGTACACAAACTAACTACACATTACGGCGCTCAATCACTATAGCCCTTTCTTCACAGCAACATTGTTTTACATTCTCATTGGAGACACTTCACATTGTGCTCCCAACGGACAACATTAGCATAGGTCACGCTTATACGTTATAAATTTCATTATCTCACTATCATTAGGAGGCCGCACCTCACTACATGACAAATACTCGAATTTATTCATATACAAAAATCCCATTCTGAGAAAATATTACGAACATTTGATCACTCTTGCTCGCCTAAAATAGTCGTGGAATTCTGCCACAGTTATTGGATGTTCTCTCGACCGATCCAAAAACTCTGATTATCTACTCACCTCTAAACATACGGAAGGATAATAGTCGAGGTTCTTCAATAACAAAACCTAAATAAGCACCTCGTAAGCGACAAACAGGTACGGGTGCTTCTACAGAGCATTCCTGAAATCATCGTATCAAGATTCCAAAATCTCCTTCATGTAGCTCCACAAATCTTTAATCACCATGCGCCTATTCCCTGGCTAAGGGTGATACATCCTACTCGAAACGAAATCTTATCTTTGTTGGTTCCTGAAATCCCATATCAGAGGTGGGATTCACCAATCTCATCCTGATTCAGAAATTTATACTGCGCCAGACCATGCACTGGCGCAACCTTCCTTTCAAAGGAAAGTCTAGGTCATACTAGTTAATATTGTAAACCAGCCCAAAGGAATATCAATCACTTCCTTCTCGGCGGCTTAATTCACATGTTCGGGATGAACCCTTGATCTTGTTTTGAGGATGGCAACCCATCCAAGGACTGTACCGACTTTACCGACCTCTTCCAATTTCAGCAATTGTAGATAAACACAAAATTCCTTGGTGTATGCTGGAGGTTCCACCCATGATCTTCTCTTCACGAGGTGTACTTCTGGACCTCTTATACCATACTAACATCATCACCCTTTATATATGTGAGTCGCTCTCACATTTGATTACTAACAATTCCGCTCCGAGTGTTCTTCATAATCATTTAATTCTGCTCCGTTCAAGGGATACTCTTCTTAAATGGCTTCCCACAGTCTTCCAATTCAAATTAGGGTGTGCTATTCTAATTGCACACCTATGTATGGAATATCACCCCTCACGTGACGTTTAATCCACTCTATCACTTCTACTTCGTTAAACTAGTCCAACAAACATATATGACACACATCCACAACCACGTCCCTTCGACTCGGACGATTTTAACTGGAGTTAACCAAGATGCCCACATTTTTGCAACACCCCGACCGCCCTAGGAGAGCGAACGACGTGCTACTCATCTGTAGAACGAACTAAATTCAACGAAATAGAAGAGATAGGGCATTAAAATTCCATGACGATAAAAGAGAAATAACAAATCTCAACCTTTTTCAGATAAGTTCAACAATTTTCCCAAATATGTATATCAACCAAAATAAATCCTAACGCTTTATTCATTAAAATAATTACAGGTCATCTCTTTTGTATAATAAAGTTATTTCTAGATAATCCATGCTAAAAATCATCCCAACTCTTTATTTGCCTCGTGTTCTAAACGCGATTACGACATTTGGGTACTCTCAATCACCCTAGAAATCAAAATTTTTAAATCCTCCTTTTCATCATTCCACCCCTCAACTCGCGGGGATAACTTCAATGCTTTCTTACCACACAGTCCAGCTCGAGTGGCTTTAAAACAAAATTCAACTTCCAACTTACATATATAATTACTTGATCCCATTTCGACCAGGGTACCGAACTCATGGAATAGTGACCAAACGTCTCCCTATTTCCAACCTTACGCTAAGTTTCATGCGTGGGATGTCTCGTAAAGCGAAATCCAAATAAGGAACCCCCCCGATACACTACTACCTAGCATTGTCGGTTATCGAAATCCATTAGGTCCTCCGTCCGTGGCATGTACCCCTTTATTCCGTCTCTTGACAGAAAAGTTACAATTTCTCCCGTAATTATGCTTAACAAATAACGTTTCACTAATTGTACTATTGTTCAGTATAGGTTGATGGTAATTACATTCTATAAACCTCGGATACATACGATCGAAACTTTCAAAATTCCCTTCCCTAATAATAGGGGTATAACTCTTAACTCGCACATCTCTAAAGGATAAATATAACAATGCACTCTTCCTATCACTAAGTCCGAAGTGCTAAACATAATACTGAGTCAAATCTTTTCGCTCAATGGTAAATCTCGATACATACTGAATCATATTGGCAAAGTCTATACATACATTGGCATCAAATATCTCGAGCCCATTATCTCCCCCGAAGGCTCTAGGATAGATAATATAAGTGCAAGTCCAACCTCCTTACAAGTAAAGCCTCTCCAAAACAAACATAAAACATGTTCCGCTAATGCATCCACTCCGATAGCCTTGCAATAAATGCCCACTATCGTACTAACCATTTCTATAATGTTTTAACAAAGATAATATCATACTCGTATATCGCATCACTACAACGAGTAGCCTTATTAAAGTACAAAACACTGTTAATATACTCATTCATCCTCCGCGGATAGCACTAAAGAAAAATCCCGCTACACTAGGGAAAAATATTCACATTTTAATAACGTTTATAATGATATACATTAAGCTCGTCTCACATGCTAATCTAGCAAGGAACAAAATATAGTGACTCGCTCGTGTCATATAAACACGCCTCATCCTTTGAGGATACAACTTATGCTTCCATCCTGTCAATCGTCTTGACAGCACAAATGGTTTTCGGACGTAAAACGTCTGCCCAAACCAAAACAAAATTATTTTAATCATCGTCCCTTACTAGGAACCGTATTCTTGCCCCTTTTTCTCACTTTGGAACATATTATGGCGAGCAATTTCACTCTGCACCAAAATACCTCAACACATAATCCACTTACCACCTGTCCTACTAACCAGGTTAGGGTTGTCCTTCTCTCGGACATTAGTAAACCCGATTCCTATTAGCCATCCCGGTTGTTCCCTTAGATTTTTAGGCCATACAGATCATGTTACTATCTATAATAGTACGTACTGAATTTACCATCACTTGGTAAGAATTTAACTATCTGAAGCATTTAAATGGTTTTCCTGATGTGTATCCACATCCTTTTGTGGTGATATACCACCACCATTGTATTCAGTCTTATTCTCGACTAAAATCTTCGATTCCTTTAACTTCCCCCATAAAGAACCGTTATCATCTATATTGACAAAATATGACATTGTCAACCTCTGAATCGGTCGTCCATCAGAATTTCCTCCTCGAGTATTATCGACTATTATTATGGGTTGGTCTCCCACTTGGAGTCGTTTCCTCCACTCGTATCTACATCTTTCGATACAAAATTTGTTAACGGTTAGGATTCATATCCATAATTGGACTTCTTTCATGCCCTCCTGCGATGAGTTGAGAATCACGTTTTCTTCTCATCCTGAACAGTTGAGGAAGGAACATACGGCCAACACTGTACCTAAGGTTCTCCTATAGGCATAGCATTCTACTTCTAAAATTGGTGGTTGACTCCAACCATTATAATTACGTCCCGAAAGCCAAGAAAATCTTCTCTAAATTTTCACTTTCAGTTTGCCACACTCCGTCCTATATCTAAACCTTTGGATACTTTACCTCCTTTGGTAAACACAAAAAATTTCCGCATTTTTTTTTTGAATTTCCCACTGACAGTCTCTACACGTTTTTGTAATATGTTGGGTAAGTTTACCCTCGCACCTCATTTGACTATAACAGCATTTGGAAATCATTACTTCGCCTTAGTCGCCTTTCTAGTCTTGGCCTTTCATGCCATAATGGAGGTGACCTCAACTACGGTCATCATCCTCGGATATATTTTATAATCTCAACTGAGCCCTGCCTCCTGATGTACACTTAACGGTCCTCTTCTGACATCCTTTATTGCTCGGCACACGCACATATCCGAACGAAATTAGAATTCACAAATGTATACACATTATAACAGGAGAACGAAATCTCGTCAAAGGAATCGACAATCCTAAACATAGGGCTCTATATCAAACAAAGCAACGCTGAAAGCATAATAAGCCGTACAGATCCTAAGGACACTAGAACCTGTCTCTGATACCACCTGTGACACCCCGCCTAATTAAATACTGGGCAATCACTCCTTTATTAAATTAAAATCAAGGTGAACAGTTGGTTCATTCTTAGCATCACTGTTGTAAAAATAACTTTTCCAAATTTAACACCCTATTTAATTAAGCTAAGTGTTAAAACCATTTTCAAACATTACTTTCCAAATTTTATTTTGAAAATAAAGATTTAAATATCTACAACAATTCAATATTTAAAGAATCACACCACAATAATCCTGGAACATATAATCTAATTAATTTAAACATTCAACCACTAAATCCCAGCATTTAAAACTTAAAGTAAAACATACATGCTAAAAAACATCCCAAAGTAACAGTACTAGAAATAACTGAAATACAAATGTTCCAATAAAACAGATAAATCGAGGAAAGGGCGACACATGCCCCAATAACTGAGAATGATAGAAGTGGAATCAAGTAAATGAAATCGTCAAATCAAGTGGCCTTCAACTCCCACCTAAGCTACAACACGTTCCTTCCAAGGGATCCTAAGAAAGACGCCCCTGTGGCTGGGCACCTGTAATATATATATATATATATATATATATATATATATATATATATATATATATATATATATATATATATATATATATATATATATTCAAGAGAGAAAGAGGAATAGAAACGGGTCAGAGCCGGTTAGCGTATATGATTTAAAAATTCGTTTAGCAAGTATTTAAATTGTTACAGGCCAATGCAACAACATATTAGTGCGACACTCTCTTGAGAAATTCTCACCTCTCTTCTAATGTGCACTCCTATCGCACTAACCTTCCCAATGGTTTATCTCATCATATATCACACTATCTTTCCCCAAGGATTTAACTTATCTTAGGTGACCCTCAAGATTTAAGATTTAACAACATCATGGTTTAAAAGGAAATTTTATTTAGTACAAAATACACATTTTAACTTTATTGATTCATAAAGTTTTTCAATATCATACTATACTTTTCAAAACAAGTATTTACAATTTGAGTCATTATACATGCCTCACTTACCGTAACACAGTAGGCAGTTTCCCAAATTTCAGAAGTTCATATATATATTAATTACTCGTATAATATATATATTCTAATAGCACCCCACATAAACATTATGGTGCGGGCATACTCTTCTATCCAATCCCCGTATCAATCGTACTAAAGGGAATACAAGTTCGGAATCACTCTCGAACTGTATAAATACATACACAAACAATATTGAGGCGAAGCATAGTTTTCAAGTCCAAGAGGTCAGTACATACCCTCACGTCTCTTAGGACCGTGACTACCGATTCGATAGCCTGTACCTAGGATTTCTATCTTCTAGGGTACGAGTCAATATCCCCCATAAGGCACATGAGATAAGATCGTCCCAGCGCGGTAACCTCGGGGATAGCAAGTAGCACGGGCATATTTTTCACACATAGATAGCATATGCATACACAATCATATAACTATACTAATATTACCATATCAATATTGGGTATATTCTGAAATCCCATACTTACGACATTATTTCTCATATCTCATTATTTGTTATCACATGTAACAGTTCGTTTCTAACCGTGATTCGGTATTATTCCAACTTACCACATAACTCTCATGGTTTTATCCTCCCACCTATAAAAATTTAGTAGGTATTCATCTATTCTCTTTCATAACTATTTTACGTAATCTTCTCACTTTAAATACGTAGTTTTATCGTTTCTTATATATGAAATCTCCCAAGGATACAACTCTCGTCTAACCTTAAAGGTCCCAAAACTTATTCATATACCCTATTGGTCCTATTTATCTCTCAAAACATATTTATAAGGGTGTCCATGAATTATTCCTCATTAAAGTGAATTTCTACTAATTAAGAAGGGAAAACATGAGTATGCCAGGAGGGGTCTATCGATCGGGGTCTGGCGCTCGATCGATCGAAGCTCTGGGCTCGATCGATCGATCAAGCAGGTATGCGAAATCTACAATTTTGCAATTACGGGTTTCATCTTCTAACCTCAACAAATTCCATATTTTTCATACCCAAACGACCCAGAATTCATACTACTAATATCATATGATCATATTAAGAATTCCCTACGTAAAGCATGTGGGTTTCTATCACTAATCATGGATTAACAGCCCTAAAATTTTATATAAATAACAAGAACCCTAGAAATCTCTTAAACATGGTTCTGACAATTATTTTGCAGAAATTCTTTCTTATAAACATCGTAATTCGTGGTTTAATTCTCTACATGACAAAGGGTTTCCAGAATTTTCATTCAAACCATAACTACATGAAATTTCCTAACTCAAATCGGGTTTTTCTTCCATATAAATCATCCTAAGCATTCCTAAACCAATATGAAAGATGCATCAACGAAATAAGCAAGATAAACACTTGACTGGGATTTTTGACGTTTTGGTTTGGTGCCAAATTTGGTGTGGTTGCGTTCCCCGTCTCGCGATCTACGCGTTGGCGGTGGCGGCGGTGCAAACGGATGGGTTTTGAGCCTTAGATTGCCTTGAGAGCTCTCTGCTCTCTTCTCCAATGGCCGTTCTAGATTTTTGAGTTTTCTGACCCTAGATGATAACCTAGACATCTGATATAACCCCTTTAATTTTCGTGGGTTTAATTACCCAAAAATGTGAAATGTCCAAAATGCCCTCCCGGGGTACTAATTAGGCCTAAAAACGCCCCGAGACCCAAACTAAACCCCCGGGTACACTTTTCTGACTATCTCGACCGTTACGGATGCGTTGGCGCACTCAAAATGACCATACAAACAACCTATAAAATATTCACTTTTATTAATCAACATTTAGTCTTGACACGACACAGGTGCATCCTGACTTAAATTTCCATAATTGTCATTTTATTCACACGTGACAATATTATAAAAATAAATCTCATATATTACTATAATCATCCAGTAATATTCAACAAATAACAAATTTCCAATAATTACTAACTCTTGTCACGCTAGTAAATATTTAAAACAACATTCCGGATTAAAATTAAATTAATTTATCTCAATTAAATTTAATAAATCCCATAATTTAGAAGCTATAAAAAAATACGGGGTATTACATACTTCCCCCCTAATTTAGGGACCCCAACATCTTAACTTATCAACTATTCTATTTTCCTCGAAAATATAATTTAAGGGTTATACATTAAAACCCTCACTCTGTCCTCCTAGATTCCCTTAATTAGAGGACCCTATAGTCCTAAAAGATCCCTTATATCATCACATAAATGACCTCAAAGCAATTATAATTGGAATTCATCCCATCCAATTCACCCTAAGAAAATTTCCTACTTTCAGCAGGGGTCGATCGATCGACCCATGGCTGTCGATCGATCGATGGCTTCGGTCGAAATATCGATCATGGCAGGCAACTTCTTCTCAGAGAAGTTGTTTCAGCCATGGAAGCTTCCCCCAAGCTTCCATCTCCTCACCCAACGACCCACAACTTCAACCAACAATAACCACACATATAATACGGGTTCTAAACATCCTAGAACCTGAAATCATGAATTAATTTCAGTTAAAACCTAAGTTTCTCCAATTATTCCATTTTAGGGGTTTATTCGTTTTATCTCCCAAAAATCCATTTTATCCACGAAAACCCAACCCAAAATCTTTAGGGTTTGATTATACCAAACTACGGTATGAGATTTTTATGCAAAAATTAAATAAATCAAGTAAACACTTGCCTCGTGGATATAATCCGACGACCTCGAGCCGAATCTTGCGGAGTTTGGCCCGAATCTTCCCTTTTCTCCTCTCTTCTCTTCCTCCTCTCTCTCTTTTCTTTCTTTCTTTCTTCTTTTCTCCCCCTCCCCCTCTTTTTATAGCGAGAAAAAGGGTTATACCCCTTAAAACCCAAAAATGACTCGTTTACTCAATTACGAGCCCGTTTAACTTTAAAATTCCTCAAAACTCCATTTTGACAATCGGACACTCTTTTTCGACTATCTCGGTAATTCCAAGACTCACGGCGCAGTCAAAATTTCCATCCGAGGTACTTGACCACAAATCACTAATCTTACCCATAATAAATAAATGCGGTATTTTCATTGAAATACTATTGACTGTCGCTTTACCCAGCAGTGACATATTATTACAATACTCTAATTTATTGACTTAACACCAAAAGTAAATATACCATCCATCGAAAATCGCCAAATCCTTAAAAATCCCAAAAATCACTATTTCGAGAATTTCTACAAATTCCCAATTTATATACAATTATGGAATTTAAGTGTCTCCAAAAGGGCGGGTCGTTACATACTCCCCCCTTACAATGGAATTTCGTCCTCAAAATTCGTATACAACCTACATCAACAAACTAGGATCGCTCCAAATCCTAATACCTCAAAGGGAAAATGACACTAACCCAATGGTTCCTAACCATATACTATATGACTACTACTATCGTAAAGTGACTCTAATAACGTCACATTGTACCCATCATCTATAATGCCTCTTAGCATAAATTTCAACTTTATATACTACGCCCATCCTATTTTAGGCCGTATATAAAACCATCTCACCAAGTTTCCCATACACATTTCTAACTTGTGCACATCTGCACAAACATGGAGAACGTCCGACACGTAACACTCTTTCTAAATGAGGGTCTCCTTTCCTCGGTGTAATACTCACACATGGGTCCTCCCAACCCACGAAATGCAATTCTCCTAACCTCGGCGCCCCTAACTCTTCTGAACTTACATCCTAATAACTCTAAGTTCTAAGCGTTACCCTACCTACGCGAAACGAAAATCCTAAATATGTCCATAGTGACCAAGACCTCTCTCAACTTCCAACATTTGCTTGGTTTCATGCGTGGGATGTCTCGTAAAGGGAAATCCAAACAAGGAACCCTCCCGTTACACTACTCCCTTGCGTTGTCGATCATTGAGATATAGCGACCTAAGGCACACCAGTGGGACGTCCTAAATCCTACCTAAACTAACCTACGAACGCATTTCTACTATCTTATCCTTCTTCCCATACGGAAGGAAACCTAACCAATCGAAGTGCCTACTCTCTATAGGAGCACTACGTACATCATACCCGAAACATATTTCATCAAAGTTTGCCTTTTCATTAAGTCCTGGCCAAAATCTTCAAATCAATTTCTCTAAGTCCTACTTCACCAACCCACTTATGGTGAGAGGACCACTTTAGTGCCTTTCCATAGCACACTATTTCCATAAGCATACCATCATCAGATGGCTCATAGTCTACAGTGGTTCATCCACACTATAAGACTTTTCCACGAAACCAACATCCTTGCATCCTATAACATCTCTCCACTCCCAATGCCGTTAAGGTTCATGTGTGGAGCGTCTCGCAAAGAGAAATCCAAATAAGGAACCCCTCCACACACTACTATTTAACTTCGTAGGTCATAGAGGTCCGTTATTTCGAACATGCAATCGAGATAATCCTATCCCCTCTCAACAAAAGGTGGTTTGAACTCCTATCTGTAACTAAGAGTCACACCACCAAGCGCTCGTACTAATATTCAGTCCTCGTGCAAACCAATGACAAGCTTAATCTTACAGCTCAACAATAATCCTGTGGGCCTTAAATCATATCTATAAGGTCGCCACATACTCATATCATAATAATGAAACATCTTCTCATCGAAGTTCCATTTACCCATATCAATAAAGGCGAACTCAACCTGTATCCAGGTGAGATATCGCAACAACCTATTCCCTCCAAGAACCATGGACATGATAGTCATTCCATCCTTAGCCTGCTATCGCTCCGATAATACCATAATATATTATACTCACCATATCACCATACTCGTATAAACATATAAAACGAGTATCACAAACCAAATATATATATATATATCAACACCCTCTTTTATATAGCGAATGAAGGAAAACAAAACTCCGCTATCAAGAAAAACATATAGGCATACAATGTGTACTGTCATCAATACCGCCACAAAACTCAAATTACAAACACGAGTCTAGGGCCAACGAACACCAAAAATTCATCTAGCCACACCTCTTACCAATATTTATTAACTCTAGGCCCCATCTGGGCACCCTAACCTTGTCTTTTATTCCTACTAGGAAAGGACTAACCGTGTGGCTCCACACTCCATATTACCATTTTCATCACTGTCCTTCCTGACCATGACAAAGTTATCAACACCATATGACATTATAACCTAGCTCCTTACAATAATTTTACTATCCCTCTTAACTTCTTCGTTATTAACACCATGACAAAGTTATCAACACCAACGGGGTCCACCAATACACACATTCTTCATAAGTGTTAACAACACTTTTCTAATGAGCCATTATTCCACTGAAGGACTCTCTCTTCGTTGTACCTACCTCACCTAGGCATAGGGTTCGCTTCTTCATATCACTCTTTATTCACTGTCGGCCTCTGGACGATCCTTATGTGAATAATTCCGAAATGGCACTCTTCTCCTTTCTGTCGAATAATGGGGACTCACGGTTAAAACTATCCGTAAGATCCCTTTCGAACCCTTATCGGCACTTGGAAATTCAACTTTAGTACCACTTTCTATAATAGCAGTACTTGGATGCTTATAACTACTATACTTTAGTAGTCGTTGCAACCATCCTTAACAATTGCCATAAGGGGAGTGACCTCTACAACAGTCCTAATCCCCCAACTTCTACTAGTCACCCCAGCTAAGCCTCGCCTCCTGATGTCCTCCTCATGGCCCTCATTAGTCGCCCTTCCTCAATCGGCACACGAACCTAGAACGAGTACGTAAAAGATTTATATAATCTTATACTATGGCAGGAGAACAAAATCTCGCAAGAGAAATCAACAATCCTAATCTTGAGGCTCTATAATAAATCGAGAGCAACGCTGAAAGCGTAGTACGTCCGTACAGATCCCTAAGGACACTAGAACCTGATGCTCTGATACCATCTGTGACACCCCGCCTAATCAGATACCGGGCGATCACTCCTATATCAAATTTTAACAAGAGTCTCATATGATTCATTCTTAGCATCACTGTCGAAAATTCATTTAATTATTAATAACCTATTAGGATGGTGTCAAAATTTTACTTAACTAATCTTTTTAAGGAAGATAATTAAAACATCCACACAGTTTATGCGTAAATGAAACTGAAATGAAATAAAATAATCAAACACTCGGTCAAAATATATAACCATATCGAATGCTGCAAAAAGAATAATAAATGCAATCGGGCCATTGGCCCGAATACTTATAGAGTACCTCCTATCTAGAGTACAAAGGTGGAAGAGGCTATCAAGAGCCTACACGCATCCACAGTTGCTGCAGCAGACGACTGACTCGAAAGATGTGTCATCCAGGCGTACCTATGTCTGGACACCTATATATATATATATATCAAGAGAGGAAAAGTAGATAAACGGGTCAGAGCCCGAGTTTTGAAAATATTTAGCAAGTGCATAAATGCCTTATTTTTTTAAAAAGGTTTTATCTCATATTTAAGTTTGGTATCACACTCCCATGTGATACCCCTTACCTCTCCACTAACAGTGCACTCCTAGCGTATCCCTCTAAACATCTTAGTCAAGCTACCCTGCTAAACTAGTCTATCACCCAACCACTATCAATCCTAGATAGTCCAAGAAATGTACTAAGGGATAAACTTCTCCCCAGTCTCAATACTAAGCCATGTTCGTGCGTGGGGTGTCTCGCAAAGAGAAATCCAAACAAGGAACCCCCCCGGTACACTACTACACAGCAAGTTCGATCGTTGAGATCCGCCAGTCCCTCAGTACTAAATATATATAAATATATATACCATAAGAAATATTTATATTAGCGCACTAAGGATTAAAATTCTCCCCAGTCTCAACACAATGCCATATTCGTGCGTGGGGTGTCTCACAAAGAGAAATCCAAACAAGGAACCCCCCCAATACACTACTACGCGGCAAGGTCGATCGTCGGGATCCATTAGACCCTCGGTACTACATTTATCCATACATATATACATATTTCCATATACATCCGGATCTATCTCCCGGACTGAGGATTTATATACCAAGTATTTATCAAAACATTTCATATTTATCAAAACTTTCCATTTCCTTTCTTATATCCAGGAAATGTATATAAAAACCAATTCATTATCATGTTTAATATAACATATAACTTTTTAAAAGCCAGTTTTATTAACATAAAAATGCTTTTCCGTTTTATAACATCCCATTTCCTTTATCATATCCAGGAAATGTATCCAAAGCCATTTTTATTATCATAAAAATGCTTTGATCATATCATATGCTTCCATTTCCCTTCTTCCATCCGGGAAATGTATCCGAAGCCAAATCATTTATCCCATTTCCCTTCTTATATCCAGGAATCAATTTAAATACAATCCATTATCATGAATTGCTTTAACAAATCTAAGACCGTCGCTCCGAGTTTCCCCACTAGACGCGCCCCTAAATGGCTATCATCTTCCAGGTCCTATCAAACAAGACAACCTGGGAACCTACCAACGTTGGGAAGCGGCCATATGCCCGCGGGATAGTCAAGACCACACCCAGAATCTCCTAACCAGCGCAATAACAATAATCGCTCATATGGACTATATTACTATCTCCACCCTGCATTCATTAGCGAGGGGGCATCACCATACGCACGCAACTTCCCTTATGATAGCGATTTAGGGAGGTGTGTAACCATAATTTATTAATTATGAAAAATCATTTCTTTTCCATTTTGAAAACATTCATCTTTATATTTTCAAGATCAATTACATCATATCATATATATACTTTAATCACTTAGTGTATATATATACCATATATTACTCCTCGAATATATAAATGGCCATATTTTCCAAACCATCTAACGATGACCAATAATCCCAAAGATTCTCTCAAGGAATCATAATCATGCATTTATTTTCTCATGACACTAAACCCAAAGTATTTCTTTACTTTAATAAGCAATACATACTTTAATCCCATCTAAGGATTGATTGGATATGTCCAATTATATCACTCGAAAATCAGTTATAATTATGCTTCATACGCGCATAATTATATGGCCCTAAATGTCCACTAACAATATCCTAGGGATTTATCTTTCCCAGATAACCTTAAATTTAGTGGGTCATGGATTTCATTTCCATGATCCCAAGGACTACATCTAGTCCAATTAATCATTTAGGGAACCCCACCCTATTTTAGGGACCCCAACATCTTAACTTATCAACTATTCTATTTTCCTCGAAAATATAGTTTAAGGGTTATACATTAAAACCCTCACTCTGCCCTCCTAGATTACCTTAATTAGAGGACCATATAGTCCTAAAAGGTCCCTTATGTCATCACATAAATGACCTCAAAGAAATCAGAATTGGAATGCATCCCATCCAATTCACCCTAAGAAAATTGCCTACTATCAGCAGGGGTCGATCGATCGATCATGGCGGGCAGCTTCTTTTCCGAGAAGCTGTTTTAGCCATGGAAGATTACCCCAAGCTTCCATATCCTCACCCAACGGCCCACAACTTCAACCAAAGATAAACACACATATAATACAGGTTCTAAACATCCTAGAACCCGAAGTCACCAATTAATTTCAGTTAAAACCTAAGTTTCTCCAATTATTCCATTTTTAAGGGTTTATTCGTTTTATCTCCCGAAAACCCGTTTTATCCACGAAAACCCAACCCAAAATCTTTAGGGTTTGATTATACCAAAGTACAGTATGAGATATTTATGCAAAAATTAAATAAAGCAAGTAAACACTTGCCTCGTGGATATAATCCGATGACCTCGAGCCGAATCCTGTGGAGTTTGGCCCGAATCTTCCTTTTTCTCCTCTCATCTTTTCCTCCTCTCTCTCCTCTCTCTCGTTTCTTTCTTTCTTTCTTTCTTATTTTCTACCTTTACCCCTCTTTTTATAGCGAGAAAAAGGGTTATACCCCTTAAAACCCAAAAATGACTCGTTTACTCAATTACGAGCCCGTTTAACTTTAAAATTTCTCGAAACTCAATTTCGATAATCGGACACTCTTTTCTGACTATCTCGGGTATTTCGAGACTCACGGAGCAGTTGAAATTTCAATCCAAGGTACTTGACCACAAATCACTATTCTAACCCATAATAAATAAATGCGGCATTTTCATTAAAATACTATCGGTTGTCGCTTTACCCAGTATCGACATATTATTAAAATACTGCAATTTATTTACTTAACACCAAAAGTAAATATACCATCCATCGAAAATCGCCAAACCCTTAAAAATCCCAAAAATCACTATTTTGAGAATTTCTCCAAATTCCCAATTTATATACAATTATGGAATTTAAGTGTCTCCAAAAGGTCGGGTTGTTACAGAATCCATGTACCATTCAAAATCAACCACGAAAGGACGAACACCTACCTCAAGTTTCTTAAAATACAACTGTCGAATCAAAGTACCAAAATCCTTAAAAATATTGACGTATAAATATTGTTAATATTCATATTCAATTAAAAAATCCTCATATTTATCTCTAGAAATTTCTCTTAAGTTCATCTTATCTTCTCACATCTTATATCATATTTTCTCTCATAATTCTCTAGAATTCTCTCCTCATATGGTGCCTAAAAATCACAAATCATAACACACTTTTATGTATTAGTACGTAGGCTTGAAATAACCCTAACCTTTTAAAAACAATATTAAGACTCAGCTCCCACTCTTCCTCACTTCAATTTTAATTTAACCTTGCATATCCCCTCATAGGTACCCCATTAAACGAGCCATAAACTCCTATATTGATTATTTAACAACTAACATTATTCCTAATTTAATTTTTATTATTTTTATTATAATATAATCATAAAAACATAAAAAAATCATTCGTATCTTAACCTTGGTATCTCCTCCACTTAATCTCCCTTAAACTCATAATTAAAGGCAAATTAACTAGCACACTAGCCCCTATTAATGACCAAACAATTAATATTCATTCAATTTTTCTTTATTATTTTATATATAAAAATAACTCTTAATATTTTCAACTTATCTAAGTTATAATTACCATGCTAAAAAACTAAAAAAAAATATGGGCAACATCTCTAGTATATCATGCGTTAAAAAAACTAGTGAAATAAAATTTCATAAATTCACATTAATTATAATTTATTATAACATGTTCATATAAATATATTTCATACTTAATTATTAAATATAATTTTTATTTAATTAATTCACAATTATTCTCTGTATATATTAATTAAATAATTCACTTAATTTAAGGTGTATTATAGAGCTCCTTCTAATGACCTTCCATCTCTTTCATGATCTTTGTGAGCCTCTTATTGCTATTCATGGAAAATTTAAGTTGAAAAATTTGGTAGAATACTTTTTAGAGAAATTTTTTCCCATAAATTGTGCCAAACTGATGGGGATGAAATTGGTCTTCACCCCAACCTCATCAAATATGGATCCTTAGAGTAGGAAGATGAATAATACAAGTGGAACCAACTTCAAACTTTAACTAAGTTGGTTTAATAAGGTTTGAGGTCTTTGTGATGAGCAGAGAGTTATTAGGAAGCAATTTATGATCTTCCCAAGGTAATTCTTACACATTTAGGACTCATAAGACTATAAATAAGCTATTTCATCTGAGTATGGTGCTTAGTATACAATATAAGAGTAAAAAGTGTTTCCAAATATATTCACGAATGCTAATTGTGATTCTTAACACTTTTCTACTAGTAATATTACTTGAATTTGATTCTTTGAACCTTCACCAAGAACTCTTTATATAGAAAGTTGTTGTGGGGAAATGAGAAGTAATAGTTGAATCATGGGTGGTCATTTTTGAGATCTACTGCTATAATAGAATGGTGGAGTGTTGGTGAAAGGTCTTGCATGTGTGTGGTGATGGTTGTTGAAAGAATAAGTGTCATTTAATTCTCTAGGACAAACTACATGTAGTGAGTGGGGCTAGTAGAATAATGTGTATACTGTATAACTACTCGTCAAATTTGTTTCAAAAATTTGGCATGATCTTTAGAAGGCTTTCCTGAGCTAAAGGTTTTAGTCATGAGATACTGAGGTCGTGTTGATTGTGCATCAAGGAACAGACAAGGTTGTTGTAAAAAAAAGTCTATTGAGGTTGGTTCTTACCTACAGAGAGCATTCAATCCATAATAACTGGTAAGATGAGTTGGAAATCCTTTTTTTTATCAAGGGATCATTAAACCATTTATGGTTCTAATATTGGTCATTGTGGAGGTTTGTTAAGGTTCTTCCCTTGACATAACAGGTCTGCATTCAACCGACGAGGTATAGTGGTAGTCCTAACACTCAATTCTATATAAAATGGATCTTCATAAAGTCATATGCCTATATCTTGGATTAGAGGATTTAGAGATTGAGGTCCTTTTGCCTATATCCTTACCTCAACCTTGTGGTTTGAGCCTTATTCTCATAGTTTGAGGACGAAGATAGTATTTGATAACATAATTTATATTTGGAATGACTTTATTGAATGAGGAACCTTAGGATAACTCAATAGTTCAAATGATTCAAGGCATGCCCTCGAGCTCTAGAGATGGGAAACCTCTCCCATGTCATGTAAAGCTAGAAATTCTGATATATAGTTACTAGAATAATGATATAAATAATACCTCTAGAAAAGAACATTATAATGGATAAAAAATATATTCAAAGTAAATGAAATAAATAAATGAGTATAGACTTGGATGCCAAATATGAAGAGTGCCTTATGATTTACTAACTTGAGTATTTAATCAAAAATAAGATTGTATAATGTGCAGGGTTCACTAATTAAAGAAATCTTATAGGAAGAAAATATTATGATTGCATAAGAATACATCAGGTTATAACTTATAGACCTCATACTTATGTGTGAGGCATTGATGTTACATATGTGCTGGCATGTATTTAAATATAACTAGGATATTTTTTGGGTTGTATACTAAAACTCATGGTCCAACTACTGCTTATGATGGAAATATCTGAATATTGTCAATCCACTCTCAATAGATGGTTCCTCATAAACAGAGTGAAAAGATGGTAGGTAGAACTAAGGGAATATTCTTGTTTATATCGGTAATGAATCAATAACTTGCCTAAATAGGGATATAAGAAGATAGGCCAATATCCTAACAGTGTTTTCATTGAATTTACTTGACCTATTAAAATTCTAGTATAAAGGTCAGCTTTGGTTCGAAGTAAAGATCTTCCAATAGAAGTTCTAATAAATTTATTTTGTATGTTTCCATATAACTGTGAATATTCACAAAGGGTTTGCATCATATTAATATTTAAATTTATTCATAGTTGTCTTTTATTGGTGTATATAAAGTGTGGTTTACACAGAAAACATCAGGCCATTAGTTCTTGTAAAGTATGGATTTGGTTCACAATCTTAAATAGATATGGATAGTATATCAATGGGATTGTAACATAATGTTTTAGAAGGTTTGTCTTGACTATTAAAATGTATATATTTAATTTTTTGTTTTATTACTTTTTATGTGTGTTTAATGGGTCCATTTCGAGATGATTCTCTCATACAAACTAAATATAATAGTTCACGTCTCAACTTATTATGAGTTTGTAAGATCTTAATTTAAATATAATTAATAGATATGTTCAGTGACTATTAATTATTTTTTACCTATTAGGTAAGATTCATTTTCAGATCAATAAGCTTGGTAGGTTGCATAAAGGTGATAGCTTATGGTTAATGTTAATTATGTATGGATATCACATACACATATAAATATTGACGATACCCCATTGATTTAGCATATGATTTTAGATTTGTTTAAATCAAACTGATAGATATGAATATTGGACATGTTAAATAAGTTAAGTGGGTGATCTTAAATAATTTATAAAAAGTTTATTTAAGATATTTTGCAATTGAATTTAAATGACGGTATGTATAATGTTAAAATGGGGGGAATACTAATCATGCAATAAATGAAATTGTAACCATAATTTTGTAATAGTGGACTAGAATACAATTATTATTATTATTTGCTGGAATGAATAATAATTGTGGAATTTTGGAATTAAGTCTAGAGTTTAAACATGATTTATAATCCTATTAGTAGTTACTCTCCTATTTTTCTTAAGGGTCCTAATGCTACCTATATAATAATCCTATATCTTTTAATTGTGCAAGGTGATAAAAATACACAAGAAGTATTGGCGGGGGATTATTATATTTATGACCATACATCAATGGGATTTCATCACTTAAAAGGAATCAAGGTATCTTTCATGGAATATCTCACGAATTGTTCATGAGAAGCGACTCAATTTTTACCAAACTACCTAAACCATAATAATGGGAACTCATGAAACTATTCTTTTGAGTTAATTTATATTTTAAAAAACTATTTATGTCCAAGAAATTGCACAATTATATTAGACATTGTGGAGTGTATTCAGATTCATATTTGAGAGAACTTCAAAAAGGTTGATATAACATTAGGATCATGTTCCCACATGAAAACTCCTATTTCTTAAAGAATTATATATATATATATATATATATATATATATATATATATATATATATATATATATATATATATATATATATATATATATGAGTGTGTAAACTAATCAGGAATATCAAGTTTAGTTTACTTAAAAAAATTAACGACACTACATAGTATGACTCGAACATGATCAAACAAATACGGTTAGTGCCAATAGGAACTATAAAGGCATGATATCTTAGATATACTATATAAATATGAGATTAACATAATTTTTTGACACTCAATTATCATATAAATGACATAATAAAGTTAATTAAGTCATTAGCACTAAGTTGTATATTGGGTTGACTGGATAAGGATATAACAATATGAGGTTTGTTAGTTTAACCCTTTAAGAGTTGGGTTATGGTCAAGGTGTATGGTGACAAGTGGATTCTGGTTGATCCCATATCCTCGTCGATATCTCTAGTGAAGATAAGTGAAAGGTCTTTCACATGGGGACAATTCTACTTGTATCCTTAATGTACAGTTAGTGACATCGTTAACTTGTAGCCTTATGATAGTATATGGAAGCTTACTTTATAGTCTTAGAGTTAGGACTTATACGTTACAGTTGTTGTTTGTTATAAACCACTCATAGTAGGATGATTTCATTTATGATGAGAGGTCATGTTATTACTGTTGTGATAAAGTAATTTATTTCTTTTAACATTTCGGGCTCCGACCCATTTGCTATCTAAAAATATTTTCCAGTTAGTACTAAGCGAGTGCAGTAAGGATGAGCAATCACACTTGTTTCTATTCAGATTTCTAGTTTTCATCCCTTTGTGTAGTATGTTATTTTCTTTTCAGTTATTCCAATCAAACTTGTTACTTATTATTTAGAGATTTATATGTTGGTTCATATTGGTTCCAAAGTTATTTATACTCAGGTTTTGAGACTAGTCATTTGATGAGACTATCAGTTATTTCCATTTATTTTATATAGACTTTTTTGTAGTTATGTGATTAATGTTGGATATAATTATATTCACCACTTTTATTAATTATGTTATTTGGATGGTTTACATTATATATTTTGTATTTACTCGTTGTTGTTGAGAATGATTTAAATTGATTAATACTCCCCTATCTTTGGCTTATCAGACTGGACACTTGACACGTGGATAATAAGGATGTTACAATTGGTATCACACCATCTCAGTTCTAGTGTCTTAGTTTTTTTGGGATTCCATTACGTTTTGCATTTCATTTTCTCATAATATATCCCTATTGCTTGGATTATTTGTATTATATAATTCTGAGCATTGGCTAATTTGAATTATTGGTTTCTTTCAGATGGAAAGCACATGTAGTATAAGAGGATGAGAAGTTTCCAACAGGGCTACCATCAAAAACCCTCAATAGTACTGTAGACACCCCATTCAAGAACATCCTAACCTCTCCTTGGTCCCTAGCACCTCCCTTCATCACTACAAATCTAAGTCATACCCCGGGTACTGACCTAGAGGCCATCGGCACTCCCAGGCTCCGTTTGACCAAAGTTTAAACTCTTTAGCTTGACCGAGACTGAATGAATCTTCAAACGGCACTGAAACCCCTTTTCAATGGTCCACCCCATGCTCGATTCTGACTTACAGTGCAAACGAACGACCCGTTTTCCCCCAAAACTTGATTAGGAGGCCGCCAGATGTTCCCGGGCTCCATTTGACCGAATTCAACTCTTCAACTTGATAGAGAATCAATGAATCTTCAAATTTAACTAAAACCCCTTTCCAACGGTCCGCCTTGTGCGCTATTCTAACTTACGGTACGGACGAACGATCCATTTTATCTAAAAGGTCATCTAACGCTTCCAGGCCCTGGTTGACCAAAGTTAGCTCCCCAAACCGAGTCAAACTCTTTGGAATGTCGAAGTAAATATCCTAACCTTTCCAATGGTTCATACCGTGCACGATTCTTACTTACCATGCAGATGAATGATCCGTTTGCGTCCGACGATCCCCCGTCTAAAAGACCGACGAGAGCTTCGAAGTCACATTTGTCCCAAATGAAACTCCCGGACCAGGTATCAGTCCAACGGACTTTCGAAGGTCTCTAAAGTACCTTTCTAGTGGTTCATATCTTATGTGATTCGGATCAACGATTTGCATTTTATGACCATTTTTTCGAAGGAACCTAAAAGAGATTGCCAAACAGTAGGTTCCAAACCATGCCTATCGGTAGTGTGCTTAAAAATACCTAACTATTGGCAGGAACAGGACTATGCCAATCGACAATGCCCTGGGCCTATAAAAAGGAGGGACTAGCCTCATTACAAGGGATTGAAGATCAGAAATCAGTCACTCTCAGCGAACTCAAAAAAACCTCTCTCGAAGTCAGCGCGATTTCTACATCCAAATCCTTTTCCAACCTTCACTTTTCGTCATATTTTTCATAAAACTTGGTGAATTAACTACTCTTCATCATCATCCAAGTGCAAGGGCTGCTCTCCAACATTCAAGATCAACCTCAAGATCTTCAAGATGGTCAACTTTCTCAGCTCTCTCTTCAAATTCTCCTAAATTCGTATTAACTTATTTTATTACTTAACACTTTTATTCTCTCATCTCACATATCCTAATATACTTTTTATTTTGTATTATTGCATATATCTTATTTTCATATAAATAAATAAAAACAACAAAAATAGGGTTTGCTCATAAGTTCCAAATGAGAATTCTCACACTTTTCTCCTAACTAAAACACTTTTTACACACACACACAAGAAAAGTCCCCTATTGGATTTATGGGATAAATCCCACCCCTCGTTTTGCATACGAACTACGTGGACTTTGATGCCTCCATAGGCTACGTAGCCGTCTCGGGGTAAAACCCGAGATTCGAGTCCTATTATTTCCCCTTCTTTTACTATTTTTCCATATTGTTTAACTTAATTCTCTTAGATCCTATATATTTACATATACAAATATTTGTTCTTAGTGGCGTATTATTCCATATGTGTTATCGTTCCATTATAACGATCTACGTTAGGATAATCGCATAAATCCTATTTTCTAATATTACTTTTAGGAACATTCCTACGGATGGATCACTTTACCTCTTCCATGATACAAGTTGGTGATTCCTATCTTCATTACATATACACATGCACACATATCACGGGAAAATAAATGAAAAAAGCAACAATCCATGAGAGACCGCAAGGGTGGAATGGGTGCCTAACACCTTCCCATTTCGTGACTTGGCCTCCAAACCCATTTCGAATCATTTTTGGTTTCGTATGTATCAGTATGTTTTTGGATGCTGTCCTTAGGGATGGATCCACCTTATTTTGTCTATTTTGAGTAAAATAGACTGGCGACTCCATATCTCTACATTTTTCACCTCACACATCACCGACGCCGGCCGAAGTGCTCCCGAGAGTAATGCGCGGAATCAAGATCCTCTCACCATGGAGATAACACCCCTCCTATATCTCTCCCTCTGCGAGGATCGGGGATGGACACAATGGCAACTCTGGTGGGGAATTTTTGTTTAAGAGGGCTAGACTCTATTTACATGGGTATTTTATTTTCTTATACATTCCCCTATTTTGCATGTTCCCCTTTTCCATGTGTACCTTATGCTTATCCTTCTATTCACACGCTTGTAGAAGATTCTCCATGTACACTTCGCACCACGTTCACCTAGGATCACATATATCCGCATGGTGTACGCATCACCCATCCATACTTGGTATACCAATGGTACTAGTACTTTTCTCCCTGTTTGGCATAATAAAAAAAAAGATGCTCTCATGATAGGATACTAATAAGAGAATCATGCATGATTCACACGACATCACCAAAGAGCATTGTGATTTAGCAAATTTTGTCCAGTAACTAGAGTGTCACTTCGTGATGGGCGCTGGTCCGGCAGGGCACAGTTAGCCTAAGCGATATGACATTCACCTTCCATTGGCCAAATACCTTCGACGTATATCGAACAGTTCCCCCGCATCGTACCGCTTGATGAAAGTTATGACGGGAGGTACATCGCAGGGAACTTGTTCACATACACCGAGTATATCGAATTCGTTGTCACACGTACCGTCCCCACGAGGTATATAGTGGGCAATTCTCGTACACTCAGGTATATCAAATGGATTGTCCACACATACCGATTGCCCTCAAAAGCAAGATGTATATCGTGGAAGTCACGCCAAGAGGGGAACCCTTTCCAATTCACCCAACAAACTGCATACCCACATATAGGTGTCAAGCCTAGGACACACATGTTAGATTGCCAATTTCGACCCGAAACTCTGTCGAAATTTCAGGTCAGCCTACCCCCCAAATTTTCACACATTTTTTAAACGGGACCCTGCCCGTGATCCTGGTTACAAGTCAAACCATAACTTTGCATATGTTTCAAACCCAATTTTTCCAGGCTCGGGTCCTGTCCGGCATTTTATTTTTGCATTTAGGATAATTTAATATGAGTGAGAACATAATAATTATAATAATCATGCTGAGCCCCATCTCCCAAAATATTTCTCCCCTCTTTATCAAAAATTTCCAAAAACATCTCTCCTTCTTTATCAAAAATCCGAAAACATTATTCCATTCTTTATCAAAAATCCAAAAATATTTCTTCTTTCTTTATCAAAAATCCAAAAATATTTCGTCTTTCAATCTCAAAAAAAAAAATATGTCAATAATATTTTCATTCTTCTTTTTTTTAAATATAAATCCCATTTTACACCTTCTCAAGTCAATTGCACGGCCTTAGCCTGGCTCCTTATTGGCTTCGGTCTTCAGTCAAATCACCCTGGAGTTTTATCCGTTCCTTTGCTACTTCTTCCGAGTCTGGATTCAATCCGCTTTCCACGGAGAACATAGATCAAGTACTAGTTGTGCATCCAGATCTGACGGCAGTCTTGGCTCAGCTCGTGTTCAAGATTGACAATCTCTAGACTGAGGTCCAAGAGATACAACGAAACTAGGTTCCTACTCCTTAAGAGACCGAGGCCCTATTACATCGTGTCATGGGTCCTCGTGTCATGGGTCCAACCGAGCCTATATGGGCTCCCGAAGAGTATCAATACGCTCCACATGCCCCTCCTGCTAATAGGCCACCACCTACCCAGCTTCCTATGACAAACCTTGCCTAGTATGGGGCTAACTTACCTATGATCATTGATCCAAAAGAGGAAGAGTTGAACAAGGTCAAAGAAGATCTCAAGATGCTAACTAAGAAGTTCGACCAAGTCAGAATCTCTAGAAATTACATGGACTACACCCACATGTCTCCTTATCCTAAGGCGAGGTTACCCGAGAAGTTCAAGATGCCAAATATCGAGAATTTTGGAGGAAGTGAACCCCCGATTGTTCATCTTTCTGGTTATCATCGTTCTATGACTCTCCTAGGGGCTTGTCATGAAGTGATGTCCCAATTATTTAATCAAACATTGAAGGGTAGCACCCTCCGATGGTTTTTGTCTCTCGAGGAGTCCAGAATACATAGTTGGGAGGATGTAGCGCGAGTATTCATGTCTCAGTATAAATACAACGAAGGGCTTGAGGTCACCCATCGTGATTTAGAGATGCTCAAACAGAACTCTGGGGAATCAGTCAGTAACTTCATAGCCCGATGGAGGTAAAAAACAGCCACCCTGATCAATCGGCCATCCGAGGAAGAACAAGTCAACATAGTGAAGAATGACTTCTTACCCCATGTCCGAGCAACAATGGGAGGACAATACTATCCCCACTTTCGAGCTGTCATAGAGTTAGGAGTAGAAATCGAGGAAGTTCTTGCTAAAACAGAAGTTGAACCAAAGAAAGTTTCCGGGCAGTTCACTCCCAGAAAATATGATAAACATGTCAATGTTGCAGTCTCAATCATCAACAACATATTTCAACCAGCCACCTCGTGGGAAACAGAAAGTCCCTGTGTCCCAGTCCGAAAGGAATACACCGAGCTCCATGATCCCCTATCCCAAAGTTTATCAGACCCTATTAAGCCGAAACCTTATCAAACCCTTGGATCCCCGCCTGTTTCCAAATCAAATCCCAAGAAACTTCAAGATAGATGCCCATTGCGCTTTTCATCAAAATGTTGGCCATACCACCGACCAATTCTTTCACCTTCGAAACATAATCCAAGGTCTAATTGACTGGGGTACCATTACCCCACCAGCCAATCCTAAGACAAACAGTACTCACAACCCACTCCCAAATCATGCCAATGCCATCTTCCTAGAAGATAACCCATAATTTGATCCCTCAACTCAAATCACACCCCTATACTCTCCCAAACCTCTCTAAACTTGCCCATATTTCCTCCTACACTCTGTTAGCCTCGTTGATCAGGCACTACCACTCCTTACCAAAGCATGCATAACTGTCCGTACCCATTATGAAAATGGAAGTATGGAATTATCAGAAGTGCTAAACCAACTCCTAGAGTTCGGGTTAAAATTTCCCTCATAGATGATCATTGATTGCCAGAGGTTCAGTACGCTATTCTTGGAAGCAAGAAAATGGGCTCGAGAGTCAAACAGTTGGGTAGTACCGACCGATAAAGTCAGCCTAGATGTCGTTGTCTAGATCATGGCACAATTATTCAGGAAAACCAATAATATTTGCAGTTAACTAAGTTACTCAATACTCTGAAGCTACAAGGGCACCTGGTCCCTTCACCCTTGCATCTCCTTGAAAAATGGGAGGACTTGTACGAAAAGTCCATTAAAGTTATGGAATGCATTGACTTTACATGGAAAGACAGAATTGTTTCCACCGAATGGGGGGAAGAATTTGAAGATTCAAATAAAGAGCAAGCTTCTAATAAAATTGGCTCGGTAGCCAACATGTGTGGGATGATATCATTTGAAGAACTCCTCGAAGAAATAAACAAGGTGGAAGAACAACCCGAGATCGACGAGGAAACACGGTTCATATTATTCCCTTATTAAGTAAATCATATGACCAAATCAGGAAGGCATTAACTCATCCCAAACTTACCACCATCCAAATATCAAACGGTAGGGCGGTGAAAACCTTCCTATGCTAGAAATAACCCTCGAGGAAAGAAAGATACTCGATCAACTGAAGAAAACTCAAGCTAACATCACTCTATGGGGGATTTTCATGTTTTCCCAGCTGCACAGAAATGCTTTGATCAAGTTCCTCACTAAACCCAAAGTTCCTCCTTCTACCACACTAGAAGAAGCGATAAATTTAGTTGGATCCTTGGCCTCTACCCGAATGCTATCCTTTTCCGAAGTGGAAATCCTCAAAATTGATCCAAATCAAAATCATGCACTCAATATCTCCGTCGAAGTTATGGGAAAAATCGTACCGCTATGTTGTTGATAATGGATCCGCCTTGAATGTCTTCCCATTAAGAACCTTCAAGTGATTAGGACTGAAGGAAAGTGACCTCCGTTGCGGTACGTGACTACGATAATACTCGTCGGTAGGTAATGGGATCCATAAAACTTGTAATAGGGGTTGGCCCTATAAACCCTATCGTTGAATTCCAAGTTATCGACATCCCAGCTTGTTTTAACCAATTTCTTGAATGACCTTAGCTCCAAATATTAAGGGTGTGTCTTCCTCGCTCCATTTAAAATTGAAGTTCTTTGTCAAAGGACGAGTCATAACCATTTTGGGTGACGATGAAAATACCGAGGGCGTAAATACCAGTAATCCAATCCTTGAGATACATCATGGGTCAAATGATATGCTCCTATCATTATTCCGAGTTGAGCCACTTCTACTCCCGGTAGGGGAAGGTTTCAGAGAAAGGGTTTGTCCAGAATACAACCCTCATGGCAACGTCAATGTGATTCAGATGTTGATAAACATGAACTTCATGCCTATAATGGGGCGAGGGAAAAGACAACAAGGGATAATTGAGCCCATTATACTGAGAAAAGCTTTCCCTCCTTATGGCTTGTGGTATCAACCGTCAGAACAAGATCTCAGAATGATCCACCATTCTCGACCAAAGAGAAGATTAGACTGCACCCACACTATCCTAGATGACTTCTTGAATGGACGATTCACCAAAGAGGGAGAAGACTATCCCTTTTACGGCTTTCCAGAACCATGGTATGACCATACAGACAAGAATATGAAGCCTCGAATGGAGATCTTTTTCCAAGACAGCTACCCATTGGCCAAGATTTCCCAGTACCATGTACAACAACTCATTAAAAATACCGGAAAGACTGAGGAAAGTAACTCTGAGGATTCGTTTAACTTACAGACACTGGGGATGACACTCTGCATGGTTCATTCAAGCACTACATCACTGGATTCCTCCCACTTGATTAAAGCTACTGATATACCTCTCCTCAACTGGAATGATGCGTTGGTTCTACCTGTTGAAATCCCACCTAACCCTAATGTTTACCCCATTTCTTCTTCTGCTGTTTATCCTTGCTCAAATGTAATCGAGACCTCCTTTGATGAGGTTCTCAATGCTTTTTTCCTATCAATGAAATAAATGAAGATTTTGAGCATCTTGTTGTGCCTTACATTAATTGTTTAGATTTTAATCAAACTTTTGATAATGATGAATTTGCAAATGAACAATTCTTAAATGATCTAAATAAGGTTAATAACAAATAACATAACCACGTTCAAGTTAATGAAGAAGAAAGTGTTGTTGTTAACCTCGGTTCTAGTAGCTAACCACGCGAGATTAGGATAGGGGCTACCCTTGATGAGCATGAGCACGCACAACTCAAAGAATTACTGAAGGAATTCGTGGATGTCTTGTCATGGTACTATGATGATATGCTCGACATTGATCCTGAAATAGCTCAATATGAGATCCCCACTCTCCCAGATTAAAAGACAATTAAATAAAAGTTGAGAAATCTCCGCACCAAATGGTCGCTCAAAGTTAAAGAAGAAGTGGCCAAACAGTTGAATGTGGGCTTCATTCGCGTGATCGAATATCCCACATGGCTAGCCAAAATAGTGCTTGTACCGAAATTAAGAGGGAAAGTTTGGATGTGCGTAGACTAACGGGACTTGAACAAAGCCTCTTCTAAGGATGATTACCCGCTACCCAATATCAACATGATCGTGGACAACACAACCAGTCATACTCATAAGTCATTTTTCGACGAGTTTGTCAGATACAACCAAATCAAAATGCACCATGATCACCAAGAAAAGACCACGTTCATCAACCCATGGGGAAAAGTTTGCTACACTATTATGCCATTTGGTCTCAAGAATGCTGGGGCTACCTACCAGAGGGCTGCCACAACCATCCTAAACTATCTGATTCACAAAGAAGTTGAGGTCTATGTGGATGATATGATTATTAAATCAAAAACTAGAGAAGGTCATGTTACCACTCTCCAAAAGTTATTCGAACGACTGCGACGATATCAGATGAGACTCAATCCATAGAAATGTGTTTTTGACATTACAAAAGGAAAACTCTTGTGATTAATGGTTAGTGAGAAGGGGATAGAAGTATATCCTACCAAGATGAAAGCCATACTTGAGATGCCACCTCCCCAAATGAAGAAGGAAGTCCGTGGTTTCCTTGAGAAATTTAAATACATCAGTTAGTTCATCAGCCTGCTAACCTTCATTTACGAACATATTTTCGAACACCTATGAAAGGATTCAACTAAGGTTTGGAATGAGGCCTATCAAGAAGCTTTTGACTGAATCAAACAATATCTGACCAAACCCCGGATACTCATGCCACCACAACCTGGTCTCCCCTTTCTCCTATACCTAACCATTACCGACACTGCATTTGGGGCTTTGCTAGCCCAATATCTTGAATATTCCTGCAAGGAAAGAGCGATCTATTATGCTAGTCACAAATTAGTTGGGTACGAAGTCAACTACTCTACTTTGGAAAAGGCATGTGTCGCGCTTTTCTGGGTCACCCAAAAGTTATAACACTAAATGCTCACCTTCCCTATCAAACTTGTATCCTGAATTGACCCCATCAAGTACTTACTTAAGAAACCCGCCTTATCTATCCGAATGACCCAGTGGTTGATGCTCCTAATCGAGTTTGATATCATGTACGTTATGCAGAAAGCCATGAAAGGAAAATCCATCTTTGATTACCTCGCTGACTACCCCCTTGGAAGAAGCTCATGACTGGATCTCTGAATTCTCAGATGAAAACACCCTCTGTGTTGCTCTAAACGGCCTTCGATGGCTAATATTCTTTGACGACTCGGCCAATAAAAAAGGATATGGCATTATGATACTTCTGATCGCCCCAGATGACTCCCACACTCCCAGCGATATCAAATTGGATTTCCCCTGCACCAATAACATGGTTGAATATAAGGCGTGTACGATAGGCCTCAAAGTTTCTCTCAAGAAAGGTATTCAATGACTATATGTCTATGGGGATTCTTCCCTCATCACCGGTCAAGTGATCAGAAGGTGGAAAGTCAAGGACGAGAAACTCCAACCCTTCCATGCACACTTAGAAGAACTAGCCTCCAAATTCTAAGATATCACCTTCCATTACCTACCTCGAGCAAAGAATAACTTAAATGATGCCCTTGATACCTTGGTCTCCATGGTTGACATGACCGAAGGAATAATAATTGCCCCCTTCCTAGTTCAAAAGCTAGACAAACCAGCCAATTACTCCCACATTGGGATCATCACCAAAGAAGATCCCTAGCTAAAAAATTGCCAGTATTATGATATTTGGCACCTCCTCAAGAATGGTAGGTATCCTAAGGTTTCCAACAAGAAAGACTGAGAAACCCTCCGAAGACTGGCTGCCCAGTACATCATCTATCACAAAGAACTATTAAGAAAAACTTCGATGGAACCCATCTACACTGCATCGCAGGGGCCGATATTGAAGAGGTAATATAGAAAATCCATAGAGGAGAATGTGGGACCCGCATGAATGGTCACATGCTTGCCAAGAAGATCATCATATAAGGCTACTACTGGACCACCATGATCCAGGATTACACCGCCTATGTTCGGAGATGCCTCAAATGCCAACAGTTTTCCAGCCTTCAGCACCTGCCTCCACGAGAATTATACAACATGACTTCTCCCTGACCGTTCTCCACCTGGGGTATTGATATTATAGGGAAGGTTTAACAAACGGCTTCCAACGGGCATGAGTTCATCCTAGTTTCCATTGATTACCTCACCAAATGGGGTCAAAGCCGAGTGATACACAGTTCTGAATGCCAAGAAAGTGGCCAAATTCATCAAGAAGAACATCATTTGTCGATATGGGGTCCCGTACGAGCTAGTGTCAGATGACGGGTTGCATTTCGAGGCAGAAGTCACAGAAGTGTCTAATGAGTATGGGATTCAGAGACACAAACCTTCTCCCTACCGACCTCAGACCAATGGTGCAATCAAGGCCGCCAATAAAAACCTAAAATCCATCATCATTAAGATGACCGAAAGCTATAGAGATTGGGCCAATCAAATCCCTTACACCCTCTGGGTCTACTAAACCTCAATCCGAACCTCTACTGGGGCTTCCCCTTACTCTTTATTCTTTGGCATGGAAGCAGTCTTACCTGTGGAGATAGAAATCCCTTCACTGTGTGTCATGCTCGAAATCCAAATCAGTGAGGAGGACTAATATCAAAGCCGTCTCGACGAGCTGTCACTCTTAGACGAAAGGAGACTGAAAGTTTTGTATCACATACAAGTGTACCATCGCCGAATAATGCGTTCATTTAATAAGAGAATCAAGGATTGCGGTGTCCGAGAAGGGGACTTAGCCCTCAAAGAAATAGTAGATCCCATCTGGGACCCCAGAGGGAAATTTAAGTCCAATGGGAGTGGCCCCTACATTGTGAAAAAGATCTTGTTTGGCGGTACCGCCATGCTCAAATACCTAGATCGAGAAGATATCGCTCGTCCAGTCAACCTACACCGTCTCAAGAAGTTCTACCCCTAGTCTGAAATCTCGAAGCGCTACAACTCTTCTCATCACCCTTTTATTCTAAAAAAAAACTACATTTCCCTCTACCTAGAACTACGTGGGCCTGATCCTCTGCAAAAACTATTTTCATAAAAATTAAAACCTTTCAAAAAAAACCTGAGGTACGTAGGCAACTCATACATCTTGCATGAGCATAACCCTTTCTTTTTAACAAAAAAGCTATTCTTTTCTTATCTCCATGAATGACAGCTCACTCTAACATATACTTGAACAAAGAGATTATGCATGCCTTAGCCATCGGTATAGATAATTCAAAATACAAAATTCATCAAAAGGCACAACAAGATGTTCAAAAACTTATTTATTTCACTAATAAGAAGTTACAGTACAATTATATAAGAAAAGGAACGGATAACTCCCTTCCCCCTACCTTCCTAAAATGCCAAATAAATTCCTAAACTTCTTCCCCACTATAAAACAAACTCCCCCAAGAGTCCTACCCACAGCTACTGGAGGAGCCCGCTCCGTAATCATCTACATCCTGGGGTCCCCAAGTTTCCCCTGCCTGAATGTAGTGCCGCAGACGCTCCATGGACCGATAAGCTCGAACCAGCCTTGAAAAAACCATAACACCTCCCTCCATGGTATCAAATAACATAAATCGCCTGTGTCCAGTCTCCACTACCAACATCTTGCTGACTACTCTTCTCCATAACCACTTCATATAATCCACAGGGATGTGCCAAACTCTCCCAACAGACTGAGAGGGACGGGTCAATGGACGTCGACTCTCCCACAAAGAGCCAAGCTGTATGCGCAGACGCTCTATCAGATCTTTTATCGAAAATAAGTCTAGTGTTCTAGGTGGCACAACTTGCTCCCAGCCAAATTGGCGCAGGAGACACTAAGGGAAATAAAAAGAGGTCTGTCTGAGAGCAACTTACCAAACATACGGGTATTCCCCCAGCTCCAGAATAGGCAGCAACTATCCCCACCAAGGCACTGACCATTACAGATTTAGAGCCCCATGCTCCATAAACCAGTTCTCCCGACTCTCAATATCCAGGCCAACACTGAGGAAATGGAGCGAAAATAAATTGGGTACAGATAACAAAGGGTATTCTGGAGGAGTTACCAGACATAGTCTTTCAGATAACCACATGAACAACATCACAGGGCAACCCCTCAGAAAGCTAAAATGACCTTCTCACCTAGCATCCAGGCCATTCAAAGTCTCCATCAGTATCACAACCGCAGGACTACGACGGTAGGACATCCATGAAGTAATAATTATAAGTTGTGGGTCCACCAGCAGTTCCCCAGTCACCAGTAGCAATTTCGAATCCAAGCCCAAAACAACGACTCCGGCATATCCAGCATCACCAACCTCCTATAAATGCACAGACCGCAGCACCACTAGAAGGGAAATCATTCCTCCAGTAAACAAGAATCTACCCGCCGAGGGAGAGACGTAGAGAAGTCCAACCAACAACTCCCAGGGAGACCAAGAAAACTCAGGCATATCAGCAGCCACACTAGGATTTACTCCCAATATGGTAGAAAATTCCTCATAATTCGGACAAACTTCTACCCAGCCAAAGAGGAATACATGGTCTTCGGGGTACCAAAATTGTACCCCCTCCATCAGCATGTTCCATTCTATGGGCCAATTACGCCATAAAGAGACTCGACGCATGTTGAAAGCATCGTAGTCGATGTTGTAGGAGCACATCACCTCCAAAGTCTCGAGGTAGTTGGAAAACTCAACACTACCAGGGAGATCCATATCACAGAATAAGAAAGTTAGAATGTGAAGGTGTGATGAAAACACTCCACCTTTACCCCTTTTTATACTTGGAAAGCCTCACAAAAGACACAACCCTTGCCGAAATCGGTGGGAATCCTACCCCACAAGGTACCAAAGGCTGAAGAAGGTACCAATTAAAGCTTTGAATTGATGGGACTAGACTGACCTGCCGATTGGTAGGATAAGAGGCTTGCCGATTGACAACCTCCTGTTTTATAAACTCCCATTTTTCCTCTTTTATCAAAATCAGAAAACCCAATAAAAATAAATTGATATTCTCAACAGAATTTCAAAAAAACCCTCCATATTCATGTAATTTCTCATTATGAATAAAAATTTCTTTAAAATTTCCAAAAATATTTCTTTTTATGGTCTCAGCAGCAAAGTAAAAAGCGCATGTGCATGCATTCATTCATTACTAACAGAAGATAAAAAAATCCAATGCATTCCATAGATATTTTTTTTGTGTTACATCAATTTTGCAAGAAATAAAGAAAAACATAAAAACAGCGGGACTCAGCCCGAACCCACATCTTCTCTCTCACCTATCCTTCCCACTCTCTTTCCTAAGAGCTCTTATCCCTACGACACGCTCTCTTTCCCCTTTGGCAAGATGACGCACCACCGCTACCTGGACCAGACTCCTCCCTGGATGAGGAAGACGGCACCAAAAAAGAAGTAACCGGAACCGCATCCCGAATAGGTGCATCCACCTAAGATATCCACTCCCTAATGTCCCTCAGCCAAGTGGTGGACACCCGAACTTGCTGTAAGGAAAGGCAGAATTAGTATCAAACAAAGAAACCAAAAAGAAAAAAAAAAGAACAGAAAGGTATACCAAAGGATGAAGAACCTCCTCTATCAAGACCAACTCCTCTGGGTCCATCGCATGAGGATGATGCAACATAGGCACCATCCCCCCATCATCCCACCGAAGGATTTATGAATGGGTATGAAACCGCACAAAGGGAACCTCCGAGGTCGTCGCCGCCAGAGATGTCTACGGACCACCACCGCTGTGAGAGGACCCCACTGGCCGACTCGAACCCACAGAAGGGAAGGAAAGTGCATCATACACGTTAGGCCATTGAAGACCTGACGCACTGCCTCCACAGAAAGAGACTTCCTCGATTGTCGATTGTCCTTTCGCCACCGATACAAATGACAAAAGTCCCCAATAGTCTCATCCTTTAGATCAACCAGTTGGGTATTGAACCCAATCACCTCATTGAACCACGTCTGCCAAAGACAAGAATTCACAGTAAAAAAGAGACGCGTAAGGAAAATGCGAATGCATGAAAAGAAAATGCGCAAACTAAAGAATAACTTAAGAAGATACATGGCTCCAGTAAAAGACTGCCGGAAGCACCGGCTAAATGCATTCAGAGAAAAATAAAGGGTCACCAAAGTCAGGCGCCCCCAATCATAGAGAGGGATGTTTGAAAACATCCTCAGGTTTGGAAAAAAACATACGTGGACAACGTCGCCGCTCGATGCCTCCAAAAATCCCCCCAACACCGACAAAATAAATAGTCGAGCCATCTGCCTCACCTGCAGCCCATCCTCCACATTAATCACCCTACCCAGCAAAACATCCCTCAGTAGGGACAGACGGATAGAGTCCACAGATACTATCCTCATCACATCACCTAGCGTCACCCGCACCGCCTCTGGCCTCACCCGTAAAGAGCTATCCACCTCTATCTTCTCTCCATCACAATCCAGCCCCAGTAGCTACTGCACATCTATGGGATTCATAGTCATCTCCCCAAAGAAAAAATGGAAGGTATGTGTAGTGTCTCACCACCTCTCCCCCAGAGCGCATAAGACCGTCATCGAACGAGGCGTCTCATCCACCACAGACGCCAGCCTCCCAAAGCCTGCTGACGATACCATCCAATGCACCACAGGTGGAAGGTGCTCCCAGACATCCTTAAGCCCCGTCGTCCCGCGGTAACGCAAGCGACATCAGACCGTCAAAGAAAAACCTTGTCAAAATCCAATAAAAAGGAAATCTCCAAAAAAGGAAAGCCAAAAGTCATTTAGTACGTACATAACCACCAGGGTTCACCACCCTAGAAGAGCGATGATGAGATGGCTCCCACAGTAAAGTCCGCTCATCCGTAACTGACTCAAATGCATCAAAAGAGTTCTCACTCCCTAAAGCAAGAGGCGCCCTGGCCCTCCACTCCACATTCTCCCAGTCGTCAACAACCAACCATTCCCTGTGTACCGCAGTGCTCACAAAAGTGGCCATTTTTAGGTTGCGTAATGTTAAAACGATTCACAGAAGAAAATCGCAGAAAGAGAGAAGGCAAAAACTATGAAAAATGAGAGGAACCTTCCCCAACTTTATAGGAAGCCAAGGGTCAGGCCGATTGGCAATGACCCCAAACCTACTGATCGGTACTAACCTTTAACCTTCTCGAGGCAGTCTAAAAGTCCGTTCCACTGCTGAATGGCACCCTCCACACCATGTCGACCGGCACCCCCTTAAATTTTTGTACAAAAACTTCCAGAAAATGCCAGAAAACCCTGAAAAATCCTCTAAAAATTCCTAAAAGTCCCGAGGAGGATTTAGAACATTTTCACCAAGAAAATTTCACACTCCCTCAAGAGGAACCCCTATTTTCCCAGTGGAACTCTTAAAAGCCAAGTGAATCTCCTCCCGACAACGTCCCTAAAGAACGCCTAAAGTATCCTAACAAAGCCACAAACTTCCCCGAGCAAAGTGTCTGAACCATGGACCACCCAATCATGTCCTTAGTGGAATTTAAAGCAACAAATTGGTTGTTCACCCTCAAAGTCTCCAAAAGAATGCATAGATTTCCCCAGCAATAAGATCCCCAATTCAAATCAAAATCATTCGGTAATTTCCCCTACAGAGTTCCCCGAGAACATCTCAATTTAAGCCCTCAAAATTGGCTTCGACCCGCAGAATTGGTAATCACAATTTGAGCCCTCAGAATTGGCTTTGACCCGTAGAATTGGTCATCTCAATTTAAGCCCTCAAAATTGGCTTTGACTCGCATAATTGGTCATATCAATTTAAGCGCTCAGAATTGGCTTCGATCCGCAGAATTGGTCATCACAATTTAGGCCCTAAGAATTGACTTTACCCCGTATAATTGGTCATATCAATTTAATCCCACAGAATTGGCTTTGACCCGCAGAATTAGTCATCACATTTTAAACCCTCAAAATTGGCTTTGACCCGCAGAATCGATCGCCCCCAACATTACTTTAGCTCCTCATAATTGACCTAAATCTGTGATTATCACTTCCTTTAGACCATCCATAGTATTCCCCCTTAGGTCCTCAGAATCGTCCTCGACCCTCTGAACCGATCATCCTCATCCTGAGGTCCTCAGAATCGGCCTCGGCCCTATGAATTAGTCACCCTCTTTCAAAGGCATCATGCAGTGTCTATTCGATGGCTATTGTTTGTTCCAAACTCACCCACCAAGGGGATCTATAGACACCCCATTATAGCACCCCCCTAACTTCTCTTTAGGTCCCTAACACCTCCCTTCATCACTACAAACCTAAGTCATACCCCGAGTACTGACCTATAAGCCATCGGGCACTCCCAGGCTCCGTTTGACCAAAAATTAAACTCTTGAGCTAGACTAAGACTTAATGAATCTTTAAATGGTGGTGAAACCCCTTTCCAATGGTCTTGCCCATGCGTGATTCTGACTTACGATGCAAATGAATAACCCATTTTCCCTCGAAACTTGATCAAGGGGCCGCCGGACGCTCCCAAAATCCATTTGACCAAAGTAACTATTCAACACTATCGAGACTGAATGAATATTCAAAGGGCACTAAAACCCCTTTCCAACTGTCTGCCTCATGTGCGATTCTAACTTACGGTATGGACGAACGATCCATTTGACTCCGAAAGGTCATCGAACGCTTTCAAGCCCCCGTTGATCAAAGTCAACTCCCCAAACCGAGTCAAACTCTTTAGAATGTCGAATTACATCTCCTAACCTTTCCAACGGTCTACCCCATGCATGATTCTAACTTACCATGCCGATGAGCGATCCGTTTGCATCCAATGATCCCCCGTCCAAAGGACCGACGAGCGCTTCCAAGCCACAATTGTCCCAAAGGTAACTCCTGGACTCGGGATCAGTCCAAAGGAATTTTAAAGGTCTCTTAAGTACCCTTCCATCGATTCACCCCATGTGTAATTAGGATCAACGGTTTTCATTTTACGGTTGTTGTTTCGAAGGAACCTGAAAGTGACTGCCAAACAGTAGTTTCCAAACTCTGCCTATCGAGAGTGTGCCTAAAAATACCTATCGATTGGCAGGACTAGGACTATGATGATCGGCAATGCCCTGGTCCAATAAAAAGGAGGTGTTGACCTCATTGCAAGGGAGACAAGATCTGAAATCCATCACTCTCAGCAAACTCAAAAAACCTCTCTCGAAGTCAGTGTGATTTCCACATCCAAATCCTTTTTCATCCTTCACTTTTCATCATATTTTTCATAAAAATTGGTGAATTAACTACTCTTCATCATCATACAAGTGCAAGGGCTGCTTTCCAACATTCAAGATCAAGCTCAAGATCTTCAAAAAGGTCCAACTTTCTCAACTCTCTCTTCAAATTCTCCTAAATTCGTATTAACTTATTTTATTACTTAGCACTTTTATTCTCTCATCTGACATATCCTAATATACTTTTTATTTAGTATTATTGCATATCTCTTATTTTCATATAAATAAAACCCAAAAAAAACAAAAAAAAAAGGGTTTGCTCATAAATTCCAAATGGAAATTCTCACACTTTTTTCCTAACTAAAACACTTTTTACACACACACGCAAGAGAAGTCCCTGGTTGGTTTTATGGGATAAATCCCACCCCTCATTTTTCATACGAACTACATGGACTTTGATGCCCTATAGGCTACGTAGGCGTCTCGAGGTAAAACCCGAGACTCGAGTCTTATTATTTCCCCTATTTTTACTATTTTTCCATATTCTTTAACTTAATTCTCTTAGATACTATATATTTACATATACATATATTTGTTCTTAGGGGCGTATTATTCCATATGCATTATCGTTCCATTATAACAATCGACGCTAGGATAATCGTATAAATCCTATTTTCTAATATTACTTTTAGGAACATTCCTATGGATGACTCGCTTTATCTCTTCCATGATACAATTCAATGATTGCTATCTCCATTACATATACACATGCACACATATCACGGGTAAATAAAGGAAAATAGCAAAAATCCATGAGAGACCGCAAGGCAAAATGGGTGCCTAACACCTTCTCATTTCGTCACTTAGCCTCCGAACCCATTTCGAATCATTTTTGGTTTCGTATGTGTCTGTATGTATTTGGATGATGTCCTTCGGGATGGCTCGACCTTCTTTTGTCTATTTTGAGTAAAATAGACTAGTAACTCCATCTCTCTACCTATTTCACCTCACACATCGTCGAAATCGGCCGAAGTGATCCCGAGAGGGAAGCGTGGGACTGAAATCCTCTCACCTCAGAGATAACACCCCTCCTATATCTCTGCCTTCGCGAGGATCGGGGATACATGTGCCGCTAGTTGACATGGCTTCAATTATTGCTCAGGGAACCATGAATGGATTGGTTGTTGCATTATAGCACCTTCTACAAACCCATTAACCACATTCCTCCGTGGAAGTAATTGATCAACCACATTGATCTACTTGGAATAAGGCAAAGAGTACTTTGCTAAAGGTAAGCCTCCAGAATTTATGGGTACCACTGATATCATGGTGGCACATCAGTGGACGGGGTACATTCAGAGACAATTGAAGATGATAAAGTGCACAGAAGTAAAAATTTATACGCTTTCCATATTTATGTTGGTACGAAAGGCATTATAGTGATGGGATTCTATCACCACTATAGTTGAGATGAGTCATATGACCATAATTGAGTTCAGGAGAAAATTTGAGTAAAGTACTTTCCCTTAATTGTTAGGGGAGATAAGAGAAAGTTTTTGAGCTTAGATTAGGGGAACCACACTATTGCAGAGTGTGAAGAAGATTTTACTAACATCTCATTGTTTGCACCGAGCACTTGGACAGTAAGGAGAAGAGGATGCACTACTTTATCCGTGGGTTGACCTGGAGAATTAAGTAGATATTGTTAGCAAACCCGACTTACATCCCTTATACAATGGTGGTTAATGCAGCTTCAATTTATTATCAGGATCACCAAGAGTTTCAAAAATAAAATGGAGAAAAGAGGTCCAGTGGGGACACACCTAGCTAGACAAAAAAGATAGTAGGAGGTGGTACAAGTTAGTCTTATCGTGCACAGGGAGACCGACACTCTAAGGGGCCATAATCTGAAGATCAACCTCATAAGAGGCAAAGGAGTTACAATAACCATTATAGAATTGACTCTTAGGCTCAAGGTTAATTGTCCCACCAAGGATAATAAGTTAGAAGTTAGTAGGACCATAATAAAGTATAGGACAATAAGGCCAACACAAGGACATACAACAGTATGGTATATTTGGAGACATTAATTTTGCTTTTGGTGAGGTGGGGCATACAACCAAGAGGTACCCTAAGGGAGATTAGGGTGGCCACGAATAGAGAGGTCAAAGTGTTTTTTAAGTACCACATAACCAACATCAATAGTTACGAGCCTCACAAGTTATTTTTGTTCCAGCATTAACAGCTCCACCATCAGGTCAGTTGTAGGTACAATCACATTTGTAGTATGGGATCCTGTACCATGTGTCTCTGAGAGATGCTCAGGCACTGATTCAGGAAGTAGAGGGTATGTATCTTATTTATATACACCGAGGACATATATTATTTGATGCAAGTACATCAGACTCTTTTATTAGTAAAGACTTTTCTCAGTCTGTTAGGATGTTGGATTTATAATCTAATACTTTATTACAAATAGATTCACCGTTTGGTTGGGATACACCTATTCATTCAATGTGTCATGCTATATGTATGGATACTTGTCAACTATGTTTTGTAGCCAATATATTGATATTAGATATGCTTACGTATGTTGTCATATGAGGTATGGATTAGTTATCTATTTATCATGCTAATGTGGACTATTTTTGAAGTCCATAGTTATTTACATTATGGGGTAGGATGTATTTGGTTGTGATTCCAGGTCTCGAGGGAGGGTCGAGCACCTATTTGTATTACATATATTAGGATACATCAAAGGGAGTCACTGTGTCACTATATTCCATTCATGTTAATGTTGAGCTCATTCCATCTTTTAGGATATTCTGATGTGAGCACAGAGAAGAAAGATAGACTTCATGAATGACTTTCCTCTGAACCCTAAATTGATCGCTCGATCACCTTATTGTATAGATCCGTTCGATATGAGAAAGCTTAGAGATAAGATTTATAAGTTTCTTAGGAAATATTTTGTTGGAAGGATTACTTTACCTTGAGGATCTTCGATCCCTTATGAAGAAGAAGGATGGATCTTTGAGACTATGTGTGGATTATCAACAATTGCGGAAGGTTACCATATGAAATGAGTATAAATTGTTTTGTATTGATGACTTGTTCGACCATTTGATGGTTGCATTATATTTCTCCAATATTTACTTTAGATCGTCTTACCATTAATTGAGGATTCAAAAGTAGGATGTTTCTAAGATGACATTATTGACATGATATGGATCATATGCATTTAGGGTTATGCCATTCAGCCTGTCCAATTCACTAAAAGGGTTTATGGACTTGATGAACCATTTATTCCGAAAGTACTTGGATCATTTTTCCATTATGTTCATTGATGCCATTCTGATTTATTATGGGATGGCATATGACCTTTCTGAGCATTTACAGCTAGTCTTATAGATACTGTGATACCATCAAATCTATGCCAAGCTCGAGAAGTTTGTATATTTGTTGAGGCAGATGATTTTTAGGTCACATTATGATGTAGAATGGTATTTTAATCGACCTAAGTAAGGCTTCAACAATGATGGTGTGGGGAAAACCCATGACACCCACAGAGGTGTGCATCTTTATGAGTTTGACACGGTACTATCGTTAGTTTATCCAGTGCTTCTCGAAGATAAAAGGGCCTTTAACAAACCTGACAAAGATGGGGGTTTCATTTATATGATATGAAATTTTTTAGCAACATTTCGTTGAATTTAAGGCTAAGTTGACTCCATCTCTGATGTTATCCTTAAATCATAGTGGTGTTAACTACATGGTTTATATCGATGTCTCACTACAGGCACTTAGCGTTGTGTTGATGTAGTAGCAGATACCTATATCTTACTCTTCCAGAAAGATTAAGCCTTACGAGGGGAATTACACCACCTATGACTTGTAGATAGAAATAGTTTTCTGTTTGGGTTAGTTTCATTGGCTTGATAGTTAATTTGGAGTGTTGCGTGCCAAATAAGATTTGTGTACTTGATAGCAAAGGATTTTATCCTAGTGACAATTATCCGGCGATTATGTTGCATTCGGTGCTTCAATTTATAAGACTTATGCTACCCTTAAGGACGAATTTGAAGTGAGTGCTAAGTTTTATTAATTAACGAGGATAAAAATAATAAATCGCATAAATTGAAAGAAAAGGAAAGATTTCTAAAAAAGAGAGACGGAATACGATGAAAGTAAGGATTTGAAAGAACGTAAAGCAAATATTTATAGGAAAGTAAACAAACAACACATGTAAAGGAAAAAAAAAAAAAAACTTTGAAAAAACATTACAATCTACTTATGAAATTCAAACAAATGCGGTAAATATAAAAAAATAAAAGAAAAAGAAAAAGAAAAAAAGTAATGTAAATTCATTTTCGGTGAGGGATTCCTCTCTTCTTTGTTGGGTTCATTGCTTATTTATAGTGTTTATTGGCCATGCAACGTAACTACTCTTGGTGCACTAACGATCGAATTCAAATTGGAGTAAGTTCTTACTTTGAGTAAACATCCTAACTTGTGTCAAGTGCTATAGATGCTTGTTGCCCATTATTTGTATTTTTACATAATAATTCAATTATTTTTACTGATTTAATTATTACGTGGAAACATCCCATTGGTTTTTGTTAATATGGTGTAAACATAACCCTTACATTAATTGGTTTTTGGAAAAGATTAATTAGTGGACTCCTAAGTTTATTGAAGCCATGATCCCATGTTAATCATCATTACTTTCTGCATAAATACACGTACTGGGGATGATAAGTTTTTATCGATATAATCAACCTTCGTTTCACCCACTAGTTTTGATCTCATTGTATCCTTAATTTCCTGCTTCCATAAAATTTCTACTACCAAATAATGTGAAATCACCTATAATATGTCTCCACTTCCGATCCCTATCGTGCATTTCAAACCCCTGGGTTTTTGTTGTTGCTACTGCAAACTCTTCCCCAAACGCCAACAAAAGTAAGGTTAATGATTGGGTCTCTTGGAATGATGTTGATCCTAGTGTCTCTTTCATTGAACTCTATGTTCCCTTCGTACCTATATTCCTCGTGTTTTGTCCTATTGAACCCCCTGGATTCTTTTCTTTTGAGGCTTTGTGCAATAAGACTTTTGTTCTCAGACTTTTCAAAGGTTGGGTTGATCACTTATTTTATTTACCGGGAATCTGTATAGATATCGAGTCTTATTCTTTTGCCAAAAATCCCCAAGTTGAGGATGACATGTTCAAATTGGAGGATAATGCCTTAGGCTACAATGGGGCATTTGATTTATGAAAATATGTTTCTGTTGACAATAAATATTCCCCCCACCCCATTGTTAAGTTGACCATTCACCATGAAACCATACGCCCTAGTTATTTTTTTATGTATATGCCTTAATATGGGTATCCCTTGTTTAGCAATGATTTTAGGGGAGATTTTTTGTTGTCTCTGCCCATCAACACATTTCACCCTTTTTAGGTTACTTCCAATGAATACTTGAGTGACTTAGTTTCTTATCATTACTTCACTTATGACTCTCCAAGGTATGGCCTTTCAGGCAGCATCCTGGTATTTTTAGGAATATTCTGAGGGTTTTTTAGGATTTTTTGGTATTTTCTGAGAATTTCTGTATGAAATTTTAAGGGGGTGTCGATCGGCATAGTCTGATGGGTGCCATTCGGTAGTGGCACATATTTTTGAACAGCCTCAGGAAGGTAAGGAGTTAGTGTCGATCAGTGGGTGGAGGGTCAATGTCGATCAGCATGATGCTTGGCATCCTATATAAAGGGGCGGATTCCCTTCATTTTTCACAGCTTCTTGCTTTCTCTCTTTCTGTGATTTTCCTTTGTAAATCATTCTGGAATTTCGATCTATAAGAAATGGCTACCTTTACGAGAACTACAGTGCATAGGGAATGGTTGACTGTCGATGACTGGGCGAATATGGAGTGGAGGGACATGGCGCCTCTTGCTTTGGGGAGTGAGAACTCCTTTGACACATTCAAGCCGGTTACGGATGAGTGGACTTTACTGTGGGAGCCATCGCATCATCGCAATTCTAAGGTGGTGAGCCCCTGTGGTTATGTAAGCAACCTGACTTTTGGCATTCTTCTCTTTTTGGTGATTTTTCCTTTCTTCTTGAATTTTGACATTGCCTTTCCTTTTTGATAGTCTGATGTCTCTTTGAAGAAAATGCGTGTTCGCTGGACGATGGGGCTTAAGGATGTATGTGATCATCTTCTACCTATGGTGCATTGGGTGGTTTCATCAGCGAGTTTTGGGAGGTTGGCATCTGCGCTAGATGAGACGCCGACAACAGTCTTGTGCTCTTTGGGGGAGAGGTGGTGGGATACTACTCACACCTTCCATTTTAGTTTTGGGGAGATGACTGTGTATCCCATAGATGTGCAGCAGCTGCTGGGGCTGGATTATGATGGAGAGCAGATAGATGTGGATCTCTCTTTGTGGGTGAGGCTGGAGGTGGTGTGTGCGGCACTTAGTGATATAGGAAGGATAGTGTATAGGGATTCTATTCGGTTGTCCTTGCTGAAGGACATTTTACTGAGTAGGGTGGTTAATGTGGAGGATGGACTGCATGTGAGGCATATGGCTCGGTTGTTCATCTTGTTAGTGATGGGAGGTTTCATGGTGGCGTCGAGTGGCGACGTCGTCCAATTATGGTTCTTTCCGTACTTGTGGGCTTTTTCGAACATCCCTTTCTATGATTGGGGAAGCCTGACTTTGGCAACCCTCTATTTTTCTTTGGATGGGTGTCGAAAAACTTTTACTGGAGCCACATATCTCCTTGAGGTATTCTTTCATGCATTCGCATTTTCCTTTCATGCATTCGCATTTTCCTTATGCATCACTTTTTGATTGTGAATTCCTGTCTTTAATAGACGTGGTTCTATGAGATGATTGGGTGAAATAGCCAGTTGATCGCTTTGAAGGATGATACTGTTGGGGACTTCTGTCGATTGTATCGCTGGCAGAAGGCCAATCGACAGTCGAAGGGATCTCTTTCTTTAGAGGTGGTGTGTCGGTCTTGAATGGCCTGGCCAGTGGTAGGGTAAGACTTTTCCTTTTCAGTCTTGATTTTTTCACATTCTGATTCTGTACTGACTTAAGCCTGCTTGGGGATTTTCAGGTGACTTTTTATCCTTGGGGGATAGCCGTTCAAGATACGGGGGTGACTGGGGTGAACGCGTAGATAAGGAATTTACGGGCGCATGAGTTTCGCCATTCTTGGTATCTCGGGGAGCGGGTGGTTCGCCAGATTGCTGAGGAGGAGGTAGTGGTGCCACCTGCGTAGCCTCCTATGTCTATGAGGTAGGAGCAGCTATTTCTGGAGGATGCGACGATCGCTGTAATTTTCGGTGAGTCCTACCTATTGTATACTGATACGGATGCATCGTATGACTATATAGACTTTGTGACAAGCTTGTTAATGGCGCCCAGCATATATGATGCCTTGCCTTTCCCACCTGTGGGTTCGAGTCGGGCATGGGGTCTTCCCACAGTGGTGGTGGTCCGTCGGCGTATGTGGCGGATGCGATTTCAGAGGTTCCTTTCGTGCGATTGCATACTCCATCGTACAATATTCGAAGGGTTAATGGAGGGATGGTGCCTATGTTGCACCGTCCTCATGCGATGGATCCGGATGAATTGGGTTTGATAGAGGAGTTCCTTCATCCTGCGGTATACCTACTTCCTCTTTTTTGGTTCCTTTTCTATTTTGATCCCTTTTTTATAATGATTTTGCCTTTTCTTGGAGCATGTCTGGGTTTCGACTACTTGGCAGAGGGACATCAGAGACTGGATATCTTCGGTGACTGCCCATATTCGAGATGCGGTCCCTTTTACTTTTTGTTTGGTGCCATCTGCTTCGTTCGGGGAGGATTCTCGCTCGGGTAGCGGTGGTGCATCGTCTCACCGTAGGGGAAAGAGAGCGTGACGCAGGGATGGAAGCTCTTAGAGAGGGACGTGAAGCGTTGGTGAGAGAGAGAGAGATAATGTGGGTTCGGGCTGAGTCCCGTTGTTTTTTTCTTTTCTTTTCTTATTTTCCTTCAAAATTGATGTAACACAGAAAATAAATATATATGTAATAAAATGGAGTTTTTTATTATCTTTTGTTAATGGTGAATAAATGCATGCACATGCGCTTTTTACTTTGCTGCTGGGACCGTAAAAAGAGATATTTTGGGATTTTTTTTTTAGAAATGAGAAATTATATAAGGATGGAAGAGGATTTTTTGAAATTTTGTTCGAGAATATAAATTTATTTTTATTGAACTTCTGATTTTGACAAAAGAGGAAAAAAAGGAAGTTTCCAAAAATAAGGAGTTGTCGATCAGAAAGCACCTCGCCCTGCCTATCAGCAGTCAAGTCCAGTCCCATTAATTCAAAGCTTTGATTGGTACATCTTTAGCCTTTGGTACTTTGTGGGGTAGGATTCCCTTTAATTTCTGCAGGGATTATGTCCCTGTGAGGGTTCTCAAGTATAAAAAGGGGTAAGGGTGGAATGTTTTCATCACACCTTCACACTCTTACTTACTTGCCTACTATCTCTTAGTCTTGCAAGATGTCTCTCCTTGGTAGCATTGAGTTTTCTAACTACCTCAAAGCCTTAGAAGCAATGTGCTCTTATAATGTCGACTATGATGCTTTTAATATGCTTCGAGTCTCTTTGTGGCACAATCGTCCCATTTAGTGGAACATGCTGATGGCAGTGGTACAATTTTGGTACCTCGAAGACCATGTATTCTACGAGGAATTTTCTGCCATACTGGGGATATATCCCAGCGTTGTTGCGACTTTACCCGACTTTTCCCATTCTCCCAGGGATTTATTGGTCGGGCTTCTTCGCTTTTCGCCTTTGGCGACTAGATCACTGGTTGCTGGAGGAATGATCTCCCTCCCGATAGTGTTGTAGTCTGTGCATTTGCAGGAAGTAGGTGATGCTGGCTATGCTGGAGCCGTTGCTCTAGGTCTGGTTTCAAAGTTGCTGCTGGTGACTGGGGAACTACTGGTGGATCCGCAACTTGCAGCCATTACTACATGGATGTCATACCGTCGCAATCCTGCGGTGGTGATACTAGTGGAGACTCTAAACAGTATGGATGCCTGGCGAGAAGGTCGTTCTGACTTCCTGAGGGGTAGCCCCATAATGTTGTTCATGTGGTTGTCTGAAAGACTCTGTCTAGTGACTCTTCTAGAATATCTTTTATCAGCTGTACCCAACTTCTTTTCGCGTCACTTTTTCAGCATTGGCCTAGATATTGAGAGCTGGGAGAATTGGATTGTGGAGTATGGGGCTCAGAATCTGTACTTGTCAGTGCCTTGGTGGGGGCAAATGCTGCCTGTTCTGGAGCTAGGAGAATACTTGTATGTGTGACTGGTTGGTCTAAAACAGACCTCTTTTTATTTCCCTTGGCGGCTTTTGCGCCAATTTGGCTGGGCACATGTCGTGCCACCTCGGACACTAAATTTCTTTTTGATAGAAGATTTGACCGAGCATCTGCGCATGTGGCTTGCCTCTCTATGGGAGAGTCGGTGTCTGTCGACCCGTCCCTCTCAGTCTGTTGGGAGAGTTTGGCATATCCCTGGGGATTATATGAAATGGTTATGGAGGAGAGTAGTTAACAAGATGTTGGCAATGGATACTGAATAAAAGTGGTTTGTTTTGTTTGATACCATAGAGGGAGGTGTGGTAGTTTTTCTGAAGCTAGTTTGAGCTTATCGGTCCATAGAGTGTCTGCGACACTCTGTTTAGGCAGGGGAAACTTGGGGACCCCAGGATGTAGATAATGATGATGTAGCAGGCTCCTCTGGTAGCTGTGGATAGGACTCTTGGAGAGTTTATTTTGTGGTGGGGAATAAATGTGGGGATTTTATTTGGCTTTTTAGGAATGTAAGGGGAAGGGAGTTATCCGTACCTTTTCTTATGTAATATGTACCGAAATATCTTATTAGTGAAATAAACAAGTTTCTGATCATCCAACTGTGCATTTTGATGTGTTTTGTATTTTTGAATTATCTATACCGATCGCTAAGGCATACGTAATCCTTTTGTTCAAGTATATGTTAGAATGAACTATCATTCTCGAAGATAAGAAAACAATAGTGTTTTGTGAAAAAGAAAGGGTCGTGCTCATGTAAGGTGTATGAGCTGCCTACATACCTCTAGGGTTTTGAAAAGTTTCAATTTGTTTGAAAATGTTTTTTTTTTGCAGAGGATCAGGCCCGCGTAGTTCTGGGTAGGGGAAATCAAGATTTTATTTTTTAGAATAGAAGAGAGATGAGAAGATTCGTAGCGCGTCGAGGTTTCATATTAGGGGTAAAATTTCTTAAGACGGTCCAGGTTGACTGGATGAGCCATCTCTTCCCCATCTAGGTCGACGCGCATGGCGACACCACTGGACAAGATCTTCTTGACAATGTAGGGACCGCTCCAATTGGGCTTGAATTTCCCTCTGGCGTACCAGATGGGTTCTATGATTTGTTTAAGGTCTAGGTCCCCTTCTCGGATACCGCGATCCTTAACTCTCTTATTGACTGAACGCGATATACGGCGATGGTAACCTTGTATGTGGTATAGTGCTTTTAATATCCTTTCGTCTAGGAGGGTCAACACATCAAGATGGATTTGGCACCAGTCTTCTTCGCTGACCTTGTTCTCAAGCATGACGCGCAGCGAGGGTATTTCTAGCTCCACGGTTAGGACTGCCTCCATATCGTAAACTAGAGAGTAAGGGGTATCCCCAGTAGAGGTTCGAATTGAGGTTCGGTATCCCTAGAGGGCGTACGGGATCCGATCGACCTAATCTCGATAGCTTTTGATCATCTTGTTAATGATGGCTGTGAGGTTCTTATTGGTGTCTTCGACTGCACCGTTGTTCTGAGGTCGGTAGGGAGAAGATTTGTGTCTCTGAATCCCATATTCTTTTACCACCTCTGTAACTTCTGCCTCTAAATGCAAGCCTTTATCTGACACTAGCTCGTGCGTAATCCTATATCAGCAGATGATATTTTTCTTGATGAATTTGTTCGCTTTCTTAGTGTTCAACACTACATATGACTCGGCTTTGACCCATTTAGTGAAGTAATCAACGAAAACAAGGATGAATTCATGCCCATTGGAAGCCTTTGGTGTAACGTTCCCTATGATGTCGATGTCCCAGGTGGAGAACGACCAGGGAGAAGTCAAGTTATATAATTCGCATGGAGGCAGATGCTGAAGGTTGGAGAATTATTGGCATTTGAGGCATCTACGGACATAGGTGGTGCAATCCTGGGCCATGGTGGTCCAGTAGTAGCCTTATCAGATGATATTTTTGGCAAGCATGTGACCGTTCATGTGGGGTTCGTATTCCCTATAATTGATCTTCTGCATTATCTTTTCAATATTAACCCTTGCGATGTTGTGCAGATGAGTTCCATCGAAGTTCTTTTTGAGCAGTGCTTTGTGACAGATGATGTACTGAGCGTCCAATCTTCGGAGGGTTACTTGGTCTTTCTTGTTGGAACCCTCGGGATACTTACCATGCTTGAGAAGGTGCCAGATATCATAGTACCAGCAATTAGCTAGCTCGGGATCTTTTGTGGTGACGAGCTCAATGTAGTAGCAGTGGGTTGGTCTGTGTTGCTTTTGAACAAGGAAGGGGGTCATTGTGATTCCTTCCGGCATATCGACCATGGAGGCCAAGGTAGCAAGGGCGTCAGTTAGGTTATTCTTTGCTCGAGGTAGGTAATGGAAGGTGATATCTTGGAATTGGGAGGCTAGTTCTTCTAAGTGGGCATGGAAGGGTTGGAGTTTCTAGTCCTTGACTTTCCCACTTTCTGAGAACTTGACCGATGATGAGGGTGGAATCCCCGTAAATGTCTAAGCATTGAATACCTTTATAGAGAGAAACTTTGAGGCTTACTGTGCATCCCTCATATTTAGTCATGTTATTGGTGCATGGGAAATCCAACTTGATGGCGATGGGAGTGTGGGAGTCATCTAGGGCGATCAGAGGTACCCTAATGCCATATCCCTTCTTATTGGCAGTGCTGTCAAAGAACATTTTCCATCGGAGACAGTCTTGAGCAGTACAGAGAATGTTTTCATCTGGGAATTCGGAGACCCAGACATTTAATTCGTTTATGGGGTAATCAGCGAGGTAGTCAGAGATGGTTCTTGCTTTCATGGCTTTCTGTGTGACATACATGATATCGAACTCGGCTAGGAGCATCAACCATTGGGCCATTCAACTGAACAATGCGGGTTTCTCGAGAAGGTATTTGATTGGGTCCATTCGGGACACAAGTTTAATGGGTAAGGTGAGTATATAGTGTAGCAACTTTTAGGTGACCCAGATAAGTGAGGCATAAGCCTTTTCCAAAGAAGTGTAGTTGACCTCGTACCTAGTCAATTTGTGACTGGCATAATATATGGATCTTTCTTTTATGGGAATCTTCAAGGTATTGGGCTAGCAAAGCCCCAGTTGTGGTGTCGGTTATGGTTAGGTATAGGAGAAAGGGGAGACCAAGTTATTGTGGAATGAGTACTAGGGGTAGGGTTAGATATTATTTGATTCGGTCAAAAGCTTCTTGGCGGGCCTCATTATAGATCTTAGTTGAATCCTTTGAGAGGAGTTTGAAGATAGGTTCGCAGATGGAGGTTAATTGGCTGATGAATCGGCTGATGTATTGCAACTTTCCAAGGAAACCTCGGACTTCTTTCTCTATTCCGGGAAGTGGCATCTCAAGTATGGCTTTCAGCTTGGCAGGATTTTCTTCTATCCCTTTCTCACTAACCATGAATCCCAAGAGTTTTCCCTTTTTAATGTCGAAGACTCATTTCTGTGGATTGAGTCTCATATGATATTGTCGCAGTCGTTCGAAGAACTTTCGGAGAGCAGGAATATGACCTTCTCTAGTTTTGGATTTGATAATCATATCATCCATATAGACCTCAATTTCTTTATGAATCAGATTGTGCAGGATGGTTGTGGCAACACTGTAGTAGGTAGCCCCAGCATTCTTAATACCAAATGGCATGACAGTGTAGCAAACGGTTACCCATGGGGTGATGAATGAGGTTTTTTCTTAGTGATCTGGGTGCATTTTGATTCGGTTGTATCCGATAAACCCATTGACGAATGACTTAAGAGCATGACTGTACGTGTTATCTATGATCATGTCGATATTGGGTAGCGGATAATAATCCTTTGGAGAGGCTTTGTTAAAATCCCGATAGTCTACACACATCCGAACATTTCCTCCTAATTTTGGCACAGGCACTATGTTGGCTAGCCATGTGGGATATTAGATCACGCGAATGAAGCCTACGTTCAACAATTTGACCACCTCTTCTTTGACCTTAAGTGACCATTCGGTGCGTAGTTTTCTCAACTTTTGTTTAACTGGCTTGTAATCTGGGAGAGTGGGAATCTCGTGCTGAGCTATTTTAGAATCAATGTCGGGCATATCGTCATAGGACCATGCGAAGACATCCTGATAACTTGACTTTTGTATTTGTATCGTTGTTGTTGAAAGCCAAGTTAGTAAAAAATCCTCAATTACCTACAAAATGTAATAAACTCAAGTGTAGAGGTAAGTAAGGGTATCAATTCACTTCCAAGGGAGTAAGCTAGAGACAAATTCAATTGTAATTCATTTTTTATTTTCTTTTGGTGCTTTTTCACTTTTTCTATTTTTTTTAGCTTTTTCAATATTAAAACAATAGGGTGAGGTGATGGTTTAAACTAAACTAAATTAAAGTGTGAGATGAAAACAACTAACTAGAAATTTACTAAAATGAAAATTAATGTCTAAACTAAAAATAAGAGATAAGTGAGGTAAATAATTGTGAGAACAATCAAGGAGTGGGATTACACCACAAATTTTAGTTATTCTAATTAATTAATTTAATTATTTTAATTCTCCCAAATTAATATCAAAACTACAAATCAACTCTCGTTGCATGTGTAATTTTAATAATAACATTTTAGAATATTAAGTTTAACACCTCACAACTCTAGAAAAATAAATCTACACTCTTTTTAATTAACCACCCGCTAGGATCGATTAATTAAAATTTATGTCAATCTTAGAAATTAAATTTAGAGTTGAAATTCAAGTTATAATACCCCACTTAAGAAACCCCTATCTCTAGTTCGAATCTAAAATGGGTATTATAACTAGAATTTCGGTTTTCTCTCGGAAATCATTTACCCTCTCTCGAGGGGTAAATTTAAGGGTGAGGGATCAAAATTAACATTCAAGGGGAAATTTCAAGTAATTAAACTAATTAAAATAAAATAACATCAAATAAGGGTTTTACCCCACCCCTTGAAAGGGGATTTAGCCTAACATGGTATCAAACATAATAAACAAATATTCAATAGGCATTTAATATAAAAGAGTAGAGAGAAGAATAATCAAACTAATTTCTTGAATTTAATAAACTTCAATCCTTGAATGAGAAGCATACAACCCTCCAATTGAGAATCCAAGTAATATGAAATTAAAATCAACACTCAATTAAATCTCAATCAATATTTAACCTCACAGATATCTAAAAAAAATAAAAAAGAATAAAACAAAACTCTTTACCAATGGTGTTTTTCCCTCTATAATTCTCTCTCTAAAATTCCTATCTAAAAGCTCTTCCCTAAAATGGGGTCTTCATATTGTTTTTATAGAAGGCATGGAGCATGGGGGGTTAATTTGGGTAATTGGTTTAAGTGTGCATGTGGTTTGGGTGTGTTATGGGAATGGTGAGGTGTGAGGATAAATGGGTGAGGGAATTGGGGAATAAAAACCTGATATGATTTATGGGTATTTTTGAAAATGACTTAAAGTTAGGTAGTTGGGGGTATTTAAGGGTATATTGTGGAAAGGGGTTTAAATTGGCACATGGGGGAATTAATTTGGTTTTGGCTTTGATTAATATGCTTGGTATTTGGAAGGAGGTAAATCGATTTTGTCTTGTGGCTTAAAAATGTAAAATGGGTATTTGGGTTGGAGGTGGTTTAAATTGTGACATAGGTTTTGGATGAAAATGGGTATGAGATGCTTTGGCTTGAAAATGGGTAATGGGTCTTTGTTTCCAGAGTTGGTAAGGGATTGGAGAGGGTCATGGGTTTGGGGCAGGCAATACCCGAGATGGGTAGCTGGATGATGCGCCGCCGGAGGAGGTAAGGAGGAGCAGGTCCGGTCGGAATGGTTTCCGGGCGAGGTTTACGCCGGCTCGATTGGAGGTTGGCTCTGTCGAGGGTTTAACGGAGAGGGGGTAAGGGGATGCTGGTGGGTCGGGTTTATAGGGGCTGGTTAGGGGTAGCGGCGAGATGGGACGCGTAGCCGGAGAAGTTGGGCAAAGTACCGTCGGGAAGAGGTCTGGGTCGGCGACGACGAGGAGGGAGCTGCCGGCGAGAGGGTGAGGTTCAATGGAGGGCGGGTGGGAGGATGAGGATGGTGTTGGGTTGTGGATGTGATGAGAGAGAGAGTTGTCGGTTTAATGGAGTTAATGGACGATAGAGGAGAGAAAGGATGTTGGGGGAAGAAGATGACATGGGGGTGATGAGGTGTGGTGAGGTTGTAGGTTAGTAGTATGAGGGTGAGGTGAGTGTGTATGGTGGTTATGGTGTGTGTTAAATTTATGACCCTAAAATAACACTAATAAAATTAAATTAATAAAATAAAATAAAATAAAATCCTAATAAAATTCTATTCTAAAATAAAACAAAGACTCAAATAAAATTGAAACTAAAAAAAAAAGAAATAAAATAAAAATAAAAATAAAACTAAAATCCTAAATAAGTGTAAAAATCAAATAAAACTAAAAATAAAATCTAACTAAAAATAAAACAAACTAAAAATAATAAAACTAACGAATAAAATCCTAAGCTATATAAAAACTAAAATAATAAAACAAAAGAAATGAAAAATGCAAAATCTAATAAAAACTAAAGTCCTAAAAAAAATATAAAACCTAATAAACTAAAAATAAATTACTAAAACTAATCCTAATAAAATAATACTAAACTAAAAGCTAATAAAAATCAAAATAAAATAAAATTTAAAAAATAGAAAAATAGAAAACAAAACCTAGAAAATACTAAATAAATCTAAAATAAATCCAAAAAATAAAAATGACTCAAACTAAAAATCTAAAAAAATGTTTAGGCTCGGGTTAGGGTACGGGAGAGGGAATTAGCTCCATTTTGCACACAATTTTCTTGATTTAATCGTTTGAACTTTGCAATGCACAATTTGACCTACAAAATAAACATTTAAGCACATAAGACCCATATTACCGAGAATTAGCAACTAAAGTACGTCTATTTGGGGTATAAATTGTACAGTTTTGGGTGCTTATCACATCCACGAATTTCTTTATCAATTCTTCGAATTGTGCACGCTCATGCTCGTCAAGGGTAGCCCCTATCCTAATCTCGCGCAGTTGACTACTAAAATCGAGGTTAATAATAACAGTCTCTTCTTCTTTAACATGAACGTGGTTATGCTGTTTATTATTAACCTTATTTAGATCAGTTAATAATTATTCATTTGCAAAATCATCATCATCAAAAGTTTGATTAGAATCGAAATAGTTAATGTAAAGCACAGCAAGATACTCAAATCTTCGTTTATTTCATTGATAGGAAATACAACATTGAGAACCTCATCAAAGGGGGACTTAATTACATTTGAACAAGGATAGACAAAAGAAGAAGAAATAGGGTAAACACTGGGGTTAGGTGGGATTTCAATTGGTAGAACTGTCGCAGCATGCCAGTTGAGGAGAGGTGTATCAGCAGCTTTAGTCAGTTACGACGGATCCCATGATGCAGTGCCTGCGTGAACCATGCAGAGTGTTAGCCCAGTGTCTGTAAGTTGAAGGAATATTCGGAGTCACTTTCCTCAGTCTCTTTGGTATCTTTGATGAGCGGTTGTACTTGGTGTTAGGAACTTTCGGCCCATGGGTAGTTGTCTTGGAAAAAGATCCCAATTTCAGGCTTCATCTTCTTATATGTATGGTCATACCATGGTTCCGGGAAGCCAAAAAAGGGGAAGTAATCACCCTCTTTGATGAATCATACATTCAAGAAGTCACCTGGGATAGTTTGGATGCGGTCTAGTCCTCTCTTTGGTCGAGACTGGTGGACCATTCTGAGCTCTTGTTCTAATGGTTGGTACCCCAAACCACAAGGAGGGAAAGCCTTCTTTAGTTCAATGGGCTCAAGTATTCCTTGCTGTCTTTGTACTAGCCCCAGTTCGGGCATGTTTCTGAACATCTGAATTACATTGACGTTGCCATGAGGGTTGTATTCTGGACAAACCCTTTCTTTGAAGTTATCCCCTGCCGGGAGTAGAATTGGATCAACTCAGAATCCTGATAGGAGCATATCATTTGACCCATGATGTATCTCAAGAATTGGACTGTTGGTACTTTCACCATCGGCATTGTCGTCGTCCAAAATGGTGATGCCTCACCCGTCGGTTAAGAACTTCAATTTCTAATGGATTGAGAAAGACACGCCCTTGATACTGTGGAGCAAAGGTCATTCGAGTAACAGGTTGAAACAAGCTGGGATGTCAATGACTTGGAATTCAATGACAAGGTTTATAGGGCCATCCCGTATTACAAGTTTTATTGATCCCATCACCTCCCGATGGGTATTATTGTAGGCATACATAGCAGCGGAGGTTGGGGCGAGGTCACTTTCTTTCAGGCCTAAACATTTGAAGGTTCTCAGTGGGCATACATTCAAGGCGGATCCATTCTCGACAAGAGAGAGTGGTATGATATTTCCCATAGCTTCAACAGAGATGTTGAGTGCATGCTTGTGGTTTGTCCCAATCTTGGGGATTTCTTCTTTGAAAAAGGATAGCATTCGGGTAGAGGTCAAGGATCTGACCAAATTTATCGCTTCTTCTGGTGTGGTAGAGGGAGGAACCGTGGGTCCAGTGAGCAACTTGATCAAAGAATTTCTGTGCAGCTGGGAATACATGAAAATCCCCCATAGAGTGATGTTAGCTTAAGTTTTCTTCAGTTGATCGAGGATCTTGCTCTCCTCGATGGTCATCTTTGGCATAGGAAGATTTCAACACCCTTCCCCTTATCATTTGCTGGTAGTGAGCTTGGAATCTCGTAATGCCTCCCTAATATGGTTATTTATTTTACTTAAGAAGGGAAAAACATTAATCCCGTTTCCTTGTCAATCTCAGGTTGTTCTTCTACCTTGTTTATTTATCCGAGGAGTTCTTTGAATGATATCATCCCACACATGTCAGCTATCGGGCCAGTTTTCTCGAAAGTTTATTCTTCATTTGAATCTCTAAATTCTTCCCCCCATTCGGTGGCAATAATTCTGTCTTTCCAAATACCACAATTTTAACGGCTTCTTCATACAGGTCTTCCCAATCGGTGGGGATGTGTAAGGGTGAAGGGACCAGGCGCCCTTGTAGCTTTAAAGCATCGAATAACTCGGTGATACTACAAATGTTGTTGGTTTGCCTGAATAATTCTACCATGATATGGGTGACATCATCCAAGTTGACTTCATCGATCGGTATTACCCAACTATCAGACTCTCGGGCCCATTTTTGCGCTTTCAAAAATATCATACTGAACCTCTGGTAATCAATGATCATTTGTGAGGGAAATTTCAGGCCAAACTCTAGGAGTTGGTTTAACACTTCTGATAATTTCATACTTCCATTTTTAGAATGGGTACGGACAATGATGCATGCTCTGGTAAGGAGTGACAGTGCCTGATCAGCGAGGCTAGTAGGGTGTAGGAGGAAATATGGGCAACTTTGAAGAGGTTTAGGAGAGTATATGGGTGTGATTTGAGTTGAGGGATCAAATTCTGGATTTTCTTCTAGAAAGATGGCATTGGTATGATTTGTAAGTGAGTTGTGAGTAGTGTTTGGCTTAGGATTGGCTGGTGGGGCGATGGTACCCTGGTCAATTAGACCTTGGATTGTGTTTAAGAGGTGAACGAATTGGTCAGTGGTATGGCCAGTTGTTTGGTGAAAGGCGCAATGGGTATTTGCCTTGAAGTTTCTTGGGAGTGGATTTGGTAATGGACGGGGATCCAAAGGTTTGATAAGGTTTCGGCTTAACAAGGCTTTATAAACTTTGGAGAGGGGGGCATGGAGCTCGGTGTATTCCTTTCAGATTGGGATAGGGTGGATTTTTGGTGCCCATGATGTGATTGGTTGAGAGATGTTGTTGATGGTTGAGACAGTAGCACTGACGGGTTTGTTATATTTTCTGGGGGTGAACTGTCTGGACGCCTTCTTTGGTTCAACTTCTGTTTTGGCAAGATCTTCCTTGATTTCTACTCATGATTCTCTGAAAGCTCAGAAGTGGGGGTAGTATTTTCCTCCCATAGTTGCTCGGACATGGGGTAAGAATTTCTTCTTCACTATGTTGACTTGTTCTTCTTCGAAAGGCCGATTGGTCATGGTAGCTGCTTTTTCCCTTCATCCGGCTATAAAGTTCCTGACTGATTCCCCAGATTCCTATTTGAGCAGGTCTAAATCATGGCAAGTGACCTCAAGCTCTTCGTTGTATTTGAATTGTGACATGAATTCTTGGGCTAAATCCTCCCAGTTACGGATTCTGGACTCCTCGAGAGATAAAAACCATCAGAGGGCGCTATACTTCAGAGTTTGCTGAAACAAATGGGCCAACACTTCTTCAGAAGCCCCTAGTAGATTTATGGAACGATGATAACTGCGAAGATGAACAATCTGGGGTCCACTTCCTCCAAATTTCTCGGTGTTTAGCATCTTGAACTTCTCGGGTAACCTCGCCTTAGGATAAGGAGACATGTGGGTGTAGTCCATGTAATTTCCTGAGATTCTGACTTGGTCAAACTTCTTGGTGAGCATCTTGAGGTCTTCTTTGACTTTTCTCAGTTCTTCTCCTTTCGGATCAATGATCATTGGAAAGTTATCCCCAGGTTGGGCAAGGTTCGACATCAAAAGCTGGGCAGGCGGTGGCCCATTAGTATGAGGGGCACATGGAGCGTGCTGATACTCTTTGGTAACCCAAATAGGCTCGGGTGGACCTATAACACGAGGAAATAGGGCTTCGGGCTCTTGAGAAACAGGAACCTGGTTTCGTTGCATCTCTCGAACCTCAATTTGGAGGTTGTCAATCTTGGACACAAGCTGAGCTAGGACTATCATCAGATCCGGCTGCACAATGGGTACTTGATCTGTGTTTTCCATGGAAAGCAGATGGATTCCGAAGTCAGAAGAATTAATAGGGGAATGGACAAAACTCCGGGGTGACTTGACTGAAGACCGAAGCCAATAAGGAGCCAGGCCAAGGGTTTGCGATCGACCTGAGAAGGTGTAGAATGGGATTTATTCTTAAGAAGGGATGGATTTTTTTTCTTTTTGAGATGAAGGCACAAAATATTTTTGGATTTTTGATAAAGAGAGGATAAATGTTTTTGGCTTTTGATAAAGAGGCAAAAAATATTTTTGGAATTTTTTTTGGGAGATGGATCTCAGCATGATTATTACAATTATTATGTTTTCACTTGTATTAATTCTCCTAAATGCAAAATGAAATGCCAGATGAGACCTGAGACTGGAAAAAATGGGTTTGTAATATATGCAAAGCAATGGCTGAACTTGTGACCAGGCTCGCGGAGAAGGTCCCGTTTTAAAAATGCGTAAAAATTCAAGCGACAGACCGACTCAGAATTTCGACAGAGTTTCGGGTTGAAATCGGCAATCTAACATGTGTGTCCTAGGTTTAACACCTATATGCGGGTATGCAGTTGGTTGGGTGAATCAGAGAGGGTTCCCCCTTTAGCGTGACTTACATGATATACGTCTTGCTCTTACGGGAATTCCATACGTGTGGACAATCCATTTGATATACCTGAGTGTACGTGAATTGCCTCACTATATACCTCGTGGGGACGGTATGCGTGAGAGCGAATTCAATAGACTCGATGTACGTGAACGAGTTCCCTGCGATATACCTCTCATTACGACTTTGGTAAGTGGTACGATGCAGGGGAACCGTTCGATATACGTCGAAGCTACTTGGCCAATGGAAGGTGAGAGTCATATCGCTTAGGGTAACTACGCCCTACCGGACCAGCGCCCATCACGAAATGACCCTCCAGTTACTGGGTAAAAATACGGTCAATAACAATGCTATTTGGTGATGTTGTGTGAATCATCTATGATTCTCTTATTAGTATCTTATGAGAATGTCTTTTTCGATTATGCCAAACAGGCAGCAAAGTACAAGTACCAATGGTACACCAAGTATGGATGGGTGATGCGTGCAATATGTGGATATATGTGATCCTAGGTGCACGTGGTGCGAAGTGTACATGGAGAATTTTTTACAAGTGTGTGAATAGAAGCATAAGTATGGGATACACATGAAAAAGGGGAACATGCAAAATTAGGGGAAAATATAAACAAACATAACATCCATGTAAACAGAGTCTATCCCTCAAAATAAAACATCCCCAGTAGAGTCGTCATTGTGGCCATCCCCGATCCTTATGGCGGGCGAGTGCGTGAGGGAGGATCCTAAGTCCTGTGCATCCCTCTCGGGAGTGCTTTAGTCGGCGTCATTGTGGTGAGGTGAAAAAAAATGTAGAGAGATTTGATTCACCAGTCTATTTTACTCAAAATAGACAAAAGAAAGGGAGCCATCCCGATGGACAGCATCCAAAGACTTACTGATGCATACGAAATAAAAAATGGTTCGAAAAGGGTCTGGAGGCTAAGTTATGAAATGGGAAGGTGTTAGGCACCCATTCCGCCCTTACGGTCTCTCATAGATTTTTGCTATTTTTTCTTTTATTTTCCCCATGATTTGTGTGCATGTGTATATATAATGAAGATAGGAATCCTCAACTTGTATCATGGAAGAGATAAAGCGAGTCATCCGTTGGAAGGTATAAAAATAATATTAGAAAATAGGATGTACGCGATTATCTTTACGTTGATCGTTATGATGGAACGATAACTTATGTGGAATAATACGCCACTAAGAACAAATATATGGATATATATGTAATCTAAGAGAATTGAATTTATAGAAAATAGAAAATAAGAAAGGTAGGAATAGGAGTCGAATCTCGGGTTGTACCCCGAGATGCCTACGTAGCCTATAGAGGCATTAAAGTCCACGTAGTTCGCATGAAAAACGAGGGGTGGGGTTTATCCCATAAATCCAATCGGGGACTTTTCTTATTTGTGTGTGTGTGTGTGTGTGCGTAGAAAAAGTGTTTTAGTTGTGAGAAAATTGTGAGAAAAGTGTGAGAATCCCTATTTGGAATTTATGAGCAAACCCTCTTTTTCTTTTTCTTTTTTTGGGTTTTTATTTATATGAAAATAAGAGATGTGCAATAATACTAAATAAAAAGTATATTAGGATGTGTGAGATGAAATAATAAAAGTGCTAAGTAATCAAATAAATTATTGTAAATTTATGAGAATTTAAGGAGAGAATTGAGAAAATTGGACCTTCTTGAAGATCTCGAGCTAGATGTTGAATGTTGGAAAGCAGCCCTTGCACTTGGATGATGATGGAGGGTAGTGAATTCACCAAGTTTGATGAAAAGGAGGATGAAAAGTGAAGGTTGGAAAGGGTTTTGGGTGTGAAAATCACGCTGACTTCGAGAGAGGTTTTATGGATTTTCTGAGAGTGATATCTATCAGAGCTGGGCCCTTCATGAAAATGAGGTCAAGGCCTCCTTTTATAGACCTAGGGCATTGCCGATCAGTATAGCCCTGGTCCTTCCTATTAGCACCTATCGATAGTCAGGGTCTAGAACCTGCCCTTTGGTTGTGTCTTTCACACCTCTTTTGAAAACTTATCGCAGAACACAAACTGTTGATCAAAATCATGTAAGGGGTGATCCATTGGAAAGATAATTCAGAAACCTTAAAAGTTTTTGGACTTCTCCCGGGTTCGGGAGTTTACTTTTGGTCAAATGTGGCTCGAAAGAATTCATCAGTCCATTGGAAGGGGAATCGTCGGACGCAAACGGATCGTTCATCCACATGGTAAGTTCTAATCGCACACAGGGAAGACCGTTGGAAAGGTTAGGCGATGTACTTCAATATTCCATATAGTTTGGTCTGGTTCGAGGAGTTGACTTTGGTCAATTGGGCCCTAGAAACATTTGGTGACCTTTCGGAGTAAAATAGATCGTTCGTCCGTATCGTAATTCAGAATCGCGCACGGGGTGGACCGTTGGAAAGGGGTTTCAGTGCCCTTTGAATATTCATTCAGTATCAGTCGAGCTAAAGGGTTGACTTTGGTCAAACAGAGCTCGGGAGCATCCGGTGGCCTTTAGGTCAAGTTTCGAGGGAAAATGGGTCGTTCGTTCGCATGGTAAGTCAGAATCATTCATGGGATTGACCATTAGAAAGGGGTTTTAGTGACCTTAGAAGATTCATTCAGTCTCGATCGAGATAGTGAGTTTGACTTTTTGGTCAAATGGAGCCTGGGAGCGCCCGATGGCTTCTAGGTCAGTGCTCGAGGTATGACCTAGGTTTGTAGTGATGAAGGGAGGTGCGAGGGACCTAAGGAGAGTTTAGGGGGTAACATAATGGGGTGTCTATATATCATATTAACATTGCCATGAGGGTTGTGTTCTAGACATACTCTATCTTTGAAATCATCCCCTACTGGGATCGAAAGTGGTTCAACTCAAAAACCTGACAGAAGAATATTATTTACGCCATGTTGTATTTCTAGTATCGAAATACTGGTGTTTTAATTCTCAGTGTTATCATCGTCTCCCAAGATGGTGATGACTTTCCCATTGGCGAAGAACTTCAGTTTTTTATAAAGGGAAGAAGACACATCTTAATACTATGGAGACATGGTCATTCGAGTAACAGGTTGAAATAAGTCAGGATGTCGATGACCAGGAATTAAGTAACGGGATTTATAGGGCAAGTCCCTATTATAAGCTTCATGGATCCCATCACTTTCCGACAAGTATTATCATAAACATGCACCATGACAGAGGTTGGAGCGAGGTCACTTACATTCAGTCCCAAAATAATTGAGGGTTCTCAACGGGAAAACATTAAGAGCTGATTCATTATCGACAAGTGAAAGTAGGATGATCTTTCCCATGACTTCGACCGATATATTGAGAGCATAGTTATGATTTGGTCTAAACTTAAGGATTTTTCCTTCAAAGAAGGAGAGCAATCTAGTAGAGGTTAGAAATCTGACCAAATTCACTACTTCTTTGGGCGTGGTGTAAGAATGGGCGATGGGCATGGTAAGTAGTTTAATCAAGGAATTTCGCTGCATCTGGGAAGACATAAAGAGTCCCCATAGAGTGATGTTAGCTTGGGTTTTCTTCAATTAATCGAGGATCTTGCTCTCCTCAAGGGTCATTTCTGGCATAGGAAGTTTCTTAATACCTTTTCCCTTATCGATTGTTGATGAATGTGGGTTTGGAACTTGGTAATGCCTCCCTGATCTAGTCATATATTTTAAAAAACAGGGAAAAAATGGAAACCATGTTTCCTCATTTATCTCAGGATGTTTGGCCACATAAACTAACTATTAGGCTAGTATTTTCTGGGCTTTTTTCTTCAACTAAACTATCGAATTTGTTTCCCCATTCGGTGGCAATGACATCATCTTTCCATGAGGAATTAATACACTCCACAACCTTAACTTCCTCTTCGTATAGATACTCCCACTCAATGAGGAGATGTATAAGTGAAGGGATGAAGCGCCCTTGTAGTTTCACAACACTAAGTAGCTCAGACATACTGTACATTTCACCAGTCTCTCCAAATAAGTATGTTATGATGTGGATGACATTATCTAAGCTGACTTCATCAATAGGTGCCACCTGATTATCTGACTCTCGAGCCCACTTTCAAGCTTTCAAGAATATTGTACTGAATCTCTAACAGTCAATGGTCATCTCTGAGGGAAATTTTTGCCCGAACTCTAGAAGTTGGTTCAATATTTCTGATAATTCCATATCTTTCCCTTTAGAATGGATACTAACAAAAATCCATACTCTAGTAAGAAGTGACAGGGCCTGATCGGAAAAATAGGTAGGATGTAGGAGAAAATATGGTCAAACTTGGAGGGGTTTAGGGGAATATATGGGTATGATGGGAGATTTACTGGGTATTGTTTAGGTAGATGGATCAAATTTTATGTATTCTTCTAGGAAGATAGCATTTTCATGATTTTGTAGTTGATTATGGGTAGTGTTTGGTTTAGGATTGGCTGGTGGGGCGATGATACCTGATTAATCAGACCTTGGATTATATTTCGGAGATAGAAACACTAATCAGTTGTGTATCTGTCATTTTGCTGACAATATCAATGGACCTCTGGATTGAAATTTTTGGGAAGTGGGTTTGGTAATGGATGAGGGTCCAATGTATTGATAAGATTTTGGCTTAGAAGGGCTTGATAAACTTTGGAGAGGGGAGTGTGAAGCTTGGTATATTCTTTTTTTACTTGTTTAGGGAAGATTTTTTAGGCCCATGAAGTGGCAGGCTGAGAGATGTTATTGATGGTTGAAACTATGGTATTGGTATGATTCTCATACTTTCTGGGAGTGAACTATAAGGATACTTTCTTTGGCTCAACTTCTGTCTTGGCAAGACTTTCTTCGATCTCTACTCCTGCTTCTCGAAGGGCTAAAAAATGGTGGTAGTACCTCCTTCCCATCGTCGCTCGAATATGGAGTGAGAAATTCTTCTTTATAATACTGACTTTGTCCTCTTCGAAAGGCCGGTTGGTTATGGTGGCCGTTTTGTCTCTCCATCTCGCTATGAAGTTACTGATAGATTCCTCATGATTCTGTGTGAGAAGTTCTAAATCATAGAGGGTAACCTCCAACTCTTTATTATACTTGTACTATGACATGAATTCATGGGCAACATTCTCCCAACTGTGAATCCTAGAGTCCTTGAGAGATAAGAATTAATAAAGAGCGTTGTCCTTCAAAGTCTATTGGAACATCTGGGCCAATATTTTCGTAAAGGCACCTATGAGAATCATGGCTCGGTGGTAACTTTAGAGATGAACAATTGGGACTCCACTTACCCCGAACTTCTCAATGTTAGGAATTTTGAACTTTTCAGGCATCCTTGCTTAAGGATAGGTGTAATCCATGTAGTTCCTGGAGATTTGGACTTTGTCAAACTTCTGGGTCAACATCTTAAGGTCTTCCTTGACCTTGTTAAACCCTTATTCCTTTGGACCAATGGTCACAAGTAGGTTATCCCCTTACTGGGCAAGATTTGGCATAGGGGGTTGAATCGGTGGTGGCCCATTAGCAGAAGGGGCACGTGGAACGTGCTGATATTCCTCGGAGACCAAAATAGGCTCGACTGAGGGCTGACCCATAGCGTGAGGGAAGAGGACCTAGGGCTCTTTGGAAATAGGGACCCGATTTCATTGCATCTCATGAACCTAGGTTTGAAGGTTATCAATCTTGCCTGTAAGTTGGGCTAGAACCGTCATCAAATTCAGTTGTACATTCGGTAATTGGTCGACATTCTCCATGGAATGTGGATGAAGGTGGATTCCAAACTTGGAGGAAGTAGCAAGGTAACTGACGGAGCCTTGGGGATATTCAATGGAAGACCGAAGCCAATAGGGAGATAGGTTAAGGGTCGGGTATGCGATTGACCTGAGAAGGAGAAAGATTCGAATTTATTTTTGGAAGAGAAGGGAAAAAAACTTTTATTATTGAAAAAGGAGGAAAATATTTTTGACATTTTTGGAAAAGAGGAGGACATAATTTTTTTGAGTAAAAAAAATAGGAAAAACATTTATGGTAAAAGGAAGGAAAAATGCTTTTGGTATTTTAATTAAATATGGGAAAAATATTTTTAACACTTTTGGTAAAGAAAGAGGGAAAACGAGGAAAGAGTCTCACTATGATTATTATTATTATTATTATGTTTCGCACTTATATTAGGTTTACCTAAATGGAAAAATAAATGGAGGACGGGACCCGAGCCTGGGAAAAGTGGGTTTGAAAAATATGTAAAATACGGTTGGACTTGTTACCAAGTTCATGGACAGGGTTCCACTTTTACTAAGGAGAAATCGTGCAAACATTTAGGCGGCATGCCGACCCGCCATTCCAGCAGAGTTTTGGGTAGTAATCGGAAAACTAAATATGAGTGCCATAGGTTTGACGCCTATATGAGGGTATATAGTTTTTGGGTTCATTGGAAGCGTTCCCTCCTTTGTCATGACTTCCACGATATACGTCTTGATTTTGAGGGAAATCGGTACGCGTGGACAAGCCATTTGATATACATTAGTGTACGTGAATTTCCTCACTATATACCTCGTGGGGACAGTATGTGTGAGAGAAAATTCGATATACTCGATGTACATGAAAGATTTTCCTTCTATATACCTCCCATCATGACTTCGGTCAAGAAATACAATGCAGGGGAAACCGTTAGATATACGTCAAAGGTACTTGGCCAATGGAAGGTGAGAGTCATATTAATTTGGCTAACAATGACCTGGCGAACCAGCGCCCATCACTAAGTGACTCCCCAGTTACGGGAATTAATTTGGTCAATAGACATGATCTTTGGTGTTGTAATGAGCAAAATGCATGATTCTTAATTAGTATATTATGAAGAGATAATTTTATTTGTCATGATGAGCACTATACTAATAAGGGAGAATGTACAATTATAAAAAGTAAATCTAGCATGGAGATTACACTAAGCATGGATATGTAAGAGTGAGTGATGTGTGACTATCTATATGTGAGTGTGTGGTAGTGACCCTAACCATGGATCAACTACATGTGGTGTGTCACAAGTGTGAGTGAGCATGGTATATACAAGTGTGATAAGTGGAGGTGTGTGTTAGTGATACCTAAGTATGGATATTCTAAGTTGATATAAGTGATCCTATGTGTAAGTAGTGTGAAGGGTACATGGAGAGTACTAATAAGTGTGTGAGTGAGGAGTGATATAATAGTAAAGTAGATATGTATAAGACTTAATAGAGGAGAAGATAGGAACATACATGTAGTGTATACGGGCACAAGAAGAAAATAATAACACCCATGCATACAGTCTAGCGCTCTTATGAATGAAAGACCCCAGTAGAGTCACCATTGTGGCCATCCCGGATCTCTCCCCTTACTTTCCCCTAGGGGGAACAGGGAAGGAGAAAAGGTCTCGTGCCCTTCTTTCTCTAAAAGCGATTCGGCCGTCGTCGGTGTGGGGTGAATGTAAAGAGATCGAGTCGTCATCCTATTTTGCACAAAATAGGCAAAAGAACATGTCTCCGCCTTGAGAGAGTGGCATTAAACACAAACCGATGCTTAAAAAACCCACAGTTCATAGGTTAGGGGGATAAGTTATGGGAAGGTGTTAGGCACCCATCCCGACCTTTCGTTCTCTCATGGGCTTGTGTTATTATTTTCCTTAATTTCTCCATGAAGTGTGTGTGCGTGTATATATAAATGGAGATCGAACTCGTCCAACTCATATTATGAAAAAGATATAATGAGGTCATCCAAAGGAATGTTCCAAAAAAAATATCTACAAAATACGATGTATGCGTTTATCGAGATATTGATCCTTGTGATGAAATGATAATATGTGTTAGACAAAATGCCAATATGGATCACAAGTATAGTATATGTTATAATAATTTATAGATGAAAATGATGCAAATGCGAAAATTGGAAAATTGGACTTGAGTCTCGGGTTTTAACCCCAAATGCCTACGTAGCCTATAAAGGCATCAATGTTCACCTAGTTCGCATGCGGTATAAGGGTGGGGTTTATCCCTTAGGTTCGAACGAGAATTTATTATATGTGTGTGTGTAAAAAATGTATTTTTAGTTTTAACAAATTGTGATGGATAATCCCGTTAGAATTTATAGGTGTGACCCTATTTTTTGGGTTTTTTTATTGAAAATAAAGTATGTGCAATTTAACTAATAAAGGATGAAGTATTAATGTGTATGAACTAAAAATAAAAGCTAGATTAAGAATTTATGTAACTAAGGCAAAAATAAAGAATTTAAAGAGAGATAAAAGGATTTTTATACCTTCTTTAGAGAATTGAGGCTTGATCTTGATCCTTGATGAGATCCCTTGAATTTTGAGATGAATGTTAGATGAGAGAGAATGATATTTTGCTAAATTGGGTATCAAAATGATGGGAATGAAAGATGCAAAGGCATTTCACACAAGGAAACTTTGTTGATTGTAGGAGAATGTTGCTGAGATCACTGATATTGATGGATTTCAAGTCTCTTTTGGTAGTGAGGTCATGACCTCTATTTATAGGATAATGGGGGTACCGATCGTCATAGCCCTAACCCTGCCAATCGGCGGGTAACCCTAGGCACACTGTCGATAGGCAGGGAATGGACCTGCCAATCGACAGTCTTGTGCAGATTTTTTTGAAAAAATGGTCGTAGAACAAAATTCATAAATCCAAATCACACATGAGACATACCATTAGAAATTTAATTCATAGACCTTCAAGAGTCATTTGGGCCGCTCCCGGGTCCGGGAGTTTACTTTGGGTCAAACGGGGCTCGAAAGCGCACGTCGGTCCTTTAGATAGGAGATCGTTGGACGAAAATGGATTATTCATCCAAACCGTAAGTCAAAATCGCGGACGAGGTGGATCGTTGGAAAGGTTATGCGAGGTACTTCGACATTCCAAAGAGTTTCTCTCGGTTCGAAAAGCTGACTTTGGTGAATGCGACCCAGAATCGTCCGATGACCTTTCGGAGTAAAATGGGTTGTTCATTCGTACCGTAAGGATGATTCATTCATGGGGTAGACTGTTGGAAAGGGTATTCAGTGAATTTAAAGATTCATTCAGTCTTATTCCATCTGAAGAGTTGACCTTAGTTAAACAGAGCCCGAGAGCGCCAGGTGGCCTCTAGATCAATTTTTTGGTGGAAATTAATCATTCGTCCGAACGATTATGCCATTTCGCACATGAGGTAGACCGTTGGAAAGGGATTTCAGTGTCCTTCAAAGATTGAAAGATATTTCTCTCTAACAATGAAGTTGATTGGGGTCAAATTGGGGTTCGGGACTGCCATCCGAACCGTTATGCAGATTTGCACAGAGGGAAGACTGTTAGGAAGGGGATTCAGAGCCCTTCGAAGATTCAATGATCTTTTTCTCTAAAAATATAGTGGGCTGGAGTCAAATGGGGCTCGGGAGCGCACAATGGCCTCTAGATTGGTACTCGGAGTATGACTTAGGATTTAAAGTGAAATGGGGTGGTGTTAGGGACTTAAGGAGAGACTTAGGGGGTTATAAAATGTGGTGTCTACATTGATGATATTTTTTATTCACAAGATCTTGAATTCTTAATCACCCAAACTATCATGTCTCCTCTCCCCTTTATGATCTCATCTCTTAACATCGTATTCTGGTGAATGATGCTTTCCAAAAATTTAAAAGGTATGTAAGGGATGGTTTTCTTACCAAACGACCTTCCTTTGGGTCTATACCTTTTGCTTCTGATGTCAATAAGGCTTTGGAGGCTCTCCACTTTTTTTCCCATCTTTCTTCTATTTTGTTGAGAGGTCATGCAATAAATAACTTTTCTTAGGCTTCCAGAGTCCATGAAATCCTTCTTATTTACCCCCATAAATCTAGATCTCACCTTCCTTATTTTATTTCCTCTTATGCTTTTTTTCATAAGAAGATTGAGGCAATACTCGAATGATCATATAAAACACCAAAGATGACTTGAATCTCGCGATGAGTTTTCATCTTGTTACAATAATATTTTAGACGAAAAAAAAAGAATTTTAATGAGTTCTATATAAATAGTACCATGTGTGGAACGGAATTGGGCTTCGAACCCCTGTCAGTGACCGTAATTATTTTTAAATCTCGTTCTCTGAGGTGTGAGGCAAGTGAAGTTGTATTCCACTTCAAATATAAGGAAGATTTTCTACTCGAGGTAACCCAATCCCAGCCTTGCTTTGATGTGGAAGGAAAACATTTTAATTACTCGTGGAACACTTTTCACTATTTTGTAACTTATGCATTTCCTCATTTGTTTACCATCTCAAGGAAAAAAAAGTTGCATTTCATTTTATTTTGTAAAATCCCTTTTTGGTTGTTAATGGAAGAAAGTCTTTAGTTTCAAATACCTGTGTATGGTTTCTTTTCTGACTAAACCAATTACATTATTAATTTTTTATTTCAGTCTAGTATAATTGTGGCATTTAATCAATTTTAATTAACTCTGGCCTAAAAAATAATTTCAACCACTTCAATCTGGGAACCAAACACAATACATTAGTTTGAGACTTTGATAACCCTTAAAATAGTTAAGACTCAAAGTTTATTCATAAGGATGATTTTTTATTGGCAGTTGACCCACAAAAAGGCACAACACATGTAGAACCATCCAAATGGTGACTTTTAGTTGACAAAATGGATAATTGATTTACATATGGACAACTTTTTGTGATTTTGTTTTAAATAATATGTTTGTCATGTCTTAGGACAATCGCCATCTGATTTCTGAGCCATTTTTTGTTTTTATTGCACTAAAAAATAATCATGAGAATTTTTTTGTATTATATTGCTACAAAGCATGATGAATGTCTCCCCACTTTCCCATAACTTTACTTTTTAGAGGAAAATTGTTATAAAGCCATGTGTTAAGGGCCCGATTAGCTCATTCTTGCATTTTAAACGGTGTCAAGATACATAGCTTGTTTCTTTTCATATTTTCTTTTCACCATTCACTTTTATCTGAGCAAACCCTTAACCTTCAATATATACTCCCAATTTTTTCACAAATCTTTCACAAAAAATGGCATCTAGCTTTGCAGAATCCAATGAGTATCTTTCATTCTCTAAAACTTTCAATCGGCTTAAGACTGATGCTTATATTGCTGTTAGGATCATTATTTATCTCATTAAATCCTCAAACGTGATACCACTTACCATTGTCTGTCCTTATTTCACACAGGAACTTCTAATGTTTGTAAACCCTTATTACCCTATATTTGGGAAACATATTCCTCCTGTTCGAAAACATGATGAACTAGAAACACATTCTACCTTTAGGTTTAGGTTTTGGTCCACACTATTGGGCAAGGACTATGTCGTATGGGTAAATAAGACAATTTTCCCTAGAAGGAGTGACATGGAGAGGTCTGACATCATTACGTCGTTAAGTTTAGATTGACAAACATTGAATTCGATCCCTTTATTATCTCCAGTGCTATTTTCTTATAGAATGAGAGGTTCAATTGCTTCGAATTCATCTTTAGGATAACAAGTCCCATTATTTTGGATATCTTCCAAGTGAATAGCGTCAAATCTTTGGGAGAAGAAGTTCACCCATTCATGTAATAAGTTGTTGCTCACACGAATTTGAAGTGTAATTATTCTGATTTGGTTTACTCCACCTTCATGTGTGCCTATAAAAAAACTATCCCTATTGTAACCGGTTTGGAATATTATTGCTTTCTTTTCTTTTAGTTGTCAAGACGCATTTTCTGCATTAAATCCCAAAGAGTAATGTTGGAATATTCTTTTTTTGGCTACCAATATCATGAAGGGTAAGGAGGTTAATATTGCTCCTTTTATTTTGGGCTATCTCTACGAGAGTTGTGATGAACTTGTTGAGGACCGTTTCAATGCCAAACAATATGGGCCACTATGCGTTCTTCAAATGTGGCTACATGCATATTTTTCTAGAGATTGTTTACATAAAAACTTTTGTCATTGCAATGCTTATTTTTGCACTACGCCAACAAATAAAAGCTTTGACGCTCTTATTAACATGTGTAGAAGTATTTCTAGTAATAGACTAAGAACTTATTTGTAGCCTTTATTTGAACTCATTAAGTAACCACTTCGGTTATTCCCGATTCTAAGAGATCATTGTAAAGCACTACATGTCGATCTTTGCTAGGGAAGATTTTTAACCCCGTGAGATTTGTATTATGGAACCTCACTTCCCACTCTCCCAATTTAAGTCTTTGGGGGGAATATAATTGATTGCTTAATTCTTAAGGCAATTTATTTTTTACCAATGCATTCTTATTCCCGTTAGGGGTCAGGCAAACCCTCATGTATTTAATAGGACTTCTCAACTTTTAAAAGTAACCAATTTTCCTAACATAACTGATTATCATAGGGTTCGAATCACTTTCACCATTACAGAGGTCAAGTTTAATGTTGAACCCAATATTTCAATGATTGGTGGTATAGGTGCATCAAATTATTCTTGAGACCCTTACGAGCATCTATCGAGCCTTTGAAACCTTTTTCCCCTGGTAAGGCTTTACTATCTCTTATAACTCTATTTTTTATTTATATTAGTCTTAATTAAACCATTTAATTTCCTTGTAGAAGATCCTCTTATAGAGGATTATCCATATTCCAATAATAGTAATCTTACTCCTAAAGTAAGGTAAGCTTTAGAGGAAGAGATTTATAAACAAGCTAGGAAAGAGGAGGAAGAGAAGCATGTTCATATTTTGAGAATCGAAAAGGTAAAATATTTTTCGATAGTCCTACTAGCATCTATTCGAGCATGGGTGAGCCTCTAATTGCTTCTATGTTTTATATCCTAATAGAAAACTAAATAAAAAGAATATCGAGGAGTACTATTCCAGTAGCGGTATTCTTAGGTAAGCCAGTTTTTGTGCATATAATGTTTTTATAATTCTTTGGTGTGGGTCTCACCGTTAACCTTGACTTTGAAATTTCTTTTTCTTCACTATAGTCCCTATTGATGACTGTGTAGATGAAGGGAATAAAAACCCTTCTAGATATCCTATGGCACCATCACTATTATCCTAATGAGACTGTGGTTTAGCCCATTGGTATCTTTAATTCTCTACCCGATCCTTCTTCGAATCCAATTATGGATGAAGAAATAGAGTTTGAGGCATCGAAAACCTTCTCGCCTTTACTTCTTACCCAATGGGATGTAAGTGAAGCCTCAGGCTTATATAGAGATAAAATTATTGGATCATTCCTAAACATCTTCCATTGATTCAATAAATCATGTCGAATCTTCCTTTCATAGAGATGTTGCTACCTTAAATATTTATCCCTTAAGTAATGAACCCTCTACATTAGAGGAAGATCCTATGATTGAGGATATTCCAAACTTAATGAGCCTAAATGAAGTGTCTTCTTTCCATGTATAGTTAGAGAAGATCTTAATCTAAGCTCCCATTCACAACTTAGAATTTGGGGATATCAGCGTGGAACATCAATTGAAAAGTCTCATCCAAGCTCAACCTAGTCCTCCTTCTTTGAAGCTGGAAACCTCACAAGCCTTACATTTGCTTGGAATCTTTGTTAGGATACCATATGAAGAGTAGAATGATTTCACTTTTTTAGTGGGCTTAAATTAGCTTGCTCATTTATATCTAAGATGGAAGTCTTATAGGTAAATGTTGTTAATACAATACACACTAGTATTCATTCACCTACTTATTACCTCTCAACGTAGAATTAGGCGGAGGATGAAAAGAACAATCTAGCTTAAGATAAAGCCTACTTTTCAAGCTAAAAAGCTGAAGCTTCCATGGGCTTGTAGGACTTGGGAACTATTCAGAGCAAGAACTGTGACCTTTTATCTAAGAAGGGGTAATTAGAGAGAAAACTAGATAGGGTAAATTCTGAATTAGATGAAACCCTCATGGAAGAAGAAGATTACCAATAGAAAATTAGTCAAATGGTAGGATAAATGCAAGTCTCTAGCAATGAATCATCTCAATTTGAAGCAAGAGAGGCTCAAATCAAATCCCGAAGGCTTTCTTATGATAATTTTTAGACCAATTTGAGGTCTCTTTTATTTTAACACTTCCATGATATGGAACTTTGACAATATCTTAATAAAATTATGCATTTTATTCTCGTTGCCTTGCTTCTCAAATGGTTGGATAACAAGGATTTAATAATTTGAAATTTGTCTTTCTCATCTGAACATATCCATTAATGTTTCTTAAATGGTATGATCCTCTTTTAAATTATCTATGAATCTAGAATGACCCTTCTCATTTTAGGGACCATTTTCTATAAGTAGGATCCTCTGAACCTATAGTCTAGATAATTTTCCAAGCCAAATCCCTCTCTTTTATATTAAGATGTTGTTCAAGGCTCTCACCCTATATTCATCTATAATTTCCAATTCCATGTACATTTCTCGATCATAGCCTTCAACTATTATATCATTTTGGTCTACTACTCTCTATGAATTTAGAGTGATTTATACCGGTAGTACACCATTATGCCCAAAAGTTGAGTCATATAGGGTTATTCTAGTACTTGACATTTTAAAAGTACTATAATCCTAGAAAACATGCGATAACAAATGTGTTGATGTCTTGGATTCTTATCAATAAATGTGTTCAAATTATCTTTAATTACGTTGTTAGTGGCCTCACCTTAGCCATTTGATTGAGTAAAGTTTGGTGATGATCTTATTAGGGTTATGTCTAACCTTGAAGTAAATTCTAACACCATTTCTAATTCGAAGATAGTTGTATTATTTTAGGTTATGGTATCTGAAATCTGAAACCTATATACAATGTTTTGGAAGAAGTCTACTAATTCATTTTGGGCGAATGAATTCAAAGATTTGGCCTCTAGCCACTAGTGAAGTAACCATTTACAACCAAAAAAAAACAATACAGCTTCAAATATGGGGGATAAATCTTGCCAATTATATCAATTATCCATCTCTAAATAACCAAGGCTTGACTATATATTGTAAGTCAACTGCATGCATATATTTTAAAGGATCATATTGCTGACACTTTTGGCTTCCTCTTGCAAATTTAATGCAATCCCATAAAATGTATGGCTAATAAAATACATGCCTCCTTAACAACCATCTCATTTTTGGGGCAGCCTACTGAGCTCCACAAAATCCCTGATGGATTTTTGCTATGGTTGTCAAGCCTTCAGTTTTACTTAGGCACTCTAGGATTATACAATAAACACCTCTTTTAAATAATTTGTTAGCATACATAACCTAGTTAGTTTCTTTTAACCTCACAACCCTATCATTTTTAATGTTTAGATCATTTAGATATTCCATAATTAGTTTTTTATCATTTTCTTAGACATTAATATTTCCAATTTCCACCATTGGCCATCTGATATGTAATAGAGGTACGAAGACATCAATTGCACTGATTTTTAATTTTGATTCAAAGTTAGTATCAATTGTGAAAACTGATGCATTTTGTGCCATTTCATTGGCTTCTCGATTAAAAAAACTTGGATTATAATTTAAAGTGACTTCATCAAATTTTGAAAAAATAAAAATTAATGCCACTTAGTTATATAGAGTCAAACCTTTATGGATACATTTATATTCACCAGTTATCTATCTTATAACCAGCTGGGAATCACCAAAGACTTCTATAACTAAAGGATTACAGCTTCGAAGGATTTTCAATCCCATTGTTATGCCTCATATTCCACTTGGTTATTTGAACATGTGGTTTCTTCTAATCTGTATCCATTTTTTGTTTTAATGTGTTCAAGGGATTCAATAACTTTCCCCGTGCCTGACATAATTTTAGTCTGAGAACCATCAAACCATTCCAAGGACTTAAAGATACATAGCCTATATCATATTCCCCATCCAATTCATCCTCACATGGACGATTTTTTGAGAAATCAACTAACGTTTGACCATTTACTGCCTTTTGAGGCACATAATGAAAACATAATTCAAATAGATCCAACCGCCATTTGCCAATTCTACTTATTAAAATAGTCCTTGTTAGTATATATTTAATTATACAAAACTTGAAATGACAAAAACTTCCTTAGGCAACAAGTAGTACGTTAATTTCATAGTAGCAAACTACAAGGTTAAATTTAGTTTTTTTATTACAAAATATCTACATTTGCAATCATTTAAAAACCTACTAAGGTAATAAATAGTTTGTTCCTTGTGATCATCAAAATCTTGAGCCAATAAAAATCCAATTGAAGCATCAGAGGCTAAAATGTATAATTTCAATGGCTTATTTTCTCTTGGAGGAGCTAAAATAGGTGGCTTGACCAGGCACCTCTTGAGTGTTTGAAAATCTTGCTCATGTTCATCCTTCCAATCCATCTCTTCTCGGTTTTTAGCTTCAATAAAGGATAAAATATTAAAACGTTTCCCGCTGCATTAGAAATAAATTTGTTAAGAAAATTAACTTAACCCAAAAATCTTCGTAATTTTCTTTTGTTTCCTGGGGCTTTGCTATCAATGATAACTTTAGTTTTATTTTCATCAAATTGAATTCCTTTTTAATGCACAAAATATGTAAGGAAATTCCCTGCAGAAAATCTAAAGTCACACTTTAAAGGGTTCATTTTAAGTTGATACAATCTCATTCTTTTGAAAGATTTCTTTAGATGTGATATATGATCAGATGATGAGCCTGACTTCACAATTTTTTCATCAATACCACACTCTAAAAAGGTGTCAACCATGTCATGGAAAGTGGTTTTCATTCCCTTTTGATATATGGCTCATGCATTCATTAGCCCAAATTACATTTTAATTCATTCGAAGGTCCCTAAATTATTGGGACACCTGAATGCTGTCTAACGCATATTTTACTCAGTTGTGCATATTTGGTTATAGACAAAGTGAACATCCATCATAGACATTATAACATGACCTGGTGATCTATTAACCAATATATATACCACTGGTATTGGATATTCATACTTGGGATTAACTGCATTTAAGTTTTAGAAATCAATGCACACTCTCAACTTGGCATTGTTTTTAATTGTTGCCACTATGTTAGAGAGCCATTATGCATACCTGATTGTTCAAATGAATCTAGACTTTATTAGCCTTTATATTTCTTCTTTGATTTTTTAGTTGTAACTTGTGGAGTCCTTTTCCTTGGTAGCTCATTCATAGGTTTATATCCTTCTTTGATTGGAAGTCTGTTCTCCACCAGTTTTCTATCTAATGCTAGGTAGTTCATCATACTCCTAAGCAAAGCAATAGTTTTACTCATATAGAAGGTCTATGACCAATTTATGATCTTCTTTGATGATATTTTCATCAATCTAAGTGATTCTCTTATTTTGCTCTGTCCCCAAATTGATTAAATCAAGGCATCTGGTCAATTCATAATCAGTTTTTCATACTCTATTAGAAAACTTGTTAATTCAACATTGTCCTGGATAGTTTGATTCTCTACATCCTCTTAGAAGACATGGTTAGTCTAATTAACGGTCTTTTCTTAATTGAAATTGGTGGTCAAATCTAAATTTTTAAACTTATACAAAACCATAGTCAAGATTTCATTGGTTGCCTCTTGAATGTTTATAGGTGTATCAACCATTAAACAACAACTTTATTTTCTTCAGTTGTCCCATTAGAATAAAAACCTAATCATTCTAACTTTCCTCTTAGACTAATCCGTTTGATGTCGTTGGCACCAAAGCCTCTTCCTTCACTGTCCTCACATTCTCTTGGTAGATCCCTAATTTGAGAGAGTGGAACTACCATGGAAAGGTAGGGTATCATCTTCCATAAGCCTCTCTTTCTTCATCAAAAATAATTTCATATGCATAGAAGAAGGAATGAATTTATTAGAATTGATTCAATCTCTACCTAGTAATGTATTAAACCTAGGTTTGCCTTCAATAGTAACGAAAATAGTTTTAAATTTCCTATTGCCTACTTTAATGCCAACTGGTACTACACCTTTGGTAGACTTATTATCTCCATCAAAACTAGAGATAATAATATGAGTTTATACAAATATAGTATTTTGTTCGTTAATTTTGGAGAACATGGAAAATGATATTAGGTTGAGAGCTGCAGTATTATCTACCAATATTTTATTGATAAGGAAACCATTTATCTAAAAATTTATAAACAAAGGATTTATGTGGTGTGTTATATATTGAGTATGTTCTTCAAACACATATAAAATGTGAAATGTAGAGACAAATAGATAAAAATGGTCTACACCTGATTCACCTTCTTCATCCACTTCCATGGTAGCTATCCCTTGATCTCCTTCAACTTCGAACCTCTTGGTAAGGATCAAAGCCATATTTATTAGCACATGTTATTATAGGGAACCAAACTAGATGAATTATTGATGTTCAACCTCTTGAATAAGTGTTGTGGCATCAACTTCCATCATTTCCCTTTTCTATTATTCATTTGAAGAGCTTTCCTCAGATGAAATATCTTCATCCATGCCCGTGGTCTTCTTCAAAGACTTAAGAATTTCTACTAATAGGTTAGAAGATGTTTGACTTCCTTATGATTCGCTATGAAAACATGGGTGTCTCATTGAGGATGAAGAAGAAAATCCTTTTGATCCACTATTTCAAACCAACTCAGTGCCCTCTTGCCCGACCCTATATTTTTTTGGATCCTTCTTTACTGAGTTCGAGAGATCATAATTTATGTCTCTCTTCTTTTTATTTAGTCTACTACCCCTCATGACGCAATCCAAGGGACACCTTTTTAGGTTTGACAACCTTTGATTTCCTTGGCATATCATTGAATTATTAAGCAATCTTTATACCATACGCCATAAACGAGTCAGGTACATCTTTAACCATTACAACATATTTTAGTACCTTGGTTAGCCCCAAATTTACTCCGTGTTGGTGATATTTTTCTTTCTAAAGTCAGGTTTGATGAAGTGATTAGTTCTTGGTATCTTAACATTCCTTTGGGGCTCAAAGGACCACAGTATGTCTTACTTTCCAAGAAGGCTTGCTTTTAAACTTGTGATCTTGGAACACTGGGCCCTTAGCTGGAGTGACATGATTCATATTGTTGTTCTTTTTCTGTTGATATTTCTTTTTCAAAGCTACAAATTGGCATATTCTAGCATAGTATTCTCCACATCTAATGCATAGGTGTTTCATCACCTTCTGATCAGGATCTTCAATACATTCAGGTTTTGAAGCCTTGGATTTGACCTCAGTTTTCACTTTGAACTCCACGTGCCCTTTTTTCTAGGCATTTGGATTGACTACACTTAGCCCATACTTCTTTGACCTTGGGGAAGGGTCATTATCTAATCATATTATGCTTTCCTCTTTTGTAGGGAATTTTAACTTCCCATGCCCTGTGATGAAATACAAAGCATGAATTAGTTGAATGATAAAGCATATTACGTCATTTACAGTAATTTTTCCTATAATTTCATGTGTCTTTTGAGCATTATCCGGCGGTTTTAGCCTTTTGGATTTTAAAAGAAAGTCAAAAGTCTCATCATCCTTAAAAATGTCAAAAGAGTACTTTCTAATCACTCCTTTTGACTTTGGTATAGAGGATTCAGTTATAGTACCCTTTATAACCTGTGGTTCACATATTATAGTCGCAATTACAATAATTTTAGCAACATCAATTTCAAGATTTGGATCTTTATAATATGTTTTGAATGAATAAGTATTCCATTTATTATATTATTCAAGAAGAGCCTAATATATGGAAACTTTGGTAGTTAATTCTACCAAATCTCTAAATAATGTGGCATCAAACTTCTTTTAAGACTAAACTCTAAACCATTTTGAGCCAATTTCACAAATTCTAATTCTGGCAAGACTATTTTTCATTTATTCCTAGCCTTTTGACTCTACTAATGAATGTATAAGCCTTCTCATCAGGCTTCTGGGTTAATATGGCCAAGTCAGGCATGGAAACCTTTGGTTCATTTTGGAATAATTTATCATGAAACATATATTCCATTTATTTCCAAGATTGAATAGAGCTTGGTGGAAAACTTATGAACCATTCAAAGGTTGCATATGTGAGGGAAGTGGAAAACAAACGTAACCTTAAGTAATCATTTATTCTAGTGAACTTAAAAATGTGTTCCATTGTGAACCAATTCCTATCCCATGAGAATAGGGTAAAAGTTGGGACTTTAAAGACCTTAAGAAGTTCAGTCCTATCTAGACATTCTAGCTAGGGCTTTCTGTAAACTGAGTTTTGTACCCCTGGGCTAATGGTCCACACAATTCATGTATCAAGTCCACAATTTCATTTCTTTCCACTATCCCAGGAATTTTCCTATATTGCGAGGAAGTTAATTAGTTTACCAAAAGAGTTAGTTTCACCAAAGGTGGTGGAGTTTGTGTCGGCATAGTTTATTGTGTTTAGTAAGGAATATGCTAGGATACTTGAGGAGTTTTAATATCTAGCCTCCTAGGGTTCCCCATCCCCTCAAAGTTCTAATTCAAATAGTGAATTGTTGTTAATTTTATAGTTCAAAGCACTCGAAAAGACTACATTAGTGTCATTTAGTTAATGCCTAGCCCTTCCTACCTCTAGGAGATATATTCTACCCATTTGGTTATTGTAACCCACTTGTTAGTAGGTGTTGGATGGTCTTGCTGTTTGTATTGGATTGCTTACATTTATACTCGTGGTGTTAACATCTCTTCCCGTCGTAAGGTAATTACCAAAATTAGTTTCACCATTATTCGTCCAATAATATATAGGATGGTAGGGATTTTATTGATTGGTTGGATTTTCTCCAAATTGTGGTGCATAAGTCTGACTACGTTGTCATCCCACTAGGTAAGGCAAATCTACTGGTCACCATGGTGATCATATTGTTGAGATTTTGTACCATATTCCTAAAGTGGTAAAAAATTGGTTTTAGTTGGTTGATCAATTAGTCTTATATATTTGTACGCACACCAACTACTAGTGTATTTTGAATATTTTTTGCTCTAGGTGCCATTGAAATATTTAACTTTTGACTATGAGTCATTAGTCCCAACTCTTGAGTTGTTTCGACCAAAATTTGCTCTGCAGTGGAGATGTGTTGGCCAGTGGAACCAATATCATCAGAATATTCAGTCATATATTAGCTTTGATGTGTCCTAGACATTTGTAACCTTCACACAACACTGGTGTCCCACCGAGCATATTAAAAATTTGTTTGGATTATTTTCACTGGCTTGATTATTAATTAGGGGTGCGAGCATGCTAGGCAAGATTTTGGTCTTGCCAACTATTGATACCAAAAATTATCCACCTATGTGGACCAATCATAGACAGACATGTATCATCTAACATGGTAAAAATCCTAGTCAATGAGACATAAATGCGCCGACCAACTCATGGAAGGCCGACCAATATGAGGAATGTCGACCAACAATAATAAGACCGACCAACAGGGTCAACAAAGTGCCAACAGTCATGTACATTATGAATGTCAGCTACTAATGTAAATGCTTAATTTATAAAGGCATTCCATCCTTTTATATTCTTTCTCTCTATCTCCCTACAAGGCTATAAATACATTGTAACCCTTTCATCAAGGGAAAGTTTGACAAGGTTTGAACACTCTCGATAAGAGGCAATAAAGAATACAAAGCACACTGGATGTAGTCTTTCTTATATAGCTGAACCACTTTAAAAACATTGTGTCTCACTTTTTATTTACTTATTTTATATGTGATTGAAAAATTAGATATATTCTAGTTTTTTACATCAACAGATTGGCACTGTCTGTGAGAACGTATTTTTAAACATCTTCACTCATTCATTTATCGGCATTCTAAAAATGACTGACATTACTAAATCCAATGTGAAAAATGATAGCAATCCATATATTCCATCTGTTACTCCAACAAATAATGATCTGACTGGAATCTTGGCTAGTCTTGCCATAGGGCAGGAGGCTATGAAGGATACTATTAGGAAATTGGACCAAACACTGCAAGCTGAATCTCCCGCCTTGTCTATTCACAAGAATAGGAATATGCCACCGCCGCCTCTAAGAACCAACAAGCACAGCCAATCCAAGAATACCAGAGACACGTCCTACCGCCCAGGAGCAAGTTCTTCTCTTAGGACTTCAGAACCTTATGATGAGCAATCCTTTACTCCTGAAAGATTAAGTACTTTAAAAAGGTTGAGAAGAATATCTCACTTTGATCACCTGGGAACTAGAGGGAATAGAAATGTTCCCAAGGTATTGTCGAGGAATACTCAATGACCAGCCAATCAAAGTGAGGGTTCAGCCCAATCCAGATTAGACGCTCGACGATCTGTCCATGTCGAAGAAATCTCACACGAGGAGATCTCAGCACAAATAGGTTATCAGAACAACCGAGATACAACATATAAATCTAATTCTGGCAATAATGTATGGAAGGGCTCTATTCAACGATTAGAAAATAGGTTGGGAGAGATGGTACAGGCTAAGAACCCATTGCCACGAAGTTTTGTGAATGGCTCTCCTTTTGTACAAGCTATTGTGGATTTTCCTACTCCTTCAAAGTTCCTGTGGTTACTTCCAAGTATGATGGGAAGACAGATCTTATTCTTCATATAGAACAGTACCACGAAGTAGCTGATATTTATGTTATTCCTAACGAGATGAGATGCAGGGCATTCTCAGGTACAATCACAAGTCTTTCTCAGATTTGATACAACAGCCTTCCTCGGGGAAAAATTTCTAGTTTCAACCAGCTTATCGAACTATTTAATTGTAACTTTTTCTTTAGATCCAAACTGGTAAAAAGAGTAGCTCACCTGCTAAGCGTAAGGAAGCGGGCAAGAGAAAGTACAAGAGACTACATTACTCGCTTTAATAATGAGAAGTTAGAGGTCATTGATTATAAAGATAAAACGGCTATCACGGCTCTCATGAGTGGATTGCTTTCCAATAAGCTTTATTACACTCTTACCAAAGATCCTCCCAAAACTATGACCGAATTAATGCCCAAGGCAGCCAAGATAATAAACATCGAGGAAGACATAATAGCAAAATAAGGCTCGGGAATAAAGTCTAAGGGAAAAACTAAAAAGAAGGAGCGGGAGGAACATAAGGAGCAGAAGGATTAAAGGCAAAAGAAGATTGATGATAGTCTTAGGAAATACAATAATTACAATCAATTAACGATGGGCATTCACCATGTTTTGGAGGAAATCAAGCACAGCAAGAAGGTACGTTGGCCCAAGAAGCTCAGAGCACCTGTTGAGAAGAGGGATAGGACAAAGTACTGTCAATTTCATAAGAAATATGGGAATACGACATATCATTATATAGCTTTGCAGAATTAAATAGAAACCCTTATCCGACGAGGAAAACTGGACAAGTTTATTGATCGGCAGGGCGACAGAAGAGGTCGACGAAGGTCAAAATCTCCATGCAAGCCCAGGGAAGAGAAAAAGTGAACTCATGAAGATGATCAGGAAGATGAACCCGACCTACCTAAGAAAACTAGGCAACCAGGACGTGAGGTATTTATGCTTAGTTTTGGATTTTTTTGACTGGTATATGATTACAGGTGGAGATGCTGGGGAGGAGATCATACTAATGAAAGAAAATCTTACCCTAATAAGGCTTAAGCTTGTTCTTATATTCAAAGGATTTATCTAGCAGAGGAAGATCAGCCGAGGAGGTCAACAAAGACAAGTTGGTGATCGATTTTTCCAAAAATGACCTCTCTGAAGTACTGTATTCCCATGACGATCCCCTAGTAGTTATGTTGAGAATGCAAGACATAATTGTGTCCAGGGTACGAGTAGATAACGGGATCTTGATGAACATAATGTTTTATCCCTGCTTTGATAGTTTGGACCCGAATTTTATCTAGTTGTAACCTTATCACAGGCCCCTGATAGGTTTCTCTGGTGAAAAAGTGTACCACCTGGGAACAATTAAGTTGGAAGTGTTACTCGACACATGGCCAGCAAGTCGAACAGAGAAAGTATGTTTCTTTATGATGGATAAGAATGTTCAATCCTCATACAATATGATCATGGGCAGGGTAGGACTGAAGAAGTTCAAAGTTGTGCCCTCCACAGTCCATCAATGTTTGAAGTTCTCAACCAACTTTGATGTAAGCATTGTAAAAGGTGATCAAAAGGTAGTCAGACAATGTTATTACTCCTCTGTCAAGATAAAAGACAAATGAATTGAAGAAGAAGACCACTACTTACCAAGATGACACTATTGAGCCCAATAGCGAGTCTGAGGTTGAAACCTTAGATCCAAGAGAGGAGGTAGAACTGATTAAAGGTCAGATTGTAGAAGCAACGGAAAATATCATCCTGGATGATGACAAGCCATAAAATACTAAACAGATAGGTTCAACACTAGATCATGTTCTTAAACAGAATATGGAGACATTCCTAAAACAAAGAAATCACGTGTTCGCTTGGAGCCATGAGGATATGCCAGGGATTGACCCTAATTTCCTCTACCACGAACTCAACATCAATAAGGAGGCTAAGACAATCAAGCAAAGGCGTAGGGTGTTCAGCACTGAGAAAAACTAAGATATTCAGGAAGAGGTAGAGAAGCTCTAGAAAGCTTCATTCATTGAAGATGTGAAATATCCAGATTGGTTGGCCAACATTTTTATGGTAAAAAAGAAGAATAACAAATGGAGAATGTGTGTGGACTTCACTGATTTGAATAAAGCCTGCCCAAAGGACCATTTTCCTTTACCTTGGATTGATCATCTTATCGATGCTACGTCAGTACATGAACCATTGAGTTTTATGGATGCTTATTATGGGTATAACCAAATCAAAATGAAGCCTGAAGATAGGGAAATTACCTCTTTCATTAGTCCCCGAGGAACTTAGTGCTATAATGTGATGCCTTTTGGTTTAAAAAATGAATGTGCTACCTACCATCGGTTGTTGAACAAGTTCTTTGAATATCAAATAGGAAAAAATATAGAGGTTTATGTGGATGACATGCTGACAAAAATCAAGAAAGCCTCAGACCATATTTTCGACCTCAACCAAACCTTTGATCATTTGGAAGATCACCAAATGAAGCTGAGTCCAACCAAATGTGTGTTTGGTGTCCAGGAAGGAATGTTTCTCGGGTATATAGTGAATCAAAGGGGAATTGATGATAATCCTGACAAGATTAAGGGGGAGTTGATTGAAATACAGTCCCTGACCTGTAAGAAAGATGTGCAAAGTCTCACTGGGTGAGTAGCAGCTCTGAATAGATTTATGTCCTGAGTTATAAACAGGTGTTTACCTTTATTTAAAGTGTTGAGGAAGACCTTTGAATGGAATGATGAGTGTGAGAAATATTTTCTTAAGCTGAAGAAGTATTTGGGATCACTTCCATTGATCTCCCGACCAGTTTGGGGAGAAAAATTGTATGTTTACTTATCCATTTTTGAGTCGACTGTCAGTTCTTCTTTCATACGATAAGATAATGGAGTTCAGAAGCCAGTCTACTACGCTAGCAAAGCCTTTCGAGGATCAGAAATCAGATATTCGCTAACAGAGAAACTTTTTTTGGCACATATAAAGTCATTCTAAGCGCATACTATAGTGGTGTACACTGATATGGCTCTTTAAAAATATCTTCATAAACCTGGGAAATCTGGGAGATTGATGTATTGGGTAATAGAACTGGGGGAGTATGACATTGTGTATGAGCCAAGAAACACAGACTTCATTGTAGAATTCACTTATTCGGAGGTCCCCAAATAGCAAAGAGTTCAGGCATAGCAAAGCCCAATAGGGGAAAGATCAACCAAAGTCATCACCAACCAACATTTCGAGAAGACCCAAGCAGGAGAGAGCTTAAAAAAAGTTGATGCTGACCTACTGGAATAATCAACCAAGATGCAGGAGATGGCTCAAAGATATGACGAGGTAATAATTAAGGTATTCCACTATGGGACATTATCAGACCAAGGCTTTGACAACAACATCCCAGTATGGAATTTATATGTGGATGGATTTTCATGCACGACAGGAAGTGGAGCAGGTATTATACTCAGTAACCCTGATGGGATTGATATTGAGTATGCACTTAGATTGCAGGTCGATGCCTCAAACAATTAAGCAGAATATAAAGCCTTGATAGTGGGATTAAATTTCTCTCATTCACTAAATGCAGATCAAGTTATAGCACATAGTGATTCACAATTGGTGGTCAACCAGATCCTATGTTTATACGGATCCAAAGGAGAATTAATGACAAAGTACCTCACCAAAGCATTAGAGATCATATCAAAATTACTAGTTGTTTGGATCAGCAGAATTCCAAGACTATCAGCAATAAGTATTGAACTCAGGAGAACAATCCCCATTGAGATCCTGGCGAGTAGGAGCATTGATGAAGACCTAATGGTTAATTTAATTGCAGTAGATATGGGACCTTCTTAGATGGATCCTATCAAAATTTATATTAAGGAAGGATCTCTACCAACAGATATAATTGAGCCCAAAAGGCTTAAGTATAAAGCGGCGTGGTATGTGTTAGATAGAGGAATATTATATAGAAGAGGGTTAACAGCTACTTTGCAATGTTGTGTCCACCCAATGGAGCTTCAAGATATGATAGAAGAAGTTCATGAGGGATCTTGTGGAGCTCATGTGGCAGGAAGATCATTACTACAGCGAATGAACACACATGAATATTATTGGTCGATCATGAGGGCAGATTGTACAGCTTTTGCAAAAAAGTGTGACAAATGCCAAAAGTTTTCTAACATTCGGAAAACTCCACATGCTGCTTTGACTCCCATCACTTCACCTTATCCATTTTCTATTTGGGGAACATACTTGGTTGGGTCGTTGCCGACCACCAGAGGAAGGTTAGGATACTTGGTCATTACCGTGGTTATTTCACCAAGTGGGTTGATGCAGAACCATTGGTAGATGTGCCCTATGAAAAGGTGTATCAGTTTATCTAGAAGAGCATCATTTTCAGATATGGTTTACCATGTGCTTTTATTACTGATCATGGCAAACAGTTCGATAACGATGAGTTTGCAGCGTATTATGCCCAATCGAAGATTTAAAAGTTGCATTCTGCTCGAGGTCATCCTCAAAGCAATGGGCAGACTGAAGTGACAAATAGGACTTTGCTCAATGGGTTGAAGAAAAGACTTGACGATGTTTAGGGGAACTGTATAAATGAATTACACTAAGTTTTTTGGGCCTACCGAACAACTCCAAGAGCCTCTATAGGGGAAACACCATACATGCTGGCATTTGGGACATAAGCAGTAATTCTAATAGAGATAGGTTTACCAACTCACAGAGTGTTGAACTTTGATTCTCCCATCAGTGATTTGATGCAAAGCCTTGACCTTGATATGCTATAAGAGGTGAGGGAAGATGCAGCCTTGAGGAATGCTTCCTATCAACAAAGAACAACACGCTTTCACAATAAAAGGGTAAAGCCGACCAACATAAAGGAGGGGGATTACGTACTTAAGAGGGTAGTTCAGAAGACCAACAAGCTTAAAGCCAACTGGAATGGACCATAACGTGTCTCAACAGTTGTCCGACCAGGAACTTATAGAATTGAAACTCTGGAGGGGGAAAAATTTAAAAATCCTTGGAATGTCGAGCATCTTAGGAAGTACTACCAGTAATGTAGCAAGCAACATCTTTTTTAATAAATATTATTCAGTATCAATTAAAAGTTAGTTTCTTCCATTTTTCAATTTTTTTTAGGAATATTAGTGATATGCATCCCCCCATAAATACTTGGTTGGCAGGAATTCAGTAATTGGTCGGACTTGGTCGAAAAAGGCGATACTTCATCGACAAGACAACAGAAATTCAATACGTGATCTGAAAAACAAAACCCCAAGTCAAAACAGGATTTTAAGTCCTCGGTACTTGGTCAAGAAAAATCAAGAATAAAACTCTGTATAAAAATCAACAAGTTTTATTCAAACTGAGAAAAATGTAGGTAGAACGTTGTCAAGATTCCTAAATAAGAATGTGGACATTTATTCTGCATACGCTTGGTCATCACTGGTAACTAATGCTAAACCTAAAAATTTAGGTGCGTTAGTAGAACCTATGGCAATACCACGGATGACTAGTGCTAAATTTGGATTTTACTCTAGGTTCACTAGTGGAACCTATGGCCACATCAATGGTAACTGGTATTAAACTTAGAAATCTAAGTATACCAAAAGAACTTATGACAATCTCATTGGTAGCTGATACTAAATTTAGGCAAATGCCTAAGTGTATCAGTAGAATAAATGAAATAACAAAGTCATTCAGGCATCCAAAAATTAATAAGATAAGTTAATAAATTTCATTTCATTTATATAAATGATGATTACATGCAAATAATGTGTATAAATGAAATACATGAATTCTACAGGACGCTTTCCTTCAGCTTTTGAGGAACTCGAAGCTGGTTCCATGACTGCTGGAGGATCATCCAATGTGTTTGGAGAGTTGATAAAGTTAAAATCATGAAGCATTCTCTGGTTACTGCTTTTTGGAGTATTCAACAAATGAGGGGGCCTAACTATTTCCAGCTCATCATGCAGGCCATAATCCCCTAAATATTTAGAGATCAAGCACTAGGGAATGGTTTCTATAGGGATCCAGCTAATGTCAATATTGAAAGGACATTTGTCACAGTCTAAAAACCTAATATCATCACAGTACCATAGTATTCTTAACTACTCAACCTTCCATACAAACTACTCTGGGTTGCTTGTGAAAATGGAAGGTTAATCTTTCATCCTGGTGTTGCAAATTCTTCAACACTCCATCTTTAGTTTGTAATTAAGAAGACTCAGTGGAAAGTTGCTCATCCTGAGTTTGGATCTTTTGAGACATCTCGATAATGGCTAAGTTCTTGGCCTTTATCTGTACATCCTGATTTTCAAGCGTTTGTTGAGTTTTGGACTCATTAGTTGTAGGTCGGCTATATCTAGATCTTGTCCAGGAGGTAGAAGCAGTTTTGGATTTATTCAGGGCTTCTAGTTCCTCCCTTAGCCTAGCATTCTCAATTTCCAAGAATGATACCCCTTCATCAACAACTGAAGTCATTGAAGGAGCCTTCAAGGAGTCCAACTCACTCATTAACTTGTTATTTTCTTTATTCCAATAACTTAGCAATGGCTCTAGCTTCATCAACTTCACACTTGAGTAGGAATTTCATCTTCCTAAAAGAAGAAATGTGTTTCTTTAATTTCTCCTCAAAGCCCAAAGATCCACTTAAAGCCTTATACTTGGCCTCATAGTCAGCATTAAGGAGAGCCTTAGATTCTTTGTGTTCTTCTTGAAGTTCTTCAATCATCTAGAAATAAGCCATGTTATTGGCCACTACCCGATCAAAAAGTCACTTTAGATATAAATAGGCTTCCTTGGTTTGATCTGAAATATCTGTGCCGAGCAAATTTGATAAATCATCCTCTGTTAAAGTCACGTGACCATCCTTGAGCAAATTGTTTCAGTGCTTGAGTAGATCTGAATAATTGGAAGAAAGATGTTCCATTTTAGCTATAAACTAGAAAAATAAAGATGTATCCAATCAACAATAAGAAAAGGAATATATGACAGTAATCAAGAAATGATGAACAACCAAGAGATGACAAACAGTGTGAAGAAAAAGTCATTTTATTGATGTGAAGGGAAATTACAAGTATAGAAGAAAAAATGAAAGAAAGACAAATAGACTAATCTAAACCTTCTCTCTATCAGTCTCAACATTTCCATCTTGGTCGGCAGAGGGAGTAGGGGCCTTATCTTTCTCGGTTGGAAGGAGGGATGACTTAACGACATTTTTTCCTTTGTTGGTTGAAGACTCAACCACCAGAGAAGACTCCCCAAAACCAATGTCATCTTCAACTTCATGTTCTATGTTGGGGGAGGGCTAGGCTCATGTCTTTGGAAAAGTTTAGATCCTTCTGCTGTGACGACCTCCTTTAGTGTAGGCGACCAACCATTCTTGAATTTTTTTCTTTTTGCATACTCAGTCTGAGTAGAGGCAGTAGTGATAGCTATATCCCAGCCTTTATTAAAGGAATTTTCCCTAACCTTCTTTCTCTTGGCCTTCTCAGCGTTAAGGACTTTTTTCAGCTCAGCCACTTTCTTCCGAGCTCCAACAACCTCATCTTCATCTTTCTGTCGAGCTTCCTCAGCATATTTTATTTTGTTCTCCCAAGTTTTCCTTTCAGTCTCCAATTCTTGTTGGGAGTCAAGCAAGGACTTCTTGAGATCATCAAAGGCCTCCTCAACATCGTTTAAAGAAGAACGAAGATCATCGTCCTTCTCCAACATCTGATTGAAATTAACCAAGAACTCAAAAGAAAAAATCCAAAGTTAGTACAAGATGTCAAAGACAAAGTACAAAGTATGAAAGAGTAAAAATACAAATGAAGAATTCTCACCAGAGCAAGGATTTGAGCAGCCCTTTAAGAGATTTTAAGTCGGGGCATAGAATAAGCAGCACCCATGTGGTTTGTAAGAGTACCGAACTTAATTAATTTCCTAGCCAAGCCAGGACCTATGACTACAAAGGAGACAACACCAAATGGAGTAGCACCAGCCATGCTCTGTTGGTCGATATAAATAGTTTCTTCAACCTACCTAGCAGGAGGACCTCTTCTCAATCATTTTAAGAGAGACTCATTTCCCTTAGTGGTCGGGTGTTTCTTACCAATATTATTATTCTTTTTTGCCCTACCATCCACAAGCTTGTGGGTTTTCAGTAGCAGAATCATCTCCAAAAAGGTTGGGAATTTTTCTTTTGCCCATGGTTGCAGAGAGAGGAGTGTATAACTCAAAGGAGGAAGAAAGGCCAACAACAAGTTCACCACTACCTAATGAAGTGGACACTGGGTCCTGGTCCAAGTCAAGCACAATGGTAGGAGCAACAGTGGAAGGTCGGGCAAGAAAGGAGAGAATAAAGCTCCTGTATTCAGTAAGTAGGAGGTCGACCTAGTATACTTCTCACTAATTTTTTTTTATGAAGGACCTAGAGAAACTTGAGCTCGTCAAGCTTAATATCACCCTCCTTGGGACACTTTCTATTTCTATCAACTGCAAGTGAAAAAACAACCAATGTTAGTTAACATTTTAGCAGGTAATTCAGCAACATAAGCATATAAAATATATTTAGTACAACCTATGACATCACCTTCTTGAGGGCATATTGGTCCAGTACATACTTCTTCCCCTTCAAGAGGTACATATTGCCAATTTTTGGCAATAACCCCATGATCGAAGTAATCCCTGCTGGAATCAGGCAGATTGATGAATAGAGATTTATTAATAGTACTAGTTTTCAAATAATATGTACAGTCACTGGTGACCCATTTGTAACAGAAAATGATCGTAGGGATACCGATATGGGTTCCATGGATTTGATTACGACTATGGACACCATTAACTATTCTTCAAGTGTTGGGGGCTACTCTAGCAAGTACAATATCAAAGTATTGACAAAACTCTAAGCAACAATGATTTAAGGGAAAAGTGAAGCCACATTCAGCTATGAATAAGGAAGGAATCCAATGACCTTTAGACAGAATGAAAACATCTATAGGGGGCTTAGGGAAATTTAAGTTTACCCATCCTGGTATATTCCATTCCTTTCTAAACTCATCTAGAGAGACAATAATGTAAACCATGATTCGATATGAAGAAAAGAAGAAAGAGAAAGAATTCTTACGAAAACTTAAAGATTCAACAAGAACTAGAAGACATGAAGAACGATCGCACCAAAGCTTAAGAATTTGCAAAAAAAAATTAGAAGGTTTGAGGTAAGAGACAACCGAAAATGTACCGCCTTTTATAGATTGCCTCGAAAACCGGCAAGCACAATGATTAAAGTGAAATGACAATTGAAATTTTGGCGACAAGTTGGAAAAAGACGTATTTTCCCTAAGAATGTTCGCTAAAGTTAGGAATATTTATAAAAATTCCATCAGCAATACACGCTACCAACTATACCAATAAAATTTTACAAGTGTGGGAACTCGACAACGGACCAAGCATCCAGAATGTAGCCCGAGCTACTACCAAGACTAAATGCTCCATACTTTCAATAAAGCCTCAAGCATGGAACATTTGGGGCTTCTGTTGATACCAAAAATTATCTACTTACGTGGACCAATCAGAGACAAACATCTATCATCTAACATGGCAAGAATCCTAGTCAGTGAGACATAAACTCGCCGACCAACTCATGGAATGCCGACCAACATGAAGAATGTCGACCAACAATAAGAAGACCGACCAACAGGGTCAACAAAGCGCCAACAGTCATGTACATTATGAAGGTCATGTATTGATGTAAATGCTTAATTTATAAGGGCATTCCATCATTTTATATTTCTTCTCTCTATCTCCTTACAAGACTATAAATACATTGTAACCCGTTCATCAAGGGAAAGTTTGACATGCTTTGAACACTCTTAATAAGAAGTAAGAAAGAATACAAAGCACAGTGGACGTAGGCTTTCTCATATAGCCGAACCACTTTAAAAACCTTGTGTCTCACTTTGTATTTACTTATTTTATCTGTGATTGAAGAATTAGATATATTCTAGTTTTTACACCAACACCAACAAAGGATTGTAGCTAAGGAATAATTATCAAGTAATTGTGTTGCGTTTGATGCCTCTATTAAGAGGACTTATTCTTCCCTTAGGGAAGACTTTAAAGAGTGTTAAGTTATAATAATTAACTAGAACAAGAATATTAAATGGCATGAATTAAAAGAAATGGAAACTTTGTAAATAAGAGAAGAAAATGCGATGAAAGAGATTTGAAATAAAGAAAATGGTGAGTAAAGTAAAGATTTTATAAAAGTAAACAAAAAAAATGTAAAGTCAAGAAACTTTAAATAAACTTTCAAATAAAAAATTTCAACTACCTTACAATCTACTGAAATAATTGAAAGAAATGCAGTAAATAAAGAAAAAGAAAACAAAAATGAAAAATAAGATAAATGTAATATAAATGTGTTTTTCGTGAGGGAGTCTTCTCTTCCTTGTTGGGTTCATTTCTTATTTACAGTGTCTCTTGCCCATGCAATGAAACTTCTCTTAGTAACTGTTGGGTGGTTACTCACCCATTTGACTTTTTCCACTTTGGTGCACTAATGTCAAGTTTTAAATTGAAGGAACTTCCCACTTTGAGTATAACATCCCAACTTGTGCCAAGTGTCACACATGAATGTTTCCCGTTATTTGTATTTTTACATAATTTCGTCTATTTTTGTCAATTTAATTATTACGTGGCAACCCCTTATTGCTTTGTTATAATATGATGTAAATATTGTCATTCGAGGGCGGAGACATTATTTATTGGGGGATATATTTCACTCGTAAAGACCATAAGATCTTATAGGATATGTTAACATAGAGGAAGTTGAATATGAGTTAGTTCACTAGCTATATTTTGTAAAGGTGTAATGCAACGTATTTTTATGATTTTTAAATGTGGGATTAATTAAATTAAATATGGGAAATTTATTGGAAATTGATCCATAGTAAAATAATCTTAACCACCGAGACAAGGGTTAGTATTTACCAATTTAAATTACATTTAATATTACTTAGTGAATAAAGTAATATGGGATTATAAAAATATTAAAATTGTCACGAGTGAAAAATACGACAGTTACACTAATTTAGTCGGGACGCGCGTTTCAGTCGTTTCGGGACTCAATTTAAAAAACAAAAAGTAATTTATTTTTAAGTCATCCATATGGTCATTTAGAGTGTGCCAAAGTTCCCTAAAGGGTTTAAATAGTCAGAAAATTCTACTCGGGGATTTAGTTTGGGTCCCGGGGCACTTTTACGCCAAACCGGCATCTTAGAGGGGTATTCTAGTCATTTGTGTTTTGGGGGGAATTAAAAGTACGAATTTAGGAGGTTAACATCATCTGATAAGAGAAGTCTTATAGTTTTATAAATCATGGAGTTGCAGAGACTCCATAGTGCATAAGGAAAGTGTTTAAACTTGAAAATTCTGAGCATATATTATATCCATGTTAGTATATAATCAATATTCACGTGATTATGTAGAGATTGAGTTAGTTTTTAGGAAATTGTGTTCTTGGTTGAAATTCATGTTAGGATGAGCCCTATGATATATGTAGAACGAATTCTATGAATTCGGATTATTCATGTGTAAATAAATATGGGTTTTATAGGAATTCTTGAACAAAAATGATGAACTAGGGCTTTTACGAAATTAATTGTAAATTATGAAATTTATTGATGTTAATTGATAATTCATATATTATTGTACATTAGAAATCACCCTTACATGTTAGTATAATGTTTATGATGATTGGTTGGGAGTTTGAGAATGAATCTTGGAGTTTTAGAGGTTAAAAGTGGAGGAAACCCATAACTGTGTAAAGGTAGAAGATGAGACGTGTAGGGGCGAATCGATTCGGATCTTGGACGAATAGATTCGGCAAGGTGAATCAATTCGAACCAGGACAAATCGATTCGGCTGCTAGAATTTTTGTTGCTTTTCTCCTTTGGTTTAGAATCTTTAGGAAATGTTTGGGATTCACTTGTTGGGTTAAAATTTAAATATAATGAGGATTATATTGATGTGTAGTTGGACTAGGTTGGGTTTTAGGCTTGGCCCTCATAGGGGAATTTAAGGGCTAAATTATCTAAGCTTAATTGAGAGAATAACCCAATTTGAAGAATGATTCGAGTCATGGGAATTTGTGGGAAAAGATGACTTAGGCTACTAGGATATGAGTGAATTACCTAATGATATTATGGAAAGAATAATTAACACACTTTGAGTGGTGAGAGATACTCAGGAACGTACGATAAGAAGTAAAATTATGATTTACTAATATGTGGAATATCCGGGATATAAATATACTACGTATGGGACTTATGATATAAGACATGTGTATGCTTATATCGATGATACAAATATATAGTTTGTGTGTATACCTATTGTATGATTTTTATGTGTATGACATACCTATGTTGATTGCTATCACGGGAGGTTTCCGCATCACGACAACCATATCCTGATTAGCCTTTGGGGGGTATTTTTGACTTGTACCTTAGAATATAGAACCTTGGAAAGGCCTATCTGTGAGAACGATAAGCTGGCGATCATATGGGTATGTAGGTATGTGCATAGCCCATAGGCTTGGAACTATATTCACCTCAAATATATGTGATTTCTATTTATGGTTCGAGAGAGATACAGAACTAACAGTCCTTTATACAATGCATGATGTGCCGGGACTTGATATCAGAGCATGCACTGCAGTTAATCCTAGGGGTGTCGTATTAGTGTATATATTATTGAGTGATGAATATATATATATATATATATATATTTGTGATTTATTCTACTGCGTGTGTTTAGTAGGTAAGAAAGATAGTGAAATCTGAGATAATCTAAGTATATGAACACTTAACTGTTATATGAGACATTATTACTTGAGTTAAAAAGTTACGGTAATATTTCATAATGTATTACGAGAGAAATACGGGTGGACACTATGAATAATAGTTTAAAAAGGCTAGTGTATTAGAACTAGTTAGTTGTGATAGTAGTAACTAGAATTGTTTTTTAAGTATGTTAGGCGTTCACACTAGTTGAGAGGTGATATTTCTCAAGTGAGAACCGGGAAACTAACATGTATATAATATTTGTTGTTAAGAATTTTAAATACTTGCTAAAATGTTTTAAACTGTTCTCTACTCGGGCACTGACTCGTTTTTCTCTAAATCTATTTTCCTTATGCAAATCATTTTAAGTGTCCAGACAGAGGGACGTAAAGCTTAGGACTTCGCTATCGCTTGACGTACTGAAACTATTATGAAAGTTGTAGGTTCTTAATATTAAACGCCTTCACTCTTATCCATTCAGTTTCTTGATGCATTTATATAAGTCGGGCATGTTGTCCATCTACTTTTAGTAGTTGGTTCCAAAAATATTGTATACCCTTTATTATTCAGTTGTGTATTTTGTCTCAATATAGGTTATTGTGTTAGAGATTCAAACTGGGATGTCTACTTCCGTATTATTTTATTTGATTTAGTATTTCATTATTTGTGGTGTTGATTGATTTAGTATGGTGAAGGTGATACTTAATTTTTTAATTGTTTTAAATCTTGCATACTAATATAAAGATAAAATTTTGACACCATCTTTTCAAATACTAACTAGTTAGTAAATGTTAAAAAGCTTTTGACAGTTATGCTAAGAATAAACCAATCTGTATATTCTATTTTAATTTAGTAAAGGCTTGATCACCTGGTATTTAATTAAGCGAGTTGTAACAGATGGTATTGGAGAATCTGGTTCTAGTGTCCTTAGGATCTGTGTGACTTTTCATGTTTCATCTTTGCGTACTTTGTTATAGTGCCTTATTATAGAATTTTTTATATTACTCTACGTATGTGACTTACGTTATTCTCCTATTAAGAATACTGATGTGATTCATAATTCAAGTACGGTTGGACTTCGTACGCCAAACAATAGCGGACAACCAGCGGAACCCGTTAGATGTATTATAGAAGGAAAGGCACAATGAAAGCCATGCAATATTCTGGGAAAGGTGATTGCGATAGAAGTCTCCATAATTATTGTTTCGACGGATGACAATAGGACAGTCACTTGGGGGCAGTAGCTTTCCGCAGCATTGTCATAGATAACAGTGGTATAAACTTAGACTCACCCAGCGTAGTGAGTAAGGGGAGAAGCGGAGGGACCCTTTTGAAGAGACATCTATAAAAATTTTGAGAAAAGGGGAAGTATGATGGGCCAATGGAAGGATACAATCCAAAGGCAATTATATAGGGTGGAGAATAGCAACACCCAGGATTAAAATTTGGGGCAAAAAAATTTATCTCATTGGAGCAGCATAGAGTAGTGAGAATCAATCGCCACGTATAAAGGAGCATATATGAAATAGAACGAGGAATTCGGGTGCGGTTTGACCATCAGATCTTCCATCTGCTATTCAGACAGATATGCGAATGGACTTTCGGCATGAGTAGAATACAGAAACATGGATGGGAAATTCAGCTAGGATGTCTAGTATCGATGTTGTCAAGGATGTATATTTATAAGCTTATATAAACTCTTCCATGAGAAGGGATCCAAGAGTTTTAAGTATCTATCCCAAAAGAAAGACTGGAGTAAACGGTGTTAGTGAAGCACCACATGAGGGTATAACTAGTAGGGGACCCATTTTAGTGATTATGTTAAAATGAACCCTACCAAAATGACAGTGGATTTAGTCAGGGCCGTTGAATCCAACAACGAGTTCCATAGGGAAAGTGGAACCCAAGGAATAATGAGGGGTATCAAATTGGGGACAAGACTACCAGGTCCGAGATAAGGATACCCCGACATGGTTAGGGGGACCAGAGACATGGGAATGGCACATCCAGTGTCTTATATGTGGAGAGTAGGGCCACTAGTATTAAACGTGTCCACAATGAGAAAGTAAGACCGATCAGATTGGGAAAGTAGGTGGAAATGGTGCCAGTGGTGCACAACGACGACAAGAGCAAGACTTTTAGTAGGAGAATAGGACTAAGAGATTTAGGTCCAAAGATTACTAACACGAGAATGGTACTTTCAGGTATGACCAGCAAAGTCCTCAATAATAATAGCATCACGTCTGCCTTTCAGGGTCGTTGGGGTTAAGGAAATGGCAAGGAAGGTCAGTAAGGCCACTGTCGAAAGTAAGAGAGAGTCTCTGGCATTCATATTACTTGTGGGAATGGAGACCACATGAAGTAGGTTTGACCAAAGAGATAAAAGGGGTAACTACATGATGAGATCCTGAATATACAACCATTACAACAAATTGTGGGTTAGTTCCGGCGCGAGAGTTACGTTCAGGGACCCAACGATCAGGCGAGGCAGATGGCAAATGGAGTTAATATTTTTTTTCATCCTTGCTAGTAAGGGACTAGTTTGGGTCACATGAGTGTGTCACAACATATGATTTTTAACACTACAATTCGAGTAAGAATAGAGTTTAGTGGGTGTGTTGGCGGCATCAGCCTTATGATGAATATATTTACTGTTGGGTAGTGGGACTTTTCGGTGTCGCCAGCAGAGGGAGCGAGTATGTACACTAGGATGACATTTATATTGTGTGGTTAGTTTTACTACTTTTGAGAGTTATGAAAGTAAAATTTATTATGGTCATTTGTAGTTACCAGATATTGAAGGTTTGAGCGATGGTATATTGTGTGATAAGACTATCGTGCTTGTTATTCTAGGATGAGTTGCATGGTTTTGTGAGGCATCACTTGAAAGAGGGTGAGCCTATATATATATATATATATATATATATATATATATATATATGTGTGTGTGTGTGTGTGTGTGTGTGTGTGTGTGTGCATGTCTCTGTGTGTGTGTGCATGTGTATATATATGTCTAAATTGTATTGTATCATAGACTTCTATAAGCATGTTATCTTGTTATATTTGATCCCAATGAGTAGGGACTTCTAACTAATGTGATTCAGGGTGCTTTGTGTTTATTTCTGAGCAGAGAGATATATCTCGTTATTTATATAGTGCTGAGAACTTGTGATAGTAAAAGCGTCGTGTTGTATGTTGTCTTTAGTGGCATGAGAGTGGACGAGTAGACTTTTTATGTCAACAGGCGAAACTTTGGGGGTACATGTTATAAACCAAGGCCTAACGGATCTCGACGACTAGAAAGGTTAGGGACTAGTGTATCGGGGGGTTCCTTGTTTGTATTTCACATTGAGAGACATCCCACGCATGAAACTTATCGAACGTTGGAGGTTAAGAGAAGTTTGTTCCTTAGGACCTGGGTTTAGTACACTAGTTATTGTACTTATATGTGATATTAACTCAGAGTTAATAGTTATATTAGCATTTAAATTCGGAAGAATCAATTAATCCTGGTGTGAAAACCAATGTAGAACGTTTATACCACGAGTATATCGGTGGAGCAACCTAGAGAATAATTAAGTTGCGATTAGTAGGTTGGTTGAGTATATCCTCATCGTATAGTCATGCTAAGTACACGAGAATTAATCTAACACAAGTCTGTACGTTTAGTGGAATTGTGCAGAAATGTACGGGGATAGGGTGTATGGGTGCCCTAGTTAGTTGAGATTTTCAGTATCATTTATATTGAGTAGACGTGGAAATTTATCAAATAAACGTAAACGCATGAGAAAATTAGAAACTGAAATAAAATGGGACAAAGAAAATTTAGTGGCATTGAGAATGAGACGAGTCACTAGGAACCAAAGAGTGTACGAAAAGGAGTGATTATATTATTGAAAAGTACACGGAATTTACACATTAGATTTTTAAGGATAATCAGGAGTTAGCCTGTGCAGAAGAGTAATATGATGAGAGATACGTCAGAAACAACTGAAGAAATAAAAGTCTAATGTGAATAGTCGGGTATGATTGTTGAGATCTTCCACAAACGGATTGATCACTAGTTCGAAGGGTAGAGTATATACCATCGAACTAAAGAGTACCATTATGAAAGGGTACTGAGAACAACGTAATGTTTCAAACTTTAGAAATATGTGGAACTATTTGTGTAATATGAGCAAATGAATAAGGGAGTTGACACATGGAAATATTGGAGTTTTCTCCAGTAAGTGAAATACTTTAGCCGTGAGTAGAGAGGCTCATAATAATGTTAAAAAGGGAACGGGATTGTAGAGTGTTGTGTAGGCACCAGGGTAAATTGGTAGAGTGATGAAGAAATATTTTTTATATGTGATGACTAGAGAAAATTAGTCATGATTTGGAATGGCAGGGAAAGACCGTTGGACAAAAGGACACGTCAGTAGAGATATAGCAGAAAGAGCAGAACGTTATAACTGGGATGGTGAGATTTTATGGGGTGCCATGTGAGTTCGTGTCCGACAGGGACAAAAATTTTATGTCTCAATTTGGGAGAGTGTCCAGAAGGCCATTAGTATGGAGTTACAATTGAGTAGAGCCTATCACCTGCAGACGGATGGGTAGACTGAGTGAAAGAATAGATGTTAGGGGATATGTTACGAATGTGTATCCTTGATTATAGCAGAAGTTAGGAGAAGTATCTCCCATTGGGGGGGTTTGCATACAATGACTCTTATGATTTTACGATTGTCATAGCATCATTCGAGTCGTTATACAATGGACCTTGTCGTTTGCCCGCTTGTTGGTTAGAGGTGGGGAACAAAATGTTTCTCGAGTCAAAGTTGATTCAGGATACCTCCACCAGGATTGAGATAATTCGGAGTCGAATACGAATAACAGGGCAGACAGAAGAACTACATTGATGCCAAGAGATCCTTTCTGGAGTTTAACGTGGGGGATCAGGTATTACTACGTGTATATCCTATGAAGGGGATAATGAGATACATGAAGAAAGAGAATTTGGTGCCAAGGTATGTAGGGACATTTCCTATTATCAAGCAGATTGGGGCAGTAGCATATAGACTCAAGTTAATGGAACATTTGCGTTGTATCCATTATGTGTTCAATATTTCTATGTTGAAATAATATCTCAGGGATGAGTAGACTTAAACTCACATTATGCTGGAGGAGATTGATTTACATACCGATATTACATATGAGTGGAGATTGGTTGTCATCTTAGACCATATCGAGAGGAGACTGAGGTCGAAGACTGTTCTGCTAGTACGTGTTCAGTGGAGGCATCATAATACCTATGAGTTTACCTGGGAGCGCGAGGATGAGATACGCGATAGGTATACAGAGTTGTTCTTACCAGGTATACCTTTCTTTTTCAAATTTCGGGATGAAATTTTGTTATTGGGGGGGTATGTAATACCCTGTATTTTTATGATTTTTAAATGTGGGATTAATTACTTTAAATATGGGAAATTTATTAAAAATTTATCCGTATCAAAATAATATTAACCAGCGAGACGAGGGTTAGTATTTACTGATGTAAATTCTATTGAATATACTTAGTGAATAAAGTAATATGGGATTATAAAAATATTAAAATTTTCACGAGTGAAAAATACGAGAGTTACAGTAATTTAATCAGGATGCGCGTGTCAGTCGTGTCAGGACTCAATTAAGGACATAAAAAGTAATTTACTTTTAAGTCATCCATATGGTCATTTAGAGTGATCCAAAGTGTTCGAAATGGTCAAAATAGTCAGAAAAGTCTACCCGGGAGTTTAGTTTGGGTCTCAGGACACTTTTAGGCCAAACTGGCACCCCGGAAGGGTATTCTAGTATTTTGTAGGTTGGGGGGAATTAAACCTACGAATTTAATAGGTTGATATCTTCTAATAAGAGAATTATTCTAGGGTTATAAATCATAGAGTTTCAAAGAGGTAATAGGGAGAAGAAGAGAGGAGGTTCCAAAGGGCTAGAACCACCATAGTTGCGCCCGTGGCACCACAAATACCACCATTGCATAGATCGGAGAAAGAGGAACGCAAACATAACCATCATCTACAACCGATTAGACCTACTGCATAAGGCAAGTGTTTAAACTTGTAAATTATGAGCATATATAATATCCATGTTAGTATAGGATGAATATTCACATGATTATGTAGAGATTGAGTTAATTTTTGGAAAATTAAATTGTGTTCTTGGATGAAATTCATATTAGGATGGGACCTTTTGTATATGTAGAATGAAATCTATGAATTAGGATTATTCATGTGTAAATAAATCTTGGTTTTATAGGAATTCTTGAACAAAAATGATGAACTAGAGTTTTCAAGAGATTAATTGGAAATTATGAAATTTATTGTTGTTAATGACGATTCATTGATTATTGTACGTTATAAATCACCCTTACATGTTAGTGTAATGTTCAGGATGATTGGTTGGGATTTTTGGGAATGAATATTGGAGTTTTATAGGTTAAAAATGGAGGAAACCTGTAACTGTGTAAGGGTAGAAGACGAGACCTATAGGGGTGAATCGATTCAATTCCTGGCCAAATCGATTCGGATGCTAGAATTTTTTTCTTCTCTCCTTTGGTTGAGAATCTTTGGGAAATGTTCGGGATTCACTTATTGGATGAAAATTTAAATATAATTGTGATTTAAATATATATATATATATATATATATATATATATATATATATATATATATATATATTCTACTGCATGTGCTTAGTAGGTAAGAAAGATAATGAAATCTGAGATAATCTATGTACGTGAACACTTAACTGTTATATGAGACATTATTACTTGAGTTAAAAAGTTACGATAATATCCAATCATGTGTTACGAGACAAATACGGGTGGACACTATGAGTAATAGTTTAAAAAGTCTCACATATTAGAACTAGTTAGTTATGATAGTAATAACTAGAATTATTTAGAAGTACGTTAGGCGTGCACACTAGTTGAGAGGTGAGATTTCTCGAGTGAGAGTGGGGAAACTAACATGTATATAATATATGATGTTAAGCATTTTAAATACTTGCTAAAATGTTTTGAACTGTTCTCTACTAGGGCTCTGACCCGTTTTTCTCCAAATATATTTTCCTTATACAAATCATTTTAGGTGTCCAGTCACAGGGACGCCAAGCTTAGGATTTCACTGTCGCTTGACGTGCTGTAGCTATTATGAAAGTTGTAGGTTCTCGATATTAAACGCCTTCACTCTTATCCATTAAGTTTCTTGATCCAGCTATATCAGTCGGGAATCTTTAAGCAGTTGTTTCGAGAGATATTGTATACCCTCTATTATTCAGTTGCGGATTTAGTTTCTATATGGATTATTGTGTTAAATATTCAGACTGGGGGTTTTACTCCCATCTTATTTTATTTGATTCGGTATTTCATTATTTGTGATGTTGATTGATTTAGTATGGTGAAGGTGATACTTAATTGTTTAATTGTTTTAAATCTTGCCTACTAATATAAAGATAAATTTTTTACACCATCTTTTCAAATACTAAGTGGTTAGTAAATGTTAAAAAGTTTTCGAAAGTTATGCTAAGAATAAACCAATCTGGATATTATGTTTTAATTTATTAAAGTCCTGATCACCCAGTATTTAATTAAGAAAGGTGTTATAAAAGGATTAGCAGCTTATTATACAGTATCCCTCGGGTAAAGAGAACACAGTAGGAGACACCTTGAGCCGCATACCGATAGTGACTTTATTTGTTATTTAGAAGACAAAGTGAGGTTCTCTTCGTACAAAAAAAAGTTAGCGAATGATTTTATGACAGTTCTTACTATCATGCCTAAGATCATTATTTGGGTTGTGAAGGCACAAATAAGGAACCTTTCTTATAAGTAAAAGGTTAAAGATTTTTTTATCGAGGGGGAACCATCATATTCAATTGAATATGATGGGGGCTTACGGTTCTATGACATACTAAGGGTACCAGAGGATGGGGATTTATGGTGAGCAGTTTTGGTAGAGACCCATGGATCACAATTTGCAGTACTTTCTAAATGGTATAAGATGTACAAAGATCTAAGGAGCCGATATTTATGGGAAGGCATGAAGAAGGACATTGCTTTATTTGTGTCCAAGTGTACGAATTATCAAGTGGTAAAGTTAGACCACCAAACATAGCCAGGAGTTAAACAACCTCTTGAGGTCTGTGACACCCCGCCTAATTAAATACCGGCGCGATAACTCCTTTATTAAATTAAAATCAAGGTGAACAGTTGGTTCATTCTTAGCATCACTGTCATAAAAATAACTATTCCAATTTAAACACCCTAATTAATTAAGCTAAGTGTCAAAACCATTTTTAAACATTACTTTCCAAATTTTATTTTGCAAACAAAGATTTTATTATTTACAACAATTCAATATTTAAAGAATCACACCACAATAATCCTAAAACATATAATCCAAATAATTGAAACATTCAACAACTAAATCCCAACATTAAAACTTAAAGTAAAACATCCATACAGTAATAAATCCCAAAGTAACAATACTAGAAATATTTGAATCACAATGTCCAAATAAACAACTGAATAATGCAAAGGAAGACACATGCCCCACTAAATGAATGTGCTAGGAGTGGAGTCAAATAAATGAAGTCGTCTAAGCAAGAGGCCTGCAACTCCCACCTAAGCTGCAGCACGTTCCTTCCAAAGGATCCTATGCAAGATGCCCCTGTGGCTGGGCACCTGTAATATATACATATATATACAAGAGAGGGAGAAAAATAGAAACGGGTCAGAGCCCGATAGTGTAGATGATTTAAAATTTGTTTAGCAAGTATTTAAAATGTTTACAGGCCAATGAAACAACATATTAGTGCGGCACTCTCTTGAGAATTTCTCACCTCTCTTCTAATGTGCACGCCTATCGCACTAACCTCCCTAATGGATTAACTTATCTTAGGTTACTCTTAAGATTCAAAATCGAAGAATATAATTGTTTAAGAAAATAACTTCATTTGATCACAAAGTTCTCATTTAAACCTTATTTACTAATAAAGTTTCCCAGTGTTCCATTATACTTTTCCAAAACTAGTATTTCCAATTTGAGTCATTATACATGTCTTACTTACCATAACATAGTAGGCAGTTTCCCAAATTTCAGAATTTCATATATATATTAAATACTCGTATAATATATATATTCTAACAGAACCCCACATAAAAATTATGGTGTGTGCATACTCTGCTATCCAATCCCCGTATCTCTCGTACTAAGGGAAATACAAGTTCGGAATCACTCTCGAACTGTATTAACACATACACAACAATATTGAGGCGAAGCATAGTTTCAAGTCCAATAGGTCAGTATATACCCTCACGTCTCTTAGAACCGTCCGACTATCGATCCGATAGCCCGTACCTAGGATTCCTATCTTCTAGGGTACGAGTCAATATCCCCCATGAAGGCCCATTCGAGATAAGACTGTCCCAGCGCGGCAACCTCAGGGATAGCAAGTAGCGCAGGCATGATTTTCACATGTATATAATATATGTATACACACAGTCATATAAATATACTACTTTTATCATATTAATTTAGGTTCATCTCATAACCCATAATTGTAACATTTATTCTTATTTTCCCATTATTAGTTATCGCGTATAAGGGTTCGTTTCTAACTTTAATTCGAGGGATTCTTCCAACTCATTACGTAATACTCATGGACTCTATCCTCTCAAGTGGAAAAATTCAGTAGGTATTCATTTATATTCCAACGTAAATATCGTACGGGTCTCTCCCTTTAATACACAATTTCCTCGTCCCTTATATGTAAGTATCCCAAAAATACAACTCTCGTCTTACATTAAAAATCCCAGAATTATTTATATATCCTACTAGTCTTCTTTATCTCCTAAAACATTTTAATAAGGGTGCCCAAGAATTATTTCTCATTAAATTGAATTTAACTAATTTAAAAAGGGTAATTATGAGTCTGCCAGGAGGGGTCGATCGATCGAGGTCTGGGGCTCGATCGATCGAACCTTCGATCAATCGAAGCTCTTGGCTCGATCGATCGATCAAGCAGGTATGGCGAATTCTGCAGTTACCAGTTACAGGTTTTCTCACATAACTCCATTCAAATTCAAACTTTTCATTCCCAATCGTCCAGAAATTTGTACTACTAATAGTATAAATCCATTCGATACACCTTTTACATAAAGCATGCAAATTTCCATTAATAACCATGGATTAACAGGCTAAAATTCATGTAAATCTCAAGAACCCTAGAATTCTCTTTAACATCATTCTAATCAGTCTTTTTCCTGAATTTTCTTATTCTAAAACATCAAAATTTCGTGGTTTAATCCTCTGCATGTTAAGGGGTTTCCAGATTAACATACAAGTCATTTCTACATGTGATTTCCTATCTCAAATTTGGGTTTTCTTCCATAAAACTCATCCTAATCATCCCTAGACTAACATGAGTGATGCATTAACGAAAATAATCAAGATAAACACTTGCCTGGGATTTTCGACGTTCTAGTTTGATGAAGAATTTGGTGTGATTGTGCTCCCTGTCGCGCGATCTACGCGTTGGTGGTGGTGGCGGTGCAACAGGGTGAATCGTTGGCCTTGGATTGCTTGGAAAAGCCTCTCCTTACCTCTCCTATGGCCGTCACTTGTCTTTGGTTGTTTTAACCCTAGAAGAAAACCTTAGACATCTGATATATCCCTTGAATTTTAGTGGGTTTAATTACCCAAAAATGTAAAATGTCCAAAATGCCCTCCCGGGGTACTAATTAAGCCTAAAAACGCCCCGAGACCCAAATTAAACCCTCGGGTACACTTTTCTGACTATCTCGACCCTTCCGAAAACTTTGGGGCCCTCAAAATGACAATACGAGTGACTTATAATATATTCACTTTTATTCATCAATATATAGTCCCGACGCGACATGGGCGCGTCCCGACTCAAATTTCCAAAATTATCATTTTATTCACTCGTGACATTTAATATAACCAATATTATATATTACTTTGCTCATTAGTAATATTTAACAAATTTCCCATAATTACTAACTCTCATCACGTTGATAATTATAACATAATTAATTTTCGGATTTATATTAAATAATTAATTCACATTAAATTTAATAAATCCCCAAATTAATATAGCATAAAAATACGGGGTATTACAAGTTCCTAGTGTAAAAGTGGAAGAGCATGTCCATGGACATCATTATCAGTTTGCCTAAATCGTAGTGGAGACATGATTCCATCCGGGTGATCTTGGAAAATTTTATTAAGGTATCTTGTTTTTTTAGTTCGAATTAACTTTATGGTATAGTAGTACACTAAGATTCTCATAGCAGAGATTGTGAGGCTACATGGTGTGCCACTCAACATCATCTGATTGGGAGAAACCTTTATGTCCCACTTTTGATAGAGATTTCAACAAGCGATGGGGACAGAGTTGTGATTGAGTACCTTTCAGCACCTATAAATTGATGATTAGATATAGTGGGTGGACTAAGTGATGGAGGATATGTTACGGGCTTGCATTTTGGACATTAGGGGAAGTTGGGAGCATAATTTTCCATTTTTGGATTTTTATTATAACAAGAGTCACCAGAAAATGATTGGCAGGGCACCATTTATTGGATGGAAGTGGGGAGAATAATCTTCTTGGATCCAGAAGATTTATGAGGATACAAGGATGAGAAATCTAGAGTTGATAATTGGATATCAGGTCTTGCTTGAGATGTTTCCCATGAAGGGAGTAATGCGGTACGAGAAATGGGGGAAGTTGATGCCCCAATATGTGTGACCATTCACTATTATCGACTGATTAGGAAAATATACATATTATCTATCTATACCAAATCACCCACAGAAGGTGTACGGAATGTTCCATACCTCTATGCTATAGATATTCCTTAGAGACAACATGTCGTACCATCATATTGATCCTGGTGAGATAGAGCTCCAGCTGAATGCAGGATACGAGAAGAAAATATTTATTATTCTAAATTGTAGGTAGAAAATTATTTGCTCCAAGGTTATTCCATTTGTACGTGTTCACTGGGGGCACCAAAATGAAGCGGTGTCTATATGGGAGAAGAAGAATGGCATGCGAGAGGAATATCTTGAAATATTCTAGCTAGGTATAGAATTTCAAGGCCGAAATATCTTTATTCATTGGGAAGAATGTAATACCCCATCCTTAATTTAGTAATATCTATTATTAATTTTATAGGTAAGTTATTATTACTTCCGTGGGATTGTAATTATACGTGCTTAATTTATGTGGCATTTAAATTTGCATTTTGTGTGACATCTATACCGCATGTTATAAATCAATCAATCAATGGAATTAATCATGTATGGTTACCTCGTAAAATATTTACTTCATGCATTTTATTTTACGTTGTGAGGTATTATCTCTTATCTGCACTCTAGGATGGTATAAAGGTGCAAAGATGTATTTTAATGTATTAGATTGACCCCTGGGAGTAGGAATACCTTTGGGCTAAGTTTTGGGTCAGTTTGGGTATCATTGTGGGCTCATGCGAGGGTAACAAATTAGGACTTTTATGGACCAGCGAGATTGAGGTTTTAAGATTGGTATTAACCGTCATTAATCATATAGCATAAAAATAACACAAACCCTAGCTATACAGGGGAATTAAAAGAGCTAAGGAAGGCTTTAGGAAGAACTAGGAGATCACAAAGGATATTTAAGCTACAACCTTCAACAATCATTAACATGAAATAAATACCTTTCTTTATCACAGTTTAATATGTAATTTTATTTATGTTTTAATTTTTATTAAGAATCAATTTGGAATTAGATGCATGTTAGAAACAACTATGATGACTTAACTTATTTTATCTTAGGTTAATGTGAATTACGATTTAAGACTTGATAAATTTTCCTTGAATCTGATGTTAATAGGGATTGATGACGACAACTCATGTAATATGTGATAAATATGTTATAAACCGTTTAAGGTTTATTTATAGAGATCATTGATGTATTTATAAGATATTCTGATGATGAAAACGCATATTAATGGTCAAACCCGAATATGTTAACAACCTATAATTAAGATATGGTAATAATGATGATTTAAGGTTTATAATGATCAATCCTTGTTATATTATGACCTAATGATGTGGTAATATGATTTATAGAACTTTTAGGATGATTTTGAGATATTTTGGGACTGCTATGGAGGAATAATAGGCTTTAATGGTGAATTTCTGTAAGGACATTATTTTATAACTCCGTTATCAATTTAGTATGTTGTATATCACTACATCGTGGAAGAGTATTCAAGAACATTCAAGCATCAAAGACAGATCTGAATATCAAGATCTTCAACATTCAAGCCTCCGCGAGGTTAAGTTTGGAAAGGTTGAGTTTTAATTCCTTGGCATTTAACTTAAAGTGTTGGGATATTTTTATCAAATATTTTTCTAAAGATTTTGTTCTCGGACAACTTTTCGTAGAAAAATCATATCAATTCAAATAAAAATCAGAAAAATACGAAACTGGCGGCCACGCGTTCGTATCGAAATTATCTACAATCATGGCCAAGATCTCATTTGATAGGTAGTTCAAACGACCTTCTTTTTTTGTTCAAATGATATTTGCCACTTGTCATTTGCCACATGTCATGTTTTTCGTTCGAGCGACCTGCTTTTGTCATTCAAACGACATAGCATCTCGTTCGAGCAACATTCAACCTTATTCGAACAATGTGCCACCTCAATTTTTTTATAAATAGGAGTCTCCAACTCTGTTTTTCATAAGAAGGCCTGCATATTTTTAATAGATTAAACTGCTATTACAGAAATGATTTTTGTCTTCTTCTTTTAGGTTTTAATCCTTTTGTTTACAATTCACAAAACATACCAATCTTTTAGTGAATTATTTTGGAACCCTAGATTCAACTTTGTCGAAACTTTACCTCTGTGGGGAGAACTCTACAACTGAAGAGTCGCGTGCTATTGTGGAGGGAGTCTCTATGGAGTATCTTGTGGAGAAGTCGTTTCTCTTTTTCATTGCTGCCCTCCTGAAAAGGGAAAATTCCAGCCAACGAAATCAGAACCGACACCTGAGGGTATTTCGTATGTCACTCTTATTATCATTGTAATCCATGTAAACCGTTCTTTTACAAATTATAGCTAAAATAAAAGGTTTTACCCCTTTGGGGGATTTTTCCTCATTTGTGTGTTTTGTTTGTGAATGAGTGTTCTTGCATGATCATATTGATTTCAATCAAACCTATATGCATGTTTTAGGATTTAATTAAAAAAACTGAGTTTAAATAAATAATTTCTTTGTTTGAACGCACGCACACTCTTCAATTGCATATTTATAGTTCAAAATTAAGTTAAGGTTGTATTTTGTAGAAAGTTAGAGGAAAAGTAGGAAGAAGAATCCCACGATCATAGGGGATTAGCCCATGATCGTGCCCTAAGGGCCATAATCGTGCCTATACCAAGTCACGATCATAGGCTACTTTTTAGGGAGGGTGACCTAATATCTATTAGTTGATTTTGTTGGGATAATGATTCGGCCTTTGATTCGGGTAAGTTATATATATATATATATATATATATATATATATATATATATATATATATATATAGGGAGAGGATTACAAGTGGACCCAAAAAGCGCACCTTTTAATGGACCTTAACAAAAAAACACCTAAAAACCCATTAATTTTAATTCTTATAGTGTAATTGGTCTGCACCAATGGCAACAGACACGTGTATGACCCGAGACCCCCTACCCCCACCCCCTACCCCAACCATGGCAGACCACTAGTTAAAAAAATTAAGTTGCTCGAATGTTTACTTATGGGTAAGGGCTGCCATGGTGGGGGTTGGGGGGTTGCAAAAAAAAAAAAATCGATCGACACGCATGTTCGTTGCTATTGGCGCGGACCAACTACAACATCGGAATTAAAATTAATGGGTTTTAGGTTGTTTTTGTTAAGGTCTATTAAAAAGTTGGCTTTTTAAGTCCACTTGTGATCCTCTCCCCATATATATATATATATATATATATATATATATATATATATATATATATATATATATATATATATATATAATTTAACGAGATTGGGGTACGTGAGTGGTAGTACGATATCCAGTTTATATATTGTTTTATGTATACTTGTATGTTGGTTGCAAACATACTATATGTATGTATTTGGCTCGTGGGGAATCTATTAGCGGGGGTTGCTGATTTAAATGGTTACCTGGACCGGGTACCGTGCATGCTCTTTAATGCAGCAGGCATAGATGTCGATGTTTTGAACTTACATTCATTTAGCTACCCTTTCATAATTAAGATGTGGATGATTTGATCCATCGGATAGTTTGATATGTGACCACACGATGGTGTGATTTCTAGAGATTCGCCCATTCTTTTGTGTTTGCAAATTTTAAATCCATTAGGTCTGGAACCACTACAATGAATAATGGAAATTCCCACTATTTTGAACCATGACAAACTGCTTTGGTCATAGTCTTAGACTGTGATAATTTTAAGGGTGACCATTTTGGGGGTCACGGTCCAAAAACATGACCAAATATAAGAGTCACAGCCGTATTGCATAACCTAAAGTTGGGGACATGGTCACTGTCAATAATCGTGAGCAATGGTCACTGTTTATGACTATTACCCTAACCATTACAACTATTTAAATGGTCATGGTCATGAAAATATGTCCGTTGGTCATAGTTTTGGACCGTGATACCTTGCCATGAACTTTGATTGATTGGTCATGGTTCATGAATGTGACTCACTTCCATGAACATGGATTAATTAGCCAGGGTTCCTAATCGTGGCCCTCTTTTGAACCATTAAATAATTGTCACAATGATGGTCACGATTTTGGACTGTGGACGATAATATATTTATTTAAAGAAATTATTTTTATTTATTTGCTTAAAAAATTAATCAAGAACATGTTTTAAACATGTCATACAATTCCATTATAAAATTAACTAATACATTAATAAAAAAAAGGAATAAAATTAAAATTATCATGCTATCAAATTAAGTACATGAACCCAAAAATATTAATATTAAAAACCTCAAAGTGTTTCTTGGTATCCTCAAAGCATATTATAACACCCCATATTTCTGTGTATTTGAATTTAATTAATTTGGTAATTACTTAGTTTTCTTTTAAATTATGAGAGAGAAGTAATTTAATTAAATTGAGTAATAATGTGCTTACTAAATATTAATCGAGAGTGAGATAATGATTGATATTATGAATTTTATTTACTAAGTGAATACTAAATAACATATGAAAATTATTATGCGTAATAGTGAGTGATATTGGCGTAATTGGATTATCTCAACCGAGAGTCGCGTGTTGATTAATTTGAGGTAGAGAAGGGATGATTATATAGAGTGACTAGAATCATGATTTTGAGGTCACGGATGACTCCGAAAGGGTCGAAATACTCAAAATAGTATACCCGAGGGTGTCGATTGGGTCCTAGGGGCATTTTTTGGCTAAACTGACACCGTATAAGAGAATTTTGGTCATTTCGGAGATAAGGGTTAGGAGACCTGCGAATTTCTATCTCCTTTATAAAATGTTAGATATGAGTAGTTAAGGTTAGAAACTCAAAACACAATGGGAGTCCATTTAAGAACAAAGGGAGAGAATTCTTGAGGTTTTGAAGAGTTCTTGAGAGATTGAAGTGTTCTTGCACCACAATCAAGCATGTAGTGAGGATTGGAAGAGAAGATCAACAATCCATCATCCCAACCAAAAAATCATACCCCACAAACCAAAGGCAAGTGGTTTATTACAAATCAATATGAATTTAAAATACCCATGTGACTAGGGTTTCAATTATATTGACTAAATGAATGTTCTTCGAAGAAAAGAATGATTTTTATACATATTATGGGTACGGATTTCATGTAGAAGGATTTAATATCTGTAGAGGAGTGGAAATCATAAGATATGTGAGTATCACCACAGATCAAATATGAGTTTTTGAAAGAATATGTGGGAAGAACATAAAACTAAGATTTTTTATGATTATTGAGTTTGATTCATTCTTGACTGAGTTTTGTGAGGATTTAATGTGTTTAGAATGGTAGAAATCATCCTAATGCATGTAGAAAAGGTTTGGAAAAGTTGGTTTTGAACTTGGTGAAGAAACAAATAAGACACACATGTGCAAAATGGTGAAAAACGCATGAAAAACAAACAAAGAAGACGACTTGGTGCAAATCTAATCGATTCGGCAAGGTGAATCGATTCGGTATTTAGGAGAATCGATTCGGCCCTCCCAGTTTTGCCTATTTTTCCTATTTAAGGCTTGAAACTTTGTGTAAATGATTGGGTGACCTTTGGGGTCTTTTTAAATCATTATGAGGGACTTATAGGATTATAGTAGGACCTTGGTAAGGTCACATGGTAGTCTTATGGAGGAAGTTAAGGCTAGAATTATTTGGGCTTAAATGGGGATGTAATTAATTCGAGAGTATGAGAATAAAATTACGGGAAAGCATGAGTGAGTTATTGTATGGGCCAGTAGGGTAAGGAATACTTAGCTACTGAAATAAAATGAGGATTAACTAGGGCCCTTAGAGTAGAGAATCATACCCCATTAAATGCGATAGTGAGAATAATCGTAAATTGAATGTACGGTTAATATTCGAGTAATATATACTACGTACAAATGATGATAATTAGGTTGTGTGAGTACCGACTTAATATATATAGGTTGTGTGTGTACCTATCATATGATTGATGATATGTTAACATACCTACGCTACCTGCTATCACGTAGGTTCCCACGCAGTGGGCGATCCCACCTTTCCGATTCTGGGGAGGTCGGGATTTATGTCCCAGAACACAGAAATTAGGGCGGATCAATATGTGTCGTGTATTAGTGTGTCTGGCATGTCGTTTGGGTATATTAGGTATGTGTGTAGGCCAAAGACTTAGAACTATGTTCACCACCACTGCTTATTATTTGTTTTTGGGTTCGAGGAGATGCGTCGAACCATTTGTCCCTATTAAGTACGAGAGGTACTTGAATTGATAGCAGAGTATGCCCATGTTTCATGGTGGTCCTTTTGAGATACACCGTAATCATATATATACATATATATATACCGATGTGAGTATTTAACTTATATGTGACAACAGTTAGATTGTGGATATCGAAAGATTAAATTAAGTTGTGAAACTTAATTAATTGAATAATGAGAATGTAAATGAAATGATAATTTCAACTCTTATAACGTATGAGAAACATTAACTAATGGGTGAAGTACTATATGGGCGGTATGGAAACAGAGACGTGTTCATATTTAGAAATACTTAAGTCTAGTTTGCTTGGGTAGAATAGCTAAGTGGGTTAAGTAGAAACGTTAGGTGTGCACAATAGTTGAGAGGTGAGGAAACTCAAGAGAGTGTACATTAACCTAACATGTGTAATCAATAATTGATTTTAAATTGTGATAAATACTTGCTGAATATTTTTAACATGTTTTGGGTTATAACCCTTGCTATAAAATCTTTTCAAAACCCTTTTAGGTGTCTAGCCACAGGGATGCCAGACTTGATGATTCCTGACACAGACGGATAGTTGCAACGTTGGGAAGGCTTGCAGAGTTTTGATTAGATGCATCCATCATTTTATTCCTAGTGTAGGAGTTTATTCCAGTATTTCAGTTTGGGCGTGTTACCCCGGTTATACCTTATTCATTTAGTATTTCAGTTTCAAACTTGTATTGAAATTTTCTTATCAGTTGGATTTATTTTTTGGTTTGGGATTTTAGCCGATGGTTTATTCGGCAAGACTTTGTTTATTTATTTACTTATAAGGGTTGGACTCTAGTATTATGTGAATTGTGTAATTTAGTTTTTCGCATATTATTATTTGTCAGTTTAATATAAGATAAAATATGGCACTGACTTAATTAACTAATATGTGATTAGTAATTATTTTGGGTTCAACAGTGATACTAAGAATGAACCATTTTGTAAATCCTGTTTTAATTTAACAAAGGCCTGATCACCCTGTATTTAATTAGGTGGGATGTCGCAGATGGTATCAGAGCATCAGGTTCTAGTGTCCATAGTATCTGCATGACTTATTACAATTTTAGCATATCGTTATTTTGTCATATAGCCCTATTATTAGGACTATTTTTTTATCTTCACGTGTTTGAGATATCTTGCTTCTGCTATTAGATTTTGTATAAACTCTGTACTTATACAATTCGATCTATTTTCAGATGCCATTGAGGAGAGAGCGAGTAGCTAGGGCAACGGCCAGGGATGAGATGAGGGAGGCTCATTAAAAGACACAGCAGGTGCCTCAGCCACAACCACCACCAGAGATGGTCTCGGCGGTCGAGGTAGTATATATTGTGGCCCAGACGGTCAATACAGTGATGACAACTATGGTTGTACATTTCCCACAGTCCCAGCTGCAACATCGAGTGGCACCGACAATTCAAGCCTAGACAGGGCCATCTATTTAGCTGAGATCCAAAGAGACGTTTCAAGAGGGCCACCCTACTGAGTTTCAGGGTAGATCTTATGTGGGGGAGGCATGTCGGTGGAAAAAAATATTCAGCACCATTTGTGCATGGTGGAGTGTACTGAGACACGAAAATAGATGTTAGCAACTTTCAGACTGGCTGGAGCATCCTTGGAGTGGTGGAAGTTGGTGACCACCACTAAGGATAGAGATATGATGACCATTAACAAGTTCTGGGTGCGGTTCGATTGTAAATACTTTCTGCCTGCAGTCGACTCAGAGATGCGAAAGAAGTTTGGGGAAGTAGTATAGCGTGATCGCTCGGTAGCAGACTGCAAGGAGGAGTTCCCGTCTGGATAATTTTATGCCAGATGAGGTGAGTAATGAGGAGAGGAAGGAAGAAAGGTTTATGGATGGGTTGTCCTGGAAGATCAGGCATCACTTGATAGGTAACCCCCCCGTTGGTGACGTATACTGATGTCATCAATGCCTTTCTTGTATATTGTCAGGATCATCACTTCCATGTGAAGGGGAGCAAGAGAGGTGTGGAACCTAGCTAGCAGGGCAAGGCAAATGGGGGTGGTAGAAGATCGACACTGTAGCAGCAGACAGTCAGTTATCAGGGGAAGGATTCTCGATAGGGGAATAAAACCGAGAGATTTAGGCATAGAGGGTACTGACCAGAGGGGTAGGGTTATAGACACGGTCAGCAGGGCCCAAATCAGTAGCAGTTTCCTTAGGACCGTCAGGGCCAGGGGAACCAGAGGGAGGTCATCAGGGCCAGTAGGACCATAGATAGAGAGAGTTCCCAGTGAAGTGCTTCATCTGTGGTCAAAAGTGTTACAAGAGGAGAGATTACCCACAATATGGCAGGGCACAGAAGTAAGGTGCCCAATTGGGACAGCAGGCTCCTTTACCCCCTGCAGCACCAGTACCACCATCCCCTCAATATAAGTAGGGGCAAATGCACTACAAGCATGTGTATAATGTTCAGGACATACCGATGCCACATACACCTCAGGCGCCGCAACAGTAGACGGTATGTTTCTAATTCATGGGCTTGAGGATAGGATTATTTTTTATACTGGGGCATCGCATTCGTTTATTAAGACCAGATTTGCTAGCACTACCAGTTTAATTGAGACTGCTTGTAGTCTACTTATGTGTGTGGAGTCACCGATAAGTACTGGTTCACTGATACACTCGATTTGTAGAGGAGTCGATATCGTTATAAGGAGAGTGATCTTAGCGGCAGACCTTCTAGTGTTAGATATGGACGCGTATGATGTGATTATGGGTATGGATTGGTTGGTAGGATACATGGCGATGGTAGATTGTTATGAGATAACCATAGTGTTCTGCATCCCAAGATAGGAGATATTCTTTGTGGTGATGCCTCTTCTTGAGGGAGGGTCACGTACCCACTTATATTATATTGAGGATGAGACCTCAAAGGAGAAAGTGATTCCGTTAGACTTGATTCTAGTCATTAGGGACTTCGAGGATGTATTACAGGAGATACTAGGGTTACCACCCAATCAAAAGATCGATTTTATAATTGACCTAACACTGGATATAATACCGATTGCTCGAGAACCATATTATATGGCCCCTGCAAAGATGTGTGCATTAAGAGAGCAAATTCAGCAACTCTTAGGCCAGGGTTTCATTCGACGAAGTACATCATCCTGGGGTGCACCGATATTATTTGTAAAGAAGAGGGACGATTCGATTGTATGTGGACTTTAGGGAGATAAGCAAGGTTACGATACAGAATAAGTATACACTATCGAGGATTGATGACCTATTTGATCAGTTGAGAGGGGCAGCTTACTTCTCAAATATTAATTTGAGATCGGGTTATCACCAGCTACGTATTCGGGAGGAGGATGTTCCCAAGATCATTTTCCTGTTGCGGTACGGTTCATATGAGTTTCGGGTGATGCCGTTTGAGCTCACCAATGCGCCATCAATATTCATGGATCTCATGAACAGAGTATCCAGGGAGTTCTTAGACCAGTTCGTGATAGTGTTTATAGACAACATTCGGGTTTACTCTCGTATTGAGTAAGATCACGCAGAGCATTTACGTAGGGTCTTGCATACACTTTGGAACCATCAGTTGTATGTAAAATTTAGGAAGTGTAGATTTGGGCTACGGGAGGTGCAGTATCTCGGACACATCATATCTAAAAGGGGTATTGCAATTGATTCGAGTAAGGTATCAGCAAGGAGGGAGTGGGGATAACCCACGACACCGACAGATATTCGTAGCTTCTTGGGTTTGGACAGGTATTATCAACACCTCATTAAAGGATTTTCGAAGATTACGGGTCTATTGATGAACCTGACTCGCAAAGGGGTACCGTTTGTGTGTAGTGACCACTGTTACGGGCCTTCGATGAACTGAAGGATAAGTTGAAGTCATTGCCAATGATAGCATTATCTAGGAGTGGGGTGGAGTATCGGGTCTACACTGATTCATCCTTGTAGGGACTTAGGGGTGTATTGCAGCTGGAGGAGAGGTCCATAGTTTACGTGTCTCGAAAGCTTAAGCCCCATGATAAGAATTACCCCACCCACGACCTTGAGTTGGTAGTGGTAGTTTTTTCTCTCAAGATATGGAGGCATTATCTACTAGGAGAGAAGTTTACATTATTCATGGATCATCAGTTAATTCAGTATCTTTTCACACAGAAATATCTGAACATGAGATAGAGGCGGTGGCTAGAGTTCATGAAGGATTACTAGTTTGATATATTGTATCATTCTTATAAGGCTAACATGGTAGCAAATACGTTGAGCCGACGACCTACTGGAGAGTTAGAGGAGGTTTGGAAAAAGAATTGGAGCGAGCTTTGACATGATAATGAGGTCGTGAGAGCATGTATAGTTGTGTTATCTATCACTCCCGAGATTGTGATGTAGGTAGTGAAAGTGCATGCAGAGGATCATTTCTGTCAAGACAGGGTGCGACATTTATTATCTGAGGGTGTGGGGTCTTACTCGATCATCCTGGAGGGAGGTCTATGTTTTAATGGGATATTAGTTATGCATGAGGATGAGGATTCAAGGCATGCTGTGATGATTGAGTCCCATGGTTCGAGGTTTGTGGTACATCCCGAGAGGGATAGGATGTACCAGGATATGAGGAGATAGTACTTTTGGGCAGGAATGAAGAGAGACATAACAGAGTTTGTCTCAAGATGTGTTACTTATTAGATTGTGAAAGTTGACCATTAGAGACCTTCAGGGATGCTACAGCCATTGGATATTGCCGTGTAGGAGTGGGACAGTATCTCGATGCATTTTATTACAGGGCTGCCGACATCACAAAGGGGTCACGATTCAATTTGGGTAATAGTGGATCGGTTGACCAAGGTGGCCCACTTCTTGTCGGTCCTCAACGACTACGAGACGAGTCAGTACACGCAGTTGTTCATTGCTGAGATAGTTAATCTACATGGGGTGCCGATTAACATTGTATATAATAGAGATAACATCTTAATATCTCACTTCTGGCAGAGCTTCCAGGAGGCCATGGGTACATACTTGGGATTGAGTACCGCTTATCATCCACAGACAGACGGGCAGACTAAGTGGGTTAATTAGATGCTGGAGGACATATTGAGGTTGTGCATTCTGGATTTTGGGGGAGTATGGGAGCGATGCCTTCCATTGGTAGAGTTTGCATATAATAACTCTTAACAATTTACTATCGGTATGGCATCATTTGAAGTATTGTATGGGAGACCTTATCGTTCACCCACTTGCTGGTTAGAGATGGGGGATAACAAGTTATTGGGGTCAGAGATGATATAGGAGACGACTGTCAAGATTGAGCTAATTCAGGGTTGGATTCAAATTGCTCAGGATGGGTAGAAGAGTTATGGTGATGGTGACCGGAGGCATATGGAGTTAGAGGTTGGGGACCAAGTCCTAGTTCGTGTGTCTTCCATGAAGGGGATCATGATATTCGACAAGAAAGGGAAGTTAGGACCGAGATATGTGGGACTTTTCCCTATTATTGAGAGAGTGAGATCAGTGGCATATAGATTGGTTTTACCAGAGTATCTTCAGTGGATACACAATGTGTTCCATGTAGCGTCGCTAAAGAAGTATAGGAGGAGAAAGAGAGCTTTCTGGAACGTTCCACTTGAGGAGATTGATTTGCAACCAGACTTCTTGTATGAAGAGAGATCCATGGCTATTTTGGATCATAGTGAGCATAAGTTGCAGTCTAACGTGGTGCCACTAGTCAGAGTTCAGTGGGGACACCACAGTGTGGATGAGTTTACTTGGGAGCGAGAGGATGACATGCGAGAGGAGTATCCATAGTTGTTTACCGCATGTATGATCTAATTTCGGGGATAAAATTCCCTGAAAGGGGGGAAGTATGTAACACCCCGTATTTCTGTGCATTTTAATTTAATTCATTCGGTAATTAATTAGTTTTATTTTAAATTACGCGAGAGAAGTAATTTAATTAAATGGATTAATAATGCGCTTATTAAATATTAATTGAGAGTGAGATAACGATTAATATTATGAATTTCATTTATTATATGAATAGTAAATAACGTATGGAAATTATTACGCGTAATAGTGAGTGATATTGGCGTAATTAGATTTTATCTCAACCGGTAGTCGCGTGTTAACTAATTTGAGGTAGAGAAGGGATGATTATATAAAGTGTCTCGGATGATGATTTTGAGGTCACGAATAACTCCAAAAGGGTTGAAATATTCAAAATAGTATACCTGGGGGTGTCGATTGGGTCCCGGTACATTTTTAGGCTAAACCAACACCGTATAGGGGCGTTTTAGTCACTTGGGAGATGAGGGTTAGGAGACCTACAAATTTCTAACTCCTTTATCAGATGTTAGATAAGAGGGGTTAGGGTTAGAAGCTCAAAATACATCGGGAGTCCATTTGAGAACAAAAGGAGAGAATTCTTGGAGGTTTTGAAGAGTTCTTGAGAGGTTAAAGTGTTCTTGCACCACAATCAAGCTTGGAGTGAAGATTGGAAGAGGAGATCATCAATCCGTCATAACAACCACAAAATTAGACCCTACTAATCGAAGGCGAGTGGTTTATTTCAATTCAATATGAATTTATAATACCCATGTAACTAGGGTTTTAGTTATATTGATCAAATGAATATTCTTGGAAGAAATGAATAATTTTTATACATATTACGGGTACGGATTTCATATAGAATAGTTTAATATATAGAGAGGATTATAAATCATAATATATGTGATTATCACCACGGATTAAATCTGAGTTTTTGAATGAATATGTGGGAAGAACACAAAACTAGGGTTTTTGATGATTATTGAGTTTGATTCGTTCTTGAGTGAGTTTCATGAGGATTTAATGTGTTTAGAATGTTAGAAATCATCCTAGTGCATATAGAAAAGGTTTAGTAAGGTTGGTTTCAAATTTGGTGAAGAAACAAATAAGACACATATGTGAAAAATGGTGAAAAACGCATAAAAAAACAACAAAGAAGATGACTTGGTGCAAACCGAATCGATTCGAACCGAATCGATTCGGCAAGATGAATCTATTTGGTATTTGGGCAAATCAATTTAGCCCTTCCAGTTTTGCCTATTTAAGCCTTGAAACTCTGTGTAAATGATTGGTGGCCTTTGGGGTCTTTTTAATCATTATGAGGGACTTACAGGATTACAATAGGACCTTGATAAGGGCGTGTGTTAGTCTTATGGATGGAGTTAAGGGTAGAATTATTTGGGCTTAAATGGGGATGTATTTATTCGAGAGTATGAGAATAAAATTGAGGGAAAGCATGAGTGAGATATTGTATGTGCTAGTAGGGTAAGGACTACTTAGCTACTGTAATAAAATAAGGGTTAACTAGGGCCCTTAGAGTAGAGAATCATACTCCATTAAATGCGATAGTCAGAACAATCGTAAATTGAATGTACGGTGAATATTTGAGTGATATATACTGCATACAAATGATGATAATTAGGTTATGTGAGTATCTACTTAATATATATCGGTTGTGCGTGAACCTATTATATGATTAATGATATGTTAACATACCTATTCTACTTAATATCATGTAGGTTCCCGCGTAGTGGGCAATCCCATCTTGTCGATTCCAGAGAGGTCTGGATTTGTGCCCCATAATATAGAACTTAGGGCGGATCACTATGTGTTGTGTATTAGTTTGTCTGGCATGTCGTTTCGGTAAGTTAGGTATGTGTGTAGGCCAAAGGCTTAGAACTATGTTCTCCAACACTGCTTGTTATTTGATTTTGGGTTCGATGAGATGTGCTGAACCATTTTTCCCTATTTAGTATGAGAGGTACTTGGACTGATAGCAGAGTATGCCCATGTTTCACGGTGGTCCTTTTGAGAGACGTCGTAATGATATATATATATATATATATATTCAACTTATGTGTGACAGTAGACAGTTAGATAGTGGATATCTAAAGATTAAATTAAGTAGTGAAACTTAATTAATTGAATAATGAGAATGTAAGTTAAATGATAATTTCAACTCTTATAATGTATGAGAAACGTTAACAAACGGGTGAAGTACTATATGGGTGGTATGGGAACGGAGACATGTTCATATTCAGAAATATTTAAGTCTAGTTTTCTTGGGTAGAATAGCTAGGTGGGTTAAGTAGAAACATTAGATGTTCACAATAGTTGAGAGCTGAGGAAATTCAAGAGAGTGTACGTTAACCTGACAACAATAACTGATTTTAAATTTTGATAAATACTTGATTAATATTGTCAAAATGTTTTCGATTCTAACCCTTGCTATAAAATCCTTTCAAAACTCTTTTAGGTGTCCATCCAAAGGCATGCTAGACTTGATGATTCCTTACAGGGACGGATAGCTGCAGCGTTGTGGAGGCTTGCAGAGTTTTAATTAGATGCATCTAGCATTTCATTCCTAGTGTAGGAGTTTATTCCAGTATTTAAGTTTGGGCATATTGCCCCGGTTAGACCTTAGTCAATTAGTATTTCAGTTTCAGACTTGTATTCAGATTTTCTTATCAGTTGGATTTATTTTTTGGTTTTGGATTTTAGCCGATGGTTTATTCGGAAAGACTTTATTTATTTATTTACTTGAGATGGTTTGGACTCTAGTATTATGTGAATGTTATAATTTAGTTTTTCACAAAATATTATTTGTCTGTTTAAGATAATATAAAATTTGGCACCGGCTTAATTAACTAGTAGGTGATTAATAATTAATTTGTGTTCGACACTGATGCTAAGAATGAACCATTTTGTAAATCCTGTTTTAATTTAATAAAGGCTTGATCACCCGGTATTTAATTAGGTGGGGTGTCACGGATGGTATCAAAGCATCAGGTTCTAGTGTCCATAATATCTGCACGACTTATTACGATTTCAACATATCGTTATTTTTTTATATAGCATTATTGTTAGGACTGTTGTTTTTATCTTCACGTGTTTGAGATATCATGCTTCTGCAATTAGATTTTGTATAAACTGTGTACTTATACAATTCTATCTATTTTTAGATGCCACCGAGGAGAGAGCGAGCAGTTAGGGCAGCATCCAGGGATGAGGTGAGGGAGGCTTATTAGGAGCTACAGTAGGTGCCTTAGCACAACCACCACCAGAGATGATCTCAGCAATCCAGGTAGCATAGATTATGGCCCAGGCGGTCAATGCAGTCATAACAGCCCCATCCCCAGCTGCAACAGCCAGTGGCACTGATAATTCAAGCACAAACAGGTCCATCTACTTGGTCGAGAGTCAGAGAGACGTTTCATAAGGGCCACCTGCCCGAGTTTCAGGGTAGCATTGATGTGGGGGGAAAATAATATTTAGCGCCATCTGTGCATGGTGGAGTGTACTGAGACACGTAAATAGACATTAGCTACTGTTAGACTAGAGGGCGCAGCCTTACAGTCGTGGGAGTCGGTGACCACCACTAAGGAGAGAGATATGATGACCATTACCAAGTTTTTGGTGTGGTTCGATCGCAAATACTTTTCTCCTGCAGTCGAGTCATAGATGTGAAAGAAGTTTGGAGAAGTAGCACGGGGTGAACGCTCAGTAGCAGAGTACAAGGAGGAGTTCACCCGTCGGGATAATTTTGTGTCAAATGATGTGAGTAATGAGGAGAGGAATAAAGAAAGGTTTATGGATGGTTTGACCTGGAAGATCAGCCATCACTTGATAGGTAACCCCCCGTTGTTGACATATACTCATGTCGTCATTACCTCTCTTGTACATTGTCAGGATCATCGCTTCCATGTTAAGGGGAGCAAGAGCGGTGTGGAGCCTAGCCAGCAGGGCAAGGCAAATGGGGGTGGTACCAGCTCGACACTGCAGAAGTAGACAGTCGGTCATTAGGGGCCGTATTCTCAATAAGGGAATAATGCCGAGGTATTCAAGCACGGAGGGTAACGACTAGAGGGGTAGGGTTATAGATAGGGTTAGCAGGGCCCAAATTAGCAGCAGTTTCCTCAGGACCATTTGGGCCAAGGGAAACAAAGGGAGGCCATTAGGGCTAGTAGCATCAGGGCCAGTATGGCTATAGATAGAGAGTGTTCATGGGGAAGTGCTTCATCTATGGCCAGTAGGTTCACAAGAGGAGAGATTGCCCATACCAGGGTAGGGCATAGAAGCATGGTGCCCAGTTGGGACAGCAGGCTCCTTTACCCCCTACAGCACCAGCACCACTATCCCCTCATTATAAGTAGGGAAAAATGCACTAAGGGCATGTGTATAATGTTTGGGACATACCGATGCCACCTTCATCTCAGGCGCCGCAGCAGTAGACGATACGTTTCCAATTCATGAGCTTAAGGATAGGATTCTTTTTTATACTAGGGCATAACATTCGTTTATTAAGACCAGATTTTCTAGAGTTGCCAGTTTATTTGAGAACGCTTACAGTCTTTTTATGTGTGTGGAGTCACCGATAGGTAGTGGTTCACTGATACACTCGATTTATAGAGGAGTTGATATCGTTATAGGAGTGTTAGATATGAATGGGTATGATGTGATTATAGGTATGGATTGGTTGGTAGGATACAGGGCGATGGTAGACTATTATGGGAAAACCATAGTGTTCTCCATCCCAGGACATGAGATGTTCTTGGTGGTTATGCCTCTTCTTCAGGGAGGATCGCGTACCCACTTATATTATATTGAGGAGGAGACCTCAAAGGAGAAAGTGATTATGTTAGACTTGATTCAAGTCATCAGGGACTTCGAGGACGTGTTTCAGTAGATACTAGGGTTACCACCCAATCGAGAGATCGAGTTTATAATTGACCTAACACCGAGTATGAGATCGATTGCTCGAAAACAATATTTCATGGCCTCTGTAGAGATGTCCCAGTTGAGAGAGCAGATTCAGCAACTCTTGGGTCGGGGTTTCATTCGGCGGAGTACATCATCGTGGGGTGAACCGATATTATTTATGAAGAAGAGGGATGGTTCGCTTGTATGTGGACTACAGGGATCATAACAAGGTTACGATATGGAATAAGTATACACTATCGAGTATCGGTGACCTATTTGATCAAGTAAGAGGGGCGACTTACTTCTCAAATATTAATTTGAGATCGGGTTATCCCAGCTATGTATTCGGGAGGATTATGTTACCAACATCATTTTCCTGTCATGGTATGGGTCATACGAGTTTAGGGTGATGTCGTTTGGGCTCACCAATACACCATCAATGTTCCTGTATCTCATGAACAGAGTATTCAGGGATTTCTTGGACCAGTTCGTGACAGTGTTTATACACAACATCCGAGTTTACTCTCGTACTGAGGAAGAGCACACGGAGCATTTACATAGGGTCTTGCATACACTTCGGGACCATCAATTGTATACCAAATTTAGTAAGTGTGGATTTGGGCTGCGGGAGGTGCAGTTTCTCGGACAAATCATATCTGAAAGGGGTATTGCAGTTGATTCGAGTGAGGTATTGGCGCTGAAGGAGTGGGACAGCCCACGACACCGATGGAGATTCGCAGCTTCTTGGGTTGTCCGGGTATTATCGATGCTTCATTAAAGGATTTTTAAAGATTGCGGGTCCATTAACGAACCTAACTTGCAAAGGGGTACCGTTTGTGTGGAGTGACCACTGTCAGTGGGCCTTCAATGAACTGAAACATAAGTTGACGTCAGTGCCAGTGCTAGGCATTACCTAGGAGTGGGGTGGAGAGTCGGGTCTACACTGATGCATCCTTGCAGGGACTTAGGGGTGTCTTGCAGCACGAGGAGAGGGCCATAGTTTCTGTGTCTCGAAAGCTTAAGCCCCATGAGAAGAATTAACCCACCCACGAACTTATTCATTTAGTATTTCAGTTTCAAACTTATATTTAGATTTTCTTATCAGTTGGATTTATTTTTTGGTTTGGGATTTTATCCCATGGTTTATTCGGCAAGACGTTATTTATTTATTTACTTGAGATGGTTTGGACTCTAGTATTATGTGAATGTTGTAATTTAGTGTTCCGCATTTTATTATTTGTTTGTTTAATGTAAGATAAAATTTCGCACTGACTTAATTAACTAATATGTGATTAGTAATTAATTTGGTTTCGACAGTGATGCTAAGAATGAAACATTTTGTAAATCCTGTTTTAATTTAATAAAGGCCTTATCACCCGGTATTTAATTAGGCGGGGTATCACACATATGCATTCTTGTTGTAGTCTATGTCCGCCTCCACTGAACTAGAACTACAAATATTATAAAATATTCAAAATTTTAACAGTAATAGGATTGAACAATAAAATTTTCCTTAACTAGAGTTACAAATATATTACAAAATGTATTGAACATAATATATAAGCAAAGAGTTATGGTCTCAACGTGTTATCGTATCGAATGTTTCGTAATTACCAAATTCGTACTATTATCATAACATGTTCATAGGGTTAACCCGGTATTGACGAAAATCCAATGGGACTAAACTCATTAACTCATAATTTTGCATCATTTTATAGTGTCGATTGTATCATAATTACCAAATCCAAACCATTATAGTAACACGTTTATTGTGTTAACTCGATATTGACCAAAATCCAATGGGACCAAACTCATTAACTTATAATTTTGTGTTGTTTTATCGTGTTAGTTGTATCATAAATACCAATATCGAATCGTTATCTTAACAACTTTATCACGTTAACTCGATATTGACTCAAATCCAAGAGGAAGAAACCCACTAACTTATAATTTTGTGTTGTGTTATCATATCAGTTGTATTATATTTACCAAATCCATACCGTCATCTTAACAAGTTTATTTTTACCCGATATTGACTCAAAATCGATATACTAAACCCATTAACTTATAATTATTGTTCACTTGTATCATAATCACCAAACCCAAAACCATCATCTTAGCAAGTTTATACTGTTAACCTTATATTAACTTAAACCCGATCGGAATAAACCTATTAACTTATAATTTCATATTATGTTATCATGTCGGTTGTATCACAATTACCAAATTGGAACCGTTATCTTAACATGTTTATTGTGTTAACCCAATATTGACTCAAACAAAATAGGACATTAACTTATACTTTTGTATCATGTTATCGTGTCATGTATATAAATATCATCAAAATTTGTAAATCCAAATGGGGGAATGTGATTATTTCGTTTAGAAAATAAGTAATGATCAAACTTAGGGAATTAACCATAATGACAATTATTGAGAATTACAACTTGAAAATAAACTCTTTGATTCAAAAGAACCATGAATTTGAACAAAAATAAAAGGAAACCCTTATTGAACTAGAAGAGTCAAAGCAAAAAATTTCAAATGTTTTTAAAAAATTCCAACACTTTGAAACTCAAACCAAGACTTATGAAAAAATTGTTACTGGAAGCAAATTTAACTCTGGAGATAAGTCTGGCCTCGAATTTGGAGAAATAGTGCATAAAAGTAAGACCAAAGTTTCTCCTGAAAATGTTTCTTTTGTAAAACAAGGCCAAACTTCTCAAAATGTTCAAAAAGGTGAACCTAGTCTCAATATCTCTCAAACAACACCTAGTCAGTACAATCAACAGTTGAAACCAAACTGTCAAACCAAATATGTTTGTCCTTCTTCTAGAGACCAAAAGTAGAAACCTAAACCCAATAATGACTAAACTACTATACCCAATAGATCCAAGCCAATTTTCAAAGACTTTAATAGAAAGTCAAGTCATATACCCATTTGTATTGTTCCTACTGCGATATTTTTGGACATAATCTAGATAAATGTTTCCAGAAAAGGACATATACTCCTACCTACCAGAACTTTAACTATTCTAGGAAAACCATACATACTTATGTACTTCCTAGACAGGCCACAAACAATTCTAACTCTAAAAAGAAAAAGGGAGGGTCCAAGACTAAGAAAAAATCATTTAAAAAGACCCCTCAAACATTTTCTAAGTCTAAAGGCCCCAAAAATTTTAAAACCAGGACTATTTGGGTTAGAAAATATGATTTACTACCCCATCTCAAGTGTAACATTGTCATTTCTTTTTTAAAGGTACAAAGCACTTCAACTGGATGGTACTTAGACTCTGGACGATCTAAACATATGATCGATGATGAAACAAAATTGAAAAACAAGACAGACTTCCTTGGTGGTAGTGTCATGTTTGGAGATAGTGTTTCATCTTAGATCATAGGTAAGGGAACATTAAGTGAGCAAGGGCTTCTTGAACTAAATAATGTTTTATTAATTAAAGGTCTTAAAGCCAATCTCTTAAGTATCTTATAATTTTGTGATATTAATCACTCAGTTACCTTTTCTAAAAATGATTGTAAAATTATTGATGAAAAAGTCAATTGTATATTGACAGGAAACAGAACCTTGCTAAACCGTTACACAATAATTCCTAATTCTAAATCTTGCAAAATTGCCAGATTAGAGGATTCTGATCTTTGGCACAATAGATTGGGACACACAAATTATGATAACCTTAGAAGATTGAGTTCCCAAGAAATAGTTAGAGGCTTACCAAAAATCAAAAATTCTTTTAATCTTGTATGTGGACCATGTCAGGAAGGAAAAATAAGTAAATCCCCACATAATTAATTTAAAGATGTCCTTACAATTAAGCCCCTAAAACTTATCCACATGGACCTCATGGGTCCCTCCAGAACTTTTGGTTTCTGTGGAAACTCTTACATCCTAGTTATAGTGGACGACTATACGAGATCTACATGGGTAGCTTTTATGAATCACAAATTAGAAACCTTCAATGAATTCTTAAGAATCCTCTTGAAAATTGAGAATGAGAAGGATATCCAAGTGTGTCGAATTAGGAGTGATAGAGGTGGAGAGTTTAAGGACTCTGGAATTTCTGAGTATGGTACAGCTAATGGCTATAAACATGAGTTTAGCACTCCCAAAACCCTACAACAGAATGGTATAGCTGAACGTAAGAATATGACCTTACAAGAAATGGCTATAGGGTTATGTTATATGCTAAAAATATCCCTCGATACTTTTGGGTAGAAGCTGTCCAAATCGCGTGTCACATTGTGAATCTTATCTACCTCAGGAAAAATTCCAAAGAAACATCTTATGAGTTATGGTTCCACAAAAGGCCTAATCTAAAATATTTTAAAACCTTTGGTAGTATCTGCTATATCTGCAAAAATAGAGAGCATCTTTCAAAATTTGATACCCAAGGAGAAAAGGGAATTTTTCTTGGCTATTCCCAAAATAGTAGGGCTTTACGTGTTTTTAATAAGAGAACCAAAACTATTATGGAATCAATTAATGTCATTATGGATGACACAAGTGTTAGGAGTAGTGACAGTCAACCAATAATTTTGATGAGGACAATCCTGTTTTAACCCCTGATCCTCAAGATAATACCGATTCATTGCCACCTGAGGATCCTTTTATACCCACCTGGGTTTCTAAAGATCATTCCATTGAAACCATTGTCGGTAATCCTTCAGAACCAGTTCGAACTAGATCCTAACTTCGTTAAGTGGCACAATATTCTTATTTTGTTTCTCTTTAGGAACCTAAAAACATTAATGATTCCTTAATGACTCATTTTAGATAAATGTTATGCAAGAAGAGCTAATCCAATTTAAGAGTCATGATGTTTGGAATCTGGTTCCTAGACCTAAAGATTCGAAGGTTATTGGCACAAGATGGATTTTTAAAAACAAAACTAATGAAAATGGGGAGGTCATTAGAAATAAAGCTAGGTTGGTTGCACAAGTCTACTCTCAGATTAAGGGAATTGATTTTGATGAAACCTTTGCACCCGTTACTCATCTAGAATCAGTTCGACTCCTTCTAGATATTTCGTCTCATATGCAGTTTAAATTATTCCAAATGGATGTTAAATCTTCTTTTTTAAATGAAATTTTGTTTGAAGAAGTTTACGTAGAACAACCTAAAGGATTTGTTGATCCTGTACACCCGGACCATGTCTTTAAGATTAATAAAGCTTTATACGGTTTGAAACAAGCTCCTAGAGCTTGGTATGAGAGATTGTCGACCTTCTTAGTGTCTCACAATTTTGTCCGCGGCGGAAATGATCAAACATTATTTGTTAGAAAGGAAAATCAACATGTTTTAATCACTCAAGTATATATGGACGATATTATGTGCGATTCCACCTGTCCTAAACAAGTTGAGAATTTTTCTAATATCATGCATACCAAATTTCAAATGTCTTTAATGAGTGAACTATAATATTTTTTGGGTTTACAAGTAAAATAATGCAGTGATGGTCTTTTTATTTAACAATCCAAGTATGCTGCTGGCTTAGTTAAAAAATTCGGCTTAGAAAATGCTAAACCTTCTAGAACCCCCATGAGTACTTCATCTAAACTATCTAAGGATAGTGATGGAGAAAATGTGGATCCCACTCTTTATAGAAGTATGATAGGGAGTTTATTGTATCTTACCGCATCTCGACCTGATATATCTTTTGTCGTGTGTATCTGTTCTAGATATCAAAGTAATCCTAAAGAGTCTCACCTATTAAGTGTAAAAAGGGTTATTAAATATGTTAAGGTTACTCTACAATTTGGTATTTGGTACACAAAGGATACAACTAGTTCTATTGTTGGATATACCGATGTTGATTGGGCTGGTTATTTTGATGACAGTAAGAGAACTATTGGTGCTTGCTACTATGTAGGCAATAATCTTGTTGGTTGGTCGTGTAAGAAACAGAATTGCATTTCATTATCTAGTGCAAAATCAGAATATATAACTGATGGTAGTTGTTGTGCTAAATTACTATGGATTAGACAAATGCTTAGTGATTATAGTGTCACACAAAAATAATTAACCATGTTTTGTGATAATCAAAGTGCTATTAATATTTCCAAAAATCATGTTTTGCACTCACGAACTAAGCATATTAAGATTAGACATCACTTTATCCGTGACCTTATCGAATCCAAAGACCTCATTATTGAACATCTGAACACTCAAAAACAGCTCGCGGATCTCTTTACAAAACCATTAGATAACATTCGTTTTGAGTATTTACGTACTTCTTTAGGCATGATAACTCTCAATTAATCTCAATGTTATTTTGATTTACACCTCTTGTATATTTGAGAAAAAATGGGGGAGAAGATCTTGAGTATTGCTTAGCATTTTTACTATCTATTCCTATTCTAACTCAAATAATATGCCAAATATAGTGTTTATCTTATTAGAGGCATTTCAGACCAGTTGTACATCTTGTTTATACTTTGTAGGGTATTGGTCTGTATGTAGTTGAGTAATGTATTTTTTACCTTATTTTCGGTTCTATGATGGGAAAGGGTAGTTAGAATTTTTGTATAGGACCTATAGGATTTCTTTTTTTTTTACCCAAGAGTCTTGAATACTCAAGGGAGTTTTGTCTCTAATATCCAAAGGGGGAGATTGAGAACACACTATATATTGACATACTTGAGTCTGTATATATAGGAGTTCCAACTAGTTTGGATATATAGACAAAATAGGTTAGTATAGCTTGAGAACTCCATCTCCTCTACTGAAGAAATCCAAGTCTAGGAGAATATTCAAAGGGAAGTTAATTCTAACTCTAAAACCACAAATAGGACACTTGCACTGCATCCTACATATTACCTATGTGCTTAAATGGTTTATCAACACTTGAAATCATTTTTAAATCAATTTATTTCCAAATAAATCATTTTATATAAATTTAAACAATTTTTAAATGATTTTTAGATTAAGTAAAAACTCATTTTAAAAGCTTTGTGGGTTAAAATGGAATTTCAAAAAATTATTTTCTTTGTTGTTTGTTTGGCTGGGTAGAATCCGAATGCGTTAGAGAGTTGGAGGCATGCCTTGTAATTAGTGTCAACACGCATTTTATATCCCATCTGGTGCATACATGTGTTAGCTTCCCAACGATGTGATTTGTGTTTTCTCTTAGACACAAAATGCTTATCCCATCTCATCCTTTGGATCAACTTCATCAACGCTCTGCATGCGTTTAGAGTCAATATGTGTGACCTAAGCCTTAACCAATCAGTGTTAGTTTAAACCACTTCTTGTGATGAACCATTGGATCAAAGTCAATCCATTTAGACTTGATCTCAACCGTAGGATTGATGCTGATGTTTTCGATCCTTCTTCACTCAGTATAAAAGGAGACCAAGCCTCAGCATTTTAAGACTTTTGCCAATTCATTAAACTAGAGAGAAGAGAGAAGAGAGAGAAGGAAGAAGAGAGAAAAGAGAGAGAGAGAGAGAGAGAGAGAGAGAGAGAGAGAGAGAGAGAGAGAGAGAGAGAGAGAGAGAGAGAACCCTAGTTTCTTCATAGATCCAAACCTTTATGAGATTTCTCTCTAACCAAACACCAAAACCTAAAATTCCCATACATGAGAAAACCCACCTTTTGAGAGTTAGATCTTATGGGGTTTCTGTGTTGTTGGTTTTGTGTTCTTCGTTTGAAGACCTATTCAAATACGATTGATTCTCTCAGAACTCATCTCTAAGGAAGATTTAAGTTTCATTATTGAAACTGAGTCTCTAAAAGAGAAGATCTCACGTATATTTTATGTTTTCTTTTAGATCTTATATCTTAGATCTAATTTGTTTCAACTAGTTTTTGAAATAAAAATTTTAGTTTCAAAAATAATTTTTAGACCTAGTGAGTTGTGTATGTTTCCAAGTTTTATTTCATATTTTATGAAATACTGGTGTACAAAAATAATAGGAACACATACGAACTCATGCTAAAGTTTTAAAAGCGTTCAGATTTGAAAAATAAAGTTTTATATCAAAACTTATTGAACCAGTTATTGCATGTTAAGTCTGAATCTGATTTGTTAAAGTAGACTTCTACTCTAGTTGGATCTGTAATTGGAGGTTTACAATTTCAAAAATATTTTCAAAACTCAAAAATTGTGAAAGACCTTGAACCGTCTTCCGAGCAAGGTTTCCTTGAGATATGTAGTTATATAAAAGATCAAGAAGTATTTGCTTGAGAAATCAAGATTCAGAAATAATTTTCATATTATAACTCTTTGTAATTTGTTAGTAAAGTTTGTATAAATCTTGAGAGGGTGAGTTTCATGTTTGCATGTAGTAGCACATCACACGAACACTTAGACACTGTGGTTCTGTTTAAGAATCTTGTATTTAAAAGAGTTGTTGGAAACTTAATTCAAAGAGAAGGAAATCAAGGAAAAGACAAAGAAGCAGCAAGAAAGGATCAAGTTCCAAGTCAGAATACCTTTGGAGTGGAGAACCTCATGTAGGTACATTCTTTACTTAGGTTAGGATCTTTGTGGTTTGCTTAAGTGTTTTAACCTTATTTTTATTCTAATGGATTTTTTGCTTTGTGTCGTAGAGGGCACCGTGGACTTATTTAAGGGTTTTATCACGTTAAAAATTCATGTGTCTATTTCTGTGAATGTTCTTAATTGTTATTGTGATTGGGATTGCATGGTAAATATAGTAGATGTTTATTGAAAATTAAACTTAAGGTAATCAACTATCGAATTTATTCCATACATTCAGAAACAGATTTTTCAACACATCTTGTGTTTTTCGAAAAGAGTTTTGCCCAAAAAGTTTGTTCCGAGTTTACTCAACTTATAACTATTTGTTATTAATCTAGTGAACAAAAGGCCTTTAGTATTAAGGCTATTTTTTAGTATGTGTGTGTGTGTGTGTGTGTGTGTGAAATAATCAGTTAAAACATGCAAACTTACAGTGACAGAAATGGAGAATTAAACAATTGAGGCAAGTGTTCAACATTTTGTCCTTAAGATGAGATTTGTCCTATAATGGTGCTTTACAGACTCAATGGAAATCGTCTCCAGGATACAACAACCAACACTTACAATAGTAGAACTCCAAATTGGAAGTAACATGTGAATGAATCATGTAAGAACTCTCTTTGGTATGAACACAAAAAATGAAGACTAACTTAAAAAAATAATGCATGAAAAAGCAACATAAAACCAAAATACAAGCCACCAATTTCTACTAAAATAAATGGCGATTAAAAATAGTTAAAATTGTTCATAACTTCCATAACAGTTGAACAAAACAAACTGTAAGAACGAAATAAAACTGGGCCAGAAATAAATAAAATACACATAATAAATTGGAGTCAGGAAAAAATAAAAGGCTCAATAAACTTGGCCCAAAAAGTTAATAATTAGGCAAAGACAAATACCAAAGACCATGAACTATGCCCATACCCATGCACATGCCAAACCAACCAGACTGGATCGTGTCGGGGAAGGCGGGCGATAATGGAGTGCGCATGTGGACTTGAGAGTCAATCCAAGCCCATGTAGTTACTCCCTGCTTAAAAGAGTGGGGATACCCTAAGGGCACCAGGCCCAAAAGCCAAAATAGGTTATAAAATCCTACACCCATTTCTCATATTTTATCTATGTGGGACCTTTTCTTTTCACAACGCACTTCAACCAAATTTCATGTTCCAAGAGGGTACTTCGAACAATAATTTCTCATTAAATAATTTATGGTTTTACACACGTGGGGATACCACGTTATACTCCTCACAAAGAACATATTACCACTTCGAATAGTCTCTAAAGATGTTTGGGTCCTATATTAAATTGACCCCAAATTTGACCAAGTTAATGTTTTATCAACCCATTACAAAACACCATAAATTCCAACAATCCCCCATATCAATGAAAATTATTTGGATCAACATTAAAAGACTATGTAGACATATAGAGAGTTTTAATGGCAAATTCCTTCATCAACTTAGATAGCTTTTGGCCTTAAATATTCTCTTGTAAAAGAATACTGGATTTACTTACTAATCAGTTAACGCGATGTCATGAATTATTCAGTTTTTTATTCAAATTAAGATAGTAGACTTCACACAGTAATTCTTCGAAAAATGGTGGTTCTTTTGGTTGTGTTCATTTTGGCCATGAACAAATCCTAGTTTCATGAGTGCTTTAGATAATTTTAGCCTTTAAAGCTCTCATAGAAGAGTACCCTTCACACTAATATAGGTGAATTCCCATTAAGAGTATCCTACAATACCCCATTTTGATTTCCAAGATATAAGAGTCATTAAAAGTTATGCTTTCCTAGCTTACTTGGTAGGCATCACTATTTTTTCATAGGATTATGTATGAGTTTACTAACTCATGAGTGCTCACTTTAAAGAGTTGGTTAAGATTTCTTTGTCTCTTTGAACCTAGATCTTGGGATATCTAGGAAGCTAGGTAGGGTTTCCATCAAGACAAACATTTATTTTATAGATTTTAATCCCATTCCCCTCGATAAATGATATATTTTCTCTACATTCAAACCTTTTGTTAACGGATCCGCTATATTATCCTTAAACTTAATATAATCAATGGATATAATTTATGTAGAGAGCAGTAGTTTAACAATATTATGTCTTTGATGTATATGTTGAGACGTACCATTATGCATATCACTCTGCGCTCTACCAATTGTTGATTGACTATCATAATGTATGCAAATTGCAAATCAGGTTTGGGCCACATTGGAATATCCCCTAAAAAGTTTCAAAGTCATTTTTCTTTTTCTCCAGCTTTATCCAAAGTTATTAATTCATATTACATGGTGAATCTAGCAATACAAGTCCTTTATGAGGATTTTCAAGGTACCACGACACTACCAAGTCTAAACACTTAACCACTTACGAATTTATAATCATTCAAATTAAATATCTAATTAGTATCATTGTATCCTTTAAGTACAACTGAATATCTTGTGTAGTGTAATCCATGATTAATGGTATATCTTAGATATCTAAGAACCCTTGTTATGGCTTTCTAATGGACTTATCCTCAATTGCTTGTATACCTACTCAATTTAATTACAGAGTAAGTAATAGCTGGGCTAGTGCAGTTCATGACATACATTAAACTCCAATGATATGAGAATACTCTAATTGACATAGACCATTCCCGTTATTTTTACATAAATGAAGATTTCGATCAATAGGTGTTTTAGGTATGCCATAACTACCTCTATCTAACTTATCAAGTCTCTTCTCAATATAATGAGATTCAGACAATACAAGTCCATTCGATGATTTAAAAATTATAATTCCTAATATAACATCCGTAATACCTATATCTTTCATATCAAATTTATTGGACAAAATTTTCTTAGTAGATTTAATGATATGCTTATTACTTACAATAATGAGCATATCATGTACAAAGAGACAAATAATTAAACAACCACTTTGATATTTTTTAATGTAAATATATATATCACATTCATTTATTTTAAATATATTTGGCATCATTACATTGTCAAATTTCTCATACCACTGTTTAGGTTCTTGCTTTAATCCATAGAGGGATTTAATAAGTCTACACATTTTTCTTTCATATCCCGCAACTTCGAACCCTTTCGGTTACTCCATGTATATATCTTAATTTAATTACCCATTTAAGAAGGCAGTTTTTACATCCCTTTGACGTATCCTGAGGCTATGAAATGCTACTATATCTATTGACATTAGAGTGGATATAATTCTCGTAACTGGAGAGTAAGTACTAAAATAATCCAGTCATTCGTTTTGCTTATAGCCTTTGACCACAATTCTTGCTTTGTATTTTTCAATTGATCTGTCCACCTTTAGTTTTATCTTAAATATCCACTTGCATCTAATAGGTTTATTACCTAGTGAGAGGTCCAACAATTCCCAACTATGATTTTGTATGATGGATTTAATTTAACTATTAACAACCTCTTACCAGAAAGTATCTTCTGGAGTGTTCATCGTTTATTCAAAACAACTAGGCTCTATGGACCAAAAGACTTCAAATTAGTTTTCCTCTTACCATGTGTAGGTTCGAAGTCATCATCTTTCTCAATAGATTCTCTATCGACATTCTCTTAATGACTACTAGAGGAAGTGTTATAAGTTCTTTTATAAGAACTTGATTATTAGGGGATATATCTTTAAAGAAATAAGAATTTTTTTATTCAATAATAGTGTTCACATGTATATCAGGAATCTTAGGTTTGTGTGCAGGAATCGGTATGAACTATTATTATTTTTTTAACCAATGAAGGCACAATAAGCAATTTTGGTCCTATTTTAATCCTTTTGGGATTAGGAACCGTCACTTTTGCAAGATACCCCCATACTTTGAGGTATTTGTAAGAATGTCTTTGAGCTTTTCACAATTGAAATGGTGTCTTGCTTGTTTTCTTATGAGGCATTTTATTCAGAAGATAATTTGGAGAAGGCAAAGCTCCCCCCCAAAAATTCTTAACTTATCAACATAGCATTCATCATCTCTTTTAGAGTTATATTTTTACGTTCAACAATGTTGTTAGAGTTAGGTGAGTAAGTAGCGATAGTTTAATGAATAATTATATGCTTCGAATAACTTTTTTTAAAAGGGGAATCATATTAACAACCTCTACCGCTTTAAGAAAAATTAATATTTTTGATAAGTTGTTTCTTAACTTTTGTTTTATAATGTTCGAAGACATTCACAGCCTTATCCTTGCTTCGAAGAAAATAAACATAACATTATGTTGTACAATTATTAATAAACGTAATATAATTTTCTTCCCACCTCTTGTTTGTACAAATTTCAAGTCACAAATATAACTATGAATTAATTCAAGAGGGTTAAAACTTATTTCAATTGATTGAAAAAGAGTTATAGTTAATTTCGATTACACACATGTTTCACATTTGTAACTTGAGTCAGTACTAAATTTAGGTATTAATTCTAAGTTAAATAATCTTTGAATAGTATTATAATTAGCATGACCTAATCTATCATGACACCCATTACAAGACTCAAGTATATAAGTAGAAGATACATTATTATTATTATTATTATTATTATTATTATTATTATTATTATTATTATTATTATTATTATTATTATTATTATTATAATAATAATAATAATAATAATAATAATAATAATAATAATAATAATAATAATAATAATAATAATAATAATAATAATAATAATAATAATAATAATAATAATAATAATAATAATAATAATAATAATAGTCATTACATCCATTACAGAGTTTGAAGAGCCCATCGCTCAAATATCATTTCCCCATATACATACAACTTTTAATGAGTAAAAATTAATCAGATTCGAACACTAGTTTAAATCCCTTCTTACTAAGAAACGATCCAGAGACTAAGTTCTTTCGAATGTCTAGGACATGAAGCGCGTCATTAAGAGTGAGTTCCTTTTGAAGTAATTTTGAGTACAACTTTTCCTTTCCCTTCAACCATCGAATTAGAAGATTTTCCCATGAAAAATTTATCTTTATTATCAGAGTTTTGGTTGGAAGTAAACATGTTCTTTTTAGAATATATATGGCCTGTGGCCCTAGTGTCCACCCACCATTCTCTAGTATTTCCCACCATATTGACTTCAGAAACCACGATCGAAAGTCCCAAATCAGTAATATCGTCTGAAAGGTTCTCAATCTCTGTGACATTGGCTAGTGCTAGTTTTTATTTTTTTCCCTTGAGTTTTGTGCTTAAGAAAATCTCTAGCCCAAGGTCATTGCTTCTCACATATAAAGTATTTGCCATCGAACTTTTTAAAGTCCCTCCTTTTGATCCATTAATAGGACACATTGGTTCACACGCTTTCTTTTCTTGTTCTTGCTAATTTTCCCATTCTTCCACAGCATGTGCTTTGGATTCTATAGGATTTTCAATTTTCTTCTTGGATGCACAATTATCCTGTTCAATCATCAATCGCACAATCAATTCATTGAGCCCCATTTCTTTCTGTTTATATTTCAAATATTTTTTAAAATTTTTACAAGATGGTGGAAAATTTTCAATCATTGCCACCACTTAGAATGATTCACTCAACTCCATTTTTTTAGGAAAAATTGATGATAAATCAAATAGATATTTTGAATTTTATTCATAACAATCTTTGAATCAACCATTTCAAAATCTAAGAATCTTCTGACAATAAATTTATTTATTCCGACATATTTCATTTTGTATTTTTTGTCTGAAGACTTCATACCTCTTTAGCTGTTTTAAGAGAGTTCTACACAATATATAACCTGTTTCCAGATTGTTGGAGATATATGACACACCCTAATCCAGTTACTTATAATTAAGTTTGAAAGTGAAAGTGAGTCAAATCATAATTACCTTAACCAAACCATAAACATAAGTATCTTTATTCAATTATTAACATGAATCAATAAAACTAAAAGTCTTTCACAATTTTAAGGTAATTATGCTTATTCTAACTTACTGAAAAGATAAGGAGGCTTAAATTACCCCATTTACGTTTGACCAAATCATGGTTTTATGCATCCCTTGCTAACCCCACCAAACTCCTAGAGTTGGCAGTGATGTCACAATACATGAAAAACATAAATATAGGAACCATGAGCATAATAGCTCAGCAAATGCATCACTACTACACTATTGCATAAAATTAAATGCAATAAATCACATCCCTGTGATGATATATGCATACTTATCCGGTCCATTTAGAAAGAATTACCAATTATATACTTATCCAGCTCATTCATAAAGATGATCAATTATATACTTATCCGGATCATTCATAAAGAATAACTAATTATATACTTATCCGACTCATTCATAAAGAATAACCAATTATATACTTATCCGACTCATTCATAAAGAATGACCAATTATATATTTATCCATCTCAATCTTAAAGATGATCAATTATATACTTATTCGGATCATTCATAAAGAATGACTAATTATATACTTATCTATCTCATTCATAAAGAATGACCAATTATATACTTAACCGGCTCATTCGTAAAGAATGACCAACAAATTCGAATCATGATTCACATATCCTGTCTGCAATAGACAATTCTCGACCATTCCTGGTCGAGTAGTAACCCTTAGTCTTTAATGGACAAATCTCCCCCATTCCGGATCGGGGAGTAACCTCCCATTTTAGTAAACCGAAATGAACAAATTCATATTCAATATTATTCTGATCATATCTGTAACCATGTATAATACATCTTACCAGTGATTGATATTTAGATCATACCCATAACCATCTGTAATACATCTTACCCGTGAGTGATATTCAAATCATCTCCATAGCCATGTATAATACCTCTTTTCCCAGTGAGTACACTCACCTTGGCCACTTTATGTGTTTTCCCTTGCCTTTGTCTTTATCTGTAACTTATTCAACCGGTTCTTCTTACCTTTCACATATAAAGTCTTAAAATATTAGTATCATCATAAGGATATTAACAATCCAAAGAATAAATTAACCTTAACCGAATTCATAAGCATCAAATCATCCCATTCTAATCATTTATCATAAATGAAGTCTCATCCAATTTCATGTTAAAATATTTAACATATCTAATCCATAGCCCAAGAATACTTTAATTTCTTCTTGGTAATCCGATTCTTATCATATTAGGTTCCCAATATAAAATACAACACATAATTTCAAGTTTCCTAGATCAAGATGTGTCCATTTCTTTATTACAAATCAAATCTGCCCTATAGACTCTTTTATCGTTCAATCAACTTCGAAGAATTTTCATAATTTTTATGCATTATAACTTTATTTGATAGTTAACCCAACATCCATAAACATATTGAACAATACAAAATTAAAGTTTCATAATTTTTAAGGTTCATTTTCTATGTCAAGCAAAACATCGAACACCGAGTGTGCAAACTTACACCTTTGAGGCAGATTTTATATATGAACTTCAAACTATCACCAAAGATTCATTTCTTGGTATTTTCACATAATATTCGAATATAGTATACATATATGAGTCTATTTTTATATTCAACTAGAATTATTCAATTTTAAAAAAATATACAAAAATTTATAGGAGTTTGAATACACAGGGTTTCCAATCGAATGAATATATATGATTTACACGTTTAACTTTGCTTAAACCCGCATCTATCCATACATATAGCTCAAAACATGGAAGTTTAGTAAACAAATGATTATTTATATCATTTTAAATCAATAATTCCAACAATATAACAAGATTTATAGGTAGAATTACCTTAGGGATGTTTTCATAATTTCCTATGGATTTTTCTCCAATTTTTCCTCACATTTCTCTTCTTAACCTCCCTTTTCTCTCTCTCCAGGCCAAAATCTCTAATGGCTGAGTTTGGCTGAAGAAGGAGGTCATTTAAAGGGTCTTAAGTCAGCCAAGCTCCCCCACCCCCTCCAACTAATGAAATTCATCCATTTGTTATACATATAAGACAAAATACCACTTAACGAATCGACAGATTTGCCCCTGCTTCGTTATTCCAGCATAACTTCTTGCTCGGACCTATGTTTTACACACCGTTTGTTGTGTTACAAAATTAACTCATATATATACAATTATCTAGTTTTCACCTCAAGTTATTTATTATATTATAGTGGATAAAACTAGTCCCGAACTCGAACATTCCTACCGAAGACTTCACAAATTTGTGTTTGTGACTAATTCAATATTTCATAAGTTATGAAGGTAGGATTATACTAAACACAATAAATTAACATTATATATTCTAATAACACATTATCCCCATCCCATACGGTAATCATGATTTAAACATGGCTTATCATAATCATATCCGGGTCATCACAACCTCCCCCCCTTGGAAAATTTCGTCACCGAAATTTAAGAGGAATTTCACTTACCAACCAATTGGGAATACTATTTACTCATGCACGACAAATCTTTTCTAATATCATCTCCATTTTATTTATCACTTACAAGTAAGAATAATCATCTAATGGTTTCTTATAAATGGAAGTCAATTCCCAACTCATATATTACTTCATACCTTCATTCCTATGGTCCGTCCTTATTATCGTGTAATATTTCAAATAATAAATATTCTATTATAAGACTAAGTTCTTATATTTCCTTTCTCCAACTTCCATTCAATATTTTAATTCATAAATATCATATTACAAGACTAGCTTATTATATTCCATCTTCTTGTCTTCCCTTCAACACCAAATACATGTGTTTGACCCTAACTACTATCCATATCATTTCTGATGTTTAAGAGTATGTTAAATCTCTAACTTATAATTTCTTAATTTAAATATAGCCCCATTACTATTCATATATCGAAACTTAACAATCATTCACTCAATGTTTATTTTTAACCAAGATTTCATATTCACCTTTACATATATTATGCAATCATGCACTACGAACTCAATCTAACTTCTCACTATATTCCCTTTTTCAGTGTCATTTGATTGTTCTTTAACTAAACATACAATGACCTTAATAAGTCATTTATCCAACACAGTAACTTTACAATCATAATCTTACCCCGATCCTTATTAACATTATTAATACACTCACCTTACCAGTTTGGTAACATGGATGTTAAACATAACATCACCACTGGAAACTTTAACCACACATTCCAACCCCATAATACTTATCTTAACTATTATATGTCGTGTTTCTTTCAAAAAACTTGAAAAAATACCTTAATGTATCACATTATGGTATCTCACATAACATCTTATCCTTACACATACTTCTTGGTGACTCCGTATAATGTCAATCATATTCATTATATTCCATACTCTTAATGATAACATGTACTTACAATGACAAATACAACTCAATATCCACCCAAACCAGTTGTCAAGATTCTAACCCGATTAGCATTTTTCCCATACTCATACACAACACATACTCTAAAAAGGGCTCCCCGATATTTTTAAACTCCCAACTCTTTAACACCTTGTCTCAACTTTATTATTTATATTAGCATTTTAAAACATTACAAGGGTAATATCCACTACATATACTCATACTATTCAATAAGTACATCTCAACTCTTATTACTATTTTCTTTACTTATCATAATTCAATATGAACCCATATTCGGATCAATTATTATATATTGACTAGTAATTGAATTTCAGACCATTTCACATATTAAAATTAAACTTATACAACTATTAACACTCACTTCACCTTTACCACCATGTGAATCTTCATTTTATTCACACTCTAACAATTTACTACCTCATCCTTTAATGGAATATGGGTTCCCGTACCTCACTCTCCCACATAAATTAGCACACACCAAACCATGGTTTAATAGGTAACACAACTCAACTCTACATATTCAAGTATAAGAAGAGATTACTTCCAATACTTCACAATTTCGGTATACCACATTTTGTCTTTAAATTTTTTCCTTCAATGACATGTTTGTCGAAACCACAAAAAAAACAATGCAATGGTTCAAATTAAAATACTTGTATTCGATCTCATCCCTGAATAAATCGTAACATCTCATTCCCTTTCCTGCAAGATCCTTATATTTCATATCCCATACAACAATATATATGTATAACTAACAGATGTTAGTCAATAAAGCCAATTTTCTTATAACTCAAAACAATTTCTACTGCCACTTCCAAATCTAGGCGCTCCTCACCCCAGAACCTCTAAAACCTAGGCTCTGAAACCAAAATTGACACACCCCAACCCAGTTACTTATAATTAAGTTTGAAAGTGAAAGTGAGTCAAATCATAATTACTTTAACCAAACCATAAATACAAGTATATTTATTCAATTATTAACATGAATCAATAAAACTAAAAGCCTTTCCCAATTTTAAGGTATATGCTTATTCTAACTTACTGTAAGATAAGTAGGCTTAAATTACCCCATTTACATTTGACCAAATCATGATTTTATGCATCACTTGCTAACCCCACCGAACTCCTAGATGTGGCAGTGATATCACAATACCATGAGCAAAATAACTCAGCAAATGCATCACTACTACACTATTGCATGAAATTAAATGCAATAAATCACATCCCCGTGATGATATATGCATACTTATCCGTTCCATTCATAAAGAATTACGAATTAAATACTTATCCATCTCTTTCATAAATATGATCAATTATATACGTATCCGGCTCATTCATAAATAATGACCAATTATATACTTATCCGGCTCATTCATAAACAATGAATAATTATATACTTATCCGGCTCATGCTTAAAGATGATCAATTATATACTTATCCGGATCATTCATAAAGAATAAACAATTATATACTTATCCAGCTCATTCATAAAGAATGACCAATTATATACTTATCCGGCTCATCAATAAAGAATAACCAATTATATACTTATCCGGCTCATTCATAAAGAATGACCAACTTATCCGAATCATGATTCACATATCCTGTATGCAATAGACAATTATCCTTCATTCCTGTTCGAAGAGTTACCCCTAGTCTTTAATAGACAAATCTCCCCCATTCCGGATCGGGGAGTAACCTCCTATTTTGGTAAATCGAAATGAACAAATTCATATTCAATATTATTCTGATCATATCCGTAACCATGTATAATACATCTTACCAGTGATTGATATTAATATAATACCCATAACCATGTGTAATACATCTCCCCGGAAGTGATATTTAAATCATCTCCATTGCCATGTATAATACCTTTTTTTCCAGTGAGTACACTCACCTTGGTTACTTCATGTGTCTTCCCTTGCCTTTGTCTAGCACTTGGTCAACCGGTTCTTCTTCCCTTTCACATATAACGTCTTAAAATATTAGTATCATCATAAGGATATTAATAATCCAAAGAATAACTTAACATTAGCCGAATTCATAAGCATCAAATCATCCCATTCTAATCATTTATCATAAATGAAATCTCATCCAATTTCATGTTAAAATATTTAACATATCCAATCCATAGCCCAAGCATACTTTAATTTCTTCTTGGTGATTCGATTCTTATCATATTAGGTTCCCAATATAAAATACAACACATCATTTTGAAGTTTTCTAAAGCAATATGTGTTCATTTCTTTATTACAAATCAAATCAGCCTTATAGACTCTTTTATCGTTCAGTCAACTTCGAAGAATTTTCATAATTTTTCTGCATCATAACTTTCTTTGATATTTAACCCAACATCCATAAAAATATTGAAAAATACAAAATTAAAGTTTCATAATTTTTAAGGTTCATTTACTATGTCAAGAAAAATATCGAACACCAGGTGTGCATACTTACACTTTTGGGGCAGATTTGATATATGAACTTCAAACTGTTACCAAATATTCATTTCTTGGTATTTTCACATAATATTAAGATATATTATACATATATGAGTTTATTTTCATATCCAACTGGAATTATTCAATTTCAAATAAATGTACAAAAAGTTATAGGAGTTTGAATACACAGGGTTTCCAATCGAATCAATATACATGATTTACACATTCAACTTTGCTTAAATGCGCATCTATCCATATGTATAGCTCAAAACACGGAAGTGTAGTAAACAAATGATTATTAATATCATTTTAAATAAATAATTCCAACAATATAACAAGATTTACAGGTGGAATTATCTTAGGGATGTCTTCGTAATTTCCTATGAATTTTTCTCCATTTTTTCCTCGCCTTTCTCTTCTTAAACTTCCCGTTTCTCTCTCTCCAGGCCAAACTCTCTAATGGTTGAGTTTGGATGAAGAAGGAGGTAATTTAAAGGGTCTTAAGTCGGCCAAGATCCCCCCCTCCCTTCCAACCAATGAAATTCATCCATTTGTTATACATATAAGACAAAATACCACTTAACGAATGAACATATTCGCCACTGCTTCGTAATTCTAGCATAACTTCTTCCTCGAACTTCTGTTTTACACACCGTTTGTTGTGTTAAAAACTTAACTCATATATATTCAACTATCTAGTTTTCACCTCAAGTCAGTTATTATATTATAGTGTCCAAAACTAGTCCTGAACTCGAACATTCCTACCGAAGACTTCACAAATTTGTGTTTGTGACTAATTCAATATTTCATAAGTTATGAAGGTAGGATTAGACTAAACACAATAACTTAAAATTTTATATTCTAATAACACATTATCCCCATCCCATATGATAATCATGATTTAAACATGGTTTATCATAATCATATCCGAGTCGTTACAATATAGTGTTTACATGCATCCATTGCAACAATTACTTGTCAATAAACCTCATCTTCTTTCAGAGTTGGTGCTTGTTCATGAAGGAAATTAACCAAGTTTAATTTTTTTAAATAAAATAACATTAGATATTGCAAATGTTTAAAATCCGTTCCTTTGAACTTTTCAGGTTTTCCACCATGCCCATTATTTGTTGATAACCGCAACGAGTAAAGCAAAAGTAGAAGTCATTTTTGTTGTCAACATAAATTATAATAAATATATAATAGGATATATGAGTAGACAAATTATATTGATGTTATCGTACTATTTTTATTAGATAAAAACTTGTAAACAACACTGAGTTTAACATTAATAATTCACATCCAATAACACTAAACAGTATTTCTGAATAAACAAAAATATTTTATATGACAAAATTAACATGCATTGTATATAAATAAATTTTTATAAACAATCAACAAACAAAATTATGTTTTCTGATATACATAAAATAATTTTTGGAACACATAGATTATTCTAGAAATTGATTCTGTAAATAAGTACATAAAATCATTTTGGAAGGAAATAACAATACACATAACAAAATATCGTCTTAAGATTGTTATCCTAAATTAGTTTTACTAATTTCATAATACCAACATTATATGCACACACACACACACAAACACACACACACACACACACACACACACACACACACACATATATATATATATATATATATATATATATATATATATATATATATATATATATATATATATATATATATATATATATATATATATATATATATATATATATAAAGTCTCCTGTAAGGACTCCTTATGGTGCAGACTCCGGTACATACCATTTTTTTAAAATAGTAAGAAAATAAAGTTTTTGATGAAATTTCATGGATATGATCTCCATAGTGAGAAGATCATCTCCAATTTTTTTCGTCGAAAAAATCAATAAAAAACCGTTGAGATGAGATGATATGTAAAAAAAATGGTTAAATATGCATTTTCAACCGTTGAAATGTTGGATCAGCGCCAGCCGCTTTATTGATTGAATTTTTTTATGAAACTTATTGTATATGATCTTCTCACTATAGAGAACATATCCATGAAGTTTCATAAAAAAGTTCAATCAAAAAGTGCGTGAGATGATCGTCAACATTTCAACGGTCGAAAATGCATATTTATACCATTTTTTTACATATCACTTCATCTCAATGGTTTTTTATTGAATTTTTTGATGAAAAAATTGGAGATGATCCTTCCACCATGGAGATCATATCAATGAAGTTTCATCAAAAAATTCATTTTTTACTATTGTAAAAAAAATGGTATATACCGGAGTCTGCACCATAAGGAGTCCTTACAGGAGAGGGCCTCATATATATATATATATATATATATATATATATATATATATATATATATATATATATATATATATATGTGTGTGTGTGTGTGTGTGTGTGTGTGTGTGTATGTAATAAACAAGCAAACTTACAATGATAGAAATGGATAATTAAATAATTGAGGCAAGTGTTCAATCCTTTGTCCTTAAGACGAGATTTGCTCCGCAACGGTACTTCACGGACTCAATGGAAATCGTCTTCCAAAATACAATAATCAATACTTGCAATAATAGCACCTCATAATTGCAACTAACAAGCGAACCAACAATGGAAGAATTATACTTAGTATTGACATGAAAATGGAGAGTGACTTGGAAAAAAATAATGTCTGAAAAAGCAACATAAAGACGAAATGCAAACCACCAATTTATACTAAAATAAATAGAGATTAATAGCAGTTAAAACTATCGTCACAACAGTTGGACCAAACAAACAATAAAAACGAAATAAAATTGGTCCATAAATAAATAAAATACACACCAAAAATTGGACTCAGAAAATAATAAAAGGCTCAATAAAATTTGGGCCAAAAAATAGGCGGCGCCCTCAGACTTGAAATTCAATTCAAGTCCATATAAGTTATCTCTCTTTCAAAGAGTTGAGATATACAAAGGGCACCAAATCTAAATGTCAAAATGAGTTATAATATATTATATTCATTTATAACAATTTCTATAAGTGTGATTTTGACTTTTTACATCTCGACTTTAACAAAATTTCATATTCCCGATGATTAATTAGAATAAAAATTTCTCTAAGCTGAGAGGGCATTCCTTAACACTCAAATTAATTCATGCAATTTATCAGTACTATGGTTATTATGTTGGATGATTTTAATATTAATGGGTATTAATGGTTAGAGAAATATAATTGTTGAAACCATTAATTAGTTGGAATAAGAAAAGACTAAGGGAAGTGGGAAAACCAAAGTCCCACATTGGAAAAGTGTGAAAAAGTTAGTGGGTTAATAAATGATCTTGTGTCATAAGAGATTAATTGTGTGCATTGAAGTGTATGCTACTAGTGTACACCTTAGGTCCAAGGATGGTTCTTTGCACCATCCGCACACGCGCGTGTGCGATTGGGCGTTTAGGGCGCTTTAGAGGCGCACTTTGCACTTTGCACGTACAGGTCGTCGTAAGGAGCAGTAGGAGCCTTTGATTTTTGACAACGTCAAAAGATCAAATGGTACAGATTAAATCCATAATAAATGACACATAATTATAGCGCGAGTGGATTTGAACCGTCGGATTTTAGCGTCACTTCGTTAAGTGTTAATCCGTAGAGTCGCACCTTTTTAGTTCAAATATGGAACGTTCAAAATATAGTTATATATCCAAGGGTCGTGATTAAATGACCTTTAGATGTGGTGTCTGTTCATGAACAGACACCACAAGAGGCTATATATAGAAGTCAAAATCCTGTCATAATTAATTCCGAAAATTTTCTTTCTCTATTATTTCTTCTTACCAATTTCATAGAGTGTTTTAGGTTATTCTTCAAGTTTGCTACTTGAATAAACTCGTGGATTTGTTGTATCTTGGAGGTAATTTTCCTAGATCCATTAGCAAACTCTGTACGAGTGGGGGCAAATAACACCTTAAGGACAATAGTTTATTATGCCTCAAATCCAATCATCTGTTCATATTTTTTGCATAATTAAAAACTCATCAACAATCTTAAGGTGTTATTTCATGGAGGCAGAAAAGAATATGAATATGTTTCTGAATCCCAATGTACATTTCGACCGCTTTAATGGAACAAATTTCACTCGCTGGAAAGGAAAATTATTCTTCCTTCTCACAATTTTGAAAATTGCATATGTTTTGGATCCTAAACTAGAAGCAATTCCGGAACCAAAAGAAGACGATAATGAAACTGTCAAAGAACAACGGAAGAAACGTGAAGAAGACGAATTGGTGTGTCGTGGGCATATTCTGAATACACTGTCTGATCGATTATATGATCTTTACAACTCTATGCAGTCTCCGCGAGAAATCTGGAATGCTTTTGAATATAAATACAAAACAGAGAAAGAAGGTATGGATAAATTTTTAATTCTGAAATATTTCGAATTCAAAATAAGTGATAACCAAACTGTTTTAGACCAAGTACATGAGTTGCAAATCCTTGTCACAAAGCTTCGTGAATTAAAGGTGGAAATTTCTGAATCGTTTCAAGTTGGTGCAATTATTGCAAAATTACCACCAAGTTGGAATGATTGTCATAAGAAACTCCTATATAGGAAAGATGATATAAGTTTGGAGGAATTACAGAAACATTTAAGAATTGAAGAAGAAATTAGATCCCGTGATCAAACAAATGTTTCTCATAATTCCACCAAAGTTAACTTTGTTGAAGGAAAGAAATATCATAAGAACTTCAAACCTAATGGTAAGAAGTTCAAGAAAAATAATTCCAATAAGAAATAGTCCAATGGGGCTTGTTTCAATTGTGGCAAAAATGGCCACTATGACCGTGATTGCAGAAACAAGAAACGAAAGATAGATGCTACTGAATCCAATAATACAAACAATGCAAATATGGTGGAAAATAAGATCAAGGATCTTGTAGCAATGGTATCGGACATGCAAATTGGTATGATTACCTAACTAAACATGGCGGTAATAATGAAGTCTTATGACTGGTGGATCGATTCTGGGGCTACCATACATGTCTGCAATGATAAATCATTGTACTTTGCATATGAAAAAGCAGAGGACGGTCAAGAAGTTCTAATGGGGAATCATAATTCTGCCAAAGTTCTGGGAAAAGGAAACGTTGAACTACAATTCACATCTGGAAAGAAGTTAACATTAACAAATGTTCTGCATGTACCAGAAATTCGAAAAAATCTAGTGTCTGCAAGTTTGATTTGTAAAAGCGGCATTAAAGCCGTCTTTGAGTCTAATAAGTTAATTATGTCTAAGAATGGGGCATTTGTTGGGAAAGGGTATGCTTGTGATGGAATGTTCAAACTCAGTATTTTGATTAATAATATGAATAATTCTGCTTATATTGTTGAGTCTTTTGATGTTTGGCATGCTAGATTAGCGCATTTAAATTTTAGAGCATTGAAATACATGTCTTAACATAAATTAATAACTTGTGATAGTACTTCTCATGAAAAATGTGAAATCTGTATTCAAGCAAAATTAACAAAAAGACCTTTTCCTAAAGTTGAACGAAGTGTTGAATTATTAGAATTAGTTCATTCTGATATATGTGAATATAATGGTATTTTAACTAGAGGCGGAAAAAGATATTTTATTACATTCATTGATGATTGTTCAAAATTCACATATGTATATTTGATAAGACATAAGGATTAAGCTTTTTCAATGTTTAAACGTTTTAAAGCAGAAGTTGAAAATCAAAAGGAAAAGAAAATTAAAATTCTTCTTAAGGATAGAGGGGGAAAGTATTTTCCAAATGAATTTGACTTATTTTATGAAGAACATGGAATCATACATAAAAGAACTGTCCCTTATACTCCCCAACAAAATGGTTTGGCTGAAAGAAAGAATATGACTCTTACTAATATGATCAATTCTATGTTGATTAATTCAAACTTACCAAACAATTTGTGGGGAGAAGCTTTACTCACCGCTTGTCATTTACACAACAGAATTCCATCAATGAAAACACATGTTTCTCCATACGAGGTATGGAAGAATCGAAAACCAAGTCTGGACTACCTAAGGGTCTCGGGTTGTTTGGCTTTCTATAGAATGCATGACCCGAAAAGTTCAAAGTTGGGTGCAAGAGGAATTAAAAGTGTTTTCATAGGATACGCGAAAAATTCTAAGGCATATAGGTTGTTGGACTTAAATTCTAATGTTGTAATTGAATCAAGGGATGTTGAATTTATTGAAAATAAACTTTATAAAGATTCATGTGTCGAATTAGATGCCAATCCTGATACATCCACTAGGTTGATTCCTAGACCATCAATTAATAATAAAAGGAATGAACCCGAAACAGAAATAGAACCTAGAAGAAGTCAGCGTGCTAGAAAAGAAAAATCTTTTGGCCCTGATTTTATTTCATCTCAAGCCTTAGCCTTTTTGGTTGAAGGAGATAGAGATAATATTCTTAATAAAATGCTTATTTTACTTAACGTAGAAGAAGATCCTAAAACCTTTAATGAAGCAATGACTTCTAGAGATGCTTCTTTTTGGAAAGAAGCTATTAATGATGAGATGGATTCAATTCTATCAAATCACACATGGGTTTTAGTGGACTTGCCACAAGGATCACAACCTATTAGTAGTAAATGGGTATTTAGAAGAAAATACAATACCGATGGTTCTATTCAAACCTTTAAAGCTAGATTGGTAGCAAAAGGTTTTAAACAAAGAAAAGGGATTGACTATTTCGATACTTATGCACCTGTTGCTAAAATTATATCCATACGTGTTTTAATGGCAATTGCATCTATTTATAATCTGTTTTTGCACCAAATGGATGTTAAAACAACATTTTTGAATGGTGACCTAGATGAAGAGGTATATATGGAACAACCTGAAGGGTTTATTTTGCCCGAAAATGAACATAAAGTTTGTAAATTAATTAAGTCACTTTATGGGTTGAAACAAGCACCAAAACAGTGGTATGAAAAGTTTGATACAATCATTCTTTCTGATGGTTTCAAACATAACAACGATGATAAGTGCATTTATTCTAAATTCACCAATGACTATGGTGTAATTATTTGTCTATATGTTGATGACTTATTAATTTTTGGTACAAACATGAGAGGTGTATATGAAACTAAGAAGTATCTTAGTTCACAATTTAAGATGAAAGATCTTAATGAAGTGGATACCATCTTGGGTATTAAAGTTAAGAAACATAGTGGGGGCTATGCATTATGTCAATCTCATTACATTGACAAAGTTATTCACAAATTTAATCACTTGAAAATAAAAGAAGCAAATACCCCATATGATTCTAGTATAAAATTATTAGAAAATTCTGACAGAGCAGTTGCACAACTTGAATATGCTAGTGCAATTGGAAGTTTAATGTATGCGATGCATTGTACAAGGACATATATTGCATTTGCAGTAGGTAAAATGTCAAGATACACTAATAATCCAAGTATGGATCATTGGAAAGCAATTGGGAGTATTTTTGGTTACCTCGAGAAGACCAAAGAATTAGGTCTATTTTATTCACCTTAGCGGGTGGGGCGGTATCTTGGGCATCCAAGAAACAAACTTGCATTACACATTCAACAATGGAATCTGAGTTTATAGCACTGGCAGCAGTCGGAAAAGAAGCAGAGTGGCTAAGAAATTTATTATTGGACATAAAGTTATGGCCAAAACCAATGCCATCTCTTTCTTTATATTATGATAGTGAAGATACATTGTCTAAAACGTATAACAAAGTATATAATGGAAAATCTAGACACATAAGTTTAAGACATGAATATGTCAAACAATTAATAACTTATCGAGTTATTAATATTATATATGTTCGAACAAATAAGAATCTAGCTGACCCTCTTACCAAAGGACTTTCTAGAGATTTGGTAAAGGACACATCTAGTGGAATGGGACCAAAACCATTTTTTCAATAGTCACCGATAATGGTAACCCAACTTTGTAATAGCATTACCAATATTCCAAAGTTTAATGGATAATAACAAGTTACTGATAAGTGATTAGTTTTTGCACTGAAATTTATTCAATTTCATGTCCCTTCTAGGATGTTCAGTGCATATTGCTACGTCAAGAGGATGAGTTTAACTCTTAATGAAGTTCGTTGTCTAAAGTAGCAAGGACATGCAAGAGAACTTCACCTATATGGATATAGGAAGTCGTGCCGCTTCTAGCAAGATTTTGGGTTTATTCTTGTAAATATTCATGAAGCCAAGATAGTGCACATGGCCATAATAGTGCTAAAAACATATTGAACATCTCGTAGAGATTGGGATATCTCATGTGTGATATATATCCGGTTCTAAATAATAAGACAAGGTTTAATGCATGGCACACCATTGTCTTATTAGAACTTTGATATATATTCACTAACTGAAGGTTTAAATCGAAAGATACCTCCTTGTATGCATGAGCATATCACAAGAAGAAATTGCATTAATATTAAAATCTAGTGGGGGATTGTTGGATGATTTTAATATTAATGGGTATTAATGGTTAAAGAAATATAATTGTTGAAACCATTAATTAGTTCGAATAAGAAAAGACAAAGGGAAGCGGGAAAACCAAAGTCCCACACTGAAAAAGTGTGAAAAAGTTAGTGGGTTAATAAATGCTCTTGTGTCATAAGAGATTACTTGTGTGCATTAAAGTGCATGCTACTAGTGTACACCTTAGGTCCAAGGATGGTGCTTTGCACCATCCGCACACGCACGTGCGCGTCTGCGAAAGTGCGATTGGGTGTTTAGGGCGCTTTAGAGGCACACTTTGCACTTCGCCCGTACTCGTCGTCGCGACAGTCCAGATTAAATCCATAATAAATTACACATAATTATAGCGAGTGGATCTGAACCGTCGGATTTTAGCGTCACTTCGTTAAGTGTTAATCCGTACAATCGCACCTTTTTAGTTCAAATATGGAACGTTCAAAATATAGTTATATATCCAAACACTATTTCTTCCTAACAATTTCAAAGAGTGTTCTGGGTTATTCTTCAAGTTTGCTACTTGAATAAACCCGTGAATTTGTTGTATCTTGAAGGTAATTTGCCTAGACCCGTTAGCAAACTCTGTACGAGTGGGGGCAAATAACACCTTAAGGACAGTAGTTTATTACGCCTCAAATCCAATCATCTGTTCATATTTTTTGCATAATTAAAAATTCATCAACCTATTAAATATTAGTGATTAACATATTTTTATTGCCAGGGTCTTGGGCCTCTAAATGTAAATATTAAATCAATCTGCGGTGTGAATTTTACTATCTAAAATGAAATTGTTTTGTTTTACTAAATAGGCTGGGCCCTTGAACCACCAATTATAACTTCACAAAAGTAGCATTACCTTGTCTACTGACTACAAATGTTGTACGGAATAATTGGACGATATACTTTAAAAATTTCCCATTATTTTGATATATAAGCCAATTCTGGCTTTAACAGGAGAGCTAACCTAACTAATTGAGTTTGCAATTTTTGTGATCAAGAAGAGTGAGTCCCAGCAACTACCAAAATTATACACCATTGTCAATGTCAAGATTAATGGGCTGACACCGGTATTTACTAAGGTTTCAAGTTGATAAAATGACTATTAAGTTGATGAAGACTTGATCACCTACAAATAGAGGCTGGTAAATACATTTACGTGGACCCTCTTTGAACATCAAATCAATCACTATGAATCAAATCAGAAATTTGTGTATATGATAGAAACCCAATTTGGTATTTTAAGTACAGGATGTTGATTTTAATCATTAATTTGGTTCCATAAATAATTTCCAAACAATTACTACTCTACGTTAACAACCCAATGGCCAATACATTTTGTATGGCTGCCACAATGGATACTCTTATTTCACCAACAAAAATTTGTGTGGTATGAGTTTAAGTGGTCACGGCGATGATTTCCTAATCAAACAACATAGATGTCGGAGAGTCTTAAAAACACTAATTAAGAGAACCTGTGAATATATAACTACTCATTCCAGTTTCAACTTATTTTTTAAATATTTGGAATATCTTGAACTATTAGTTATATTTTTAAGATTCAAGATACGAGATATTATGATGTTTCAGATCTGCCCATGTATTTTTTTAACACTAATTCGTAGCCACTTTAAATATTATTTGTATTATGTAAACCTTAAATTTAGAACTGAAACATTCTCTTCAAAAAAAATAAAAAATCTGTTTCAAACGTGATTTTTGATTTGGGATAGGTAAAATCTTTAAAGCTTTAAATAAAAGATGTCTGTGTAGAGTAGAGAGTTTGTTCATTTCACCCTTGGTATAATTACAAGGCTCTTTATTTTTTCATGTTACTCGTCATGGGTATTGTTGAGTTGGGACTTAAATCTATGATCGCATCTCTTTCTGAATCTTTGAATATATAATTCGATTTTTGATTCAATCTCAGACTAAAGTTATGTGAGGATCTAATAAGCCACAGGCTCATATTTTAGGGCATAGTATAATTATCGCAAAGAATAATAATAGGAGCCTTAAAAAGTGTTCCAAATCATATTCAAATGAATTGGAATAATATTAAATGTTGTACTCTCTACTTTAATAATGACATAATATAATATTTTAATATTATATTAATTTATTTAAAGATAATTTGAGGGATATAGCTAGTACTCACAAAATTGCACCCAAAATAATGTAAGAATAATTATAATGAGTTCTTTTGTTAATCGCTTTTTAAAATTAATTATAGTTGCTCTCACATCATATATATCATTTATACGAGGGCGGGGGACGGTGGTTAAGGGTTGGCCTATGAATGGGGTCATGTGGTTATGGCCTACACTAGCAATAAATACTAGAGGTTTGGGAGTGACCTATTCAGTTTGAAATTTTCTACGAACATTAACTGTAGTTATGCTACTTCAGTAAGTGAGGAAAAACAAACTCGTAATTTAAGCCGGGATAGGTGCAATATATAACACTGCTGCCTCTTTCTCTTAATTCTGAGAAATAAGATTGTGCTTATTCATAAAAAAAAAATCTAAAGACAAAAAAGAAAGTTTAATTCAAATGAGTTGAGATTTGGATCCGATGAATTTAACATCTCACCCTAATAAAATAGTAGATATGCAATATTAAAAATAGGAAAATGCTATGTGTCCCAAACAACTCCCCCAAATCATCTCCAAATAGCTTTAAGTGTTATACCTTATGGTATGGGTCCCGCCAGGACACAACTCATCAATGCTATTTAGGAGAGATTTGGGGGAGTTATTTGGTACCCATAGCATCACTCTTAAAAATAGATAGGGTAATAACTGGTATAAGTTAATAAGTATAAGAATAGTTGTGGTATTAATACAACTAAAATTGATATCATAAATTCAATTCAACAAAGTCATTTTTCAATTATTTAGGTCGGCTAAATAACTTGTTATGTAAATGTAACAATAATCATGAGGTAAATAAAAATAAAAATTGAAATTAATGTTATTATTCATATATGACATTAAGTTTCTTATTTATAACAAAAATTCGTAAAAGATTCTTAGTGGATTGGATTAGTTCAAATTCATATTTCATCTATTCACGAATCTAATAAAGGAATAATCCTATCATTGAATTACACTGCACCAAATTCAATATTTCCTATTTCAATAAGTATGTTACATTCGAGCTCTTTTAGGAATTATATCTCACCTTCAAGAGATCCAGATGAAGTTATGGTTATTGCCCGGAGGACCAAACTTGACTGCTGAATGGAGATTTTTTATAGAGAAATGACTATCAATATTAGTTTTTATAAACTGAGTCCCGTTTCCTTAGCACATTCTAACACTCGTAGGACGAGAGTCTTTCGCTTATGCGACTAGCTCACAATGATATGTCTCTTCAGAGATCGGAATCCTTCATCATGACTTATCTTTCGACGAGCATCCTTTATCTCATAAGGATTAAGTGTTTTTATCATAACCTCGTCGAGAGAGTACATTACACAAAATCAAAGTTTATGAGAAGTTTTGTCCAAAATTCCTCGAAAAATGGCATTCATATTGGTTTTGTTTCCAGCAGTTTTAACCTAGATTGGTGCTAGCTCCTCCCTTGTGATAGGATGGTTCATTGATGGATTTATATGTTTGTTAACGATGTTAATCCATCGTGGCGAGGGGATTTTAAAGGATGACTTACGATTGGTTGGGTTGGGGACTCAATTTTCATTTCGTGTAATCAATCTTTTTATGTAAAATTACTTACTTTTAGGAAGTGTGTCAAGAGTATGTTCAAGATTATGGGCATATTAATAATTTTAATAATTTTTTCAGAAGCAAACATATTTTACACACACAATATATAAAATCACATCATTATTTTTGTTTTTCATGTTTTCTCACTCTTTTTTTTCTTTTTCAACTAGATTACTTTAGTCAAATGGAGTCACTGTCTCACTTTTGTGGATTATTTTCATGAGTTATAATTTTGTACACCAATGAGTTACACTAGGGGTGACAATTTTAGAAACGACATGAAAAAACAACACGGAACGACATGAAATTGACTCGAAATTAACACGACATTTCGTGTTTGTGTCGTGTTTTTTTTACACGAAATCGTGTCGTGTCGTGTTCGTGTCTGAATTATGAGTCATGTCTTGTTATCGTATTTTTTAGGTGTAAAATTTAAGAAATTATGGTATTCGTGTCGTGCCGTGTTGTTTTTATTCGGGTCGTGTAAACTAAAAAAAAAATACGAATTCGTGTCGTGTCGTGTTCGTGTCCGAAAAAACTTATCATGTCATGTCGTGTCAGCCCGAAACACGACCCATTGACCCGAATTGTCACCCCTAAGTTACACACAAAATTTACTCAAATATTGAATATAATATAATGCGCTAGTTTAGAATGCAATGGGCTTATATATTTTTTTGATGTAAAACGCAGCAAAATTTCAACACACGGATATTCTCAAAAATGAAATCAGCTAAAATTTTTGTTTAAAAATAATTTAAAACCCTGGCCTACTGTCTTTATTTATAGGCTTTACATCATTGAAGAGAAAGAAACCTAATTACATAAAGAAATTAAATAAACATCCTAATATAAACATACTATCTTATTGAAATAATATCTTAACTAATACTAGATAATTACTATAAAAAAATATCTTTTAGCTGGCACCGTTCACGCGTAAGCAATAATGTGCACTATTCACGTAAAAAAATCTCCTAATGTCGACCCTATTTCAATCACTCCATCGATTCTCCTTAGAAAAAGCTCATCCTGAGCTTTAAAGTGGTATGTCGGTTGTCTCTGGTGGCACATGGATCCGAGTAATTATGGTCAGCTTCTTTTGAACCTCTGGTTCAACCTCAGTTTGTTACCCTTCGACAATGAGGACAAACATCTTCTTCTTCGAACCCTCCGATATCCTATAAACAATTACTCCTCACGAAGAGTACTTGAAAGTTGTATGTGGGGATTTTGTGTTAGTCTTAGTATTAATGGAAATATCGGGGGTAGATGAGATCCCATCCTAAACCCAAAGGTGGGATTCTATCCTCTTTGCATAGTCAACGACTTTGTCAAGAATCGAGATGTCTCTCAATAAAAATTATGCCTTTATCTTATCTTTAATACCATTAATATAACGACTTACTTTTGGTTCCCCACTCTCCCGAATATTAGCCCTAGTGCAGAGAAGGTGGAAGTCATCCATGTACTCTCCTATCCACGAAAGGTTTTGTCGATGATTTTGCATGCGCATGAATAAATCCCGCTCATAGCACAACGGGACAAAAGCCCTTTTCAAATACCATGTCATATTCGTCCATGATTTATAGGTGCCTTATCCGACTCCCGTCGAAATTGACACAAACCGTTCCACCATACACGAGCATCTCCAGTAAATTTTGTAGCAACGAATCGAACACGGTTCTCGCCACAAATTTTTTTCCTGAATGGTTAGTATCTTCAATAATCTCCCCATTAACCATGATTTTCTCAGGCGTGAAAATTGAGTAGGAGGAAACATAAGGGCTAAAACATTACCGTAACAATCAGGGGTTTTGTTTGCAACTTTTACTGCTACGACACATGATTTCAAGATTTGATCCGCCTTTGTTTGGACCTCAACTATGGCCAAAAATTTTGTGTTTGCGACATTGAGGTGGACCATGGCTTGGGTTTCACTCGACGAGGCCACAAATGGGTCTATACTGATTGTTAGTTGTGTCTCAAGGTCATGGACGCCCTAAGGCTTACGCGATAGACGAGGCTTACGCGATAGACGAGGTAGTGTCGACAGCCACTGGGAGGAGCCCCTATGTCACCGATTGGCTGGGTCTTCATGAGATGAGCGATTAGATGAGGATGCAGTTGTGAGTGAGGGCTTGGTTTATGGGTAGTTCAACGACTTGAGCCCTTATTTCAGCAACTTGTGCCCTAGTTTCAATCTGTTCCATTATGGAGGTCATGGCCTCTTCAAATTCTGTCATCTTTAATGTCTTCGAAGGCATGGTGACTGAAAATCCTCGAATACACACACAAATACGTGAATACCAAGAGAGAATGAATCTGATACCACTTTGATGTAAAACGCAACGAAATTTCATCATACACGATATTCTCGAATAAGATTATAACCTAAGAAACCTAGTTATATAAGAAACAAAATAAATCTACTAATATAAATCTACCATCTTATTTAAACAATATTTTAACTACTACAAGATAATTACTAAAAAAATATCTTTCACCCGGCATTATTCACGAGTAAAAAATAATGAATCCTGTTCACATCAAAAAATTTCCCTTATTCTTGTCACTCTTTTACTTGAATTGTTTCCCGAGTAGAGGTTCAACCCCCACCAACTTTTTTCTCTGGCCAGCAAACGATTTTAATGAAACAATAAAGTCATTTCTCTTTTACTTTCTGGTACGGCCTCCCCCAGATCTCTTTCTTTTTCTCTACTAATGTTTAAGAGAAGCACCCTCACCGTTTACCTCAAATAAGAGTATCAGGAAAATATTGCTAGGTCATTTTCCATGACCCAATAGCAGATATCTTATAACAAACCAACACCCATTTTCTCCTGCTTGCCTTTCTTTCACCATTGTGTAGTGTAGGAGTTTATGTTAAAAAGTAAACAACAACGAGTATATATATGGTAATAACTGCATCGACCGTATCATTCACGTTCTGTGTTTATATGATGCCATTGGGTTTCCAAACTTAAACCTTAGGTTAAAGTTTTTATGGCTGTCATGGGAAAAACCAAATTAGCTCTTACATTGACGGGGAAGATCATAAACGATGTTTTGAGCTTCGTTGTGTTTTCTATTTTAGACCTTCTTGATTTTGTTTTGTGTTACACATACAAAATCGCTGATTTTTTCATTGAAGCTGAGTGGAAACCTTGTTACTGCTCATCTGCAAAAGAAGCAATCACGAGTAGTGGTAAGATCTTGGTGTCAGAGCAAGGTGAGTCAAAAATCGTTTGTTTAACTTCTACTAAGCTTCAGCTTGAAGAGATCTCAGACACTCTCTACACTCGGCCTTCGTTGGTTTCTGAGGTATCGAAATTAACGTTTAATGAGTTTAGGCGGCTTAAAATGGAGACCACAATGATTCAATCTCGCAAAAAAACTAAGGCAGGTAAAGTCCAGTCCACATTCACTGTAAACTCCACTATTGTGGAAATGTTGCAAGGCAAAATCGGAGGGCAGCAATCTCATCCCATTCCCAGATGGTCCGATTGCGATTGCAAAATATGCAATTCTTGGACCACCTCTTCCAAAGATACACTTTACGTCCATGCTCAAGGAGCTACAGGTAAAAAAAAATACACATAATAAGTTTTATATATAAATATATTAACCCATCGACATTCTACTATTTTAGTATAACATGTAGGTTTAAAAATCCTATCAACTATATCTTTTAGTTTTAAAAAGTTCTTCAGTTTTAGAGGCGCTTTCAAATATACATAGTGGCTCTTTGTGAGAGAAAAAACAATAAGGGGTTGCATTACAAATAGTTCAGGGGTTTGTTGTGAAACCTTTATTATTCAACGATTATAAATAATAGGGTGGTTATGTGTCCTCATGTCACATGTTAAATTCTGAACAAATAATATGAACTTGATTTTGACGTGCAATGAATAGTTTCCTATTAGTAGTTTTAACTATTATAAGTCTGATTCACATAATTAATTTTGTGTCCAGACAATATTGCAGAAGATGTTCTGTTTATTCATGGATTCATCTCGTCATCGGCATTTTGGACCGAAACAGTATTTCCCAACTTCTCAAGAAACGCAAAATCGATGTATCGACTATTGGCTGTGGATCTGCTGGGTTTTGGAAGGAGCCCAAAACCAGCAGACTCACTTTACACTATAAGAGAACATTTAGAGATGATAGAGAAATCTGTTCTTGAACCCTATAAAGTGAAGTCGTTCCACATAGTGGCGCACTCTCTCGGCTGCATTTTGGCCCTTGCACTCGCTGTTCGATATCCGGGCTCCGTCAAGTCTTTAACATTAATAGCTCCGGTAAGCAATGCATTAAATATTTACACTGTATGTTAGTTCATACATTTTAAATAGAATAATATTATTAAATTTAAGAGGTATATATTAAATAGTCTCTCGAACATTTTTTAATATACGTTTAGTTCAAGTTTTTTTATTTTACTCTAAAAATTCCTTCACCGTGCTGCTGACGTGGACCTTTAAAAAAAACGAATATTAATTAAATGAGCGTTTGAGGGACTTTTTGATATAAAATAAAATATTTTGACTAAATGTGTATTAAAAAATATTTGAAAAACTTTTTGATATTTCATCATAAATTTAATGTTGTGCACTTTCATATTTTGGGTGAATGATGCATTATTTGGGATTTTTTTTTAGACACGTACCATTACTCTTTTTAATAGTTCTTCTATATAGGAAGTCTTCAAAATGGACCCTAAAAAAAGGACTTGCATTTATCACAGTATTTTCCGCCACAAATCCAATTTGATCGTGAAAAAGAGTTGTGCTATGAATATAAAGTAACTTCATAAAATCTTCGTAAAAAGTAGTGTTATTAGTGTCCTGGTGGAACCACATACGACAATGCTATGTCTAATAGGTAGGTGAGAGAATTAGTGAAATTCATGTCAAATTTTGTAAATATTTTTGTAATCGTATCATTATTAAAATGTATGTCTGTTTTTGAGGTCGTTTTTTGAGTATGTGTGTGTACATGCATATGTACTCAGTAAGGGATTTAAGAATGAGGTTCTGATTAATGAAAAATGACAGCCATATTTTCGAGCACCAAAGGGGGAGCAACCAACACAGTATGTGATGAGAAGGATAGCGCCAAGGAGGGTATGGCCGTTGATGGCATTTGGAGCATCGATTGGTTGCTGGTATGAGCATATCAGCCGGACGATTTGCTTGTTATTAAGTAAGAACCATAGATTGTGGGAGTTCCTCACCAAACTTGTCACCAGAAACAGGTACGTAAAACTCTTCGTGTTTTCTTCCTTTTCTTTTCAACACTTTAACTCTTGTTCAACGGAGTCCACTTAAAAAACATTGAATTGAACATTTACAGGTAAAACGGTCCTAATGGTGTACTCTGGGACCAGTTTCAGATGCTAGGCAGGGCCAATTACATTTAAACTATAGTGTTTCTGTTTTGGACCCTTTGAACGATTGTTTATTAACTTTTTGATATTTTATAGACGCAATTGGTTAATTTGTTAACGTGGATTCATATTTATGTGAGTTTGCGTTAGCGACACTAATTAATCGCGTCTCTAAAAGATTAAAGTTTTGATGTGTTATAGACATAAAAAATTCTTCCCTTGAACTACCGCAGTGAATAGAAATTTCCTTTAATTATTTATTTTTATAGTCTTTTGGGTTTGAGTCCAATTTCCTACGATTTATTAACCTCTCATTCCACGTGTTTTTCAAAATATAGTAAGTCTTATAATCACTTAAACTGTCAATAAGCACTCTGTAACCGATCATCTTCCTTTTCGTAAAAAATGACACTTATCCCATAGTGATTACAATAGGACCAACAATTAAAAAAAAAATATGAGAGTGACAATAAAAGCATGTTAAAAAATGAGACTAAATACTTAAGATTCCGATTATAGAATCATATTTTTACCTTAATACGTAACTAATGATATGCACACAAGTTTCCATGCGATTCAAAGATAGTTTGGACTAATTGATTATTTTTGTTGAATTGTTTTACGCAAATTTTGAAACAATTCAATGCCACATGTAAAAATGAGAATAATTGAAGTAGGTCTATTGTTGTTTTCGATTCTTTATTGTAATCTACCCGGAAAAAAGTTTGATGTCTTTGAGACATCAAATTTTTTGAAGTCTTGAATTCTGATTGGTCAATAGTGTTGGTGGGGACTCACATCATTTATGAAAATAGATCCGCGCCAACGACATTGACCAATCAGAATCTAAGACATCAAATAGTTTGATGTCTCAAAGATATCAAATTTCTATCCAATCTACCCTATTCACATATAAGTTTGGAGCCAACATTTTTGTTGTTGTTGTTGTATTCCCAAACACAAATTTAGAGGTAGACTTAAGGGGGTCTCTAGAGTTCTGAAATTATTTTATCGTTCAAATCTAGCAGGCAGAAATTGGTTCAATTCAACTGTTTTAGCTCTATAATTTTTTACAATTGGGGTATACTTGTATAATTTGTCTAAAGTTCTCCCACATAATCTCTTAATTTATTTTTTTGATAATAAAACATAATCTCTTTATTTAGGGTATTTTTATATATGATTTGTATACATTGCTGAAATAATGTAAAAAGTTTCCATGAAAAAAAATGACCCTTTGAGAATAATTAGTTCATAAAATAGAATAATTATTACGTAGGTGCATCAAGCCACCCGCTATTCTTTCTAATGTCGATAAATCACTTTCAGGGCTCATATTTAAATATCAAAAATTGAGAAATCCACAATAATCACTAATAATTAATTCTAATACTTGGACAAACAAGCAAGGAGGGAGGGTCAATTTCACTCTCCTTAACGCGAGTTAACAAATTTAAAACAATATTCCATTTGAAACTTTAAGGAAAACGTTAAAGCTTAATTCTGGTCGAGACACTACGTGATAAGATACAAAAAAAAATATAAAGCTTAAAAGTTTTCAATATATATAAGAAAACACACACACACACACACACACACACACACACACACACACACATATATATATATATATATATATATATATATATATAGAGAGAGAGAGAGAGAGAGAGAGTCAGGCTCACCTACATCATGCTCCATACATCATCCGTACATCACGCCTAATTTCAGGCCCTAAATTTTTTTTTTCAAATTATATATTTTCCCCTTGAAATTAACCTTCCAATCAACCTATATGCAAAAAATTAGGGCAAAATATATTTTGTAGCTATTTTTAAAAAATTCACAAAAAAATGCTAAAAATATCTTATTTATAAGGGTCTGCGCCAGCAGTTTTTTGTGGATTTTTTAAAAATAGCTACAAAATGTATTTTGACCTAATTTTTTGCATATGGATTGATTGGAAGGTTAATTTTAAGGAAAAAAATATAAAATTTGAAAAAAAAAAATTTTAGGACCTAGAATTAAGCGTGATGCACGGAGTGATGTACAGAGCATGATGTAGGTGAGCCTCTCTCTCTCTCTCTCTCTCTCTCTCTATATATATATATATATATATATATAATAATAATAATAATAATAATAATAATAATAATAATAATAATAATAATAATAATGCTCTTGTGCGGACTAGTCCGCATTTTAAGAATGCGGATCGGACATGTGTCACCTGACGGCGCGCCTAAAAATTATCGCCTAAATTATAGGCACACTCTCTCTCTTTGTGCAGATCGGACATGTGTCACCTGGCGGTGATCCCAACAAAGAGAGAGTGTGCGTATAATTTAGGCGATAATTTTTAGGCAGGCCATTAGGTGACACATATCTGGTCCGCATTCTAAGAATGCGAACCGGACATGTGTCGTATAACCGTGCGCCTAGAAATTATCGCCTAAATTATCGCACACTCTCTCTTTTCTGGGTTGTCCGGTCCGCACTTTTAAAATATGGACTGGTCCGTACAAGAGCATATATATATATATATATATATGCTCTTGTGCAGACGAGTCCGCATTTTAAAAATGCGGACCAGTCATGTGTCACCTGGCGGTGCGCCCACAAAAGAGATTTAAAATGAAATTATTATTTTTTGTTTAGAATAAATAGAATTCTAAATTCTTATTAGAAATGGATTGAAATTAAAATCTATTGTTATTATCTTTATTATATATTTATATTTATTAAGAATATAATAAGGGGTCCTTTTATCTCTTTTTTTTTTTGTGTATATATATATATATATATATATAAGTCCTCCTCTTGTGCGGACTAGTTCGCATTTTAAGAGTGCGGACCGGACACGTGTCACCTGGCGGTGCGCCCACAAAAGAGAGAGAGTGTGCCTATAATTTAGGCCATAATTTCTAGTTGCATTGTTAGGTGACACATGTCCGGTCCGCATTTTTAAAATGCGGACTAATCCGCATAAGAGCCTTATTATATATATATATATATATATATATATAGGGAGAGGTTCAAAAGTGAACCAAAAGAATGAATTTTTTAATGAACCTACTAAGATATTAAAAATTGATCCTTAATTTCTTGTTGTAATTGGTCCGCGCCAGCGGAGGGATTAAAAAATTATTTATTGCCGCTGGCGCGGACCAATTATAACAAGAAAATAAGAATAAATTTTTTAATATCTTAGTAGGTTCATTAAAAATTTCATTCTTTTGGTTCACTTTTGAACCTCACCTTATATATATATATATATATAATTCGAATAAATCAAATACATCTTTTTATGAAGAAGTTAATATTGGATGAAGAAATCTTGATATGGAATAGTTTTTGACGGACAAAAAGGAAACTTTCTTCAAAACAACAGCTACTACTGATAGAATTTAACGTCATTGTTGAACTTGGAGGTGATTTCCATGTTAATGTTGAAACATATACTTCAACATTACATTAAAGGATACCAAACAAGATGAAAGAGACGTCTTCATGACTTTATCTACCGTTGAAATTAATATGGTGTGTTTTGGATGAGAATGCTATCATAGCAGTTTCAGATTACAATGGACCACATACTGCATTGGCTGTTTCATGTCTTGTTGGGCCAACTTTTCCCAGAAACTTTGGTCTGGGTGGGCCACTTGAAGAAACAAAAAATATAATCTCATGAATCACAAACAATTAATAAAGTTTTTAGTTATCTTTTTTTCTATGTTAATTTAGAAAAAAAAATGTAAAAATTAACAACTATTTTATCTGTACGTTTGTATATTTATTTGAGTAATTTACCAAGGAAATTAAAAAAAAACCATAATCAACATGTATTAAGTCCTACAATTTTCATCTCATTAAAACCATACCAAAGTATAAAATGATTGATGGTTGAAGATATATAATTTAGACCACTTATAGATATATAATTGATAACAGTTATCAAATAAATTGCTTTCAAATCAATATCACACATCATTTCCTGCTTTCAGGATCAGATACTAGTGAAAATTAGAATGAATGAATTTTTCCCATTGACGTGTAATCTGGACTGCGAAAATGAATAAGGAATCCTTTTTTTTTTATTTGATGTATAATCAATTGTTATAAACAGATGCAATTTCGTCTATTATTCACGGGGTTTCTAATAATCTTGAAGAAAGGGAAGTTTAGGGACGATTGTAATATGGCACTTCTCACTTTTATTCTCTTTTATGATGAATGATTTCTCAATTATGTTGGTAAATTAGTTATCATCTTAAAATCTATCATATACCAAGGGCGAGTGTAAAATGTTAGGAATTTCACTTGATACCAAAATGACTCGGGGAACTAGATTTAATGTTGATAGCATAGTAGGTATGTATAATTAAGTCTAAAACAAATTGCTTTTATAATAAATTCAGAACACATGGCATGTCAATAATATAAACATATATAAAGATATATAATAAATACTGTTTGTCACATTTACAGGGTCAAGACATACTTGATTGAAGGGTTCTTTTGCCATACTCATAACGCGGTATGGCATACTCTCCACAACATCATATTTGGGACTGCAGGAAAACTCGAAGGGTACTTGGATACCGTCCGATGCCGCCTAAAATGCGACGTCTATGTCTTCCATGGCAGAGATGATGAACTCATCCCAGTTGAATGCAGCTACAATGTACAATCTAAAATCCCTAGGGCACGCGTTAAGGTGGTCGAGAAAAAAGATCACATCACCATTGTGGTTGGAAGACAACAGGCTTTTGCTAGGGAGCTTGAGGAAATTTGGAAGACTTCAAGGGGTTAAAATTAAGATAGAAAGCCTATAATTACCATAAATTGCTATCCAAACAAGAAATGGATAAGGTAGTCCAAATTTTCCCCTACTTCGAGAGTTTTTAGTTCGGCCATTATGATGGTGATTGCTAAGGTTATCCCAAAATTAAGCCTGTCAGTCACAACATGCATGGAAATGATTGTACATTGCGCTTAAGACATTGTGCAGGGAGATGCAGGGCTTAATTTTTGTGGGACTCGTAGCAACCAGTTTTATGAAATATTACCCATTATTGTTGCATTTTGAAATGGTTCACATGTATCATGTTAGATTTTTTATAAGGAAGATAAGTGAACCTTATATTGTAATACCATTACGTTTGGTGTCCATATATAAAGATTTATATTTGTAGAGTATTTTTTTTTCTTTGTTATTTGAACCAGCTGTATTGCCACTCTGGAACAGCTGAGGGCAATAAATCTGTCACGTTAATTCACTGCATTCCAAGGCTTACCTATAACAGGAATAAATGCAGCAACAATCGGCTCTGCTTGTTGCCCTTTTGGACGTTTTGGGTTGTATTTTTTCCCCCATTACTAGTCACCTCCTTTTAAGAATGACTTTAAACTTTTTCTCCCAGCATTCAAGTCTGCGAAATCAAGTCTATTGACTAAAAAGCAACCTAACCCTATAACAGCTAAAAAGGATTTTCATGTTAAAGAGGAAGACCTTTTTCTTATTTTGTCAATCGCCTTGGCAAAACTTCTCACTGACCCTTGTGCGTAAGAATTTTGTTCCAACCATTTTTCTATCAGCGTACGACAATCATTCTAAGGATTTATTCAAGGTTCTAAAAAACGCGGGGCGTGATTGAGGCGTGGAGGGCAAGTCTTAAGCCTTAGAAGCCTAGGCGGGCCTAGGCGTAAAAAGGCGTGAAAAAACGTTTAGGCCTTCTTAATATATTTTAATATTTTTTAACCATAACAAGGCTATTAAAATACAAAAATTCCACATATAATAAAAATATGTCTGAATATATGCAAATTAAAATACTATCTGATTATTTTGGATAAGATAATGGTCCGATTTGTAAACAAATTCTTTAAAAGGCGACATCGTTTCACTGAGGGATTGTTGTTTTTAGAAAAAAGTGCGCCGTAAGGGTTTTACCAAGAATAAGGCGTGAAAAGCGTAAGGCGAGACGTTTATTCCAAGCTTTAAGCCTAGGTGGATTTTTTAGAACAGTGAATTTATTTGCTTTGCTACACAGCTGTACCAGATATTATATGCTTAAATTGAAGTGGGAGGGAAAGGTTGTGCCTGAAACAAATTAACTACATGCCTTTTAGATACATAAGAGATTCATATCTGTTGAGCACAACATGTGATAAACTTTGACTCGTCGTAGCACAACTGAACATGCTTGGGGGCATTTCTTTTTGGGACTTGAATTCTGTCCGTTATATTTGTATCCAATTTTACGCGTAAAATTGAAATTGAAATTAAAATTAAAATTTTAATTTTATAAAATTGAAATTCAATGAATTTTAATTTCATAGTGTTATAATTCAATTGCTTGATTCAAATAAAGATTTTTTTTGTAAATTTAGTAAAATTCTAAATTCCTTGTTTGGTTCAAGCATACAGTTCTTTTGGAATTCTAATAGTTTTGTGAAATATAAAAAGGGCAAACCCAGTGCACGAGGCTCCCGCCACTGCGGGGTACTGGCGGGGTTGGATGTAGGGGTGACAATTTTTGACACGTCACGAACTCGACACGAAGTTAGCGGGTTAGGATTGACGATTTCTTGACACGAAGCCGAATATGACATGACCCACCAACACGAATAATAAACGGGTTGGGTTAGTGTCAAACACGTATAACTCAAAAATAACACGAAATGACATCCGATGTACGCAGCCTTACCCCTACATACGCAGAGAGGCTGTTTCCGTGACCTCCAGGTCACAGCGGGGGTTTAATTGTGAAATATAAACAATTAAAAAGTAATATTTTTTAAAATAAATTCTAATTAAAAAAGATCGAGTTTATTTTTTAAAATAAATTCTAATATTTTTTAAGATATATATATATATATAATTTAAGTGGGATTTTTTTAGTAACCATAAATTAGTGATTAACACAATTATAAAAAAACTCTATGTATTATAATCTGAAATGTATACATATTCAAATTTTAAAATTCACTATATACATTAAAATCTAAAACATATATAGAGAGAGAGACGGCCCCTTCTATAAGGAATTCGTATAGTGCAAATCCCGGTACATAATATTCTTTTAAAGTAGTAAAATAATAATTTTTTGATGAAATTTCATAGATATGATCTCCACGGTGAAAAGATCATCTCCAAATTTTTTCATAAAAAAATCGATAAAAAAGTCGTTGAGATGAGATGATACGTAAAAAATAGTATAAATATGAATTTTCGACTATTGAAATTTTGGTAATCATCTCACCCATTTTTTGATTGAATTTTTTTATGAAACTTCATGCATATGATCTCAACAGTGAGAAGATTATATCCATGAAGTTTCATTAAAAAATTCAATCAATCAAGCTGATGGCGCAGACCCAAAATTTCAACAGTCGAAAATACATATTTATACAATTTTTTTACATATCACCTCAACTCAACGATTTTTTTATTGAATTTTTTGATAAAAAAAATTGGAGACGATTTCTCACCGTGTAGATCATATCTATGAAGTTTTATAAAAAAATTATTTTTTACTATTTAGAAAAATGGTATGTACCAAAATTTGCACCATTAGATGTCTTTATAGGAGACATTCTCTCTGTGTGTGTATGTGTGTGTGTGTGTGTGTATATATGTAAATAATGAGACAAAATTCAAAAAATTAAATGCATAAATAAATAATGAGACAAAACTGAAAAACATAAACAATTTGTAATCTTATTAATACAATTATTTTTGGTCTTGAGACGAACACCATATTAAGATTGTTTCCATTTATTAAAGATTAATTCCGTTACACTTTAAAAAACTGCATGATATATATACACACCCTAACATTCCCCTTTAAATGGGTACAAAAATGGGTATTTTTTTAAATTACAAAAAAAATTAATTTTTTTGTGTATTGTTTATGCATTTCAGGAGACTTGTAAAAAAAATCAACTCAAAATGTATTTTTTTATGCTATTTTGAAAAATAGGTCAAATATATGTCAGTTTAAACAATTAAAAAATGACATATATTTGACCCATTTTTTTAAAAAAGCAAAAAAATTCATTTGAGTGATTTTTTTACAAGTCCTTCGATATTTAAACATCACACAAAAAATAAAAAATAAAATAGTTTTTTTGTATTTTAAGAAAAGGATCTCTCTCCTCCCTACCAACGGTTAGGGCAAACTTTATATTGTGTGGTTAGGCGCACGGTGCAGGGTTCGATTCCTCCTGGATACCTAATTTGAAGTGGGGTGCATATGAGGGTGGCTCTTGCATAGTCTCTCCCTGTTTAGCTCTTACGGGAGAGTCTAAAGGGCTTATTCGTGTGGAGATTCAGGGTTATAAAAAAAGGACCTGTTTTTGCAACCTTTAAAAAGGAACCCACCAGGGATCCCCTCTGTGTGTGTGTGTGTGAACAAGAGGGGAAAGAGAGATACTCGTACCTGGCTGCCGAAGAAAGAGAAGAAAAGTCGACGAAGAGACGTCAGAGAGGTTGCCAGAGCAAGTTAGCTAGAGAGAGAGGGAAGAGTGAGAGGAATGCAAGTTTTATGTGTGTTTAAATGTGTGTGGCTGATTCTACTTCCATGTAGTTTTCATTTTTCAAATCTCTTCGAAGGCTATGGAATTCATATTATGGAATTAGGCCCCATGAAATCCTAAATGAATTCCAAACCCCTGGGCCCTTTTATACACCAAACAATAGAATTGGAATTGGAGCTCCCAATTCCAATTCTAAGCCTTGGAATTGGTATCCCATACAGATCCTAATTGCAATTCATTTAAATGGCATATAAAGTTAGAAATAATCTTATCCGCGTGAAAGTAAACTACCTCTCATTAAATTGGAGTTTTAACATTGGTCATCGATTACACAACACTTATCATAAGTGGAAAAGGCTGCGGGAATAATCATATTTTATTAATAAGTTCTCCTCACATAGGAGCTGAGGTTTAATTATAACAAGCCAAAAGGGCAGACGAATGTGGAGAGCCATGCCGAGTCGGGCCTACAAAACTATAGTACCTTAATGTCCCTATCAAGCTAAGGTTGACTGAAGGATTACGTGAATTTAGCCAGGGCAACCACTGCAGCTAATCTCCCCATTCTACTCTCTCCTACTTGTATGATCACATCAATATACATGTTTTAGAAGATAACACTATAATGTAATTATTAAAGGCTCTCTACTACTCACTTAATAGCCTGTCGTGACAGCTCCCACCGAAGCATTACAGTATAAATGTTGTTACGATAAAATCTCTATAAAGGAGTCATATAGAATATGTAATATTGCCTACACGACTGCATAAGCCTTTGCCGCCTCTAGATTCTTTCATCATTATTGTGAAATTGCAAGATGTAACAAATAATAATTATTCAAGGAATACCTCTTTATAGAGAACCTCATTGAATCATACACATCCGTCGATATGGGTCAAACATATCTCCATGAATACAATATATGCTTCCAACATCATGAATGGTCAAAGAATTGACTATTAAAGTGACTCATTTATATTCACATATACAAATCCAAAGGTCCTAGTGATAAGATTGAAGAGTTATATATATATATATATATATATATATATATATATATATATATATATATATATATATATTGTGGTGACAATTAAGTTCAGCACAAATTATTAAGAAAAGACAATCACCAGAACAAATAAAGAAAGTAAGGAATGGTAATCACACAACACAATATTTTACGTGGTTCAACAAGAATGCCTACGTCCACGGTGGTGCTCTCAATATTATTTCTCTATACTCCGGGGAGTGTTTTACAGGAAAAATAATACATGCCTGTAATAACTCGCATGATTTTTGGGGTATTTTCAAAATAAAGAGGAAAAAATAAAGTTTTTGATAAAATTATTTTTATTGCTCAAATATGTTGGTTATTATTTTTAAAGGCGAGAATTTCAAACGGTTTCGAAAACGGAGTTAAAACGGATTTTAAAATGATTTTTAATATTTTTAACTCTTGGAATTCTAAGTCGGCGAACATTATGTAATTTTCAAGAGTTGTTTTGACTTCCAACTCTTCATTTCTTTGCCTTATTTAAAGAGTTGTTTTGGGTTCCAACTCTTCATTTTCTTTGCATTATAAAAGGGAGTCGTGGGCAATCCTTTTAACCTACTTTTGGCACAAATTTTGGCAGCAAATATATTTTATATTCCTCTTCTTTTTATATACACATTGGCCCTTGAGATTTGTGAGTTCCAACCTTAGATTAGAGGTGTTCTTAGGGCAATTTTTTAGGATGTTCTTGGAGAAGCTTTTGTAGATCTTTTGTGTTGATCTTGAGGATGTGATCATTGGTTTCTCATCATGGTTTGAGGTATGGGGTTTTACACAATATGCTCCTTAAATCTTGCGAGTGTCATTCTCTTGGAATTCTTGTTAATTGAACTCATATTTGAATTGATAAATTCATTGAAATCTGAAAAATAATTGTTGAATTATTTTTATTCATGTGGTATCATTATATTGTTGTTGAGCACGTTGTCATGATATTTTTATATGGCACGGACGTTGGGCACCCTCCAAAATTCCTGTTTCCCGGGCTATGGCTTGATAAAGCATATGTGGATGCGGTGAGGCCTGGTGACCCATTGATGTGTTGTTGAGGAATTATATTGATAAATGCTTTAAGATTTGCATTTTGATTTGAATATTCGTACTCGTGTTGTTACGTTTTATTCATCGCTAACATATATTTATTGAGCATCTTTCCTGTCGTATTGTGTACTTCCCCATATTTTCTTTTAATTGGCAGGTTAGCGTGAATTTGAGTGTTATGGACCAATTGGGATGATATTAGTGTGAATTATTTTGGGAAGAATATTTTTTGGAAGATTTGTATTATTTATTGTGTTGTATAGAGCATTGGTGATTTATATTATTTTGAGAGACTTTGTTGTATTGAATTTGAAGAATTGAGATTAGTGGTTTTGTTTCTTTTGTGGGAATTAGATGCTCTATACCTTGTCACTTGTGGATTTGGATTTATTTTATCGCATTAGCGCTCCGTTCGCTCTCCCCGGGCGGGCGGGGTGTTACAAATGGTATCAGATCTTAGGTATACAGAACCCCTCGGGGCTTGAGTTTTGGGTTCATTGCGTGGATAACAATTTTTGGAGATAGAAAATTTTAGGTGATATTCGTAATAGGTTTCGAGATTAGATGTGATGAATTTATTTTTCGGAGACGTGATTTATTTTTGGAGATTGTTGGCCTGATTTTTGAGAGTTAGGCATTCGGCGAATTTCGAGGGCGAAATTCCATTGTTAGTGGGGAAGTGTAATAACTCGCATAATTTTTGGGGTATTTTCAAAATAAAGAGGAAAAAATAAAGTTTTTGATAAAATTATTTTTATTGCTCAAATATGTTGGTTATTATTTGTAAAGGCGAGAATTTCAAACGGTTTCAAAAACGGAGTTAAAACATATTTTAAAATGATTTTTAATATTTTTAACTCTTGGAATTCTAAGTCGGCGAACATTATGTAATTTTCAAGAGTTTTTTTGACTTCCAACTCTTCATTTCTTTGCCTTATTTAAAGAGTTGTTTTGGCTTTCAACTCTTCATTTCTTTGCATTATAAAAGGGAGTCGTGGGCAACCCTTTCAACCTACTTTTGGCACAAATTTTGGCAGCAAATATATTTTATATTCCTCTTCTTTTTATATACACATTGGTCCTTGAGATTTGTGAGTTCCAACCTTAGATTAGAGGTGTTCTTGGGGCTATTTTTGAGGATGTTCTTGGAGAAGCTTTTGTAGATCTTTTGTGTTGATCTTGAGGATGTGATCATTGGTTTCTCATCATGGTTTGAGGTATGGGGTTTTACACAATATGCTCCTTAAATCTCGCGAGTGTCATTCTCTTTGAATTCTTGTTAATTGAACTCATATTTGAATTGATAAATTCATTGAAATCTGAAAAATAATTGTTGAATTATTTTGATTCATGTGGTATCATTATATTGTTGTTGAGCACCTTGTCATGAGATTTTCGTATGACACGGACGTTGGGCACCCGCCAAAATTCCTGTTTTCCGGGCTATGGCTTGATAAAGCATATGTGGATGGGGTGAGGCCTGGTGACCCATTGATGTGTTGTTGAGGAATTATATTGATAAATGCTTTAAGATTTGCATTTTGATTTTAATATTCGTACTCGTGTTGTTACGTTTTATTCATCGCTAACATATATTTATTGAGCATCTTTCCTGTCGTATTGTGTACGTCCCCATATTTTCTTTTAGTTGGCAGGTTAGCGTGGATTTGAGCGTTATGGACCAATTGGGATGATTTTAGCGTGGATTATTTTGGGAAGAATATTTTTTGGAAGATTTGTATTATTTTATTGTGTTGTATAGAGCATTGGTGATTTATATTATTTCGAGAGACTTTGTTGTATTGAATTTGAAGAATTGAGATTAGTGGTTTTGTTTCTTTTGTGGGAATTAGATGCTTTATACCTTATCCCTTGTGGATTTTGATTTATTTTATCGCATTAGCACTCCGTTCGCTCTCCCCGAGCGGGCGGGGTGTTACAATGCCCTTTGCCCCGGGCTAAGGGTTTATTATATACATGTTCGTTTTCGGGGAGTAGGGGTATTGGACTCCCTCATGTCAATCCACAACTCCTAGAATATCTACTTACGAGATTTTAGGAATAAACTAGGTCGTAACTTAATAAGTTGGGGCGTGAGGCCTCCAGACTTTGGGCCGTAATTTATTGTGCTACCCGTCTGGGCCCAAGGTGATAATTCGAGGTACCCACAATTTCCCCTAAAGTTGTTCAGCCACAATTTGGGCTCAATGATTTTAAATGATTTGCCACAATGGCTATTTTATAAATTGTGCAACACTTTTCAAGATCGAAGCGCCTCATCTGAACTGATTTAGGCGGCAGCCTGCCTCGTTGCCTATGCGCTATGATTAGAAACGTTTAAAAATCCTTCGGAGAAGTTTTTTCATGTTGTCGCTTCAAGTTTCTCCATATTTTTAAACTTCTCCAAGCTTCTGATGTTGCTCTTTCATGCCCAGGTCTTCGTTTTCCAATTTCAATCTTCTTCATCATCTTCGTTTGTGACTTTGCATCGTCCCAAGCTAAGTTTTTACTTCGTAAGTTCCTCTTGTTCTTTCTCTTTTCTTTTTCGATTGAGATTTCTTCGCATTTGTAATTAGGGTTTGTATCTTTCAATGGCGAAAATAGGCAATAGATCAATATCCGATTTTTGGAAGTTCTATAATATTCCAAATTAGGTAGACATCGAGTGTGCCCCTATCCCCCGTAATGTTAGGGAGGTTGAGGATGATCATTGGATTCACGTTCTCTTGTTGTCCCAAGGGGGTTTACTTTTCCTCCAAGCAATTTGTTTTTGCACTTTTTTGGTTATTTCAATATTGTCCCTGCACATTGCTCACCCAATGTCTGGAAGATTGTTAATGGTGTACATAGAATAAATCAGCTCTATGGCACCAGTTTAGGGCTTGTTGAGATCTGCTTTTGTTATTCTTTCTCGCGAACAAATTCTAGTCTTCTTTACCTCAAGGCCAGGACTCCTGATAGGGTATCGGTAGTAAATCTAGCTGATTCCCGTAAGGATTATTGGCATGAGGGTTTTTTTGCTAGAAATTGGCAGTTTCCTCCCCATACTAAGGGGTCGAGGTCTGGCAGGTTTGAGGTCCCCTTCTATGGGGAGGAGTGCATAGGTAGGCTTAGTTTTTTCTCTGTTGATCGATCCTCTATTCATGTACGATTTCTCTGTTATTTTTCTTTTTTTCTTTTCAGCGAGGACAAAGAACTCGGAACCTGCTCCCAGCGATGTTCGAGCTGCTGAGTTAGTCAAAGCCTGAACATCAGGGAGCTCTTGGCTGATGGTGAACACCCTCAATTAACGACTTTTCTCTTGGAATACAAGAACGTTGGGTCCAGTTTTATTGCTCGACCTGTAGATAGCATCCCCGAGCTAGACATTACTGAAGAGGCTGCTGTCAATCCCATCCAATTGGTCGAGGAAGAAAGCAGCTCTGGCGAGGAGAGCGAGGGTGTTGACAGGGGCAGTACTGAGGGTGGTTCCAATAAAGAGAGCTCTAGTGAAGAATCTTCCAGTTCGAAAGGGGTTTCAGAGGCTCAGGAGTCTTGGAGTGAATCTAGTAGTTCCAGCGAGGAAGACATGGCTCCTCCAAGGAAGAATTTGATTCGCCATGATGATGACGATGTGTTCTTCTCCCATCGGTCGAAGAAGCAGAAATATGGCGACAGAGAGGTTGCAACTGGTTCTCAGTCTGCTACTCATGAGCAGGAAAAGAAGAAGAGGGAGGAAGAGCAGTTGAGAGAGAATGATAGAAAGGAGGAAGAGAAGAAGAGAGTGGAGGAGAGAAAGAGAGATGAGAAGGAGAGGAAGAAGAGGGGAGAGGAGAAATGGAGAAAGGAGGTGAGGACGAAGGCGGGGAAAGCTCTAGTGCTCGTGTCCGCCTTGCCTGAGGGGGATCTGTTGCCCTCTCTCCCCAGTTGGCTCCTGCGTTGCTCGAAAGAGCAATTTTTCCCGCTGATCGTCAGAATGCAATAGGGACCGACCAGTTAGCTCTGCAGGTGAGTCAGAGGCTAGCCTTGGTAAGTCTGATTTCTCCTTTCTATGCTTGAAATATTCTGTTTAATGCTTCTTTTTCTAATATTCTTCTTTTTTGCAGTTTGCAACCGACTTTGCCATCCTCTACCGCAGTCGCGATGAGCTGGTAAAGAGGAATGTTGATCTTGAGAAGAAGAATGTCGAGATGGAAGCCATCTTGAAGGCTATCGATGATAACAAGAAGTCGTCTGATCTCTCTTTGTTCGAAGCCAACCGCACAAAGGAGGCGGAGAACAAGGAGCTTGGGGAGTTGAGGTCGTCCTATGACCTGGTCTGATCAAGCAAGTTGGCTGTGGTGGAGGAGATTAAAGTGCTGGCAGAGAAGGTGAATAAGGTACAATTTGAGGCAGCCACCCTGAAGGAAAGCTCGTACAATGCCGGATGGGTTGCTGTGTACGAGGATACCGATGTTCAGATAGGCTACATCAGTCAATTGAACTTTAAGAAGGGCTAAAATAAGGCTCTTCTGGCTGCTGGAGTGGATATCGATTCTCCATTATTTGACAAGCATAATCCAGGCCTGAAGCCTGTTGTGGATTAGGCACCTGCCCCGCCCATTGATGGTGGTGTTCCTGCTTCTTAGACCATTCCTGCTGATTCCCCTTCTATCCAGGGAACATCAGTTTCTCCACCTGAGGGAGGTGTGCCTGCTGCTGCAGATAAGGGAAAACAACCGACGACCTCGGAGCAAACTAAGGTTGCGAGCTAGCCTATTTTGAGGAACTTCTTTGTATTTTTCCTTTGTTTGTAATGTCCTTATGATTACTGATGTACTTGGAACGTTCTATTTTAATGAAATGAAAATACTTTCCTTTCTACATGCTGATTCTTCTGTTCTTTAATGCTTTTTATGGCTTGTAGTTGATTGATGTGGGTGAGTATATACCTTTTACTTCTCAACTAGGAAGGATCCTCGGTCCTAATGCGAGCATTAAAGTTCTCCAAGTCTTTGTAAGGATTTGCAAGTCCCTTAGGTCGAGGAACAAGAGCTTTAAAGATCAGTCCGAGCTCATCGCCAAACTGAAGGATAGACTTCAGGAGATGGAAGAGGTTGGTGCTTTTATTCAAGAAAAAGTGAACCATCTGAGGGCTAAACTTCTGGATGCCTCCGAGATCAATTAAGTCGAGGAATTTATTCAACAGGAGAATGAAACTCTGAGGAGGGAGGTGTCACGACTCAGGGAGCATGCGCAGAGCATTGCACCTCACGTTTTATGAGGTTCCTCCTCATCGGTTGGTCCATGAGCTGGTACAACGTCGAGTGCCGATCAAATTTTACAGGGATCCACTTCATCGGCCGGTCCGCGAGCTGATACTGATGCCGAGGGTCTATCTAGGGAGATGAAAGAGCTTCGAGAATATGTTCGTTGAGCATACGTGATAGTTGCCGGGATCTAAAGAGATGTCACGCGGCTAAGGCATCTGTTCAAGAAAGGTCATCGACGAGTGTGGGATGACGGTTAAGATCAGGGTTGGGCAGATGCTCCAACAAGTTTGGCAGAGTTTGAAGAGCTATCCTTTATTAGGGGATGGTTGAATGCTCTCAGGGAGCTGAAATTCCACATGAACTCAGTCCTCTAGTATCGTCATGAGATCTCCCCTTCGAATCTGATGCCTAACCCTTTTCGGAGGGATGACCAGTGGGTCCCCATAGATGCTATTCCCAGGTAGCTACTGGAGATGGATGCAAATGAAGTAGAGTTGGATTTAGCTCCCCATCCAGATGATGGTCGAAGAGCGCAAGTAGCTGATTACCTTGCTCGAATACCTAATCCCCAATAGGGTTTACTTAATTCATTCAATGTAACTATTGTTGTAAATGCAGTGAAGTAATAAAAAATATATATTTTGGGCGATTCGCCGACTAAACATGCGTTGTATATTTTCTACTTCATTGATTTTTATTTGATTATCTTGGGATCTTCATAGCCGACTAGATTTGATGTGGGTAGAGTTATTTTATTGCGTGAGTATCCTCCTAATCCAGTATGCTTATGAGATACAATTATGCCCTACTTTACCTTTTAGGTCATGTCGTCACACTCCCTTATGCCTAAGTATGGTAATGGCGAGGATACACCTGGTGTTGGATGTTCTATCCGAACAAGTTTTTTGAGCCAAACATCGTTTAGCGACCAATTCAATTTGGTCGAGATGCCTAAGGGTCCCCTGTAGGGCTTCATATATTGCCAGGGGCAATGCTAATAGGTTATTCGTATTTCAAGAAAGGTCCTCAGCGAGTGTGGGCTAAGGGTTATGATCAGGGTAGGGCAGATGCTCCAACGAGGTTGGCAGATTTTGAAGAGCTATCCTTTATTAGGGGATAATTAAATGCTCTCAGGGAACTTAAAGTTCACAGGAACTCAGTCAACTGGTATCGTCATGAGATCTCCCCTTTGACTCTGATGCCTTACCCTTTCCGGAGGGATGACCTGTGGATCCCCATAGATGCTATCCCCATGTAGCTACTGGAGTCGGATGCAAATGAAGTAGAGTTGGAGTTAGCTCCCCATCCAGATGACGGTCGAAGAGTGCAAGTAACTGATTACCTTGCTCGGAGACCTAATCCCCAATAGGGTCCACTTAATTCATTCAATGCAACTCTTGTTGTAAATGTAGTGAAGTAATAAAAATTTATGTTTTGGGCGATTCGCCGACTAAACATGCGTTGTCTATTTTCTACTTCATTGATTTTTTTTATTATCTTGGGCTCTTCATAGTCGACTAGATTTGATGTGTGTAGATTTATTTTATTGCGTGAGTATCCTCCTAGTCCAGTATGCTTATGAGATACCATTATGCCCTACTTTACCTTTTAGGTCGTGTCGTCACACTCCCTTAGGCCTAAGTATGGCAATGGCGAGGATACACCTGGTGTTGGATGTTCTATCCGATCAGGTTTTTTGAGCCAAACATTGTTTGGCGACCAATTCAATTTGGCCGAGCTGCCTAAGGGTCCCCTGTAGGGATTTATATATTTCCAGGGGCAATGTTAAGAGGTTGTTCATGTTTGAGGAGGGAGGCTCCCTGCTTTTATATATTGAGTAATGTGCCTGTCGCTTGGAAAAGATGTGCAAGTTATAAAGTTCATAATACACAATTAACGCTTTATGGAATGCTACTGCCAAATAATATTTTATTAACCAAACACAATAAAAATGAGTTGCCAATTCCAGTAATGTGATAAAAGATCAATGAAGAGAAACTAGAAATAGAATTTCTTCAGGTTGGCCGCATTCCAAGCTCGGGGTATCTCTCTGCCCTCCAGCATTTCTAAGTGATAGGCTCCTTTTAGCTCGTCTCTTGTCACCTTGAATGGTCCCTCCTAGTTTGGACCCAGCTTGCCATCAGATGGTTTTACGGCGCTGCCAAGAACTTTCCTTAGGATATAGTCCAAAACTTGGAATGTTCTTGTATTGACCTTCTTGTTATAGTGCTTTGGTAGCTGTTGCTGATAGCTCTCTAGTTTCACTAGAGCTAATTCTCTGCGTTCGTCAGCTAGGTTAAGTTCAACGAGTAATGCTGCATCATTCTAGCCTTGGTCGACCAAGGTGGACCTCATGGTTGGGAGGCCAGCTTCTAAAAGGATGACTGCCTCCATTCTATATGTTAGTACGAATGGGATTTCTCCAGTTGTTCGTTGTGGGGTAGTGCAGTAAGCCCATAAAATATGGGGCAACTCGCTCACCCATGCCCCTTCAGCTTTCTCTAATCGCTTCTTCAGTCCATCGATCACTGTTTTATTGGAAGCTTCAGTTTGGCCATTGCTCTGAGGGTATGCTACCGAGCTGAAATGGTTCCTGATTTCGTGGTCGTTATAGAACCTCTGAAAGAGGCCGCTCTCGAACTGCGTTCCATTATCAGTGATGATGGTTCTAGGAATTCCAAAGCGAGTGATTATTTTCTTCCATACTAATCTCACCATGTCTGCATCTCTGATGTTTGCCAGCATCTCTACCTCAATCCATTTGGTGAAGTAGTCTGTCGCGACCAATAGATACTTGCAATTACCGGTAGCGATAGGAAGAGGGCCCATAATGTCCATTCCCCATTAGGCGAAAGGTCAAGGCTGGTAAGTGATCTTAGGTCGCTGGCAGGTTAGTGGACCATAGGAGCATGTAGTTGACATTTTTCTCACTTGCGAGCATATATTCCAGAGTCTTTTTTCCTTTAAGGACACCAGTAACCTTCCTTCATTGCTCGGAAAGATAGCGATCTGCCCCCAATATGGCTCCCACAAGTTCCTTTATGAAGCTCGTGCAGGATTTTCTCGACGTCCTTCGGGTGAACACATGGGAGGTAAGGGCCGGTGAAAGATTTTTTGTACAGTTTTCCCTCAGGAGATAAGTGAAAGCGAGCAGCTTTGACTCTTATCTGATGAGCGGCTTTCTTATCATCTGGTAGTGCACCATCCTTCAAATAGTCCCTTAGGGGGTCCATCCAACTAGGTATTGATTCAATATGAAGAATATAGCCCATGTCCGACAGCTCGTCACTCTAGTTGATGCTCGGCTGAGGGAGGAAGTCGATAGGGATTGTTCTCTTTAAGTCAGAGTTGATTGTTGAACTCAAGGCTGCTAGGGCGTCAGCATGACTGTTTTATCCTCTGGGAAACTGCTGGACACTGATTTCCTCAAAGTTGAACATTAATTTCTTTTCTAAGGCGATGTAGGCTGCCATTCACTCACCCCTCGCGTTGAAGTCTCCACTTATCTGATTGGAGACCAATTATGAGTCACCGAACACCTGTAGTTGTTTTGCACCCAATGCTTGTGCCTTTTGCAGGCCTGCTATTAATGCTTCGTAATTTGCTTCATTGTTGGAGGTTTCTAGTCCAAGTCTGATTCCTTGTTCGAGGATTATATCTTCTGGGGTAACGATCACAATGCCTACTCCTTCCCTCTTGGAGTTGGAGGCTCTATAAAAAAACAGTCGCCAAATACCTTCTTTCGAGTGATCTTCCCTCTTACCCACAGTTTGAAGCTGGTCGCAAGGCTATTCGCCTGTAAACTCCACCATGAAGTTGGCAAGGACCTGCCCCTTGATTGCATTCCTTGGTTGGAACTGGATGTCAAATCGTCCGAGCTCGACCGACCAATTCGATAGTCTGTCGGACAGATCTGCTTTTCACAGGACTGCTTTAAGGGGGGGTGACGTAAGGACGATGATAAAGTGTACTTCGAACTAGTGCTTCAGTTTCCTCGAGGATACCATTAGTGTAAAGGTGAGCTTCTCTAATGGTAGGTACCGTTACTCGGCATCCAAGATGGTCTTGCTCGCATAGTAGACCGGGTGATGTATTCCAGTTCTTTCACATACTAGTGCAGAATTACCAGCGTGGCTGGAAACAGCAAGGTATAGGTATAAGGAATCATTTTATTAAGGTATCACGAGTAAGGGTGGTGTTATGAGATAAGATTTGATCTCTTCTAATGCTTTTGAGCAATCTTGATTCCACTCCACAATTTTTCTCTTCTTTAATAGTTGGAAGAATGGCTCACACTTTTTGGATGACTTCGAGATGAATCGATTTAAGGCGGAGAGCATGCACATGTGTTTCTATACGTCTCTTATCGTTCAGGGAGGCTGTCTCTTGTTGATTGCATCAATCTGGTACGGGTTGGCTTCAATTCCTCTCTCGCTAACAAAGTACCCGAGAAATTTTCCTGACTGGACACCGAAGGAACATTTGCTCGCGTTGAGCTTCATTCGGTATTTCTAAAGGATTTAGAAGGTCCTCGACAGGTCTGAGAGGTGGTCTTCTTTGTGCCTACTCTTGAAGAGCATATCGTCGATGTAGACTTCCATGGTATCTCCCATTTAGTCTTTAAACATCTTGGTGACCAGCCGTTGGTAAGTTGCTCTAGCATTTTTGATCCCAAAGGGCATAACTTTGTAACAGTATAGTCCGACGGTGGTGATGAACGTTGTCTTGTCTTGGTCTGGTGCATACAGAGGAATATGATGATACCCTGAGTATGCGTCCAGGAAACTCATTCTTTTATGAGCTGCTATGGCGTCCACCAACTGGTCGATTTTCGGGAGAGGGAAACTGTCCTTAGGGCACGCCCTGTTAAGGTCAGTGAAGTCAATGCAAACTCTCCAACTCTCTTTGCTTTTTGGAACCACTACCGGGTTGGATAACCATTTAGGGAATTGAACTTCCTGTATGGATCCTGTATCCAGCAGCTTCTCTACTTATTTCTCCACATCCTTGGCATTCTCGGGCGCAGTTTGCCGAGCCTTCTGCGCGACAGGCCTAAAATTTGGGTCGACGTGCAATCGATGACAAACCACACCGGGGTTAATTCCAGGCAGCGTAAGGTTCCCATGCTAAAACGTCCACATTATTCCTCAAAAGTACCGTCAATTACCTTTTTTCTTGATCTGTGAGAGAGGCTCCAATCAAGAACATTCTGTCTTTTTTACTGCCACCGACTGCGACTTCTTCTAGGTCTTCAACGACCCACTCAGAGGGAAGGATCCTAGTCTCCTCCACTCTGGGTCTTCTATACTTTAACTTCTACTTTGAAGGTATCAAACCTTCTTGTTCCTCAACCTTCTCTTTGGCCTTATCGGCCTTCTTTTTTAGTTTTGGGCGGATGGCCGCTATGAAGCACCTTCTTGCCATCACTTGATCTCCGTGGATCTCCATTACTCCTCGATCAATCACGTACTTGAGTTTCTGATGGTAGGTCGAGGGGACGACCTTCATTGCATATAGCCATCCTCTGTTGAGGATATCTTGGTAGGGCGAGTCATTTTTTACTAACAGAAACTCGATCATCTTGGAGACACTTCCTGCCCTCACTGGTAGTACGATCTTTCCCAAAGGGATAGTTAATTTCCTAGCGAAGCCAACTAGAGGGGCAGTGGTTTTCTTCAAGTCGGCAATGCTTAACTTCAATTTCCTGAACAGGTCGAGATACATTACCTCGAATGAGCTTCCCTAATCGACGAGTAACTTATCGATGTCATAGTTTGCTATTCGGAGTGTAATGATCAAAGCGTCATGATGTGGGGTTCTTACTCCCACTAAGTTTTTATCCGTGAATACGATGTTTTTGCTGTAGTCGACATAATCTGCTCGCCGACGCTTTCCTAACTGTGGTCTTATTGGATCTATTTGAAAAGCTTGCATTACTGTCGTAAGCTTTTTCACTTCCATCCGGGCTAAATTCCCTTGAATATACTTTAGATCTAATTCCCCATTAATCACTGCGAACTCATGGACAGTATCATCTTTGAGCACATTTTCGAGCCTTGTGTCTCCATTGGTAGCGACCTTCTCTGCCTTCTTTTCCACAAATTTGTGTAGGTGCCCGGTCTGGGCCAACTCTTCAAGGTGGGACTTAAGAGCCTTGCAGTGCTCAATTTTGTGTCCTCCTTCCTTGTGAAAAGAGCATCTCAACGCATTGTTTCTCTTTAAGGGATCTCATCCCATCTTTCTAGGCCATTTGACGATGGCTCGTCCTTGATCTTCACTAGGATCTTGTAGATTGGTTCTTTGAAGACAGTGTTTACTGTCTGAAATGCCTTCGAAACATCGTTCTTGTTTCCATTCTTAGAGCCACCTTGCCCCCATTCTTACCTCCTCTCTTCTGATTTTTGTCCTTATCGTTGCCCTTGGCAGGGAGCTTAGATTGACCATTCTCCCTTGTATTGAGGTGGGTCACATTCTCAACTTTGGCATACTTCTCGATGCGAGCCATCAGGTCATCGATGGTTGTGGTTTCCTTCTTAGTCAGGTATTGGTGCAAGAGGCAAGAGCTGGGTAGACCAATCTTAAAAGAGGCCACTGCTACCTGCTCTGAGCAGTCCTCAACCTCATTGAACAACTCCTAGTACCGTTTTGCGTAGTCCCAGAGGCTCTCTTGGGGCGTCTTCTTCATTATTAGCAAGGCATCCATCCTCTTTGGATGGGAGCTACTGGTAATAAAGTGATTCGTGAAGAGATCTTCCAGGGACTCAAAGCTCCTGGTGGATCTTTGAGGGAGTCTCTCGAACCACTTCTGGGCCACATCATGCAAACTCAAGGGAAAGATCCGACACATTAGTGCGTATCTGTGGTTCCAGAGAGTCATGGCTTGCCTGTACTGCCTAACGTGATCGATAGGGTCAGTCTTTCAGTCATAGATCTTGAATCTCAAAATAGCAAACTTCTTGGGGGCTTCTTCTTCTTTTATCTCCCTTGAGAAAGGGAATTTCATCTGGGTCCTGAGAGCTCGCCGGGCTAGTTCTCTGGTCGATCTGTCACCCCGATGTTTTGGGTGCTGGTCCTTTTCTCTTTGGACCAAATTTCGTATGTCATAATTTCCTCGAGCCGGGCTACTGCAACGGCGAGATGGTCACTATTGCTCGAGCAAGTCATCACCTGACGAGTGTTCCTCGATCCTTTGGGATCCGCGTCTAGGGCTCCTTCCTCGGCTGCGAGACTTGCTTGCTTGAGGGCTAGGAGTGCAATATTGACGTCGCCTGGTGCTACGATGGAGCTCTTTTTCCATCCTTTCCATTCTCCTTTTGAGGTGAGTATTCTCAGCTTCTTGCTTGCTAGCGGCCTCTCTTTTCTCCGGGAGCCTTTCCTCATAGGCATCGATCAACCTTGAGATTCGTGTGGACCTGTCAGGTCCCTGACTTTCCTTTGAGTCTTTCCGCTCTGGGCGAGCCCTTTGATCTGAACATCGATCTTCAGATCTGATCCTGCGAGGGGCAGGCTGCTCTTGGATATCCCCTGCTTGAGGGGCATTGCTACTGTGACCAGACATTCCAAATTCTTTTTTGGTGAGGGCTTTCTAAAAGGAAGATAAACGCTCCCACAGACGGCGCCAATTGTGGTGACAATTAAGTTCAGCACAAATTATCAAGAAAAGACAATCACTAGAATAAATAAAGAAAGTAAGGAATGGCAGTCACACAACACAATATTTTATGTGGTTCAGCAAGAATGCCTATGTCCACGATGGTGCTCTCAATATTATTTCTATATACATCGGGGAGTGTTTTACAGGAAAAATAATATATGCCCTTTGCCCCGGGCTAAGGGTTTGTTATATACATGTTCGTTTCTGAGGAGTGGAGGTGTTGGACTCCCCCACGTCAATTCACAACTCCTTACGAGATTTTAGGAATAGACTAGGTCGTAACTGAATAAGTTGGGGCGTAAGTCCTCCAGACTTTGGGCCGTAATTTATTAGGCTACTCGTCTGTGCCCAAGGTGATAAATCGAGGTACCCACCCACCCACACACACACACACACACACATATATATATATAGTGAAGGAATTATCATAATAAAAAATCTAGAAAGCAATATCGAGATGAGAAATAAATTATCGCACACACAACACCAAAGATACGTGGTTCGGCACCTTGCCTACGTCCAGGGAGAGGTTATTATATTCTATTGGTGTCTTTCAAATAATTACAGTTATATCCCTCTTCCTCGTGTTAGGGTTTACATTTTATATTTGTGAGAACAAGTGATTGAATTGTTCAAGTAATTCAACTAGTTTGTACATAGCTCGTACATATCCTTACTATCTCCTCCGAGATTGTTGGTAAGTGATTTGAGTCTATCTCCATGCATTTAAGAAAATTTTAAATACATGGATCTAAAACAAACATTTTTAGTTGGGCCTCGCAGTCCACTTTGCACGCTGGACTGGTCGGCTGCAGTATTGGGCTTGAATAGATAAGCCCCTAAAATTTCCCCTAAAATCTTTAGGCTAAAATGTTGGGCCAATATATTTTAAGTGAGTTCAAGGCCCAAGGCCTAGATCTGTTTTAAAACTGGTGTGGGACTATTGTAATGTTGGTAAAATTTCCTAGGGCACGCTTGTCCGCGAAAAATCATCATAGCAAACTTGTGATATCCTTGAAGAAGTGGGGGTACACTAGTCCGAGCAGAAATATGAAGCGCCAGAATCTCTGTCGAAAGTTGCGCTTCATCATTAGTGCGATGTTCAAACCAAGCTCATCACTTCTCATCCGTCATTTCTCCAAACATTCCTTCTCCACGAACTCTTATTGTTTCCTCTCTTTAGCCCTTCATATTTCCAGAGCTTTCTTCGATCATTTTTACTGTAAGTTTCTTTAATTTTCTTCTTTTATTCACCGTTTTAGTTATCTTTCTTTGTTGCTTGAGATCTTTTCCTTCATGGATCTTCTTAATGGAAAAACTGTTGAGGAGTTTAAAAAATCTTATAGTATTCCTAAGTGGGTTAAAATCGGTTGTGTCCCTATCCCCAGAGACTTTTGGGACATAGAAAATGGACACTGGATCCACACATATAGTTTATGGGGGTTTAACTTTCCCCCCAAACCCATTATTTTTAAAATTCTTTTAGCTACTTTGAGGTTGTCCCTACCCAAAGTGCCCCAAACACTTGAAAATTAGTGAATGGGGTGTATAGAATCAATGAATTATATGCGACCAACTTGGGGCTCCTATAAATTTATTACTTATATGTCTGGTTGTGCACTGATGATGGTGTTTTATACCTCAAGGCCAGGAAGGCTGAGAGGGTTTTGGTTATGAACCTGCCTAACTCCTATAAAGGGTATTGAGATGAAGGTTTCATTTCCAGTAATTGGCAACATCCTCCCCTACTTAAAGTCATGAGGTACCGAGGTCCCTGGTGCCTTGACTGGGGGGAGGATCACATTGGTCGCTACCTTTTTTCTTATATTTGATTGCTGTAGGGGTGGCAATGGGTCGGTCGAGCTGGGTTCGTGTCGGGTGATAAACGAATCGTGTCAAAAATTCATCCACCCAAACATGATTTGTTTACTAAACGGGTGGAAAAATAAAATCCATACACGATTTGTTTACTTAACGAATGACACGACACGACCCATTTACACTCGTTAAATAAACGAATGGTTTTAACCCGGTTCACCCGTTTAACCCGGTTCACCCATTTAACACGATTCACCCATTTAACCCGGTAACCCGGTTACTTTAAAAATCTAGAGAGGAAACAACTTACTTATACTTATGGAGAATTTTCATAACAAATCAATGTGGGATGTTTCGATTACGGGTTATGAACGGGTTGTAAACGTGTTAACGGGTTGCAAAAGGGTCCCAGGTTCTAAACGGGTGACGAGTTCTAAACGGGTGAAGGGTCACTAACGGGTTTCTCGAATATACAAGAACCTGATTCGTTTTCTTAACGGGTCTAGTGGGTCCACCCGTTTATGACCCGAACCCGTTAAGGCTATACCTAAACCCACTTAAAGCATGTTGATTTCGTGTGGGGTTAACGGGTCGTGTCGCAAATTGCCACCCCTAGATTGCTGAATTTTTATCTACTATTTACTTTTTCTTTCTTCAAATCTGTGTTTCTTCCTCGGTTTTACAGCTCGTGACAAGAACTAAGAGCTTGCTCTTTGAGAGATAAAAGTTGCTGATCTCCTCAAGGCTTAGAAGGCTAGGGCTAGGTTACCTGATGGTGATCACCCTCGTGCAACAGCTTACTTACTGGAATACACAAGCACCACTTCATGTTTCATTGCTCGGTCGGTCGAAAAAATCCTTGACTTAGAGCTTCCAAAAGAGGATTCCTTTAGTCCATTTGGTCCAATCGAGGTAAAAGAAGAGGAAGAAAAAGAGGAGGAGAAAGAAGAAGAAGAAGAATAAGAAGAAGAAGAAGAAACTCCCCCTTAAAAAGGAGCCTACTAATCACAGACAATGAGGATCAAACCATGATATCTGACAGGGTAAAGCTTCTAAAGAAGGCTAAGGGGGACTCCCCTAGGTCTAGTGGCCCTAGCAAAAGGGATACTGAGAAGGAGAAATAAGAGAAGAAGAAGAGAAAGTAGGAGACGAGAGAGGAGAAAGAGAAAAAGAATAAAGCCATTAAGGCCCAACATATGTCTCCTCCCTTTTTAACATCTCTTCGATCGAAATTGTATCCGTCAATCCATCTCTTGCCCCTAATTTGACACAGGGGGTAACTATTACTACCAACCATCAAAGGTCAATAAATCTTGGCCTAAAAAATCTTCCTATTTGTTCTGCCCAGGCTCTGGGCCTAATAAGTATTCCTCTTTATCTGATTCTCTTCGAGGATGATCTGTATTTTAGGCATTCACATATCTTTTTTTCTTTGGTTTACAGTTCCCGAAAAGCTTATCTACTCTTTTGGTCACACCGATCAGTCCAAGAAGGTCTTGGAGTTAACTAGAACTGTGAAAAAGTTTCAGGATGAAAGGGCAGCCTACGAGATGGAGAAGAAATCCACCATTTAGTCAATAACCTCAATGAAGACGACTAACAACTTGTTGATCGTGGAGATAAATGGGCTCATCGCAAAGGTGAATAAACTGAAGGATGAAGTCCCTTCCATAAAGGATGCCAACTACGAGCAAGGTTGGGATATAGCATATGATGATGCTAAAATCTAGATTGCTTATGCTCGAAAGTCGATCTTTAAGAAGGGTTAGGACTAACACTTACGGCAGCGGGAGTCCCTTATGACTTTGAACTCTTCGAGAGGTACGGTCTAGGTGCTCCCCTAATTGTAAAAAAGGTGGTTGTTGCTGGTCCTGCGATCGACCAGGCTGAGGGAACCTCCGACCAAACTGAGGCCATCAACGATAAGGATAAGAAAGTTGCGATCAAGGGGAAGGATCCTAAATAAACTGAGAAGGTGAAGGAGTAGAGCTTTATAAACTAGGATTTTTCCTTTTATTCAAGTGTTGTACTCTCCTTTTTTTATTTTCTTTGTTGTAATGGCTTCTGCCTACCTCTTTTAGTATTCAATAAAAGAACTTCATTTTCTCTACCTGATTTTCCCTATGCTCTGTGTTTACTTTAATGCTTGTAGCTTGTTGTTGAGGATGTTTCCTCTTTCTCTAAGAATCTTGAAAATATTTTGGGCCCTAGAGTGAGTGAGAAAGCTCCCCGGGCTTTCACAAAGGTTTATAAGGCGTTAAAGGCCAAAACAAAGGCATACAAGGAATAAATTGAGGTGATTACCAAGATGAAGGATGATTTTAAGGGCTTAGAAGATATCAACTCCTTAATGCTGCTGGAAAATGCTAACGTTAAGGCCCAGGTCATGTCAAGTGAGGATGTAGGCAAAGTTGGCGAGTTAGTCCAGCTGGAGTATAACGAGTTGAAGAAGACTCTCTCTAAAGTAGAGGGAGATTCCCTAAGAAAGGACGTCGTGATATCTCGGCTTCATAGAGGAATCAAGAGGCTATGATTCCTATTTAGGATGGGCCCTCGAGATACATAGTCGGTAAGCTACGATGAGGGTTGGTAGTACACTCTTTTGAGGCTGCAAAAAGCCTAGGATGTTGCATACAAACACAAGTGGTTGAATACACTCAAAGTGCTTAAGGAACCGAGAGAGTTCTAGTTGTGGTACATGTATCAAGTGGGTTGCCTAGTCTACCACCAACCTCCTTTTGGAAGGCATGATAAGTAGGTTCCCTTACATGCTGTTACCCAACAGCTACTGAATGACTTTGAGGTGGATCCTGGCATTGAGGAAGAGTTCGCCCCCAATCCATATGATGGACGAAAAGGACAAATAGATGACTTTTTGTCTCTCTACCCATGAACGGCTTGTGTCCTTATATATCTTCTTATAATATTGTGTATCTTTGTACTTTTCAGTCTTTTGTCAAAATAAATAAAGTTTGTTTATTAACTGTAATATATTTTGGGCATTTGCTGGCTGAATATAGTTAATAATTATTTCTACATTTTTTTTGTCGACTAGGAAGAGTTGATACCAACCAATCATTTTGGACTTTTGCTGACTAAATAATATTGTTAATCATTTTGGGCCTTTCACTAACTAATTGAGTTAGTAACAAGTGTTAATCATTTTGGGCCCTTCGTCGACTAAATGAATTAATAAGTAATGCTAAAAGATTATTCCAGTCCATTATGCCTTAACAATATCATTCCATCTACCTTACCTTTTAGGTTGTGTCATCATACTCCCTTAGGCCTAGAAGAGATGATGGAAAGAATGCACCTGGTTAATGGGCCATCCACCCAATTAGGTTTTCAACGACTAAACTAGTTGGCGACCAATCTCAGTTAGTTTTTTGCCTGAGGATCCACTGTAGGGATTTTATTACCGTCGGGGCAACTCATGAGATCTTTTATGTTTGATATGACAAAGACATGAGGATTCTAGTAATTGAAATAAACTTAATGGCTTATTGTAATTATCATGAACCCTTCACACCTGAGGAAATTCCTTGATCGAAATAAGTTGAATAACATATTCTAATTGAAAGAAGTTATGTTTTGTGCGAGGAAGTTACTTGGTCGAAGCATGCTGAGAAACTTATTGTAACCAAGTATGATTATATTTAATGTCCAGAGAATGGAGTTGTTGCTTTAAAATGGTGAATAATATCGAGATACATATTAAAAATTTGAGACAACCAATATTCAAAAGCAAAACATGAGAGGCAATGGGAATTTATTTATTAAGTAATAACTTAAGAGCAACATAAGCCTGAAATAAAAATTTGCATAAACTAGATGTACTGAAAAAGACTAAGGAGGCTAAAAATAGAACTTCTTGAGGTTGGCCACATTCCATGGTCGTGGTGTCTCTCTTTTCTCCAGCGTTTCCAAGTGATAAGCTCCTTGAAGGTCATCCCTGATTACCTTGAAAGGTCCTTCCCAGTTTGGTCCCAATTTTCCATCTGACGGTCTCACTGCACTGCTGAGGACTTTCCTTAAGACATAATACCCTACCTAGAATTTCCTCAAATTGACCCTCTTATTATAATGGTTCGCTAGTTGCTGCTTGTTAATGCCAAAATTATCCACCTACGTGGACCAATTAGAAGTGGACACGTGTCCTCCTACATGGCTAAAATCATAGTCAGCAGATAATAAATCTGCCGACCATCATGAAGAATGCCAACCAATACAAGGAATGTCGACCAATGCAAAGAAAGCTGACCAATAAGACCAATGAAGAATCATCAAAGCAAGGTTCATACTACATGTGGTTTATACAACCAATCATCACATTCATTACGTAAGGATGTAAATTCTTAATTGTATAAAAGCATTCCATCCCTTGACATTCTGATATTTGACCTCCAGGTCACTATAAATACGTTTTATCCCTTTTATTAAGGGCATGGTCGAACGAATTCTAGGATATTCTTATCTACAAGAGTAACTACATTTATGTAACCTCTGAAATCAATAAAATAACATTGGATGTAGGCTTTCTTACATAGTTGAACCATTTTAATAACTCTCTCTCTTTATTTACCATTACATATTTTATCTGTGATTATAAAATTAGATAAAGTCTAGTTTTTTACATCAACATATTGATGCCATTTATGGGAACGTGTTTCTAAGTGCTGTTCTCACTCTCATATACCTTTGTTCAAGAGCCTGTTCCATCTGCTCAGCCTATGGAAACAGACTAAATTGGGAACTTTTGCCAGTATCACTAGAGGACAAGAAGCCATGCAGGAAACGGTGAGGCAATTAGCTCAGTCACTATAAATGGTTCCCTCGACCAGAAGAGAATGTCACATCCACCTCTAAGGGCCATCAGACATAGTTATCCCAGATCTTCATGAGATACCTCTTATCGTCCAGAAGGAAGTTCATCACTCAAGTTCACATAACCCTATGATATCCATTCTTTTTCTCCTAAAAGGCCAAGTGTCTTAAAAAGGTTAAGGCAGAGATTCGCCCTTTGATCATCGGGGACCCCGAGAAAATAGAACCCTCCTAGGGTGCTATCCATGAACACTCAACATCCAGCCGACCAACATAAGGCCTCAGTCAGATCAAGATCAAGCGTCCGACGATCTGTACGCTCTGAGCAGACCTCTCAAGAGGAGAGTTCAGTGCAGACATATGGTCAGAATAGTTGATCTTCTTCGCATAGATATGATACAGGTAATCCTTCATATAAAGGATTATTCTAACGGTTGGAAGATCGTCTAGGGGAGATGGCAAAGGCAAAAAATCCTTTACAACGGAGCTTCGTTAAAGGATCCCCTTTTATTCAGGCAATTATGGATTTTCCTACTCCATCTAAATTTAAATTGCCTGTAGCTACCCCCAAATATGACGGTAAAACTGATCATGTTCTCCATATCGAGCAATATCAAGATCTACCTGATATTTATTCAGTTCCCGATGAAATGAGGTGCAGAGAATTTGCAATGGGTTCAGCCCAAATGCGATATAATAACCTGTCCCGAGGAAAAATTACCAACTTTAGTCATCTTATCGAGCTATTAATTAGAAACTTATGTTTTGGAGATAAGCTAGTGAAAAGAGTAGCTCATCTTTTGAGCGTAAGGAAGCAAGTGGGTGAAAGTACCGGTGAGTACATTACACATTTTAATAATGAGAAATTTTAGGTGATTGATTATGAGTAGAAAACAACCATCACTACTCTTATGAGTGGCACTCTTCCCAAGAAACTATATTATACTCTGGCAAAAGATCCTCCTAAAATTATGACTGAACTCTTGGAAAAAGTAGGGAAAATAATGAAAGGTGAAGAAGAATATGTCGTAAAATACAGTCCAGCTATAAAGCTTGATACAAAGCCTGAGAAGAAGGATAAAAAAGAGTTGGAGGAGAAGAAACCGAAGAAAGAGGATAAGCTCAAAAAATATGGAACGTATACTCCATTGAGTGTTAGCATTCACCATATCTTAGAGGAAATCAAGCACAGTAAGGACTTGCGAAGGCCTAAGAAGTTGAGGGCACCTCCTAACAAGAGGTATAGATCCAAATATTATGAATTCCATAAGTACCATGGTCATAGCACTGATAACGACATCGCTTTGCAAAACGAGAAAGAAACCTTCATCCATCAAGTAAAACTCAATAAATTTATTGACCGGTGGGATAAAAGAGATCCTATAAGAAGGTTGAATTCTTCGTTCAAGTCTAGAGATGACTGGAAGAGAAATCATGAAGATGATTATAAATATGATCCTGACCTACCGAAGAAGCCCAAGTAAAGAGAACATAAGGTAACTATGATCAGTTTTGGTTCATTTAATTGTCATATGGTTACAAGTGGCGATGTTGGAGGAAGTGATCACATTGTCGAAAGGAAAGCTTACACGAATGAAGCCCAAGCTTGCTCCTATATCCATAGAATTAATCTGAACGAAGATGATCAGCCGAGGAAGGTCAACAAAGATAAAGTGGTGATCGGTTTTTAAAAAAATGATCTCTCTCGAGTACTTTATCACCATGATGGCCCATTGGTTGTCAAATTCAGAATCCACTATATTATCATCGTCATTGCTTTTAATTGACAATGGGAGTTCAGTCGATATTATGTTTTATCCTTGCTTTCGGAGTTTAGACTTAAAGCTCAACCAGCTGGAACCCTATCACAACCCATTAATAAGTTTTTCTGGTGAAAAAGTTTACCCTTAAGGAACAATCAATCTAGAAGTATTGCTCGGCACCTTTCTAGTAAGACGTACAGAGAAAAATGCTTTTTCATAATGGATAACAACATTCAATCTGCCTATAATTTGATTCTTGATGGGTAGGGTTAGAGAAGTTTGAAGCCATATCGTCAACAGTCCATCAATGCTTGAATTTTCCATCTCATTTTAGGGTAGGTGTTGTGAAAGGCGACCAAAAGGTAGAATAGAGTGTTACTACTCCTCAACCAAGTAAGATGACAGGATTGAATTGAATAAGAAGACTACAACTTACCAAGTGGATACTATTGAGCCTAAGGGTGAATCTAAAGTTTAAGACTTAGATCCATGAGATGAAACATCATTTTGAATGATGATAAGAAAGAAAAATCTATGTAGATCGGCTCAACACTGGATCCCGTCCTTAAATAGGAATTGATTATATTCCTGAGGCAACGAAGAAATGTATTTTCTTGGAGCCATGAGGATATGCCTGGGATAGATACCAATTTCCTCTGTCATAAGCTCAACATCAATAAAAATTTCAAGTCGTTCAATCAGAGATGTAGGGTTTTTAGTCTCGAGAAAAATCAAGCTATTCAAGAAGAGGTGGAGAAGCTTCAAAAGCCCAATATATTGAAGCTGTGAGATACCCAGCCTGGTTGGGCAATGTTATAATGGTCAAGAAAAAGAATGATAAATGGAGGATGTGTGTGGATTTCATTGATTTAAAGAAATCCTAACCCAAAGACTATTTTCCTTTGCCTAGAATAGATCAGTTGGTGGATGCTATGTAGGGGCTTGAGCTTTTAAGCTTCATGATGCCTATTCTGGGTATAATCAGATAAATATAAAACCTAAAGATAGGAAAAGTACAACCTTAATCACTAATCAAGGAACTTATTCATACAATGTAATGCCCTTTAGGCTAAAAAATGGAGGTGCAATGTATCAATGGTTGGTGAACAAGGTCTTCAAAGAATAGATATGGAAGAATATGGAGGTTTATGTGGATGATATGTTGACGAAAAGTAAAAAATCTTCATATCATATCACCGACCTCAGTTAGACTTTTGATCAGTTGGAAAGGCATCAGATGCTGATGAATCCGACCAAGTGTGTGTTTGGAGTACAAGATGGGATGTTCCTCGGCTTCATAGTTAATCAAAGGGGAATTGAGGCTAATCCAGTAAAGATAAAAGCTTTAATTGAAATGCAGTCGTCGACTGGCAAAAAAGATGTACATAGGCTCACTGGAAGAGTAGCAACCTAAAACATATTTGTTTTCCGAGCAGCAGAAAGGTGCTTATACTTGGATATTTATGAGTTAGTAGTAAGCTCGGCCTTGGTTAGATAAGACAATGGAATCCAAAAACTAGTCTACTATACCAGTAAAGCATTCAGAGGAGATGAAATCAGATACCCACGTTTGGAAAAATTAACCCTAACACTTATTGAGGCTTCTAAATGTATGAAACCTTATTTCCAAGTGCACACCATAGTTGTTTATACTGATCTTCCTCTTCAGTAAGCACTCTACAAGCCTGAGAAGTCAGGAAGATTGATGTACTAGATGGTTGAATTAAGAGAGTACGACATTATTTATAAGCCAAGATCTTCATTGAAAGGCTAAGCTTTGGTAAATTTTATTACTGAATTTAGTTCTTCAGAGGTTCCCGACAAACAAAACTTGCCTACCGAGCAAACTTTGAAAGAAAAGAGCTCGGCTCAAAAGTAAGCTGATATGGCTGCCGATCAACCTAAGTCATCCAAAATTCAGTAAATGGCCCAGAAATATGTGGAGGATAGTGAGAAGATATTCCATCATGGATCATTGATAGTAAAAAGTTTAAATAATGATGTTTCGTTATGGAATTTGTATGTGAATGGATCTCCATGTGCTACTGGTCGTGGAGCAGGTATAATACTTAATACTCCTGAAGATATTGATATTAAGTATAATCTCATATTTCAGTTTAAAGCATCAAACAACGAGGATTAATACGAAGCCTTGATAGTTGGGCAGAATTTAGCTCATTCATTAGGCACCGAGCAATTAGTGGTGCATAGTGATTAATAGCTGGTCGTTAACCAAGTGCTGAATTTATATGGAGTCAAAGGAGAATTGATGACCAAGTATCTTGATAAGGCCATGGAGGTTATAACCAATTTTCCTGTCAACCAAATGAACAAGATCCCAAGAATAGAAAATTCCCGGGCTGATGCACTTGTTCGGCTAGCATCAGAAACAAGAATTGAGCTCATAAGAACAATCCCAATCGAACTCTTGGTTAATCGAAGTATTGATGAGGATCTGATGGTTTGTTTCATTACTGTAGATCTGGGACCTTCCTGAATGGATCCCATCAAAGATTATATTGAAGAGGGAACCCTACCACTTCATCCTAAAGAGGCCAAAAATTTCCAGTATAAAGAAGCAAGATATGTGTTAGACAATGGAGTTTTATACAGAAGGGGATTGACGATCTCCTTGCAATGTTATGTTCATCCAATAAAAGTGGAAGATCTGATCAAAGAAGTGCATGGAGGTTCTTGTGGGGCATATTTTACTAATCAATCGTTGTTCCAACGATTCAATACTCAGGGATACTACTGGCCGACTATGATGGAAGATTGTACAAGCTTTGCGAGAAAGTGTGATAAGTGCCAGAGATTCTCTACCATTCATAAAACACATAATGCTTCTTTAACACCAATAATTTCACATTGGCCATTCTCGATATGGGGAATTGACTTGGTCAACCCACTATCGACCACCAAAGGCAGGTTCAAATATTTAGTCGATGTTGTTGATTATTTCACCAAATGGGTGGAGGCAGAGCCATCGATTGATATTCCCTATGAGAAAGTGCATCAGTTCATATGAAAGAATGTAATATATCGATATGGTTTACCATATGCTTTCATTATAAATCATGGCACCCAGTTCGACAATGAGGAGTTTAAAGCATACCGTGCCCAGTCCAAAATCCAAAAACTGCAATATTCACTAGCCCATCCTCAAAGTAATGGTCAAACGGAAGTGACAAACAAAACTTTGCTAAATGGGATGAAAAAGAGACTTAATTCTACCAAGGGAAATTGGATTAATGATCTACATTATATTCTTTGGGTTTACAGAACAATGCTGAGAACAACAATTGGATAAACACCATATATGCTTGCATTTGGGACTGAAGCTATGGTACCAGTCGTGCTCGGCCTACCAACCCACATGGTACTGAATTTTGATTCCCCAGTTAGTGATTTTATGAGGCAGTTATATCTCGACATGTTAGAGGAGGTACGCGAAGATGCATCTCCGAGAAATGCTGCCTACTAACACAGAACTGCTTGCTTTTATAATAAAAGGGTCAAGCCGACTAACCTGAAAGAGGGAGATTATGTTCTTAAGAAAGTTATCAAGAAGAATCACAAGATTGAGGCAAATTGGCATGGATCATATCACATATCAGCGTTCATCCGACCAGGTACATATCGGATAGAGACTTTAGATAATGAATAATTCAACAATCCTTGGAATGCCGAACATCTTTGAAAGTATTATCAGCAATTAAAAGGATTTCCATTATTGTATTTCATTTGATTTTATTTGAATACCAATAAAATGTTGATTTCAGTCTCTTTAATTTTTTATTCTTTTCGGAGTACGGTGATATACATCCCCCAGAACAAAGATAACTTTTGATCTTCAGCTCAGACCAAGTCAAAACACGATTATAATCCTCAGCACTTGGTTGGCAACATGAATTTACTTCATGTATGACTTCGTAAAAACAAATCATGAATAAGAAGTTGATTACTTCATGTATGATTTTGTATAAACAAGTAAAAAATAAGAAGCATAAAACTTCATAGACAACTAAAAAAGTTACTAACAAGTTTTATCCGACTAAATTAAATACAGGAAGACATATAAAAATTTCTAGATACTGGAATATAAATATACATTCCTCACACACTTGGTCACCACTGATAACTAATGCTAAATTTGGATTAATATATCTAAGTGCATTAGTAGAATTAATGGCATTACCACTAGTAACTAATACTGGATTTGGATTAATATATCAAAGTGTAGTAGTATAACCAATGGCATTACAATCAAAAGTTAACTGATTGATTAAATAATCATAAGTTAACAAAAACAAACATATTTCATTCATATAAATTGTATTACATTCAAATGAATAACAAAATACAGGAAAATTATTCACCTGGAAGCTTCCCTTCAGCTTTTGAAGTCAGTTTCACTCTATCTATCTCAACAGGATGATCATCTTATGTATAAGGAGAATTAATAAAGTTGAAGTCTTCCAACATTGTTCTATTACTGTTGCTCAAGACGTTAATTAGATGTGAAGGATGAACTATTTCATGAACATCATGGAGGTCATAATCCCCCAAGTAATTAGTGATTAAACATTGAGATATGGCGTCGAGAGGGATCCATAATTTATCCAACTTGAATGGAGGCTTGTCACAATCTAGTAGACCAAGTTCATTCCAATACCATAGTAATCTGTCCCAATCATGCTTAAATAAAGGTAAACAATTGGTCCATCCTCACCTGTACCTTTCATCACGACTCTGGGCAAGATGATCATCAACATGGCCAAGAGCCTTATTGTAGCCTTCCATCCATACTTCTCGAGGTTGCTTGTGAAACTAAAAAGTTAATTTCTCAACATGATGCTGAAGTCTCTTTATTACACCATCTTACTCTTTTAATTAGGAAGACTAGTCACCAAAAGCCTTGTCTTTAGCTTTCAGTTGTGAAGACAAATTAACAATAGCCTGACTTTTAGCTTTCAACTGAACAACTTGGTTGACTAAGGTCTTATTCCTAGCCTCCTCAACAGTTGGTCGGATCATTCTTGATCTTATGGAGGATTGTCTAGGGTTTGATTTCGTTAGAGTCTCAAGTTCCTCCATAATATTAGCATTCTCCTTCTCTAAAAAGCAATCCCCTTCATCACAATCAGTAGCAGAAGATTTTTTTAAAGTATCAAACTCATTCCAGAGTCTATTATTCTCTTCTTCCAAGAGCTTGGAAATTTCTCGGCCTTTATCTACCACTATGTTCAGCAAGAATTCCTTTTTTCTAGAGGTAGAGGCATATTTTTCAAGTTTATCATCAGAACCCCGTTCTTCTCTTAAGGCCTTGTATTTGGCTTCATAGCTAGTGTGCAACAACGCTTTGCTATCACTATGCTCTGCCTGCAAATCTTTAATCATCTCATAGTATGCAATATTGGTGGCCACAACCCAATCAAGAAGAAACTTGAGATAAGTGTATGCATCCCTTGCCTGATTAGAAGCGTCTGCGCCGAGCAAGTCTGTTTGTTCTTCATCAGTCAAGTCCAAGTGACCATCTTTGAACAGATTATTGCAGCATTTGAGTAGATCAGAGTCAGTGGAGGATATTTGTTCCATCTTGGCCATAAACTAGAAAGACAAAGTAACGATTGATCAATAATAAAAGAAGACATAGCAACAACCAAGCAACAACAAAGGACATGTTAATTGAAGGAAAAGTTCTTTCATTAATTAATAAGGAATGTTATAAGTACATCAGAGAAAAGACAAAAAACAAAATAAAAGGTACAAAGACCATAGCCGAACACGTCTACACCTTATTATTATCCTTTTCATCTTCAGGATCTTGGTCAGTTGAGGGAACACTGGGATCAATATCCAAGAGGATTCCCCTGATCTTGCATCATCATTAATATCATGAAGATTGGGGGGGTGGGGGAGCCTGGATTGTGCCTCAAAAATAGCTCTGAGTCCTTAACAGTGTTAACTTCTATCAAAGTTGCTAACGAACCGTCCTTAATGAACTTCTTCTTAGCATATGCTACCTGGGAAGAAGTGGCAGAGATGGCTTTATCCAAACCCTTGTTGAAGGATTCTTCTCTAGTTTTCTTCCTTTTAGCCTTCTCAACAGAAAGGTCAGTGGACAATTTGGCTACCTTATCTTCAGCAGCCTTTGCCTTGCGCTCAGCTTGAGTAGTGTTCGAGTTAGCCACCAACAAGGCATTATCATCTTTCTATCATTCTTCTTCTACAATCTTGATCTTCTAATCCCAAGACTTTTTCTCTATCTCCAAAGCTTACTGTGAATCCATCACATATTTCTTAAGACCTTCAAAGGCCTCCTCTACTTCTCCCGAAGAAGAACGTAGTTGATCATCCTTCTGCATCATTTAGTTGTAATCAACCAGGAACTGTAAGAAAAAAGGCAAGTCAGTACAAATCAAATAAGACATGAACAATATTTGACCAACTTCAAGTACGAAAATTTACCAAGGTCAAGCTTTGAGTATCTTTTGCTGATAATTGTGATCGGGACATTGAGGGAATAGTAGCTCGATAGTCTGGGAAGGTGCCAGACTTGATCAACTTCCTAACCAAGATAGGACTAAGGGCTACAGATGAGCCAACAATAGATGGGACCATACTGAGCAATCCATATTGGTCGGCATCAATAACTTTTTCAACCCTCTTATCATCAAGACATTTCCTTATTCTTTTAAGAGGAGATTTATCACCTTTGTTGGCTAGGGGCTTCTTACTTACCAAAACCTTCTTTTAGGGGGCATTGTTATCAGCTGGTTTCTTGACACCAGTTGTAGAGACATCCTTCAAAAGGTTGAGAATTTTCCTCTTGCCCATGATGATAGAGAAGGGAAGGTTGGAATCAACGGAAGAAGATGTGCCAACTTCAGTACCAACACCAACAGATTCAGTGGCCGAGGAAGTAGGCATTGGATCCGTCTCCAAATTAATTATGATTGAAGGCACAACAGTTGTTGGCCGAGCTACAAAATAAATGATGGGAAGTTTTATACTCCAGTAACACACAAGCTGATCGGGTATGCTCTTCTCCTACTCTTTGGTTCAGACCCCACAAGAATTTGAGTTCTTCCAAATTCACTTCACCCGACTTGGGGAACTTTCTATTACGTTCTTCTGTAAAAATCAATAAGCAATAGCAGTTAGAATATATAATGAAAGAAATCAGTAAAGAAGGGCAAAGCAATGAAATAACAACCTATCCCATTCCCAGACTGAGGGTACCTGAGACTATGATAGGCAACTCCATTCGCAAGTGGAGCATGTTGCCAATTTTTTACTATCAAAGAATGATCCCAAAAATCCTTATTAGAATCAGGAAAATTCAACACTAAAGCCTTATTGGCTTGTTTGGTTTTCAAATAATAAGTGTTCTCCCCTGCAATAGACCATTTATAACAGAACATAATCTCTAGAATCCCAATATGGATTCCATATATTTCGTTTAGTCTATTCACACCATTGGCAACTCTTTAGGTATTGGGGGCTACTCTCGCTAGAAAAATGTCAAAATATGGGCAAAAATGAAGAAGAAAAGGGTTAGGTGGAAAGGTAAAACTGCACTCAGCTATAAACAAATTTGGGATCCAACGATCCTTAGCTAAAGAGTAAACATCTATAGGGTTATGAGGTATTTTTAAATCAACCCAAGAAGGAATTTTCTGTTCTTCCCTAAATTCCCCTAGAGAATCATCATTATTTATGTAAACCATGGATTAGAAAGAATGAAGTGAATAAAAACAAAGAGAAAGAAAGAGTTCTTATAGAAGATTAAGGATTCAGCAAGAACTATCAAAATAAAAGATGAACAATGATGAACGATCACGTAAAAATCTCATAAAATAACTGCTACGGTTCAAAGATTTGGGGTAAGGCAAATTCTTGAAAAGACTCCCTCATTTTTATAGTTTGTCTCGAAAATAGCGAATATAATGATTAAATGTACCAACGATTGACATTTCGACGGCTTCCCGATGAAAAAGGTGAAAAATACCCATTTACCCTTTGGCGGTTCTCTAAAATTCAAATTATTTACAAAAATATCATTTTTAAATAGTGCCAGTAAATTTAAAAAGTGTGGGAGGTCCACTGTTGACCAAGCATCATGAAAATACTCCGAGCTATTTCCAGAATCAAATGCTCCATAGATTCACGCAAGCATCAAGCATAGAACATTGGGGGCTTCTGTTAATGCCAAAAATTATCTACTTACCTGGACCAATTAAAAGTAAACACATGTCCTCCTACCTGGCCAAAATCCTAGTCAACAGATAATAAATCTCCCGACCTACATGAAGAATGCCAACTAACACCCAACAAAAAGAAGGCCGACTAACAAGATAAATGAAGCATCATTATACCAAGGGTCATACTACACGTGGTTTATACAACCAATCATCACATTCATTATATAATGATGTAAATACTTGAATGTATAAAAGTATTCCATCCCTTGACATTCTGACCCTCGATCTTCGGGTCACTATAAATACATTGTATCCATTTTATCAAGGGCACTGCCGAACGGATTCTGGGATATTCTTATCTACAAGAGTACCTAGCTTTCTATAACCTCTAAAATCAATAAAAATAGTGGACGTAGGATTTCTTACATAGCTGAACCACGAATTTCTCTCTCTTTCTTTATCATTTCATATTTTATGTGTGATTATAAAATTATATCAAGTCTAGCTTTTTCCATCAACACTGCTGATATGAAGTGAGCTTGATCATTGCTTTCTCTCTTCGTTCATCTACTACGTCAAGTTCAATACACAAGGCATCGTTATTTATCCCTTGGTCGACCAAGTTAGTTCTCATAGTAGGGAGACCTGCTTTAAGTGAGATGATGGCTTTAATTCCATATGTGAATGCAAAAGTTATTCCTCGATAGGTCTTCTATGCGTGGTATGGTAGACCCAAAGGATATGGGGGATCTCGTTTACCCAGGTACCTTTTGCTCTTTCTAGCCTCTTCTTCAAACCACTAAGCATTGTTTTGTTGGAAGCATTTACCTGACCCTTTCCTTGGGGGTACGTTACCGAGTTAAAATGATGTATAATGTCATGATCATCATAGAAATATTTGAAGATACTACTTTTAAACTGTGTTTCGTTATCAGTGATGATAGATTTTGGTACCTCAAAGCGTATTATGACGGCCTTCCAGATGAACGTTGCCATATCAACGTCACGAATGTTAGTGGTTTTGCCTCTACCCACTTGGTGAAATAATTTTTGCCGACCAGTGGATACTTGCAATTTCTAGGTATGATAGGTAATGGTCCTACAATATCCAATCCCCATTGTGCGAATGGACAGGGATTTGTCAAGGATTACAGGTCGCTAGCTAATTGATGAAGCATATGGGAGAATTTCGGGCATTTTTTACGTCTCCGAAAATAAATACTTGCATCTTTTTTCATATGTGGCCACCAGTAGACTTCTTTAATTGATCGAAATGCGAATGACCTTCCTCCTGCATGACTCCCACAAATACCCTCATGAAGTTCGCTGATAACATGCCCGGTGCCTTTTAGGTAGACGCATTGTAGGTAAGGGACTATAATGGAGATTTTGTAGACATTCCCCCTGGATAACGATAGAAACGGGTTGCCTTTACCCTTATTTGGTGAGCTAATTTCCTATCGTCTGGAAGCATGTCATTTTTCAAGTAGGCAGTGATGGGATCCATCCAATTAGGGTCACTTTTTATAGGGAGGATCTTCTCGGCGACCATTACTTGGTCAATGCTAGGATGGGCAAGGAACTCCACTTGGTTAGCTCTTCTGATATTAGAGTCCCCTTGCTGAGCTTAGGGATGCTAAGACATCAATATGATCATTTTACCCTTAGGGGAACTACCGAATGCGGACTTCGTCAAACCCTGCCATAAGTTCTTGCACCAGACATGGTAGTCTCCCATCCTTTCACCTTTTGTTTTGAAACCTTCGCTCACCTGTTTGGAATCATCAAACACATTGAGGCACTTTATCCCCAACAATTGGGCTTTGCGTAGGCCAACTATAAGTGCTTCGTATTCGTCTTCGTTGTTGGAGTATTTAAATTCCAACATGATTGCTTGTTCGATGACGGCGTCTTCTAGTATGATAAGGACGATCCCTATTATCCCCCCCTTGGAATTGGAGGCTCCACTAATGTATAGGGACCATTCCTTGGACTATGCTTCCTTGTTTGTTAATTGCTCCATAGCCTGTTGGTCAGTTGGCTTATCCTCTATGAATTCGGTAATAAAATAGTCCAGGACTTGTACCTTAATAGTCTTCCTTCGCTAAAAGAGAATATTGAACCTTCCGACTTCAATCGGCCACTTTGACAGTCTTTCAGAAAGGTTAGTTTCCAAAAGGACAACTTTGAGGGGAAATTAAGCGATCACCATTATTGAATGGGCATAGAAGTAGTGTTTCATCTTCCTAGAGCCAACCACCAATACATAGTCTATCTTCTCTAAAGGCAAGTAATTTCATTGATTGTTATATTGGGAATTAACTGGGATTAATTAAATTATATTTGGAAATTAATCCACTAAAATAAATATTAATTAGCGAGATAAGGGTTAATATGTATTTAGATTAAATATTACTTAGTGAACGAGTAATAATAAAGATAAGGAAATAGTATAATGGTCGTGAGTGAAAAATATGACAATCATGATGAATTTAGTCAGGACGCGCATTTTAGTCGTGTCAGGACTTCATTTGGGAAATTGAGTATAATTTTACTTTTGATAATATGGTCATTTCTAGTGCGCCAATGTGTCCATAAGGGTCCAAATAGTTAGAAAAGTTTACTTGGGGATAAAGTTTGGGACCCGAGGCAATTTTAGGCTAAACAGACACCCCGGGAGGGTATTTTGGTCTTTTGTAATTTTGAAGAAGGGGGACCTATGAAATTCATAGGATTATGCCCTTTGATAAGTTCGGTCTTTAAGGTTTAGAAGTTACCCAGTTACAGAGAGGCCATATGAGGAAGAAGAGAAGAGGTTGTGACACCCCGTCTAATTAAATACCGGGTAGCTACTCCTTTATTAAATTAATACAGAATCAAGTTGGTTTAGTCATAGAATCACATTCGAAACATTCAATTAATTACTAGCCACCTAATATTTAAAAGTGAGATGCCAAATTTTATTAATTAAATTAAATTACAATCAAGTAATTAATAACCAACCATTCAACATTCACATAAACAATCTCATATAAATAACTAATGTAATGAAATAAACTGAGTCTGGAGTAAACACTCTAATAAAAATCCCAAATCAAAATATAATCCCAATACAAAGTCTGAATAAATAGAACCAACATCTGATAAAAATAAAAGTCTGAAACTACTGTCTCTGAATAAGAATGGGCAACATGCCCTAACTGATATGAAAGACTCCGAAGGAAACAAAGATGAATGTGTAGGCGTCTAATACTTAGATTCTATAACTTCCATAGCAGCTACAACACGTCAACATAATGGACTCCTATACTTGGCATCCCAATGGCTGGGCACCTAAAAGGTTTTTACAAAAACAAAATAGATTTAGAAGCAAACGGGTCAGAGCCCGAGGTGAAAACATTTTAAAAATAATAAGTGTTTAATTGCATTAAACAGTAAATATTATATACATGCTAGTCACGTTCTCTCACTTGAGATTCTCACCCCTCAATTATTGTGCACGCCTAACGTATCTCCTTAACCTATCCTAGTTATGCTACTAACTAACTAGTCTGTAACCAATATTTGTCTATAGGGATTACTACATTGATTCACCCGTATTACTCAATTAAGACATTCTTACATTACAAATACTTGTTATTTGAATCCATTATCTCATGTATTATTTAACTTCCTAGATCTTTAAGTCATTTAATTATCTTAGACATTCTTATCTACCAAGTAATAGTGAATAATCACAAGTATATATTTATATCATTCACAGTACATAATACATATGGCACTCCTAGGCTGAGCGGCGGTGCATGCATACTCTGCTATCGAATCCCGATACATCTTGTACTTAAGGATCACGAGTTTTGAATCACTCATGAACCATATCAACACAAATAACAAATATTGAAGGCGAACATAGTTCACATACCCATGGGTCACGCACATACCAATGCTCCCATGGTCAGCTAACTTATCAACTCACAATTAAGTCTTCACGGTCCTATGTTCTTGAGGTACCAAATCTAAATCCCCCTGAAGGCACACAAGATAAGATTGTCCTCTTCATACAACCTCCCATGATAGAAAGTATGGTAGGTATGTCATACACATAATAATTCATATGCTAGGTAATCACACAACCTAAGTAATCAATATAGGTATACTCATATCCTATATTACAAGTCTCATATATATTATAGTTTCATCCCGATTGTTTTACGTGATATGTTTAGCCTGACAACTCTCGTCGTATAAATCCGAGTATTTAAACCTATCCCAAAAGGTTACTAAGTCTCCCACTTGTCTCTAAGGTTATTTCAGTAATCTAAAGTCCCTCTATTACTGTTTCGAACCATAAGTTACTATTTATCCAAATTAAATTCAAGTTCCCGTAATTTCTAACCGTAACTCACTCGTCGGACACTCGTAAGTTTATCATTTAATCCCAAACCAAACTAATATTTTTTGGGCTTCAAATATACCCTAACAGACCTTCCCTAAGTCCCAATATATTCAAATAGTACACACAAAGAATTCTTAAATATCGGGATTGGTTAAACCTTAAAAGTAAAATATAACACAAATTTAGGAGGAGTCGATTGATTGATCCATCAAGTATTGGCCTATGGTTTCTACATATTCTAGCCTACGGGTTTCATCAATTTTAACCCTTAAATCCTCTAATATAATGTCCCAAACTCCCAAATATTTATACCAAACGTTATATCAACATAAACACATAAATTCTAACATCTTAGAATCATCAAGTCATTATGGTTTATCATTTTCTTGGATCAAATCATGTATATTTCATAAAAACCCTATTTCTTCTATTTTCTTCAAGAAGATCATATCATTTAACATAATTTTGTACTTCTCTACAAACGGATCATGATTTTGTGGCTTCTATATTTCCAGAAGTTAATCTACATGCAAAACTTATCAAAATTAAGATTTAATTTTTTCCGGTCACAAATTCGGCTTTGGTGGTGGTGCAAGGTGGTTGTTTGGCCCTAGTAACCTTTAGAAACCCTTCCTTTCTCTCTACTTATTTCTCTCAAGTTTATAGCATCCAATAAACCTAATTACCCTAAGGGTTGGTTAATATAATAATCTTAATTTCGTAGGTCACTCTTCACCAAATAGTAAAATTACTAAAATACCCTCCTGGGTAGCCGGTTTGGCCTAAAACTGTCCCGGGACCAAAACTAAACCCCCAGATAGAATTTTTTGACTATCTCGATACTTTCACACATATTGACGCACTCAAAATGACCATAAGGATGACATAATAATAAACTACCTTATAATCCATTAAATTCACGCGCGTCCTAACTTAATTTCCAAAACTGTCATGTTTTCCACTCGTGATAATTTTAATAAATTGATAATCATATATTACTATACTCTCTCAGTAATATTCAACATAAGTATCATTATCAAATACTAACTCTCGACACGACTGTATTTAAATCCGGATTAATTACCAATTAATTCACAATTTTTAATTGAATTAATCCCATAATTAAAATCAGTAAAAATACGAGGTATTACAGAGGTCCCAAGGCCAATTTGCACCACTCTTGCACCACAAACACCACCATTGAGTTGATATGGATGAGAGGATCACAACCATACCAATGTTCTACAAGGAGTCAGACCTTTTGAACATAGGTAAGTGTTTAATCTTGCTAAACTATGATTTGATATATCATCCATGTTAGAATTGGGTGATAATCTTGTGAAATAAATCATGTTCGTGGGTAGGATTGGTGTTAGATGTAATTACTTACACATGTAGACTGAAATTGATGAGAAAACCACTAAAATCAGGAGGAAAACTGGAAAAATATCGAAGTTCTTTAACATGAATGAAAAACTTGGGTTTTGAATTTTTAATATTGAATTAGTTGAATTTAAGAGTGTTCTTTGAAGATTTAATGGTTCCAATACGTTAGAAATCACGTATATGAAATGATATAATGGTTAGTATGCTTAGTTTGGAGCTTAGGAATGAATCACAGAGGTTTTGAGGTTAAAAATGGTGAATCCCAAAACTGCTATAAGTGGAGAAGACGAAACCTGTAGAAGGCGAATCGATTCGTATCCTTAGACAAATCGATTTGAAAGGTGAATCGATTCGGACCAAGGCCGAATCGATTCGGTCTCCCAGAATTGCATAGTTTTCCCCCTTTTCATCTAGAACTTATGGGAAATGTTTGGATTGACCTTGATTTAATTGTAAGAACATATTAAGGGATATTCTAATTACTAGAAGGTAAATGTTGGGTTCGAGATTAGCTGCACGAAGACAGTTATAGCCTAATTATTGATTTATCTTAAGGGGTAATAAAATCTCATTCAAATATTGATTTCTTATTATGGAAAATTAAAGGAATGTTGGACCAAGACCAGTACGCCTAGAGTGGGATTTCCTACTGAATTTACTTAAGGGACACTTTACAACCATTTGGGTATTGAGTAACACTCGACAATTACAATGAGAAGTATTATGTTACATAGAGATATTATACTACGTAAGGGGCATATGATATAGGTCATGTGCATACCTATGATGATATTTTATATATATATATGGGTGGTGTGTATACCTATTGTTTGATTTATATGTGTAATCATACCTAGGCTACTTTCTATCACGGGAGGTTTTGCATCGTGGACAGTCTTATTCTAATGAGCCCATTTGGGGGAAAATTGACTTATACCTTAGGACATAGACCTTAGGGATTAAGAACTACTTGTTTGAATGAGGGTGTTACCGATCATTTGGGTGCTTTAGGTATGAGCGTATCACAAAAAGCCTAAAGCTATGTTCGCCTCCAATATTATGTGATTTGATTTACGATTCAAGAGAGATTACACGAGTCGATCTCCTTAATTAATACACGATGAATCGGGACTTGATAGCAGAGTATGCCCACACTGTAGGTCTCCACCTAGGGGTTTCGTATACGTATATATGATAAGACTTATGTATATATGTACATGTGATTGATTCTTATTCGAGTATGTTAGTAAATAAGATAGATTGTGATATTTAAATTAATCAAAGTATACGAGAACTAAATTATTTAGTAGAGATCCCTAATGAGTATAAAGAATTGGGAAAATGTAGTACCATATTATATGGACAATACAGGTGAGCACTATAATTGATTAAATGCGAAGAAGTTTAAGTCATACTAGTTAGGTGGGTAACATAACTAGGTGGTTATTTATTTATTTACCTAGTTATATGGTTGCATGATAAATAAGATTAAAAATTTGATGCGAGCTTAATTAATAAATAGGTGGTTTGTAATTAATGAATTTCGATGGTGATCGTCAAAAAGAACCAACTGGATATTCTGTTTTAATTTAATAAATAACTAATTTACAATTTTCAGCGTAGTGTCCTTTGATATGGAGCCGTATTATTAGCACTATTTTATTCTTTATTACACATTTATGTCTTCAACTATTTTAAGACATATTGAATTGTGGAGTGATGGAAAATTTTCTCTCGTTTCAGATGCCTTCTCGACGTGCACCACTAGCCAGCCTGGAGCCACCGCCATAGCCTCAACCAGGTCTAGCCTAAGGTACCATGAATGCTACAGAGGTTGCCACTATAGTTGTACAACCAGTTAATACAGCACTGACTACGGTTGCATAGCAGGCACCACCCCGGGCACAGGTCGTGGCACCAACTCAGAGGCAGGGATTTCCTTCTACTTGGGAGTGAGTTAGAAATACCTTTTAGAAGGGACACCCTCCCAAGTTCCAAGGGAGTTCAGATGTGGTGGTTGCTAGCTAATGGAAGAAAGACATCCAGAGGCATTTGAGGATGTACGAGTGCACGGACGTTGAGAAGTAGATTCTATCTACATATAAGCTAGTTGGGGCGACATTACAGTTGTGGGAGTTTGTTACCACCACAAAGGAGAGAGATAGTATGTCGATACATGAGTTCTGGGAGAAGTTTGATCGTAAATACTTTCCATCCGCCATTCAGACGGAGTTGAGCCAAAAACTATTAAATCTAACCCAGGAGGGGAAGATTGTGGCTGAGTATGAGGAGGAATTCATGAGATTAAATAACATCATTCCAATAGAGGTACCTACAGAGGAGAAGATGATACAGTTATTCACGGATGGCCTTACTTGGAGGATCTAACAATATCTATTGGGAAAGCCTGCTTTGAAGGCATACAATGAGGTATTGTCACTCTGTTACATTGCCAAGATCACCACTTCCATGTTAAGGGGAGCAAACGAGCAGGAGAGTCCAGCTAGCAGGGAAAGATTGGGGGTAGTAGTGCCGACGGGGCACAGTTACCTTAGAGTCAGCAGAGACAAGGTGGGCAGGGTCCCCATTAGGGGGATGCTTCCAAGAGGTTCCGTTTAAGTGATTATCGACAAGGACAGAGTGGATTTAGGCAGGGCCAATAGGGTTAGCCGGGCCAACAGAGATTTCATCAGTGCCAAGGTAGGGGTGGAAATGGACAGCAAGGTCGAGGTCAAAAATGCCAGAGGGGAGGAAATTTTACGAGTAGGTGTTTCATTTGTAGCAAGACTAGCAACAAGAAATAGGATTAACCTAATAAGGGCAGCGCTCAACAACAGCAGGAAGGCCACCAAGAGCCTTATAGGTCTATTTTCCCTGCCACCCTCCCAGCACCAGTACCCGTACCCTCATTACATGCATCACTAGCCATTTCAGCAATACCGCCTCAGCAGGGGCAGTTATAGTATAGGCGCATGTATCACATCCACCAGGCTGCAGCTCCACCCACTTTTGAGGGTATATTTCTTATCCATGGCCCTTTTGGGTGGATTTTATTTGACACTAGAGCTTCACACTCATTCATAGATACTAGTTTTACACGGACCATGGGGTTGTTATATATGGTAGACAGTATAGTTACATGTGCAGATTCGCCATTGGGTATTAGGATGTTGATATTGTTTATCTGCAAAGGAGTGAGTATAGATATTGGGAGGATAGTTTTTCCTGCTGATATGATTGTATTGGATATGTCAGAGTACAACAACATCATAGGCATGGATTGTCTAGCTGAGTATAGTTCCATGATTGACTTCTATAGTAGGAGTATAGTGTTTACGATCCCCGACCAGGAGATGTTCTTAGTGATGATGCCTTATCCTGAGGGAGGATCATACACTCATTTGTACTACATAGAGGAGGAGACCTCTCAGGGGGTGGTGATTTCCCTTCATTCTATTCCATACATATATGCCGATGTGTTTAAGGAGATACCGAGATTACCCCTAGTATAGAGATTGAGTTTGTCTTTGACTTGGCACTAGGCACTCGACCAATAGCTCATGCATCATATCGTATGTCTCCTATGGATATGAGGGAGCTACGAGTTTAGATTGAGCTATTATTGGTGAAGGGTTTTATACATCATAGTACGTCATCTAGGGGTGCCCCCATATTATTTATGAAGAAGAGAGATGGGTCTTTATGCTTGTATATGGATTACCGGGAGTTGAATAAAGTCATGATACAGAATAAGTATTTGTTTCCCTGAATCGATGAGTTATTCGATCAGTTGAGAGGAGACGCCTACTTATCTAACATAGATTTTAGATTCGGTTATCATCAATTGTGTATCCGGGAGAAGGACGTGCCTACATTATTGGCGAGATATGAGTCCTATGAGTTTCGAGTTATGCCATTTGGGCTAACTAATAAGTCAACCATATTTATGGACTTGATGAATAGGGTGTTCGGGGAGTTCTTGGATCAATTTTTTATCGTCTTCATTGATGACATTATGATTTATTCTCGTTCTAAGGAGGAGCATGTCGAGCATTTGCGTTTGGTCTTATAGACACTACGTGAGCAATAGTTATATGAAATGTTTGGAAAATACGAGTTCTGGATAAATGAGGTACATTTTATGGGGCATAAAATTTCTGAGTTGGGGATATCGGTGTACCCGTGTAAGGTGTCAGCTATGATGGAGTGGGGACAACCCACCACACCGATAGAGGTGCGCAGTTTCCTAGGGTTAGTCGGGTACTACAAATGATTTATTAGGGGATTCTCGAAGATTGTTGGTCCATTGACTAATTTGACTCGCAAAGGTGTACCATTTGTTTATGATGATGCTTGTCAGTTGGCTTTTAATGAGCTGAAGGAAAAGTTGACTTCAGCACCCATACTCGCACTCCCCAAGGTAGGAGTAGAGTATATTATTTTCACTAACGCATCCCTACAGGGACTTAGGGGTGTGCGATAGAAGGAGGATCAGGCTATAGTATATGCTTCGCGTAATCTTAAGCCTCATGAGAGGAATTACCCCACTTATGATTTGGAGTTAGTGGCATTCGTGTTTGCATTGAGGATTTGGAGGCACTATTTTCTAAGAGACAAGTTCTACCTGTTCACAGATCATAAGTCACTATAGTACTTGTTCACTCAGAGGGAGCTAAATATGCGTTAGCGCAGGTAGATTAAATTTATGAAAGTGTAAAACATAAAGGAACGCGGTGTGTGATATCGATTTAAATTAATTTGAAAGTTTCCAAGTAAACCTTATTTAATTGGAGTCAAAATACACCAAATCAATTCATGCCCCAAACATTCATATATGAGTGTGTGCGTGTCAATCCATAAAAAGATAAAGCATGTGACATAAATTTAAGGAAAAATCCCCGAAGGGTAAAACCTTTTATTTCTAGAACTCTGAAGAATTTACAAGACCGTTGACTTACATACATCCTGATAATCGCCCACAAGTGTAACTCACGATGTCATCATCAAACCTTCAAAGCAACGGCTAGAAATAACGTCGGCTGAAATCTCCGGTAAGAACTCCAGGTGGTCAGCAATGAAGAAGAAAACGGCTTCTTCACAAAAGTGAACTTTATAAGGACTCCCTCCACAATAGCATGCAGCTCTCTGGTTGTAGAGTTCTCCCCATAAATATTAAACCACAATAAAGGCGTGTTCTTCAAAACCAAAACAATTCATTAAAGCATATTGGGAGTTTTGTTAATTGTAAACAAAGAGGGACTAAACCCTAAAAGAAGAAGTCAAAAAGGATTCTGCTTTCACAGTTTTTTTGTTCTGTAAAATGTTGGGGCTTCTTAAAGAAAAAGAAACCATTTAATAAGTATTTATAGAAAATTGTGTCGCCTCGGTATTAGAGCTCGTTCGAACGAGATAAATGTCGCTCGAACGAAGTACACGTGTCGATCGAACGACTTCTCATGAGATGTCTATGTCGTTTGAACAACAAAAGAAGGTCATTCGAATGACCTATCAAATGAGATTCCACGCGCTCTTGTAGATAATTTCTATATGAACGCGTGGCCACCAGTTTCATATTTTTTTGATTTTTTATGAATTAATTATTATTTTTCTACCGAAAGGTGCCCGAGAACAAAATCTTTAGAAAAATCTTTGATAAAAATATCCCAACACTTTAAGTGAAATGCTAAGGAATTAAAACTCAACCTTACCAAAGTAAACTTCGCGGAGTCTTTTTGATGAAGAACTTGATATTCGGATTCGTCTTTGATGCTTGAATGTTATTGAATGCTCTTCGATGGTGTAGCGGTATAAGACATAATAAATTGATAACGGACTTATAAAAACATGTCCTTACAGAAAGATTATTAGTTCGATATCTAGTATCAATGAGGAAAGGCTAACGTGGTGGCAGATGCGTTGAGCCATAGGACAATAGGTGAAGTCTCCGAGATGTGGAAGGTCAAATGGAATGAGTTAGGACATCATCATTCAGTTTCCCGATCATTTATTCCAGTCATGACTGTCACCCCGCAAATTGTCATGAGGGTGGTACAAGCACATGCAATAAATCTCCTTTGTTAGGATCGAATTACACAACTATTATCTGGGGGAGCCAATTCATACTCCATTAGTCTAGAGGGAGGTTTATAATAAAATAGGAGGTTTATTGTTCCTGGGGGAAGATTTAAGACATGCAGTGATAGCAGAGGTACACGGGTCGCGGTTTACGGTACATCCTAGAGGGGATAAAATATACCAAGATTTGAGACGATAATACTGGTGGAGTGGGATAAGGAGAGACATCACCGATTTTGTTTCGAGGTGTACCACTTGTCAGTTGGTGAAAGTGGACCATCAGAAGCCGACATAGGTTTTACAGTTATTAGAGATCCCTGTGTGGAAATAGGAGAGCATTTTCATGGATTTTATTACTAGGTTACCTACTTCATAGCGAGGTCAAGATTAAATATCGGTGATAGTGGATCGCTTAACTAAGGTAGCACACTTCTTATCAGTTCGGACTGATTATATCATGGGACAGTATGCCTAGATTTTCATTACTGAGATTGTGATATTGTATGGGGTGCTATTAGATATTATGTCCAACATGTATAAGATTTTTGTGTCTCAATTTTAGGAGAGTTTCCTGGAGGCTATGGGTATCGATTTGTGGTTGAGTACGGCTTAACACCCACAGACGGACCGGCAGCCAGAGAGGACTAATCAAATGTTGGAAGATATGCTACAGATATGCATCCTTAATTTCGGGGGAGGTTAGGAGAAATATCTTCCACTAGTGGATTTGGCCTATGATAACTCCTACCAGTTCATGATTGGCATGTCACCATTTGAGGCGTTGTATGGTAGACCTGGTCATTGGCCTGCTTGTTGGTTGAAGGTGGGGGACAATAAGCTTCTCGGACCAGAGTTGAATCAAGATACATTGGCCAAGATTTACTTGATTCGGAGCCATCTACGAATCACCTAGGACAGACAGAAGAGTTATACGGATGCTAAGCGGTACTTCCTGCAGTTTAATGGGGGGGGATCAGGAGCTTCTTCGTGTATCTCCTATGAAGGAGATAATGAGGTTCGAGAAAAAAGGAAAGTTGGCGCCGAGATACGTGGGGCCATTCCCTATTATTGAGCGAATTTGGTCAGTTGCATACAGTCTTGGGTTACTGGAGCATTTGCATAGTTCCACTTTTATGGGTTCAGTGGGGGCATCATAATAAGATTTTTAATTTTTTTCTCCAAAAAAACTTTGGACGCTTCAGATAAAAGAAGATCCTTTTTATATTTTTAGGAGATAGAATAAAACATATTCTTTCCTCTTGAAAATCGTCAACACCCCATCCTCTTTATTTAAAATAATGATCTTATATTTTAATTGATTAAAAAATTTGTGAAGATCTAGAAATCAAACATTGAAAATATTCATTTTTTCAAAGAGAATGAGTCGTTGAGCTTTCAAAACACGTAGTTCATTATAATCTTTTACAAGTACTAGCTCACTAAAAATTTCAATTTTCTCATTTTCAAGGGTTTTGATCTTTTTAAAAAAACTATCCCTTACAATGATCAACCTGGAAGAGGAAAGATCTTCATTCGCCCTTGTGACTTTTTCATCATCAAGTCTTTTATTTTTTTAACTTAGAGGATAGAATCATATTGTTTTTCAATAGTCTTTTGGATTATGTATAAAGCTTGTCGTAAGAATTTTGGAGATCATATTATTCATTATCACAATCACTATCACCACTACTAACATAGACATATTCATAATTAGAAGTAGAAAGATTCAAAACATCGAACGAAATAGCAAGGCAAAAAAAAACATGGCGGTTAAGTGCACCAATTAAATTATGAATACTATCGCACATGTTAAGATTCATCTTTTGCACGCACTAGATATACCTCAAGGCGATTAAACCTATACAAGTGAGGTCTAGCTCTGATACCAGTTGAGATCGTGTCTTCTCGAAATCGACATAGGCGAAGTTGATTCGTTACGAATATTGCATTTATTATATTTATGCATTTTAGTCCCCTCGGGTACCTTAATTCCTATATTTATGCTCATTAACCGGACAACGTCCTATATATATATATATATATATATATATATATATATATATACTTTGAGATGTATAATTGAGCTTTTGTAGGTACTATTGGTGCTTAGCGTAAAGTTTGGTCGCATTTTGGAAAAGTTTCGTCATAAGGAATAATTCAGGGGCATTTTAGTTATTTTAGTTATTTTAATTTCTGGCCCAAAGTATTTATGAAAGTTTATTCCTTTGTGTTAGCTTTTCTTAACCTCCGACTGCAAATCATTTCGATCTACAATGAAGAAGTTACGATATTTTTTGTATGTGGATCCAAGAAAGAAACAAGACAACAAACAAGAATTCAAACTTGAAGGGTCCAAATCTCTTCGACCTATGCTCTGAATTGATTCAAACCCTTGGCAGATCCAGATTTCTCCTTTATTGAATCGATTTAGATTTGGACCGAATCGATTTGACCCTTGCAGATTTGGCTCATTTGTTTTACAACTTTACTATTAGGGTTTATGTACATATATAAGTTGTATTTCTTCGTTTCTTGCTTTGTTAACCGAGATTCTTGCATTGATAATTAGTTTTATTACTTAATTTCTCACTTTCCTTTATTTTTATGCCATTTAATGTGCTTTCTATCTAAGTTAGTTTAGGTTGAGATTGATTGAAATCATCTTTGATTAATGGATTGCTTTGCGTTGGTGATGGATTACATTAGTTTTAATGGATTATGTTGTTCTTGATTTTTCACTTAAGAGATTTAACGATGTATATTATGTATGTGCCACTTTATGACCTTCCGTGTGTAATCTCGGGGATATTTATTAATGCCAAAATAATTAAGCTTTTATGACAATTTAGGGGATGACAATTCAAGATTTTATTAATTGATGAAATAAGATTTAATCTTACTAAAATTATCTTACTATATAACCATTTATGCTAATTAACCCGAGGTAAGGGATATTATTCTCAATTTATAATTTTTTACTCATTTTGTTTAATCCTATTTTAAATATATGCCTAGATTAATATCTTGTTAATACTATCCACGTTTACATTTTTATTCAGAAGTAATAAGTCAACTAACGTCGTGCTATATTCATGTGGACTTAATACTTGAACTAGCTGCTATACTCCTGTAAAGAGTGTAATCATAGTTTAGATTTTTGCATAGCCGCGAGAGCCGAAAATATTAATTGGGGAAGTAACATGTGCACTCGGTTATTCCTTGTTATCTAATGCCACCGTTGTCGATGACTTGTCTTCCTTTAGAATTAAATTTATCTAGTATTTCATAATATTTTCTTTCTATTTTAATTCTTTGTTAACTAGTTTTTTAGGAATTCTACATTTGAGTGCTAAGCTGAATTTATCGGCCACACATCACTCAGTGGGAATCTCCATCTAGAGCTTTTTACGGTAGACATGTCTTATTCTAATGTTTTCGAAAATCTCAGCGATAATTCTCAAAATCATCCTAAAAATATGACTTTTAGTCACTACTCTCAAACTCATCAGATTGATACATCTAAAATGTCTTTGGGTGAGTATTAAAAAAATTACAAAATGGATTATGATCATTTTGAGAAGATGTTTTTCATAAAGGGTAACAAAATCCTTATAATAAGAATGTGAAAATAATCTAATATAGAATAGTGTCAAGATTAATTAAAACTCTTTCGTAAAAACCTTTTTAGATTTCAATAGTTGCAAACAAACCCACATAAAAAGTTTATTGGTTTATGTGATATCCTTTAGCTAATAAAAAAGTTTGAAATATAATGGGATGAGGAGAAGAGGTATAAACATAATATTTGGTCATGAGGAAACCGCCTAAATGGAAAACCTCGGGTCCATTACTTTAAGGACAACACACGCACACACACACACTGAAGTCCACTATAATAGTAGTCCAGATACAATTTACAATTACAACATTGTAAATGAACTAGTACTACCAATACAATCAGTATACCAATGCCAGTACTAAACTAGCCCATAAGCAACTTAAACATAACCAAGACATAATATTAATTAGGTAAATCAAACCAATTCACACACAAGACCAGTGTATCCAATGAAAAGGCACCAATAAAAATATCAAGAGATGCGATAAAAACAAGATTGAACTATAAATTTTGAAGCCAAATCACATAGTGAGTTGCTAGAAAATTTGAGATTTCAAGCTTTCTCTACGAAGTCTGTGTGAATCAAAAGTATTAAAAGGGATTCAACACTAAAAACAAAAAATGACATGCAACAGTGTCAAAACAGTAAACGAGAATAAGATTCGAGTGACCAGATGTATCAATATGAAATTAAGTTTTGCAGTTGAAATTAACACATAACCCCGTAGATCTGATTTAAATAGAATAAATATCTAAAACCAGGTTTTATAAGAAGTTTGTTTTGATAAAATGAGAGACGGGAGTTAAAAAAAACATGCAGGTCCCAAACTTCCTCAAAACAAGATCAAAACCATAAAAGCTCTAAAACAAGTACAAAATTAGAAGCATGCAAACATGGAGCTTGACTCAAAATAAAAGAGATTATAAATATGCAAAAATTTATTATAATTCATATATATATAAGTTAGAGTTATTCCCAACTGTTGATCCAAGAGACATGTCAAACTATGGATGAAAAAAGGTTAGTCTCCAAACTCCTTAAACCGAATGGAAACATCAAGGATCAACTACCCCTTAAAATTCCAAAAAGTTTAATAAATAAACTTTCAAAGACCAGCTACACCAGAAATCAACAAATCACACAAGAAATAACACTCAAATCTTATACACACAAACAAACACTCAAGTCTCGTGATATGATGTTTGGATGTAAGAAAATATGAAGGTAAACTCTCAAAGGTTTGTTTATAACATGTATGAATTTTAGAGAGAGAACGTGAGAAAATTTCTGCAGCGTTTTGTTTCTTTTGGAAAATAAAAATGTTTGATTTTTGAAGCACCCAAAGACTCTTATTTATAGGCTCAAGAAACCACCGATTGGTAAGAATCTAAATACCAGAAATAAAAGGGCAAATGGTTAAAAGGCCAAGGTAGTGGAGGGATAGAAATGGCAACGCGCAAAAGAAGATATTTCACGGGGTACATGTGTCAAAAACAGGCCCTTGACTCAGGGCGTAATAGACATAATGCCCGAGACAAAATCTTTGGCGTGCAAAATCCACTCAGACACACACGTGATTAAGCCATGTGTGTCACACACTACACATCCATTGGCCCAGAAAGTTACACGCGGATTGACACAAGAAACACTAAATGCCGGCGTTTCATTGTTTCTTAATTCTTGATTAATTAAATAATAAAAATATTTAATTAAATGTAAAATTTAATATTTTAAAATCCATAAAAATTATAAAAATTCAGAATAAATATTTATAAATTCTAAAAATAATAAAGCCATTAAAATTTTAATATAATAAAATTTTAAGTTAATATAAAAATTGTGTAATTACAAAAATATTTTAGATATTGAACTAATTTATTCATAAATAATATTAGATTTTATAAATTATAAAAATTATTTTTATCAATGAGGTAAAAGCATGAAAGGATCAAGAGAGAGAGTAACAATTTGTCACAAAATTGAGACAACTAAAAGAAGGTTATTTTCAATCTCCCTATTTGGCCAAAATTTGAGATAAACTAAACTGAGACTCTAAAAAGAAACATACTCAAGAAAATATATAACTCAACTATACATAAAATTCCTAAAAGATAAGAGTATATAACTCAACTAATAACATGTGTCCTAAAAGAGAAGAGTACAAACTCACTTAACAACATGAAATTCTATGGGACTCAAAATACATACAATAAAAAACATGAGTCATAAATTTCCTCAAAACAACAAACCAAGAGTATCAAATTCTCCCCCTGTTTGTCTCAAAGGGACAAAGGGTAGGAAAAAATCCTACAAAAAGATGTTAGTACCATAAGATATTATGATAAAAAGTACTAATGAATAAACCTAACAAGTATTAATTTAGGTAGGCTAAAACACCAGTAGACATTCAGAGTGTTTCAAAATGATGGTTGTGTAAAGATTTTGTAAATATATATGTTAATTGGTCTTTCATATTGAGATATTCAATATTTATTTCCTTTTTTCTTGACTAATTATCGAATAAAATGTCCTCTCATTTTAATATGTTTTGTTTGAGAATGAAAAACCGAATTTTTAGAAATACTTATTGCACTTTTATTAACGCAAAGAATCAAGGCAGAAAATTCATTTAAACCGGAGTCACTCATTATTTGTTTCATCCACAGAAGTTGAGTACAACAACTTCCAATGATAATGTACTCGGCTTCTGCTGATGAAAGTGAAGCGCAGTTATGCTTTTTAGAGGACCATGAGTAGGGCTGTGTTTCGGCCGGATCGAATCGGAAAATGACCTTTCGGAAAAAAATCCAATTTTTTCGGAAATAAAATAATTGTTCCAATTTCCTATCCAATGTTTTCGAAAAATCAAAAAAGTTTCCGAATTCGGAAAATCGGAAAAAAATCCAAAAATTTCGAAGATTAAAAAAATATACTAAAAATTCAGAAATTTTGGAAATTCCAAAATTTCAAAAAAATTAATATAGGATTTTTGATTACTCGAAATTATCATTTTAAAGAAATCGAAAAAAAAAATTTAACCCAACATGTAAATATGTAAGGATTTAACCATTTTTTTTCATTTTGTAGAGGATAGAGGGATATTCTCCTTTTATAGAGGTCTTTTTTGGGCCTCTCTTCCTCTCCTAGCCGATGTGGGACACATGAGAATGTTTAAAAAAATTAGAAAAATTGGAAATCAGAAAATATTTCGGAAAAAATCAGAAATAATTCGAAAAAATCGGATCGAAAAAATCAAAAAATTGGAAATTCGGAATTATTTCCAATTTTCGATCCGATTTTTTTCGAAAAAATCGTAAATCTGAAAACCGAAATTCGAAAACCTTATATACGTTCCAAAATCAGAAAATATCGGATCGGATATCAGAAAAATCGGAATGTTCGGAAAAAAACACAGCCCTAACCATGAGACAAGTTTGCATACTAAGTAAAAACATCCACCTAAGGTGCTTTTACTATCATCGATACAACTTCCCAATCGGTGTTCGTATACCCAATTATCTTAGAGTCGGTGTCAAAAGTGTAGAGAATACCATAGTTTATTGTTTCGCTTACGTATTTTAAAATGCATTTAATAGCACATAAGTGGGGATCTTTAGGTTCACATTGGTATCTAGCAAAAACACGTAAGGTATGCATAATATTGGGTCAACTAGAAGTTAAATTGAGGATAATGCCTATCATACTATGATATAACATAACATATATCTTTTTGTCGGATAGGTCTTTGGAAAGTTTTATAAACAAACTCGTAGGGGTTCTAGCTGTAATACCCCGTATTTTTGAATATTCCAAATAATTCTATTTAATTAGATTGGAGAATTAAATGAGAAAATTACGGCTTAATTTAAATTACGTAAGAGTAGTAATTTAAAGAGTTTTATTTAAAAATTGTAATTATGGTATATTAATCGAGAGATAGATACCGGTTTATATTACCTTATTTTATTTACTTAGTGCGAGTGGTAAATAGTTACTTAACGCGTGTAGACCGTGTTGGGGTGAGAACGAGTAATATTTTTTAAGTGACTCAAATGATAATTTAGAGGTCACCGATGAGTCCGGAAGGGTCAAATTAGTCAAAATAGTATACCCGGGGGTACTAGTTGAGTCCCGGGGTAATTTTGGACTAAACCGAGACCGTTCGGGGGCGTTTTGGTCTTTTAACATAAGAGGGTATGGAGACCTACGAAATTTAGAGTTTTATATCAGCCGTATGATAGAGGAATCAGGGTTAGAACACCCATGACAACACCAATACCATTAGAGAGAAGAGAGGCACAACTTTCTAAGGCAAAAGGAAGAATTGGGAAGGATTCAAAGGGATTTTTACTATCAACTTGTTGGGGAAGAAGGATTGAAGGAGGAAGATCATCAATCATCAACAACAACCACGAAATCAGACCCTACTGATCATAAGTCAAGTTGTTTATTGCAAAAATTATAAAGTTATAATACCCATGTGTAGGGTTTTTGAATAGTTTTGTTTAAATCATTATTTTGATTGGAGAAAGATGATATTTATGCATGTTGGAATAGGAATCGCATGTAGAAGGATTTAAACTATGTAGAGGATTAATATTCAGATTAGACTTGATGATTTTCGGAATAAAAAATCTGGAATTTGAATGAAAATATGGGAAGAACACCATAACTATGGTTTCAAGAAATTTTGGGGTTTAATTCATTAATTCTTTAAAGGAATTGGAGTTCTGATGTATTTGACACGTTAGAAACTGTCCTAGTATATGTGGAAATATGTTAGGATCATTGGGTCAACGTTTGGTGGACTATAATGGAGTTTGAGGATTTGTTAATGGAGGAAAAATCTTAACGAAGAAGAAGACTGCGTCTGTCCCTGTTCGATCGATCTCGAACTATCGATCGATCGACTATGTCGATCGATCGAAACCAGCCGTCGATCGATCGACGCAAGCTGTTTCCCAAAAATTTTGTGTTTAATCCTTCGTTGAGTTCGGGAATGAGTGAGTATTCTAGGATTGACATTATACTTATATGGGAGTAAGAATAAGACCAGTAGGTATATTGTTGAGTTCCAATAATGCCATTGGGTGTAGGGCTTGGATTACGGACCGAGGGGAATAATCCGATTTAGTAGAGTATCGGGAACTTCGGAAATTGAGTTACGGGGCGAAGTAAATTCAATTTAAGTAATAGACCAGTAGGGTAAGAAATAACTACTGAAATTATATGTAAGGGGTAACTAGGGCCCTTAGAGTTGTGTGAATACTCAGATAAATACGATTAATGAGATAAATCATAAAGCGAATATTGTACTGTAGATATATGAGATTTAAAATATTACGTATGTATATAATTAATAGGTCGGGCGTGTACCTACTGAATTATGTTATCTTTTAGGTAGAGAGATTATACCTAAATTAATTATGTTAGGGTCGATGAGACATTCCGAACTAACATAAAGTTATTATATGTTTGGGGTCAATGAGAAATGCCGAACCAAACTTTGAACTGGTGTCGCGATGAGAGAGTCCCGAACCAGAATATGTGTATATATATATTTTTAAAAATAGTTGGGATCGATGGATAATTCCGAACCAACTCTCACTTGGGGTCGATGAATCATTCGGAACCAAGAGTCCTTTACGTGTATAAAAAGGACAAAATAGCAATGACTGATATTTAGTATATATTGTGTGTGAAATATATATACTTGATGATATCCTACTTCCGTGTGTTAGTAGATTGATACATATTATGTATTTAAAGATACATATTGAATTGGTAAGTTAAGTAGTGAAACTTAATTACGAAATGCACCTTTAGATAGAGAAAATCTATTTTGTAATTCAAGTAGCGAAACTTAATTACACAAGTGGGAAGTTAACAATTGTGAGAATTGTAGTAATTTTAGTAGTGAAACTAAATGAGAAGTCTTGAAAAATAACATAGATGAAATGTTACTTGAGAATTAATTAACATACGCGAGATGTTAGTAAAACGGTTGTACTGTATGGGCGGTACTGGAACTTGGGTACTGATAAGTTCAGATGATTACTTAGTCCTAGATAGCTTGGAAGATATGGCTAGGTAGGCTAAGTGTAGAACGTTAGGTGTGCACAAAAGATGAGGGGTGAGTTAACTCAAGAGAGTGGACGAGAACCTAACATGTGTAATCAATAACCGCATTTTATATTGTGATAAATGCTTGCTAAATATTTTCAAAATGTTTTGAGTACTAACTCTTGCTATAAAATATTTTCAAAATCTTTTAGGTGTCCAGCCACAGGGATGCCATGTATGATGATTCCATTCCAGGGACTCGGAGCTGTAGCACAGTGGATGCTTACAGGATTTTGACTAGACGATATCTCTCATTCAGATCTAGTACAGGATCTCACACTCTTCTATGTATGGACTTGTGGTTCGGTATGAGTCTCAGATGTTAGTTTCAGACTAGTGGTTATTCTATTGTTGTTTGGGATTTTTAGCCGATGGTTTATTCGGTAATACTTTTGTTCTGTTGTACTTTTACTTTGTTGTTTGAATTATAGTACATGATTATTTGTACTTCGTTCCGCATGGTTGATTTATCTGTTTTAAGAAAGATAAAATTTGGCACCGGTCTAATTTTACTTAGGGGTTTAGTAATTAAAAAAGTTTTCGACAATGATGCTAAGAATGAACCATTTGAGAAACCTGTTTTAATTTAATAAAGGCCTGATCACCCGATGTTTAATTAGGCGGGGTGTCACACTAGCATGTTTTGTCGAAGTCAAACAAAGCATTTAAGTAAATTCAAAGCATATTTAGATTGGGTGATAAAAATATATTCTAGTTTTTGGGCAACTTGGAGGCCTAAAAGGAATTGAAATTCCCTCATCATAAGCATTTGGAATTCAGACTTCATAATATTAGCAAAGTTTTCAGCTTCTGAGGGAGAGGTGGACCCAAAAACTATGACGTCAATGTAAACTTAAGTGATTAATAAATAATTTGGATTACGTTTAACGAAATTTTTAGGTTTACTCCCCCTCGATTAAAGTCGTTTTCCATTAAGAAAGTTGTTAATCTCTCATACTAGGCACGCGGGGCTTGTTTTAAACCACAAAGGTTTTTCTTTATTCTAGAAACTTGATTAGGAAATAAAGGATCTAGAAAGGCTTTAGGTTGTTCAATATCAATCCTCCTAATTTAGATAACCAGTTTAAAAAGCAGACTTAATATCCATTTGATATAGTTTAAATTTTAAATGACATGAGACAACAAGTAATAATCTAACAGATTCTAATCTAGCAATAGGTGCAAAGGTTTCATCCAAATCTATTCCAACAATTTGAGAGTACCCTTGTGGCACTAGTCTAGATTTGTTTCTAAAGATGTGACCAGAGTCATCACACTTATTTTTAAATATCCACTTTGTTCCTATGTGTGACAACCCGCAATCCGAGATAAGGGGTGGCCAGCCCGATACTCAAATGTAACAGGAATCATGGATAGATATCATCCTCAGCATCACAAAATATAAACTGAGTATACGGGAAAACCGCCCAATACATCAGAAGACGGGTTGCCAAAAAGTTTGGAAATTAAAATGCAGTAAAAAATTAAATTTTAAAACAACCCAATCTTATAAGCAAGTGGAATTCAACACGAATATATATATAATACAACTAAGATGAAAGTAAACGACAAGACCGAATAGGCTGTCGATCCACAGCAACATACAATAAAGTACTACAATTTAAATATCTTACATAATACATCCATTAATCAAATACAAAAGTTTGGGCCACACGCCCTGAATAAATGACCCGATCATATCTAGAACACAAGGATGAAAGCGTCTAATTCAAGATCCTGTAATAACCCGCAAAATCTTACAGCTCGTCGAAAGCAATGGAATGGGAACATCAAGACTGGCGTCCTTGGGGGGAGCACCTGAGCGGATACAATCATATACACGACAAGGAAAGTAAACCGGTCAGGGCCGGGTTCTATATGATCACCAGAAGAAATAAAAAGCATGATAGAAATGAACAGTTATGCATGAATGATAAGGATGATAAATTTACATTACAATTTAACTAAATGATGAAGTGTCATTTACATAAAAGAAAGAAAAGTAATAACTGAAATATAAAACCTTTCCTCATTTATCAAATTTCCATTTAACTTGTGTATTCCTTAATAGGAATAAAACCATTTATTAACTTCCATAGTTAATTATCTTTCCATTTCATCTTTCCATTCCTTAATAGGAATACCATTAATATTAAGTGCACTTTATGGCACATATTTCATTAATCTCATTCCCGTGCTCTTTATGGCACATATCTATGCTCTTTGTGGCATTTATCATACGCTCTTTATGGCGTTTAAAAACCATCAAGTCCCACTTGATGAAAAAATATAGTTATATTCATATACATATAACGATTCTAAGACCGCCCGTCTGGGTTTCCCCACTGTGCGCGCCCCTAAATGATCATCATCTTCCAGGGCCTACCATAAGACAACCTGGGATCCTACAATGCAAGACGTCGGGAAGCGGCCATGTGCCTGCGGAATAGTTAAGACCACACCCGGAATCTCCTACCCATCGCAGAAAATATATACATAACAAACGCTCACATGGCCTAAGACTATATCCACCCTGCATTCATTAGCCAGGGGGCCTCACCATGCGCGCGAACTTCCCTTATGATGTCATTTAGAGAGGTGTGTAACAGTAAATTAACATTTACATTTTGAAATCTCATTATCATATTCAATATTCATTACCAATTTCCATTTCCATTACCCATGTGATTAGTTCTTTTTATTTGAACCTATCACTATTGAACAATTGGGTTCCTTCTATTTGAACCAATCATCATTAACACAATTTGGGTCCATTTTAATAGAACCTATCATTTTTAAGCATTTGGGTTCATTATACGAACCTAGTTCCCCTCGAATATCGTTAATAATATTCCTCAATTTACAAGTTCCGACTAAATCTCCAAATGATCATTATGATCCTACAAGTCCCCAAAGTTCATAAAATCTTGATAAGACCTTAAGTCTCCAAACATGGGACTACAACCCCTATCCTCTTATTACGAAGTAACAAAAAGAGTGATGCCTAAACATCACTTTGGAACACCCCTCCACTGGACTTAACCCCAAGTGAAATCCATTCCACTCTAGGGTGACAACCGAACTCAACTAGGACTCTAAAAGTCAAAGTTTACTTCATTCAATAAGGTTCCTAAGTCCCCATGAAAGAAAAGATTAAAAGCAAAAGTAAAAATGAAACTTTGGGAAGAAAACAGGGGACCGGTCGACCGGTACCAAGACCGTGGCCGACCGCGCCTCACATTTGTGCTTTAGAAGAAAAGCAAAAAACTCACTTCGGCAGGGCCGGTCGACCGGTAAGGGGAACGCGGTCGACCGCGCCTCAATTTTATGCCTTTTGAAAGAAAGCAGTGTGCCTTCTCCCGAAGGCCCGGTCGATCGGTCTGGTAACCGCGGTCGACCGGTCATAGCAGACCTAGACCAAAACTCTCCATTTCTTTTCCCAACAACCCAAAACCATATCATTTAATGGAACTAAAACATCACAACCATGTCTAATTACCATTATTTACAATATTAATCATCCAAATCAATTTCTAAGGGTTAATACCCACAAATCCAACAAAGCCCTAAAATGATTAAACACAACAAATTCATAACTATCACAACTAATCATTCTCCTTAAATCATATAATAGCAAGTAGATAACTTGCCTTAATGTAGAAAATCAAATTTGATTTGGTGGAGGCAACAATCCAAGCTCCAATCTCTATTTTCTCCAAAGTTCTCTTCCTCTCTCTACACTCTCTAGGGCTCAATTTTGAAAGAAAAGGAAGAGTAGAAATGGGGTTGGGGAAAAATAAAACGGGGCTTAAGTCTAAAGAGCCCACTTAAATGTCTAATACGCGATATAATAAATCGCACTGCACTTAAGCTATAACCAGTCAAAAGTGCCCAAAATGCCAAAATGCAATATGACACTTATTTTGACTGTTTCGCACCTACCGGGACTAACTACACCCTCCAAATTATCATTTGAAAATTTTATAACTCATTTTAAGTTCCGGTTTCTTATTAGACCAAAATGTCATTTTATATTTTATGACACCATAAATCACCACATGGATATTTTCCTACTCATCGGGTAATCATACAACATTTCAGTAAATATTAACCTTTCTCATATTAAATTAATATTTACTCAACATCTATCATTTTATAATTAATTACCACGTGTAGTAAATAAATATAAAATAGGCTCTCAAAAGAGAGGGTTGTTACACTATAATATTACTGTAAGTGGGACGATGCACTAAATACCACACACCATGAAGTTTAAATTGACCTTATTTTGCTTGCATAGAAAATACCCAAGGCTTATCTATTAAGGTTTTTTTATGTGTTTAAGTTCAATTAAAGACATATAGGAAGAAAATAAGGCATTTATAAATTGAGATCTAGTCTTTATAGGTTCTATAACATCTCCTAAGATTTTTTTCTTTGGGTGATTTGACTTAACCTAATTAGGAACATCAGGTTCATCAGGTGGTAGAGAGTCGGAATCACTATCTGTTGACTATTTTTGTAAATCATCATTTTTAATACTGTCAACTGGTAGGGGATCGTCACTTTCTTCCAAGTGATGAACATCACTATCATCTATAACAACATTAATGGATTCCATAACAGTTTTATCCTTTAGTTATACACACAATATGCGCAACTATTCTGAGAATAACCTATAAAGATAGCTTTATCTTCCCTAGTGTCAAATTTTGAAAGGTGTTTTCTATCTTTATAGGTTAACAAATCTTTTACTTTGTTGTGAGGGGCTTTGTGTACCTTACCAACTTGACACGGTCCACAAATACAATGTTTAATTTTGGGAATTGTAGGTTGAGCATAAACAAGTTGTTGACTAGTTAACCTAGATAAGTTATCATAATTAATGTGTCCTAATATTTCATGCCACAAATATAAATCACTTAGCCTAGTTGAAAAACAACTTTCAAATTCTTTATTTTAATTAATGACATAACAGTTATCGGGCATTCTTTCACCACATAGAATACTTTTACCCTCTAAATGAACAATTTTGCACTAAAATTTAAATTTTTTTACAGTGCAGTCTGTATAATAAATTGACTTATACTAAGAAATATGGCTTTAAGTCCATCAATAAGTAAACCCTCTTCCAAGTTATGGAGCTCATCAACCTCAATTGTTCCTTTGCTTGTGATCTGGGACATTTTTCGATCACCAAAAGTTACATTTCCTCCAACAAAGGTTTTGAAAGAAGAAAATTTTGATTTGTCACTGATCGTATGCCTAGAACAGCCATAATCTAAGTACTACCAAGAGTTTTTATAAGTAGCATTTAAAACTGACAAGACATCATTACATCTCAAATAGTGACTTAAATCGTTTTTCCCAATCCAAATTGCCTTAGTTTTTGAAAAAATGGGTTTAGCTTTCAAGGGCATTGGCTTAGTAGGTATGAGCTTCTTAATAGATTTGGTCTTTATAGGTGCCTTGGATTGGTTAGAATTTTTTCCTTTTCTATTTAAGTTTAAACGTTTATAACAAAATTTCTCTAAGTGCCCAATTTTATGGAAAATACACAATGATAGAGTTGCCTACTTATAGGCCTGGTTTCAAAAAGAATTATGGGTCTATTAACATTTGCACCTATTCTATTGAGTTTAAACCGTTTAAAATGTAATTTTTCTAAATGGACAGTTTTGTTACAAAAATTACACTGATAAATCTGCTAAGCACAATAGTTGGCTTGAATTTGAGTTTGATTTTTTACATGTGGAATAGAAAAACGAACAAGGGATGATTCTGGACAATCTTCAATAGAGTTTATAAAGTCTGTTTAAAAAAACACTTCTCCATTAAAACCAATTCCTTCCATGTCCATATGAGCCTTTCCAAAATTAGCCATGTGTTTAACCAAAAGGCTAGAAGTGATGTAAGAGTCTAATATTTTTCAAAGTTTCTTTTAATTTAGATTGAGATTCTTCAAAATCATTTAAGACATCCTTGCACTTATCTTCTAATCAGTGATTGTTTCAGTTAATTTTGAATTTTTTTCTCAAGTAAAAGATTATTAGATTCAAGCTCTTCCATTTGCATAGCTGATTCATCCGAAATTAGGCAAAATTGGTTATTTAAAACAATAATTTTAGATAGCAACCTAGAATTATTTTTTCCTATGTGTGTGCACTTTTTCATAGTTGATTTGTACAATTTCCTATAAATAAAATCATCATCATAATAACGATTAACTGTTTCAGTCCTAGGAGATGATTCATTAAATAGACCAGTTTCATTATTCCTAGGGAAATTACAATCATATAAAGATCTTGAAATAGTGTCAGTAATGTGTTTGTGTACATGAGTCTTAGGAGATAAAGAGTTATCTATAAAAAGTTTGGAATCATCATACATAGTATATATACTATCAATAACATCATCAGACTTATTTGCACAAACAGAGGTAAAAGCCATCAAATTATTATAGTTATCATTACTATCACTATCAGAATTGTCACTCCATGTTTTAGATAAATGGGCTTTGTTAGAAGGTTGCCACTTTATTTTTGAAAAGCATTTATTAGCATAATGACCAAAGTCGTTACACTTTCAACATTGGATATGACTAAGATCTTTATTAGAGTCATGTTTTTAAAAAAAAATTCTTTACATATTGTTTTCATGAGGCCTATTTGTATAATTGGGTTGGCCTTCTCTAGAAATGAATTTGTTCTTATAAATAAAAAATTTCTTAAAATTTTTAGATAAAAGGGCAATCTCATTATCCAATAACTCGGGGGAGATAGAGGAGTCATCTAAATCAGATAAAGAAGACAAAAATGCAAGACTGTTTAATTGGTTTGAAAAAACAAAGATAGTTGTGAAGTGTGTGCATGTTCTTTGCCTCTTAGATTTCTATTTAAGGTAATTTCTTGTTCATAAGTTTTCATTTTACTAAACAAAATGAGAGGTGTCATACTATGATCATCCATTTCATCAATAGTACAAATCTTCATATAAAAAATAGCGGGTAAGGACCTAATAATCTTTAAACAAATTTTATAACCACCATACACAATCCCACTAGCATGCAATCGATTAAATACATCTAGCAGTCTAAGATAGAAATCATCAAACTTTTCATCATCTTCTATGAACATTGTATCATATATATGTACTAAAAGTTTTGATTTAGCCTTTTTAACCCTAGAGTCACCTTCATGGATAGACATTAAAATATCCCAAGTTGACTTCGTTATGGTGTAGGCTGAGATTCATTTAAACTCAGACTCACCCATTTCTTGGAAAATGACATTTCTGCCTTTATTATAATATTGTGAATTTTGCTTCTCCATAGTTGTCCATTCAGAAAGTGATTTTCTTACCAATGTTTGGGCATCACCTTCATCAGTGGGTTTAGTAGGGATAGTAAAACCACTTTCAACCATGTCCCATACGTCATCTCCTAATTATTGGATGTCTGCAACCATCCTTACTTTCCAGTAAGCAAAGTTAGCACCATTAAATATGGGATGAAGTACAAAACTACCATTACGGTCTTCCATTTAAAAGAAGGTTTTACAAGAGTTCAGGATCTTACACAGAAAAAACTTTATGAAAAAGTAATCCTGCAACTCTGATACCATTTGAAAATGATCTAATGCATAATAGTGTGAAGATTAAATAAAACTCCTTTAACTCTTTAGTAAAACCATTTTTAATATTCATTAGTTGAAATCACACACACAAAAAGTTTACTGATTTGTGTGATGTCCTTTAGGATTTTTTTTTAAAATAGAATGGGGTGAGGAGAAGAGGTAGAAACATAATATTTGATTACGAGAAAACTAGATAAATGGAAAACCATGGGTCCCTTAGTTCCAGGACCAAACACATACACAATTCCACTATAATGATTGTCCAAGTGCAAATTATAATTATAACAGTGTAAATGAACTACTACTACCAATATAACCAGTTTACTAAGGCTAATACTAAGCAACTCCACAAGTAACTTAAACGTAACCAAGACAGAATAGTCAGTATCACCATCATCATCATCATCATCCTTGCCTTAAAATGGATTCTCCTTTTCCATTCTAATCTATTATATGCATTATTATCATTCTGGAACCTTCAAAACTTAATAGAAATATCTAGAGGTGTGGGATTACCTATGAGACTTGACAAAGACATTAGAAATAAAGAATTTCGTTTACATGATAAAATCCTTGTTAAAGTTGAAATCAAATTGGTTCTACCAAAATTTATTGTAACTTATAATCATGGAACTAAAGTACTGGTCAAATAGGAAGACATTCCACATATACACTCTAAATATGGGGGAATTGGCCATCATTCTCTTGATTGCAGGCTTGATGTCAATTTAAAGCATAGAGATTAATCTCATTTCATCATACGCAAGGATATAATGAAAACCAGAAAGCATAACCAAATGCCTATAATTAGGGATTCAATAAGAACTGGAGATAAGAATGATGAAACAAGCAACAAAGATATCTTTGATTTTCCACAAGCACAGGATGTTACTAAAGAAACAAAGAATACTCAGGAAATTGAACAACCACAAAATCAATAAGCAACAGAAGAAATATAGGAGGCTAAGATAATGGAGTTACCTTATACACCACAAGCAGTAGAAGATACATGTGATGCTCAGATTATTTAAAAAAGAATGGAAATATCCACTCCAAAAATAAGGAAGAGAGTCCTCATCCAGGACACTTTAAAGTATGAAGAGGATAATCCAAGTTAACATGACCTAAAAATTCTTAAATCTTTTTATACGGAACCTAAGGGAGATGATTTCACCATAGTTCTGTCCAAGTCGCGAAAAAGAAGACTCAAGAAAGCAAAGAAAAAAATTCAAATAAGGCAACCATACCCCACCCGAAGCAGTAGGATTGACATTCTTTCATGAAGATCTTTTTTTGGAAAAAATTATGTTTAATAGAATAAAGAAAAACTATACAAGTGCAAAGGAGGTGACCTCCAAAAAAACTCTGAGGGGCATACCCTAACAGAAGAAATAAATAAAAACCAGCACCAAGAGCATACCCCTAACCTACCTACAAAGACTAAGTCTATTAGAATATTTCATCTTCAGGTATTCCCCAATTCAATAAGGCTATCCAAATTTGGAAGCGTCTCCACCCTTCTTCCAAGTTATGACCCTAGCTCTGATCATAACCTCAATATCTCTCACTATATTCTCCATGGTTCTAGACCTATTTCTAAATATTTTACCATTTCTCTCCAACGAAAGGCAGTAAATGGTGGTGGAAAAAAGAGATACACCTTATTCTATTACATAACTTGGTTCCTCTATAATTTGTAACTGCATAAAGGACCTCTTCCTCCTAATTAAAAGACTCTCTGTAATCTTGGTTTCTGAATCTTACCTCATGCCACACATCCTTAGCCATACAATAGTCACTGAGAAGGTGAGAAATGGTCTCTATCCCATTGTTGCAAATGCAGCAGCGGTTGTCATCTGTGAGCCCCCAACTGGATAGCTTATCTTTGGTGTGAAATGACTTCCTGCAAATCAGTCATAAAATGAAAGAACATTTAGGGATGTTGTTCTTATTCCAAACCAGCTTATGCCAACTGATGGCAGGTGAGCTGGGAGAGAGCTACTCATTGGAATATTCAACAAACAAACCCTTTTGAGAAGAGCCCAAACTACTACGCCTTCAATACGATTCTTAATAACAGTAAGGTCATAATCTCTAATCTCTAGGAGTTCCTAAGTAATAGTAGTTAGCGATCTCCATCTTTCCTCATGAATGAAATCAGCAACCAAGGCCTTATGGTTTCTATCAGCATTAAAAATGGCATCATCATCGCCTGTAGTGGGCCAATAGGGTGCCAGTTATCATACCATAATAAGGTATTCATCCCATTCCCAATTTTACTCATGATGAGTGGTCTGCCCAGGTGTCTAATTCGTAATATCTTCCTCCAACTCCAAGTGGTATCATTTGGTATTTGGATTCCCAAACCCTCTTTCATGAAGATTTTATTCTGGAATATATGAGGATTAGGAAACTCAAACTCCCAAGATGAGCTTTCTAACCTCCGCAAGGCACATAATCCAAGTCTAATTGGGATCGATGAGCCTATGATTGATTTAGATTGCATTTTTGCTTCTTTCTAGTCTTTTTTAAACCCGAGTATTATTTCAACAAACATTAGAGATAATCTGTCTCCTAATATATGGATCGTAGGTTCTTCTAATATGTCTAACACTGCTATTATTTCCATGTCTGATCAACATGTCACCATCTCAGCCTAGATTGATGGAATCTATTCTCATTATCTATTTGTCTATGCTATGAAAACCATTGTTGATAGAAGAACCTTATGGTATAATATGGCTAAGTATATAAGTAATATGTCCTCTCATTTTATGATCATTGGGGATTTTAATTGCATTCTTGGAGCTCATGAAAAAATAGGTGGAAATCTTCCTTCTAGCGTCTCATGTGCTGAATTTTAAGTTTTTAATGACACTTGTCATCTCATTCATCCTTATATCCAAGGCTCCTTATTTACTTGGGCTAGAGGAAACTATTCATCTAACCATGTTGAGGAAAGGCTTGATAGAACTTTATACTCTAAAGACTGGTTTGATAACCGACCTAATTGATGTGTAGATGTGTTGCCAAGGTCTGTATCAGATCATTCATCTTTACTTCTCTCTTGCCTCAAATGATCTAGTGTCCCATCTCCTTTTTAGATTCAAAGCTATGTGTACCTCTCATAAAAATTTCATGAATGTGGTATCTGTTACATGGAATTCTACTCATATATCTGGTTGCCCTATGCTTAAGCTTGTCCATAAATTTAAAGCTGTTAAGAAAGATCTCAAAATATGGAAAAAAAAACACTTTTGGCCATATTCAATTCAATGTTGATATGTCTAGAAAAAAATCTCAAAGAAATTGAAGAGAAAATCAGTGAAGAGGGTCTTGATACTAAAAAGTTTAACATTAAGGCCCATGTTAAAATGATCTTGAAAGATGATATTCAGGACTATAATTCTTAATGGAAAAAAAAAACTAATGTTAAATGGCTTCACTTAATGGGATAAGTGTACTGCATTCTTTCACAATTATGCTAAGATCAAGAGAGCTAATTCATCCATACACAACATTATGGATGGTAATTCAAAAATATCAGACACTACCCTTATGTCCAACTTTATTCTCAACTTTTATTTTGATCTTTACAAGGAACACTCTTGTGATAGAGTTGACTCTATTCATTCAATGTATAGCCATATTCCATCTCTCATTACTGATTCAGAAAATGAGATGTTAACCCTATCCCCACAAAAGTAGAGGTTTACGATGCAGTTTTTGGTATGGATAATAGAAGGTCCACTGGTCCTAATGGTTTCTCTAGAGCTTTGTTTTATAAAAAATGTTAGGATATTGTCAAGATATATGTTGTAGAAGCCGTTCAATAATTTTTTTTATTGAACGATGGATTCTTCCATATTTTAATTCTAACAGGATCACTCTCTTTCCCAAAGAGATTGGTGCCAACAAAATCACCCAATTAAGACCAATTCCCTTAGCGAACTTCATATTCAAAATTATTCCCAAAATCGTTACAGATAGAATTAACCCTCTTGCTTTCGAAATCATTTACCCTCAGTAAAAATGCTTTCATCAAAGGTAGAAGTAGTATTAATTATATTGGATTTATCTCTAGAGCGTTCAATCTTATGGAAAATAAAATATTTGGTAGGAATCTTCTAAAGGTGGATATCACTAAAGCTTTTGACACTATTAATTGGGATTACCTTCTTTAAGTTCTCTCTAAATTTGGTTTCAACAAGAGGTTTATTCATTTAATCCATGTTCTTCTTAAATCAGCTAAGCTATCTGTGGGTAATCGAAATTAGAATGATGGGACTGGACGAGTAACCCAATTGTAGTGGCCCAAAGTCCAGGCCCCTCATACCTTAAACCAATTATGATTTAGTCTCTTCCCACGTTCCCATTAAGAGGCACTCTAGGAGGAGATGGGAAACATGGGGGAGTCCCACACCCCCACTCACTAGAATGAACATGTATATAACAAACCCTAGGTCCGGGGCAAAAGACACGTTGTATTCTCTGTAATCGCTCACTGAGCGTATAGAAATAACACTGACTGCACCACCGTGGATGTAGGCACCTTTGCTGAACAACGTATATCTTTTATTGTGTGATTGGCATTTTATATTCCTTATTCTTGCTTGGTGGTTGCGTTTCTCTTATCTACTTGTGTTGCATAATAATTGTCACCACAATTGGCGCCGTCTGTGGGAACGTCTATCTTCCCTGAGAAAGCCCACACCAGGAAAAGAGTTTAAAATGTCTGATCACAATAGTAATGCTCCCCAGGCAGGAGATATTCAAGAACCTCTTGCTCCTCGCAGGATTAGGTCTGAAGTTCGGCGTTCAGATCAGAGGGCTCACCCAGAAAGGCCAACCTCAGAAGAAATCCAAGGACCAGCGAGATCCACGCAGATATCCAGGCTGATTGATGCATACGAGGCAAGGTTCCAAGAGCAGAGGGAGTCTTCTCGCAGGCACGAAGCTGATAACGCTCACCTCAAAAGAAGATTGGAAATAATGGAGAGAGAACTTTATCGTAATACCAAGAAACGTCCGTACCACACTCCTATCCCTCATGCGAGCTAGTCTCGCAGCTGAGGAAGGATCCCCAGGCGTGGATCCCAGAGAGCTGAGGGAAACGAGTCAGAAGATGACCTGCTCGAGCAACTGCGACTAGCTCGCGATCACAGAAGCCCAGATCGCAGCAACGAGGTCTGGTCCGAAGGGAGATGGACCAACACCCTGCCCATCACGACACCAGATCGACCCGAGAACTTGCTAGGTGAGCTCTCAAAAATCAGATGAAATCACCTTTCTCAAGGGAAATCGAAGAAGAAGAAGCCCCCAAGAAGTTTGCTATTCTAAGGTTCAAAATTTATGACGGTAAGACTGATCCCATTGATCACGTCAAATAGTACCGACGGGCCATAACCCTCTGGAACCATCGAGACGCACTAATGTGCTGAATTTTCCCCTCGAGCCGGCATGACGTGGCGCAAAAATGGTTCGAAAGGCTCCCCCATCAGTCCATCAGGAGTTTTAAATCCCTGGCCGAGCTCTTTATGGCCCGATTCATTACTTAAAGCTCCCATCCCAAAAGGATGGATGCTCTGCTGACAATGAAGAAGATGCCCTAAGAGACACTCCGAGACTACGCGAAGAGGTACTGGGAATTGTTCAACGAGGTCGAGGACTGTTCAGAGCAAGTGGCAGTGGCCTCTTTCAAAATTGGGCTACCCAGATCTTCCCTTCTGTACCAATCCCTGACGAAGAAAGAGGCCATGACCAATGACGACCTCATGGCCCGCATAGAGAAATATGCCAAGGTGGAAGATGTGACCCGCCTCAGCATAGGGGAAAATGGTCGAACTAAGCTCGCAGCCAAGGGCAGTGATAAGATTGAGAACCCGAAGAAAGGAGGAAAGAATGGGGGCAAAAATGGCTCTAAGATTGGAGGCAACAATGATGTGTCAAAAGCATTTTAGGCGGTCAACACCGTCTTTAGAGAACCAATTTACAAAACTCTCGCAAAAATCAAAGACGATCCATTTATTAAGTGGCTCGGAAAGATGGGAGGAGACCCCTCCAAAAGAAATAACGCGCTGAGATGCGCTTTTCACAAAGAAGGAGGACATAAGATTGAGCATTGCAAGGATCTTAAGTCCCACCTCGAAGAGCTGACCCAATCAGGGCATCTAAACGAATTCGTGGACAAAAGGGGAGAGAAGTTTGTTGCCCATAAAGAAGTCAGGCCTGACAACGTGCTTGAAGACGACGTTGGCCATGAATTCACCGTAATCCATGGGGCATCTGACGCAAAACAGATTCAGGGGAATTCAACCCGAATGGAGGTGAAAAAACTCACGGTAGTGATACAAGCCTTTCAGATCGATCCAGCGAAAACACAGTCAGGAAAGCGTCGGCGAGCAGATGACGTCGACTATAGTAAGCACATCGTATTTACGGATGAAGATCTGGTAGGAGTAAGAACCCCACATCATGATGCTTTAATCATTACTCTCAAGATAGTGAACTATGATGTCGACAAATTGCTCGTCGACCAAGGGAGCTCATCCGAGGTGATGTACTTTGACCTGTTCAGAAAATTGAAGTTAAGCATTGTTGACCTCAAGGAAGCTACTGTCCCCTTGGTTGGCTACGCTGGAAAAATAACTATGCCCTTGGGAAAGATCATGCTGCCAGTAAGGGCAGGACATGTTTCTAAAATGATCGAATTTCTGGTGGTCGACATTGACTCGCCATACCAGGCTATCCTCGGTCGAGGATGGCTATATGCAATGAAGGCAGTTTCTTCGACCTACCACAAGAAGCTCAAGTATGTGACCGAGAGAGGAGTAATGGAGATCCGCGGCGATCAAGCGATGGCGAGAAGATGCTTCATAGTTGCCATTTGACCAAAACCAGAAAAGAAGGCCGACAAGTCCAGCGAAAGAGTTGAAGAACAAGAAGGCCTGATACCTTCGAAATAGCAATTAAAGTATGGAAGACCCGGAGTTGAGGAGACCAGGCTCCTCCCCTACGAACGGGTCATCGAGGACCTGGAGGAAGTCGCAGCTGGAAATAGCGACGCTAGTAGAATTTTCTTGATTGGAGCTTCTCTCACAAATCAAGAGAAGAAGGAATTGATGGCTTTGCTAAGGAGCAATATAGACGTCTTCGAATGGGAACCATACGAGCTGCGTGGAATTGATCCTAGTATGGTTTGTCATCAGCTGCACGTCGATCCTACCTACAAACCAATCGTGCAGAAGGCACATCAAACTGCACCTGAAAAGGCAAAAGTCGTGGAAAAAGAAATCAAAAAACTGCTGGATGCAGGATCCATACGGGAAGTACAATTCCCCAAGTGGTTATCCAACCCAGTAGTAGTTCTAAAAAACAACGGGAAGTGGAGAGTTTGCATCGACTTCACTGACCTCAATAGAGCATGCCCTAAAGACAGCTTCCCCCTTCTAAAAATTGATCAACTGGTAGACGCCACCGCGGCTCACGAGAGAATGAGATTTTTAGACGCATACTCAGGGTATCATCAGATCCCTCAGTATACCCCAGACCAAGACAAAATAGCATTCATCACCACAGTTGGGTTATACTGCTACAAGGTCATGCCCTTCGGGCTCAAATATGGAGGGGCAACCTACCAACGGCTGGTCACCAAGATGTTCAAGGACCAGATGGGAGACACCATGGAGGTCTACATCGATGACATGCGCGTTAAAAGAAAGAAGAAAGAAGACCACCTCTCTGACCTATCAAGCACCTTCGAAATCCTCAGGAAGTACCGAATGAAGCTTAATGCGAGCAAATGTTCTTTCGGTGTCCAGTCAGGAAAATTTCTTGGGTACTTGGTCAATAAGAGAGGCATCGAGGCTAACCCAGACAAGATCGATGTAATAAATAGGGTAGAACCTCCTCAAACAATCCGGGACGTATAGAAGCTCACCGGTATGCTCGCTGCCTTAAACCGCTTTATCTCTAAGTCCTCCGAGAAGTGCAAGCCTTTCTTCCAGCTCCTAAAGGGAAACAAAACGGTAGAATGGAAACAAGATTGCTCGTAGGCTTTGGACGAGCTCAAGACTTACCTCAGCTCCCCATCACTGCTCGTCATACCACAAGAAACAAATTCCTTGTACTTGTACCTCTCCGTTTCCAACCACACCGTCAGTTCTGCATTAATGTGCGAAGTTGCAGGAATCTAACACCCCATTTACTATGCGAGTAAGACCCTACTAGATGCCGAGCATAGGTACCTACCACTAGAGAAGCTCGCCCTTGCACTAGTAGTGGCTTCGAGGAAGCTAAAGCACTATTTTGAAGCCCACACTATCATCGTCCTTACATCACACCCCCTTAAAGCAATCCTGAGGAAGGCGGATCTGTCGGGCAGACTGTCTAAATGGCCAGTCAAGCTCGGATGATTTGATATCCAATTTCAACCAAGGAACGCAATCAAGGGGAAGGTCCTTGCTGATTTCATAGCCGAATTCACAGGTGAGCAACCTTCCAATCAATCTCAAACAGCAAGCCAAAAGGGGAACGACGCGACAGAGGAAACCTGGAAATTGTTCATTGATGGAGCCTCCAACTCAAAGGGGGAAGGAGTAGGCATTGTCCTCATTATTCCATAGGATACAATCCTTGAACAAGGAATCAGGCTTGGATTTGTAGCCTCCAATAACGAAGCAGAATACGAAGCCTTAATAGCCAGCCTCCAGAAGGCGCACACCTTAGGAGCAAAGCATTTACAGGTATTCGGCGATTCTCAATTAGTCTCCAATCAGATAAGTGGAGATTACAATGCAAAAGATGAAATAATGGCAACTTACCTCGCCTTAGTGAAAAAACTAATGGCGAGCTTCGAAGAGATCAATGTCCAGCAGTTTCCTAGAGGGCAGAACAGCCATGCTGACGCCCTAGCAGCCCTGAGTTCAGCAGTTAATTATGACTTAAAAAGAACAATCCCTATCAATATCCTCGCCCATCCGAGCATTAACCGTAATAGCAAGTCGTCAGGTGTGGAACATGTGCACCTGGTAGGATTAGGTCCCAGCTGGATGGACCCTTTAAGGAACTATTTGAAGGATAGCACGCTCCCAGGTGACAAGAAGACCGCCCACCAGATAAGAGTCAAAGATGAACGCTTTTACTTATCTCCAGAGGGAGACCTATATAAGAGATCCTTTTCCGATCCCTACCTTCAATGCGTTCACCCAAGGAATGTCGAGCAAGTTCTACATGAGCTTCACGAAGGAATCTGTGGAATCCATATCGGAGGAAGGTCTCTAGCTTTTCGAGCAATGAAGGAAGGCTATTGGTGGCCATATATGCAAAGGGACTCCGCGATGTATGTTCGCAAGTGCCTGAAATGCCAACTTCACACTCCCATGGTCCACCAACCGGCTAGCCACCTAAAAACACTGTACAGCCCATGGTCATTCGCCCAATGGGGAATAGACATCGTAGGACCACTGCCTGCTGCCACCGATAATCGTAAGTATATGTTGGTCGCAACGGACTACTTCACTAAATGGATCGAAGCGGAACCCCTAGCGAACATTCGAGATGCAGATATGATAAGGTTCATATGGAGAAATATAATCACCCATTTTGGCATCCCCAGAACCATCATCACTGACAATGGAATGCAGTTCGAGAGCGGATCCTTTCAGAGTTTCTACGGCGAGCATGGAATCAGACACCATTTTAGGTCGGTGGCCTGTCCTCAGAGCAACGCCCAAGATGAGGCTTCCAACCAGACAGTGATCGACGGATTAAAGAAATGATTAGATCGAGCCAAAGGTGCATGGGTAAACGAATTACCACACATTCTATGGTCCTACAGAACCACTCCACGATGAGCAACGGGGGAAACTCCATTTTCACTGACATATAGAATGGAAGCAATCATCCCATTAGAAGCAGGCTTACCAATAATGAGGTCCAGCCTTGTCGACCAGGTCCATAATGATGTAGCATTGCTCGCTGAGCTCGACCTGGCTGACGAGCGCCGAGAGCTAGCCCTAGTAAAACTAGCGAGCTATCAGCAACAACTCGCAACGCATTACAACAAAAGGTTCAACCCAAGGAGCATTCCAAGTTGGGGACTATGTCCTAAGGAAAGTCCTGGGCAGCGTAGTAAAACCATCAGACGGAAAGCTAGGGCAAAACTGGGAAGGACCATTTAAGATAACTAGAGACGACCTACAAGGAGCCTATCACTTGGAAACGATGGAAGGCAGAGAAATACCCCGAGCGTGGAATGCAGCCAACCTTAAGAAATTGTACTTCTAGATTCTTCTTTATATCTTTGATTGTGAAACTGAAAGTTCATTTTCTTATCATTAATGAAAAATTATTTGGCAATTGCATTCTACAAAGTATTTGATAACTAATTTGCATTTTGCGAGGTATCAATGTACAAACTTTATAACTCACACACACTTTCCAAGTAACAAGAACACTATAGCAGGGAAATAACCCTCCTCAGGTTTTTCATCATGAAAATATGAAAGACCTCGTAAGCATTGTCCTTATCAATATATGAAGCCCTACAGGAGATCCTTAGGCACTATGACCAAGTCAGAATTGATCACCAAATAATGTTTGGTTGAATAAAATCCTGATCAGATAGAGCATCCAATACCAGGTGTGTCCTGGCCAATTGACACACTTAGGCCTAAGGGAGTTTGAAGACACAACCTAAAAGGTAAAGTGAGGTAGAATGGTATCTCATTGGCATACTGGACTGGAAGGACACTTATATGATAATGCGAACATACAAATCTAGTCAGCCAAGATAGGCTCAAGATTTTCGAACAAAAATGTGGAAAATATAAGACACTTGTTTAGTCGGCAAATTTGCCCAAAGCATAAATTTTATATTAACTCATCACATTTACAACAAATACAATGCATGTTTAGTCGGCAAGCTCGTCCAAAACAACGAGATTACGTCATTTCAATACAAAATATACAAAGTTGCTACTTGCAAGAACTTAATGAGGACGAGGCCTCTGAGCAACGTAATCAGCCACTTGGGATCTTTGACCGTCATCAGGATGGGGAGCTAGCTCCTCCTCGACTTCATTCACATCCGACTCCAATAACTGCCGAGGGATAGCGTCGATGAGGATCCATTGATCATCTCTACGAAAGGGGTTAGGCATCCGAGTAGAAGGAGATATTTCATGGCGATACCAGAGCATCGAATTCCTTGGAACCTGTATCTCCCTCAAGTCGCTCAACCACCCCCTGATGAAGGCGAGCTCCTCAAACTTTGTCAGCCTCGTGGAAGCATCTAACCAACCCTAGTCGTAACCATCAGCACATACTCACCGAGATCCTTTTATAAACAGGTGCCACAGCCGAGTAACATCCCTTTAAAGCCCGATAGTAATCACGTATGCTCGTCGGACATCATCGCGAAGCTCTTCCATTTCCCTAGTTGAACCCCTGGAGTTCCTTCCAGCTCGCAGAACGGTTGGAGGAGTAGGACCTTGCAGCACAAGAGGAACATCACCCGAACTAGTTCTAGCTCGCGAAGAAGAGGAGCCTCGTAATACTGCAGGAGCATTGCTCGACACATAGTCCCTAAGTTGTGACACCTATCTCCTCAAAGCTTCATTCTCCTGCTAAAGAACCTCCCCAACCTGGTTAATCTTAAAAGCATCTAGGAGCTTCGCCCTCAATGTATTCACCTCCTCTTAGACTGAAGCGCTAATTTCTTCCATCTCTTGAAGCCTATCCTTCAGCTTGGACACAAGCTCAGACTGATCCTTATAGTTCTGATTCCTTGATCTAAGAGATTTGCAAAGCTTAACAAAGGCTTGGCGAACCTGAGGTCTCTCGTTGGGACCAAGGGTCCTACCTAATTGAGATGTGGCAGGAATATACTCTTGTACATCAACCAACTACAAGACATAAAGGAGCAAGGAAAGACAGAATCATTCAGCACTCGAAGGGAATGAGAAACCTTTTCATTTCATTAATAAAGGCCAAAGTACATCGAGAAGAAAAAGAAAAAAAAATTACAAACAGAAAAAGAAAAGGTACAAGGTAGTCCTAGAAGTAAAAATTAACCAGCAACCTCGGGCTGCCCAGAAGTCGATGGTTGCTTCCCTTTATTAGCATCAGCAGGAGCATCCCTCTCAGTAGGGATAACCTATGTTGCCAGAACAGGGTGAACGTCATTAGAAGTTATTTGGGAGACAGGGTCAGTGCCTTCGATGGCTGGGGCAGGGACTTCATCCACAATTGGCCTCGGGCCTGGGTCATGCTCATCGAACAGAGGAGATGCAACATCCACGCCGACAGCTATAAGGACCTTGTTACATCCCTTCTTAAAGTTCAGACGACTAATGTAGCCTATCTGAACCTCGACATCCTCATAAGCGACGGCCTAACTAGAATTATATGAGTCTTCCCTAACAATGACTGCCTCAGACTCCTTTTTTAAATCCTCGGACAGCACTCTATTCTCCTCCACGACAGCTATCTTGCTCAAGCAAACCAGGCCATAGGCTTGTCGCAGCTCGTTCAATTCTTTAGCTACTGCATCCCTCCCCCGATTGGCATTGGCAAGAGCCAGATCGGATGATATCTAAGCAACATCAATGGCCTTGAAACCAACTTTGAGCTCCGTACTCCGCAACCTCAAGGCAACAGTTTGCTGCTCCAGCTCACCATTTTTGCTCACCAGCTCATCGCGATAGCGATAGAGCACGGCGAAGTCAGTCACAAACTGCAAAAATGAAAAAAAAATCAGAAGAAGGAAGTGATGGAATTTATTAAAGCATTAGAGAAGGGAGAATATCTTACCAAAGCTAGCCTCTGACTAGCTTAAAGGGCCAATTGATCAGACCCCAACGCCCTTTCGCGATCTACAGTAAGAACTGCCTTCTCGAGCAGCGCAGGGGCCATTTGAGGAGAAATAGCAACTGAGGCCCCCTCGAGCAGTGCGGACACAGGAACCAAGGCCTGCCCAGCCTTCGTCCTCGATTCCATCTTTCTCCTCTCCTCCTCTTTCTCTTTCTCTATCCTCTTCTTTTCCTCCATATTTTTCTTCTCCTCTATCTTCTTTCTCTCCTCTTCCTTTTTTCTCTCCCTCTCTTTCAACTGATCTTCTTCTCTCCTCTTCCTCTCCTGCTCCTGAGCAGAAGACTGAGAGCCAGTGGAAACAGAACGAGTACTGGATTTCTTCTTCTTCGACCTCTGATCGAGGAGCACATGATCGTCATCATCATCATCCCGAATTAGATTTTTCCTGGGAGGAACCATTTCTTCGCTTGAACTGCTGGACGCACTCAAAGATCCTCGAGCTTCAGAAGCCTCTTCTGAGTCAAAAGAATTATCACCACTGGAGCTCTCCTCACCAAAATTGCCTTCAGCACCGCCTACAATGTCACTCTCAGAACTGTTCTCCTCCTCTTCCAACCGGATAGGATCAGCAGCAGTCTCCTCAGAGATGTCAAATTCAGGGATACTATCTACCGGCCTCGCGATAAAGCTAGAACCAACATTTTTATATTCGAGCAAGAAAGCAGCAGATCGGGGATGCTCGCCATCAGCTAAAGGCTCCCTGATATTCCAGGCCTTGACCAATTCTGAAAGACGAACCTCGTTGAGAGCAGGCTCCAAGTTCTTTGACCTCGCTGAAGAAAAAATAGGAAATGTCAGAACGATCACAAATCAGTAAAAGAAATTGAAGGAATAGAGAAAAGTCTACCTATGTATTCTTCCCCAAAAAAGGGAACAGAGAACCTATCAGACCTCTACCCCTCAAACTGGGGAGAAAACTACCAATTTCTAGCAAGAAAGCCCTCTTGCCAATTGTCCTTATGGGGATCAGGTAGGTTTACTACCAATACCCTATCAGGACTCCTGGCTTTGAGATAGAGAACACCAGAACTAGTTCGAGAAAAAGAATAGCAAAAGCAGACCTCGGCGAGCCCTAACTTGGTACCATATAACTGATTTATTCTATGGATACCATTGATTATCTTCCACACATTGGGTGAACACTGTGCAGGAACAATATTAAAATAACCAAAGAAGTGCAAGAACAAATTATTGGGAGGAAAAGTTAGTCCCCCTTGGGAAAGCAGCAAGACATGGATCCAATGGGCACCCTCTATCTCTTTAACATTTCTAGGGAGAGGGACACACTCAATCTCTACCCACTCTGGAATATTACAAAACTTCCTAAACTCAGACACCGACCTATTACCGATCTTTGCCATTGGAAAACCCTAGAAAAACTACAAATTCAAAGAGAAAATACAAAGAGGAAGCACAGGAGACTTACAAGATGGAAGTTTGACTCGAACGATGAAGAATCACGAGCCCAAATGACAAGGAAGCAATAAGAATGGAGACTGAGAGAAGAAAACGCGAATCGCTAGAGCTCATAGAAAATAGGAGAGTAATGGGAAGCTTGAAACGACGACTTCTCTGAATAAAACCTTTAATTATTACTAATCATAGTGTACTGACCATGAAGCGGGTGCCGTCAGAATCAGTCCTCAAATTTTGGGAAGAGTTACACGATATACGAATCAGCCATTATGACAAATCATTTAAATTTATTGAGCCCAAAGCATGGCCCAACAAACTTAGGGGCAATTGTGGGTACCCAAAATTAGAATGATGGGCCTGGACGAGTAGCCCAATTGTAGCGGCCCAAAGTCCAGGCCCCTCATACCTTAAACCGATTATGATTTAGTCTCTTCCCACGTTACTATTAAGAGGCACTCTAGGAGGAGATGGGAAATGTGGGGGAGTCCCACACTCCCACTCACTAGAATGAACATGTATATAACAAACCCTAGGTCCGGGGAAAAAGACACGTTGTATTCTCTGTAATCTCTCACTGAGAGTATAGAAATAACATTGACTGCACCACCATGGACGTAGGCACCTTTGCTGAACCACGTATATCTTTTGTTGTGTGATTGGAATTTTATATTCCTTATTCTTTCTTAGTGGTTGCATTTCTCTTATCTACTTATGTTGCATAATAATTGTCACCACACTATCCATTCTTGTTAATGGCACTCAAGTGGAGTACTTCTCTTATAGTAGAGGTGTCAGACAAGGAGCTCCATTGTCTCCTATATTATTCTGCATTGCTGAAGAAGGTTAAATAGAGTTCTTTCTAATCTTTTCTCTCAAGGGGAAATAAAACACATTTCTCATCCTAGAGGTTGCCCTTCCATCACTCACTCCCTATATACTGGTGATCTCATAATATTTTTACGAGCTAATAATAAGTCTCTATCTAATCTTCTCAATTTTCTTGATCTTTATGGTAAGGCATCTGGTCAATTCATGAACAAAGATAAAAGCATCTTCTGCTTAGGGTCATTTTTAAATCATAGAAGAAACACAGTTACTGAAATCTTAGGTATCAAAGAAGGTACAACTCCTTTCATCCACCTAGGTGTTCCCGTCTTTGTTGGATCACCAAGAAACAAATTTCTTCAACCTATAGCTAACAAGGCTATTGCTAAGCTTAGTAGCTGGAAAGGAATTCGTCTTACTATGTATAGTAGAGTCCAACTTATTCAATCAGTATTTCAAAGCACACTCCTTCATAGCTTCCAAATTTACAAATGTCATATTTATCTTCTCAAATCTCTCAACTTTAATGCTAAAAACTTCATATGGAGTGGAGAAATTAGTACTGGAAAGCTGGTCACTATTTCTTGAAACAAAGTTTGTAATTCTAAAATCAATGCAGCTCTTAGTTTAAAGGATGCAATTATATTAAACAAAGGAGCCCTCCTTAAAACCTCCTGGAATATTCTCAATCAATATTCCATTTGTGCCTCGTTTCTTAAAGCTATATTCAAACTCTCTACTACCAACTTCATTTCTCATTATTACAAGTCTTCTATTTGGCTTGGTCTCAAATGCTCTATGCCCCCCATAAAACTTCACTCTAGATGGATCATAGGCAATGGTAAATCTATTAATGTTTGGCTTGATAATTGGCTTAAATATCCCATCATTTCCTCTTTAAGCCTTAATAAATCTCCCCATCACATTTCCAAAGTCTCTAATCTAGTCTATGAAGGATCTTGGAGGCTACCATACTATCTCCTCAATTCATTTCCTAGAGTTTGCTCCTATGTTATTCCTATGAAACTCCCTATGGTTGATACCTTTGATACTCTCATATGGGACAACTCTTTTACTATAAACCTTACTTTTGCTGAAGCCTATAGTTGTATTAAAAATCAAACTCAATTAATCTCAGAATTCAAAATCAATTGGAATAATTTTGTGTCTCTTAGAATCTCAATGATAAGATGGAGACTTCTTCACAATTGGTTGGCCATTGATGATAGGCTTAAATCCAAAGGTATCCTAATGGTATCCACATGCCTGCTCTATGATATTTTCCACCGTGAAGAACATACATCCCATCTTTTCATGAAATGAGTCTTTGCCAAATCCATATGGAACTAGATAACAGGTATCTTCAACATGAGTATCCCAAGCACTGATGATGTAGATGTTTTTTGGGAGTTTATTTGCCAACCTCACCATGGCCCTCAAGTTCATAATCTCTGGAAAGCTACCTCACTGTATGTTGTTTACAAGATTTGTTATGCAAGGAATAAACTCAGATTTGATGATATTCCTCCCAATAAAGTTGTTATATGTAGCAGCATAAAGGCTTGGCTCATTTTTATTAGTATGTTCTTGGATTTTTCAAAGATAATAGTAACCTAACCATTATAAACAACTTAGGTATTCACCCTGGTTTAAGAAGAGACCCAAATATATCCGTTGTCATTTGGACCCCCCCCCCTCCTTCCCTTGGATTAAAGCTAATTCTGATGGTTTATCTAAAGGAAACCCTAGGCATTCTACTTTTCAAATTATTTTTAGTAATTTTAGGGGTGAATTTCTTGGCAGCTACTGTTAGAACATTAGTTGGAACAACTCTTTATTTGTTGAGCTTCAAGGAGCTGTTACTACTATTGACATAGATTTTTCTAAGCACTGGCTTAATATATGGTTGGAATGTGATTCTTGTTGTGTTTTCTCCTGCTTTAACAACACTGGCTTCTACCCTCCATGGCCTTTGAATATTGCTTGGATAAATTTCCTTTATCAAATTTCTTATATGAACTTCAAATGATCTCATATCTTTAGAGAAGGGAATTGTCCAGGTGATAAACTGTCCAATCTAGGTCTGAATCATAACAATGGTTTATGGATAGATCAATGCCCCAAACATATATTTAGTCCTATTTTCAATGACTTCATGGGCCTGCCTTCTTATAGGTTTCACTATATAGGATGTTTTGGCATCTTTAGCCCCTTTGTATTCTTTTATTTTCTTTGTTCTTTTCTTTATTTTATTTTTTCCTTGTATTCTTTTTGTTTTGATTCAATCAAATTTCTTATTTTCTTAAAAAAAATGCATTATTATCATTCAAGTTCAATTCCTCAAGGTCTCTCTAATAATTTCCTCCCACGATAGCATAGGGCGACCTCTTTTTCTTTTACCCTCTATTTTTAACAATCTTCCTCTTGTTATAGGGTAATCTACTGGTCTACACAACACATGTGCGTATCACCTAAGTCTACTTTCTCTTAATTTATCTCTAATGGGATCTACTTCTAACTTTTTCTCACGTATTGGTTTTTAATTTTACCGTTTCTAGTAATTCCTATCATCCACCGAAGCATCCTCATCTCACTAACATGAGGACTTTGTTCATATTTTTTCTTTAACGCCCAACACTTCGATCCATACACGGTCGCTGGCCTAAAACTGTTCCATAAAATTCTCCTTTTAATTTATTAGTTATCCTTTTATCGTACAACACCCCGCTCGCTTGTCTCCATTTCATCCAACCAGTTGATATTATACTCGTAACATCCTCATCAATATCCCCATTACTTTGTAACATTGAACCTAGATAATGAAATTTATTAATTTGGTTTATCACTTTTTCTTCAATCTTTAAAATTATGTTACTCAACACCCCATTATTAAATTTACATTTCATAAGTTCCATTTTATTTCTACTGATTTTTAGTTCCTTGTACTCTAAGGCTTTCAAGGCAGAATAGTAGCTAGGTAAATTAAACCACTACACACACAAAAACAGTGTATCCAGTGACAAGGCACCAACAAAAATATTAAAATATGGGATACAAATAAGATTGAACCATCAATTTTGAAGCTAGATTACACAGTTTTTGGCTAAAAAATTGAGATTTCAAGCTTAATTTACGAATTAATCATGGAAGAAGGGCACCAGCCTCGTTTCAACATTCACCCCAATAGTAAAAAGATGTAAAGGGATTTGTGCAAAACTACTGGTGGTCAGGAATGAAAAAGGATGTCACATTTTTTATTGCAACGTGTCGCACTTGTTAGCAAGTAAATGTCGAGCACCAGAAGCCATCAGGATTGTTACAACTACTACCACTAGCACAGTGGAAATAATAATACATAATAATGGACTTTGTGGAAGCCTTGCGAAAGACTGAAGCTGGGCACGATGTTGTATGGGTAGTGGTTGAATTACTTACCAAGTCAGCACATTCCTTCCTATCAATGTCATGGATAATGTGTCAAAGCTCTCCAGACTCTACATCCGCAAAATCATAAGGTTACATGGTACACCTTTATCCATTGTTTCAAATTGGGATCCGGGGTTTATGTTCAAGTTTTGGAATAAACTGTAACAGGAGCTAGGAACAAATTTAAACCTCAGCACAACCTAACATCTGTAGACAGATGGATAGTTTGAGAGAACGATTCAGATACTTAAAGATATGTTGCGAGCTTATGCTATAAATTTTCAATGTAATTGGGCGGATCATCTACCGTTTTTAGAATTCGCCTACAACAAAAGCTTTCAATCTAGTATTGGAATGGAACCATTTGAAGGTTTATACGAGAGACATTTCCATTCTCTAATTTTTTGGGCAGCGGTCAGCGAGAAACATATATCAGGGTTAGATATGATTGAAGAGGCCATTGAAAAAGTCCTAGTCATTTGGGCTAGACTTGAAACTATTTTGATCCGTCAGAAGAATTATGCTAATGTACGACGTTTTGATTCAGAGTTCAGTGTGGGTGATCATGTATTTTTAAAGATGAAGGAGAAACCAGGGGTTATGTGGTTTGGCTAGAAAGGAAGGTTGGCCCCAAAGTACACATGACTATTTGAGATTTCAGATAGGATTGGCCCACTATCGTACCGTTTGTCTCTATCACCTCAGTTAGCTAATGTTCATAATGTTATTCATGAATCTATGTTTCGAAAGTATATTCTGGATCCGTCTCATATAATCAACTAGGGTTAGTTAGATCTCCAGGACGGTGTTTGCTATGAGACAAGGCCAATGGCAATAGTTGACCATAAATCGAAGATGCTTCATAAGAAGAAGATTCTCCCAGTCAAGGTTGTTTGGGATAAAAACGACAGCAAGGGATAAACTTGGGAATTAGAATCTACGATGAGAAGGCAAAATCCTGAATTGTTTACGTAGAAATGATTAATGTTTTTTATTTCGGTGACAAAAATTCTTGGGAAGGTTGTAATGCCCAGATTTTTATAAATTAATAAAAATCGCATTATGAGAAATTATGGGATTAATTTTCTTAGAATAATATTATAGGTAAAATTAAGAAGAAAAATCCAAAAATGGTGCGTATCGTGTTACGCATGTTAAATTAAGCTACGCTCTTTAAATCAAAGATGGTGGTATGAAATAAATTATATAATCACACGTAAAATTAGTATTGATATCATAGGATAAAATAAGGAAATTCAAAGAAAATAATAATAATAATAATAATAATAATAATAATAATATAAAAACTGATTTTTTTTCAAAAAATAAAAATGCTCAAAAAATTCCGCAAATCTTTAGATCGATTTAAATTTCATTTTGAACAACTTTCATGTTGTACAATTTCTCAAAAAAATCATCTAAGGCCTGGTTTGGTGAATGTTCAATTCCTGCATATTGAGTTATGATATTTGTGGAGTATTTTTGGATGACTCCCCTTGGATGTTGACTAATTTCTAGATATATTTGGACCCTTTAGGTAGTAGACTAGCAATCCCTAATTGGTAGGGTCATGGGAGATGGATAGGGAGCACATAGGTTTCCTTATAGGGGTCATTTATAGTGGTCGTTATAGGGTTTAACCTACTCCATTTTCCCTCCTATTTATAGAGAATGAAAATGACTACTTTGTCAAATTCAAAATACACCTTATCTCTACTATTTTAGCTCCAACTTCCTTATTATATCTATAGTTCACTCATTCGATCCTACACAATTACCTGTCCATAATCAAGGGTTTTTAAGAGTTGTAGATGTGTTATTGGGTGTGAAAGATGATTACTATAAGAATTAAAATTCATAAGTTTGGAGCTTATTGGATTTTTTTTTCAACAACTTCATCAAAGTTATTATCCTCAAGAAGTAGGAGTTCTACACTATTTTCAAGTTTAAAATCAAGCATGCTAGTTATATGTATACAAATGTATGATTTACATGACTATTTTTTCTTATTATCACTATATATGGATACATGTTGATAAATATGTGATAAAAATGGTAAAAATTTAAAGTTTGAATTGTTTTAGAATTTTAGAATATTTAAGGAAGTTATTCCTTATGAAAATTATGTTCAAACAAGTTATTTTATGACAAATGATAAGATGGATTTGGTGAGGAAATGTAGGAAGCATACATGGATTTATTTGGTATAAATCCTTTCATTCATGAACAAAATCATATATAGTTAACGTAAATGAGTTTAAATAGAGGAAATATATTTGAACAAGCATTTGAATATGAATTAATAATGTTGTAAAAATCAACACATAAGTCACATAAAATGACGTTACTTTATGTGAAGAAAGTTTAAGAAATTTAAAGTTTAAGGGATTAAAAGTGAAAATAGTAAATTAGTTAGGTTAAAACATTATATATAATAATATTTGCACATAAAATGACAAGAATACAAATGTATAAAAAATAAAGGTTCTCAATTTGTAAGAATAAGTCTAGAAATGTTAAAAGTGTAGTTTTGGGGCCAAAAGTGTCATTTTATGTAAAGTTTTTACTTATAAGCCGATTTACCAAACTAAAGGACTCTAGCCAAAATAGTTGGATTCTATGTGGCGAAAACTCATATTTTTTAAAGGAAAGATGAAAGGAGAACTTTTGACAAAGTGTATAAAGTGCAAGTTTATATGTGTGCATAAATAGTGAAAATGCATTAAAGTGTAAAAATGACTATTATGAATTCAAAGGTTAAGTTTCACATGAAATGATAAATAAAGCTTCTTTTAAATATGAAATACCGAGTTAAAGGCCAAATGAAAATGTACTTTTGATAAAGTGTGAAGCTTAGAAATTAAGTGTTGGGACTAGTCTCGTCCTGGGTATTTGGTCTCATTGGCCATTAAAAGGAAAAAAAAGAAAAAATGTTTAAAAGTGGACAAGAATGAAAGAAAAGAAGTTTATAATGACATAACAAGCAAAAGACACTCAGAGGTAACCAAAAAATTTAAGGAGGGCCCGGAGCCCTGTGGTGCGACTTAATGCCTAGAACCAAGACCACTGATCAATAGCATATTCCAGCATTGTGGGAGTCAGTGAAAGGCCATATAACACTCATGGATTGGTACCCAAATTAATCAAGTGAAAAGATGATTGTGAGAATGATGCTCAGTAATGTAAATAAGAGTTTATAAAAACCTTGTAAGAATGTGAAAGCACGTTAATAGTTTAATCAACGGGATATATGTATTGTTAAAAGAAAGATTAAGTGTGAGTAGACTTATCGTCCGAATTTCATGGTCAAAATGCTAATTGCATGTCACGTTTCATTTTTCATGAGAAAACTTAATCAAATGATGTATGATTTCAAATTTCTAAATATACTTTATATGTATAGATATTCTTTATATGTATTACTCTTCTAATATTTCTCCTATTGGGCCCACGCTCATACTCCACCGTTGCCCCCCCCCCCCCCCGGTACTTCAGGACATGATAAAGGAAACGAACCCATTATAGGCAAAAAAGGATTTTCACGTCAGTAGAGCTCTATATACTATTTGCTTTTGATATGCAATTTAAACGAAACTTTTGATCATGTCGTTTGGAACTATTTTGAAGTACGTTAATTTTAATTTGGAATAAGACAATGTGAGGTGGATTTTCTCTAAATTATTATTTACTTTATGAAATTGGTAGCTCTTTTATCTCAAGTGTTCGTATGAAATTTATAAGTTGAATATCATTTCATTAATTTAATTGAATGAACTTTACAACACAAAAAAGTGGAAGCAATATTTTATAATAAAAGAGTATTTTTCGAAATGAAATCAAAGTACAAAAATGTTTTCTGCAAATGACCCCCGAATTGGGGCATCACATTTTATTTCAACTTACTATATATATTTAAGTTTTATATTTAGAGATAGAATCAAATTTTAATATATAGTTTAGGGCGTGGTTGGTGTTGGGAGCTCTTTCGTCCTTTCTCTCTCCTTCGATTTGTTGTGTAAAACTACTATTCATCACCTTCTCCATATATATTAGTTGTAATCCTTTATTTTCTTTCTTTTTAAACTTATCTTCTTTCATTATTTCTTCATTTGTTTACTTATGTGCTTTAATTACACGCATTAATATGCTTTGTAGCAAAACTAGTTCAGATTGAGATTGATTGAACTCACCTTGGATTAAATGGTTGGTTTGATTTTGTGATGGATTAGATTAGTTTAAATGGGGTAGGTTGTTCTTGATTTTATGCCTATGAGATTTAATGGTGTATATTATGTATGCGCCATTTTTACGAACTTGCCTCCATAATCATCGGGATATTTGTTGAAGCCAAAATGAGTTAGTCTTTATGACAATTTAGGGGGTGAAAACTTTCAATTTTATTAATTATGAAAATTATATTCAATCTCATTGAGAATTTATTCCTATGTAATCATTTATACTAATTAATTTGAGGTGATAGATATTGTACTCAGTCTATAGTTTTTACACGTTTTGATTATAACGGTTTAAATGCATCGCTAAATTAATAACTTGTTAAAACTATCACCTCTTATAATTTCATTGAGAAGTAGTAAAGCAATTAATGTATGAAAACGTTACCTATGGATTCAATACCGGGACAATCCACTATACTCTCATAAAGTGTGTAGTTATAGTTTAGGCTTTTGAGTAGCCGTGGAAGAAAAAAACAACGACGATTGTGGAAACTCGAACGCCCAATTTTACCCTACCTATCAAATGGAGCCCTTGTTGGGAACTTGTTTTGATTTATAATTTAATTAAATTAGTATTTCATAATATTTTTTTCTATTTGTTGTATTACCCCGCCAAATTAAATACCGGGTGATCAGTCCTATACCCAAATAAATCAGAGTATACAGTTGGTTCATTCTTAGCATCACTGTCGAAAATATTTTTCTTTATTAATTCACCCAATAATTAATTAAGCTAGTGTCAAAAACTTTTTCCATTTAAATTAATTAAAATCATTCCACAAAGCGAAGCAATAATCAATAATATCAAATCACAATTGAATAAGAATAAATATGATTGGATGAACTCTCCAATTAAAGTATTTCACCATTAACAATTAAAACTGATAACCACATTAATTAGACAGCCATCATAAAACTTTGTCAAATCCTTATGAACATGAATCCACATTAATGATATAAATGATTAAAAGCTCTGAAATGGAAGTGAAACAACTAGGATCCTGGGCGACATGCCCTAAATGAAATAGCTACAACATGTGAATAAAGGAGATGAAGCGTCTAATACAAAATCTGCAACTCCATAGCATCTACAACACGTCAATAACCAATCCCCTATAGTTAGCGTCCCCGTGGCTGGACACCTAAAATTGAAGATAAGAGAGAGAGAAGAGAATATGCAAGGAAATGGGTCAGAGCCCGATAGTAAAAATAGTTTTTAAAATAGCAAGTCAATAATTGCAATATTTATCACTTATAATATACATGTTAGATTATCGGACTCTCTCTTGAGATTCTCACCTCTCATCTAGAGTGCACACCTAACGTACCTCTAATCCATCCTAGTTATAGTTCCCACGCTAACTGGATTAACCCAATGTATCCACTATTGATAGTGTGACACCCCGACTAATTAAATACCGGGTAGCTACTCCTTTATTCAAATTAATACAAAATATCAAGTTGGTTCAGTTCATAGCATCACTGTCGAAAACATTTACTTAAATAATTACTAGCCACCTAATATTTCAAAAAGTGAGATGTCAATTTTAATTTACTTAGAATAACATGCAACCAATTAAATTATGAATTAATGATACCACAATCACATCACAGTCACAGTAGAATAATAATGAATTAAAATGAATCTGGAGGAACACTCCTCTGAACAATCCACATACTGAATAAAACCAAATACAAAGTCTGAATAATTAATTAATTAATCCCAATACTGAAATAAACTGAGTATGATAAAACTGTCTCTAAAGGAAGTGGAGCGACATGCCCTAACAACTGAAAAAGTCTGAAATGGAATCAATATAGAATGTGGAGGAGTTTATCATCAAGATCCTGTAACTTCCACAACAGCTACAACACGTCACTGGAATGGAACTCCTAAGCTTGGCGTCCCTATGGTTGGGCACCTAAAAGGTTTTTCAAGAAAAATAGATTTGGAAGCAAACGGGTCAGAGCCCGATTGTGAAAATAGTTTAAAATTTAGCAAGTGTTTAATAACATTAAATAGTGAATATAAAGTACATGTTAGTTACGTGCACTCACATGAGTTCCTCACCTCTTAACTAACTGTGCACTCCTAACGTACCATTAACCCGTCCTAGTTATGACACTAACTACTAATCTATTTCACCATCTGACTTTACGATATAATATAAGGGTCGATACCAGATATTTAAATATAAATTGTGAGGCTTCATTTTTATTTCCCGATTTACCTAATATAATTATTATATGAATTTCCCATTTTTAACTCTACTAAAAAATGTCCCAGCTATTCACATTTACACTTTAATAAAAGTCTATTTCAATTACCAGTATATGAATCTCGTCATAAATATACAATAAGGGCACCCCTAGGCTAAGCTGCGGTGCACACATACTCTGCTATCGAATCCCGGTACATCACGTACATAAGGACAACGTATTCTGAATCTCTCGAGAACCGTTTCAATAAGCAACAATCACACATAATGGAGGCGAACGTAGTTCACATACCCATGGGTCACGCACATACCTACGCTCCCATGGTCAGCTGACTTATTAACTCACAAATAAGTCATTCACAGCCCTATGTCCTGAAGGTACCAATCTAACTCCCCCCGTAGGCACACAAGGATTAGATGGCCCAGTTCGAAAGCCGACCTCCGGTAATAGCAAGTATGGTAGGTATGTTATACACGTAAGTCCATATATTAAGCAATCACACCACTTAGATATCTTTAAATATTAAATAAGGAATATTCTACATTCCTATACCATTATCCCAATTTGTACATCCTTAAGTTTTTGAATAATATATAATAGACCGTCGACACATCTCACGTCGTAGTTTTAATTACCTAAAACCTAACTCACAAGGTTAACTAAATTCCCTATTGTTCCCACATTTAAATCCACTATTCTTAAGGTCCTCATTTCTGCCATTAACCTTATATTATCCAACTATCTAAAACTTACTCATCAATTCTCAATCTCAAATAATATCACACTCGTCGTGCCTTATTAAGTTTAATATAAATTCCCAATTTGACTTCTAATTATAATTTGAGTCTCACAAATATGCCTAATGGCCTTTCTTGAATCTAAGAGTATTCACAAAGTCCCCACCAATAATTTTCTAGGGTCGAAATTGTTAAAATCCAACAAATTGAAAATTTAACTGATTCTGGGAAGGTCGATCGATCGAACTGGGAGTGTCGATCGATAGAACGCACCAGATAGGTTACGGCCTGCTTCATTTTTCAATCCAAGACTTTTTCCAAATCTTCATTACAAGGTATGAAAATCTAAACTAACGTTATACATCATTGTTAACGTTCCAAAACCTTTTAATCATCAATCTTTGGCATTATATGGATCAAAACTTCAATAAAAACCTTAGTTTTCTATTTTCTTCAAGAACATTGATAAATATCCACTTTAATTCGTTTTTAGATCATCAAAAGTATATTTTGGGGTACTGAATTCGTGCAGAACAGATCTACACATAATTCCTAATTAAGATTTAGAGTTATACATCAATTTCATTAGGTTTTTCATCAAATCCTTCAAGAAAATTCTTATTTTCTACACTAAGCATGGAAGAAATATTCATTGAACTAATGTAACCAAATCACTTGCCTTAGATTTGTTCTTCAGATTTTTTTGCTGGTAATTGAGGGCTGAATCTCTTCTCCTTCCGGTCACAAATCCTTCTCAATTGGTGGTGGTGGGTGGTGGTTTGTTTTTGGAACTCCTTGAAACCTCTCTCTAACTCCCGTAGCCCACTTTTTATTGTTTTTGGCCGATAATGGCCTTAGTGGCCTCTCTAATAATATATAATTAACCTCTAAAATTCGTGGGTTTTAATTCTCATATTTTTAAAATTAACAAAATACCCTTACGGGTTGCCGATTTGGCCTAAAAATGCCCCAGGACCCAAACTAAACACTCGGCTAGTGTATTCTGACTATCACGACCCTTCCGGACTCGTTGGCGCACTCAAAATGACCATATGGTTGGTAAAAATATAATTTACTTTTTAAACCAAATTAAATTAATCTCTCACGCGACTGACACGCGCGTCCCAACTTAATTTCTCAAATTGTCGTATTTATAACTCTTGACAATTTTAATACTTTCAATACTCATATATTACCATATATACTAAGTAATATTTAGCATTACTATCATAGTTAAATACCACTCACGTCTCGCTAGTATTTAGATCCAGATTAATTTCAAATTAATTCTCATTTAATTTAATTAATCCATTAAATAAAAATCAACAAAATTACGGGGTATTACAGATAGCTCAATTCATTCCCAGGTATTTCCCTCATAATACATGTAATAATAGTATACGTATATCCATTTAGATTCATCATGCATAATCCTTTTAATTATTTAACGAAATTAAGTATTATCATATAGAAGATATTATCACAAGTGTATATATATATATATATATATATTCACATACGTATATATATATAATAAGGCACCCCGAGACACATCTGCAGTGCTGCATTACTCTACTATCATATCCCAATACATCTCGTCACTGTATAGGGGACTATATGTTAAGTAAATATCCCTTTAACCACAAGAATCAAATCATAAACAATAGAAGCGAACATAGTCCTAAGCCTTTGGCCTACACACGTACCTATGCACCCAAATGACCGTTCTATACCATTGTTCTTACTAATGGTAATCGACCTAAGTCCTATGTTCTCGACCGACAAGTCAAAGATCCCATGGATTCATCAGGATATGACTACCCTCACATGTGGACCTCCCCCGATAGCATGTAAGCTAGGTATGTCATACACATAATCATCGATCAATCAAATAGGCATTATCATCTACCTATATAGTATTAGGTTCTCACACGACCTGTATCATATTAGGAATTTATCATATCGTAACTACCCGTCGTTTTTCTCGAATACCACCCATACTTGTTAATCACAATTATCATTGTTTATTTTATTATGTAATTATTACTCACATAACATCTAATCCGACCTAAGTACCCATAAATATATATCAATATTACCCGTACTTGATATAATGATTATTCTCCTCTAAATTGTAATATAAATATGTAGGTATCTCTCATAAAATTAAATCCACAAATCCTATAATTTTCCAACATTAAACCAAGTCTCTCGCTCCTCATTAATGTACCAAAATTATCCAAACTTATTTCATCAAATATTCATATGTAGATAACACTTACAGGATATGTTATCCTCAATTCAATATAATTTTCTAACATTAATCCAAAGCTCTCATATTTTGTTAATGTACAAAAATTATTCAAACATTTTTTGCACTTAAATTTATTTAGTTAATGCTCCTTAATTTCCTCCTATTCAATCCCACAAATAATACCATTTCCTGAGTCTTAAGTATATCCTACTGCCCTTCCCTAAGTACCATTATGTTCAAATAATCATCATTAAATATTTCTAACAATTTGGGATTGAATCAAAACTTTAAAGAAAAACATTTCTCATTTCTAGGGGGAGTCCATCGATCGATGGTCTTTGGTCGATCGATCAACATTCTTGGGTCGATCAATCGATTGATCAGATATTAGCCCAAGTTTTCGCATTTTACAACCTACGGGTTTGATACTTCTTTTACATCAAAGCCAACATAAATCAATCCAAAACTTCTCCTAATTCATCTCAATTGATATATCAAGGTATATGATCAATTTCTAATAATCAAACAACCTAAAATCATCATGTAGTTTGGATTAAATAATTTTATTCCTAGAATTCTCATATTTTGATATTTCTCCCAGAAAATAATATGAACTCAGATTTCGTCCCTCAATCAAAGCACAATTTTGTGGATTAAACCATTTATACAACAAGAGATTTATCTTATCTAATTCTCATGTCATAAACTAAATCGAAACTCCATTGTTTAACATTGAAACATGCCAATTCTTAGTTCCTTAATCATCGTATCTAGCATGAATATTTTAAGCATCAAAATAAAGCAAGAATTGCACTTATCTTAGTTATGTATGTCTGAACCTTTGGTGATGATGGTGTAGGATTCCTTCCTCATTTTTCGGCAACTTTCTAGTGGTGGTGCTGGTGGTAGAAGGTGGCTAATCCCCGTTGGTTTGCCCAAAAAGACTCTTCCCCTTTTTAAGCAACCTCTTCTTCTCCCAAGGAGCCTTTCACTCTCTCTCTCACTAAGACCTCTCAAGTATTTTGTGATTAGGTGAAATGAACCTACGTTCCTCTTTTCCAGCACCTTTATAATAAGAAAAAACTTGAAATTACTATTCATCTCCCAAGTAAAATGACTAAAATGCCCCTTTGGGGTGTCCTTTCATCTTCTAATTGACCCGAGACCCAAATCAAACACCCGACTTGACTTTTTTTACTATTTCAACACTTTTGGATGCAACGGCGCACTCGAAACGACCATAAGGTTGATATAAAATAATGTTTCCTTTTTATTTATTGAAATTAGTATTGACACGTCCCATACCGCGTCCCGACTTAAATCCCATTATTATCGTATTAATAGCTCATGGCATTATAAATAACAACATATTCATATATTACTTATATATCACCAAGTATTATTCAAAATCACACAAACTATATTCTCTAATAATATTAAATCTGGATTAATCCAAATTAATTATTTCATAATTAATTCCAATTAATCCCCATTAATTTGTTAATTTATCTCATTTTAAAAGTCATGAAATTACGGGGTATTACATACTTCCCCCCTTATAACGGAATTTCATCCCGAAATTAAAAAATAAGGCATATCTGGTAAGGAAAACTTCGGATATGTATCTCACATTTCATGTAACCTGTGTCGTACCGGCCATACAGTACATTACCGAATACCCCTAATAATGAACACCTCTGTGATGTTATACTCCAAGACTTACCATTTAAGCTTCAACTTATTTTTTTTCATTCACTATCTAGCCTTCTACTATTCTCAACTTAGTAAATTAATCATTCTTTAGATAAATACGATCTTGTATCGCGACGATCATACACAAGTAGGTTACTTGCGTGTCACTCATCTCGGATCTTTGCAATAGTACCTTTAACTAATAAGCAGGAGAACAACAAGCCTTTCTATGCCACATCTCAACTTGCACCATGCACAAAAGCGAACTTATAAGAGACTGCTCTCGTCCTCCCTCGAAATTCAAGGGTACACACATAATTTATTCTTCAACGTTTAATTCTCCCGCTTGTTTAATCCATTCGTCTATGGAGGATAGGCCGTACTCAATCATGGCACAGTACCCATGGCCTTGTGAACACTCTTCCAAAATTATAAGACAAAGATCTTGTCCTGATAGGACATGATATCAAGCGGCACTCCATATAACCTTACTATCTTGATTATAAAGATGTGTTCATAACTGGCATAACGTGAGCTACTTCGATCAACTGATCCATTATGATCCACATAGGATCATAACCCCCTTTGGAATAAAATTCTCTGGAATACTCTCCCATCACTACTTCGGAATCCTAATGGTTGAAGAAACCACTATTAGCTTCGGATGGTCCACCCTTTTTCAACAGCCAGGTGATTCATTTCAAAACAAATTAAGAAATATTTCTCTTCATTATATACCATCACTATCGCCATTTATACTTGATACATGTGGTGTTCACCCGAATGTACCTCTAATCGCGATGTATGCGACTTTGCCACAATGCGTGTCACAAATCCTCAATTGCTCTAAAATTTCGTTTATTTTTTCGTGAAACGTAGGTCTCTACCAAATCTTATGGAATAAACTTTGACTTCCCGATTAAATATTGTCGTATTCACATGACAATCATAATTTACTGTCTTATACAATACTTTAAATTACCTAGGGCGCCCATACACCCTATATCTCACGCATTATTTCACAAATGAAATATACAATGTTTAGATCAACTCTCGTGTACTCGGTATACTGATAAGGTAGGTATGTATTCAACCATCCCACTAGGCATAATTTAATCACTCTTTAAGTGGCATCATTATGCTCTTCATAATGATATCAGAACTAAGAAACTCTACCGGCCTTAAGTCATAATAGAATTATCGACTCTACATTTTATTATATATATATATACAATAACCAAGGCACGAAACCCACGTACTACCGACCAAACTACTCTCCAACTTCCGACGTTTTGTCAGTTTCATGCGTGGGATGTCTCGCAAAGCGAAATCCAAACAAGGAATCCCCCAATACACTACTACCTAACTTAGTCGATCGTTAAGATTAGCAAGGCCCTTAGTCCATAATAAGTACCTTCCACAATATCCGTATGTTGGCATAAAAGTCTACTTATGTTCGTAAATATATCATGATACATGGCACGATCGCTATCCCAAGGGCACTATATAAATGACGATCTATATCTCGCTGCTCGATACGGAACATAATGTACCCTGAGTCACATCAGTAAATAAATCCGTTCGCACCGGAATCACATATAACTAGACAACATACTCACTGAAGTCTACGATACCATGAGAAATTTCATATATATATAGGCCCAACCCTATTTCAGGTGGCGCCTCATAAAAGTAATATTACTCACTCGGAGTATCCAGCATAGTCTAATCACTCAATCTACTATCGTTCCAACATTCGGTAGTTATCACTATACATTACCAAAATAAGCTCTACTTTGCTAACTCAAAGCATTAGTAAATTATAATGATAAAATATGCCTTTAATGCCCACCCGGCTCACTCACGGGTGACATCTAAAAAGCCATGTTACCATTGATAAATACGTTTATAACTAGACTATTAAAACTAACGTACCCACTAAACTCGACTCGCACAAGATTTTTAGTGTTAACAATTCAAATATGTATTATGACACACCCATGTCAATTGACCTAATCCTTTTCTCGCAAGGATGAAACAAAACTTCACCAGGCCCACCTGATCGTAGGGTCCCAACACGTAGCTACAAACACGACCCATGAGCATCTATAATCTTTAAACATCTAGTATTTCACCAAATCGTTATCCTTCCTCATTGTGGGAAAATTATTGTGTTCTGCGGCTTACATGCCCATTACTAAAACGTTGGCCAACTCTGTAGGCCGTAATTATGGCCTTACTAGCCTCCCTTTTTACTTTCTGGGCCCCTTTGAACCTGAAATATGGTATGCTACTATTATCGAGGAGTCCACAAGTCCTGCCTAAACCCTTCACTCTCGGATTGTAAATTTCTTGGCCTAATCTTCTTGACCCAATTCCTCTCACTACACCAAAATGTTCAAATTGGCACCCTTTAAGCGGCTAGCCTTGTCACGGTCATTGACCGTGACAAAAAAAACATGCGTTTTTTGTCACGATCATTGACCGTGACAAGGACATGACAAATACTTATCACGGTCAATGACCATGACAATCCTATAAAGTTGTCACGGTCAATGACCGTGACATGTCCGTGACAATTCTGTCAGTAAAAAACCCTCCCTCTTCTTTTTTTCCTACCGATTCTATTCCCTCCATTTCTCTCTCTCTACAATTTTGGTATGTTTTCTCTATCTATTTCTCCTCCATTTATGTATATGTGTATGTATATGTGTGTGTGTGTATATATATTTGTGTAAATGTTCGGTGTATATATGCGTGTGTGTGTGGGGGGGGGGGGGGGAGGCAGCAGGGATAGGGAGGGGAGGGGGTGTATGTGCATGTGTGTGTGTGTGTTTGTATGTGTATATATGCGTGTGTATGTATATGTGCATGTGTGTGTGTGTATAGCGTGTGGTGGGTAGGGGCAGCGAGGGGGGGGGGGGGGGGGAGGGGGCAGGGGCAGCGGAGGTGGGGGGAGGGCAGGGGGGCAAGGGGTGTATATGTGCATGTATGTGTTTTTTAAATTAAATTTTTATTGGTTTATTAGATATTTCCCCTCATATTGTAGTGCCCCTTGTAAAAGAATTGATTGATTTAATATTAATTGGTTGTTAATTTTTTTGTAAATTAATAATTAGTGCCCATTTCATAAGCAAGTAGGATTTCCCCTCATTGTAAATTATTAAATTAATAATTGTATACTTTAATTGTTAGTTTAATTGATGAAAAGAATTAATTGAGTAGATAAATTATAAGGAGTACGGGATACACATTTGTTGTTGCAATTGCAATTGGATTATAGTCGATCGATGTTGGGTTGGTTAATTTTAAAAGTGGCATGACCACTGGATTATTGTCCATATGGGGGTGGGCTTTTTCAACTTTTTTTGAAAATTACTTTGTATAACGAACAATATATATATATATATATATATATATATAGAGAGAGAGAGAGAGAGAGAGTATGATAATTAAATGAAACATACTTAAAATTACATATAGTGCACAAAGATACTAGCCTTCTAGTTCTTATGCGTGCGCATTCAATAGCCCTTAGACCCATTCTAGAGTCATTACCCCTGTAATGAGATCTCTCGAATTGTCCGGTTTGGGACTGCATGATTTCTGTATAATAATATTCTTAGTGGCTTAAAGTTTTTACTTTTGGAGGAAGTTCTGCACTCGTATCCTAATGTTATCTGGGTACATACTAGATTGACAAGTGTGACTGTTATTTCAATTGATCAATTGAAATAACACTGACACTTGCCAATCTACATCGTGTACTTGGAGAACTACAGGGATATGCTGCCGATTTAGCTCAAATTGTAACAATGTGCATGAGCTGTTAAGTATATTAAAGAAAAATGGGTCTTGAATGGGATAGGACCACTCACCCTTTAGAGGAGATGGAGGAAATAGAAATTTCTATTATAAATTGAATTTGAATTTGAAATTTAAAAATCGAATATAAATCAGACATAATTAAATGAAACATACTATAAATCTAAGTTTTGTTTATACTAATCCATGAATATACGCTTCTTACCTTTAATTGGTGATTAGTTGTGATAGCTGTGATGGGATATCTGAAATACAAAGAGTGGATAGGCTAGACAAATAGAATGGGGGATGTGTTTCGCAGAGATGCTAATGAATTTTTGAAATACGCAAAGAGATGTCATAATTAAGAAGAGTTTTCGCGTCCATGTGCTAGGTGTAATAATGGTAAGGTGTTTGAGTGGAAAACAGTTGAACTACATTTGTTAAGATCAAGTATGCAAGATAGTTATCGATTTTTGAGTTTTCACGGTGAATTAAAAGTTCCTTTTATCCCCGAACAACCTTCACAACTGTAGAAACCCCGTATTTTGATTATGTCAATTCTAATCAAACTATTAATAATTTCCTTTTATATATATATTCAAGATGCGGAAGCGTAAGATGATGGTTCACAAAATAAACAAACAAATTTTAATTTCTTAAAACAAATTAAAATTAAACCAAGTGAAGTAAAATTAATCAATTCATATATTAACTTAAACCAATTAAATCATTAATCCAAGTCCTAGAATTTTCCTAAGTCATATTTTTCATTTCAACAAAGTTAGGCCAAACTAATTTTAGCAAATGACTTGAATTATACGACTTTACCCAATATTTAATATTAGTCCTAAATTAAATTGAGTGTGATAATTTAAACCAAAATTTATCTTTTAATTATCCTAAGCATGCATTCTAAATTATTTAAGCAAAAAGATAAAATAAACCAATCACACTACGCCGCGATGTACGAGGAAAAACCCAAGACGGGAAACAACCTCGGACGTCCCTAGCCACAAATCCACTAGATACGGAATTACAAGTACAAGACAGATAGACTTACAACACACGACTCGATCCCTCTCAAGCCTCGATGCTTCTTCTTGTAGACACCTCTTCCTAGCGGATAACCTTGGAACACCATCGCGGTCTCGGAATCCACCGATAGGACTTTATATGGTCACTGTCACCCGTACATGAAGCCTTTCTTCACGTGGGTAAAACAACATAAAACACTTCTTCTTTCTTTGTGGGAGGTAGAAGCAAAACCCGAAACTTCTCTTCAATTCGGTAGAGAAAACCGGTGCCAAACTCCAAGCAATTGATATGTATATAAGAACTTGGAATAAACACAATTGGGTGTTAACTAGAGTGATGAAGGATTTTCTCTTTGAAAATTAGCACTCAAAACATGATCTTTTTCTATTTTTAATTTTGCTCTCAAAACACTCTCTAAGAGTTTGTATGATGTGAAAAAGATTAATTATCAAAAGTGATTCCCGCACATATTAAAGTCTAAAAAGTTGGTTAAAAACTTAGTGGGGAAGTGGGTGCAAAACTGCCAAAAACTGTTCTCGCCTGGCATCTCGTTCGAACGACATTTCGTTCGAACGAAATCTCGTTCGAACGAGACTTCTAACGACGTTCCAGATTGAACTCGTTAGAATCTCGTTGGATATCTCGTTCGAACAGAAGGTTCGTTCGAACGACATATCGAACGACATTTCAATGGCCTAATATTGGAACTCGTTGGCAGGTTTGTTCGAACGACAGTTTCGTTCGAACGACAATCTCATTCAAATGACTCTATCGAACGAATTCTTGTTTAAGCCCAGAAAACTTTATAAACATTTATTTAAAGTTTTATTTAATGCTTTCTGAAAATTAAAACACAGTTTTTATTAAACCTAACACCCAATAAACTTGTTCCAAGCTCCTATATATATAATATTGCATTCATACCTTAGGAGCATGGAACTATGGTTGATGACTTAGAAACGAGACACGCAAACCGGCATATTTGATGAAGCTTTATACTCTTTTCTGCTACGTCTTCAACAAACACTTCATAGGCTTGAGAGTATTACAATTACATACTATCCTATGAATAAATGTTTTTGTCCGGAATTGAGCCAAAACTATACATGGACTCAATTGGAAATTTGTGTCCTTACAAATCTCCCCCTTTGGCTATTCCGGGACAAAAACAAAACAAAAATCCTAAAGGGCCGTCAAGTTCACTAGACTCAAAACATAACCCGCCCAAACTTGACTCAACCCAAGGATCAAACGCTTTGCCATTAAACAATGCCGCTTTAGAAGAAATTCTACACACTTACGCAAACTCATCAAATGCATAGGGAATATCAAAGTATTAAATGCAATTTTAATTAATTACTCCCCCTAAATTAATTCTCCCCTTTATCAAACAAATGACATACTTAGAAAGACGTCCCCCCCTAAGATAAATCTCCCCCAAACTAAGATACGATAATAATAGGATTAGATACCATTTCTCCCCCTATCATTTCTCCCCCTTTTTGTTCAGGAATAGGCAAAGGATAAAGAACTAATAAACAGCATGTTGAAGCTCAAAGTGATAAGACATGAAAGCATATGGGCAATAACAGCAAGGCAAAGACAAACAAATATCATATATATATAAACTAGAAATATACCAATGAAACACTCGCATATATATATAGATATAAACACACATATAACACAAAATACAATAAGTTTGCACACTCGTATGGCAAAAATGTGTCATATGGAAACGTAAGTGTAGGGGTATGAACTAGCAACAATTAAATTTAGACCCAAACACTTAATAAACGTTCATGGAGTTCTCGGTTGATTGCAAACTTCATCACATTTAAATATAACCTCATGTGACAATATGAAGATTAAACTCAATGAATAAACATACACAATGCATACAAGCCTAGCATGATGATGATTCTACAAACCAAATAGAGTCATGACATTAAAGACAACTAGGATAAACGGACATTGTGCAAACCGTTGATATACCATCCAATTCTCCCTCAATAAGCATATATATTCTTTTATTTTTTGAATGAATATATCAAACAAACATAGGCCTTGGCAATTGTTTTTCTTTTTAATGCCAAATATTCTGTTTTTAGGCCTTTGGATCACGTATTTCTTTTAGATCCAATAAACGGTTGCTTACTATCGCAAAGGATTTAATTCATCCTTTCGGAGCCCTTACCCGTGCACATTTAGATATATAATTTTTTATCTCACAAAGCTCACGTGCAACGGATTTTGACATGCACTATTCCTCCTAGGTCATAGATATGTAGATGACTAGATTGGTAGGAGAACACCTCAAAAAGCTCAAATATAACATGTGACATTAAGATTTCAAAAGAGCTCGTGCATGTGTGAAAAGAGGCATATAAAAATAGAATCCATTTAAACAATACAAAATCCAACTACTCCATATAAAACATGGTAAAGAACATTTTAAGGATTAAAAATCTAAACCAAAAGTTCTAGCCACGTGGGAGCGTAAAAGATGGAATTCAAACACAAGTATATACCACATAAAGTGTGTCAAACTAAAGATCACACAAAATAAAATCTTTTTGAGTTTTTGACATTTTTAACCAAAAATAAAAAATATATACTCAAAAGACAAACAAAAATCATTTGAATTTTTCACTAAACTTAAATTACTAAGGGATAAAATCCAAATGATAAACAAACATCTTTTTGTATTTTTTATTTAATGCAAACAAATTGAAGGAAATATAATACAAGAGATAAACAACAATCATAATTCTAGCATGTGATAAACATAGAGCATAGACTAGAAAATGATTAAACAAGCATACATTTAGCATGTGAATATAGCATGAAGTACAAACGCTAAGGTATGCAAACACTAACACATTCATCCTTTAGATTTAGCAAGGGAGGAAGCATGTGAAAGCAAATGAGAATCAAAAACCCTATTTTGCAAGGCAACCAAGTCGGATTTCCTAACCCAAATTAAAGAAGAATAACTATCTTGGGGTGTTGGAACTTTAACTACCGTGGTTACTTTACTATGGGATTTTCTAGGAATTCGTTTAAGATCAAAACAAAATTTCCTAAGATGACCTTTTCGACTACAATGTGTACAAGTAAAATCATGTCGAAAAGATTTACCTAAGGAGTGATCTTTAAAAGCATTCCTAGTAGATTCTCCTAAAACTTTGGTCTTGGCTTTATGAGTAGATTCATTACAAGTATTGAAGCCTAAACCACACGTGTCATTTTTAATTTGGACCGTTCCTAAGATTTTATCTAATTTTTCCGAACGACACTCCAAATCAAATTTGACATTACTAGAGTCTTTTAATTTATCTTGCAATTCTAAAATGTTAGACTCTAATAAAACATTTCGCTCTTCAAAAACAAGAAGCTCCTTTTTCAAGGATTCCATTCAACCCCTAAGGCTATCTCTCTCGCCTTCTACATATTCAAGCTTCTCTCGAAGAGTCCTCTCACGTGTCCTAAGGTCTTCTATTAAAGCATTATCATCAACGACCTTGACACTCTCTCTTAAACTAGCTTCTAACTTCAAATTAACTCTTTTCAATTTAATTGATTCTTTATAAAGCTCTTGAAAGGCATTTTGAAGTTCACTCACATTAACCTCTTCTTCATTTTCACTCTCTCGTTCTTCTCCACTCTCACTATCATCAAAAACAAGAGAATCATAAACAATGACCTTGGAAGTGTCATGTGTTAAAGTTTCATCAATCGATGAGTTCTCACAATCACTCACATGACTAGCCATAAAAGCCACAAAAATTTTCTTAGTGGGGGAATCAGGCTTCTCTTCCTTATCACTATCACTAAGGGTCGCATTATATGAAATGGGTCACTTACCCTCTTTCCTTAGTTTAGTGGGGCACTCAAAAGCCCTATGGCCATAACCTTCACAACCAAAACACTTATTAGACTCGTCCCTATCTAAATTGTCATTACTAGGTTTAGGGATCTTCTCGGCTTTAGAAATCTTCTCGCTTTTATCATGTTTAGAAGTATCAAATTTCTTAAAATCATTTTTCAATTTATCTTTGTTAATTTTAAGAAATTTTCTAAATTTACGAGCAAACAAAGCCATGTCTTCCGAGTCACTATCACTCTCGCTCTCTACTACTTGTTTGACCTCTTTTCGGAATTTTAAAGCAACGCCCTTTTCGATTTTCTTTTCAGTTTTAGAGGGAAACATATCTAGTTCATAGGTTTGTAAATCACCTACAAGCTCTTCTAATTTCGTAGAGGCTAAAGTTGGTAAATAATTTAAAATGGTCACTTTTGGAATAAATCTATCGGGTAGGGAACTTAAAATTTTCTTTACAATACGGTCGTCAGGTATTTTCTCTCCCAAGTTAAAAGATGAATTAACAATATCAGAAAGTCTAGCATAAAATTCATCAAAAGTTTCTTTTTATCATTCATTTTGATAGTTTCAAATTGAGTGGTGAGGTTTTGGAGTTTTGAAGCTTTAACGACACTAGTTCCTTCATGAGTTAATTGTAAAATATCCCAAGCTTCTTTAGCGGTTTCACACGTCATAATACGTCGGAATTCATCCGGTGTGACGGCGCTAAACAAGGCATTTAAACCACGGGAATTGAAATTAGCAAGTTTAAACTCATTTTCAGTCCATCTATCGACGGGTTTGATAGCACGTTCATTTTCAACTAAATAAGTTGGTGGGGACCACCCGTTAACAACAGAGAGCCAAACTCTCTCGTCGATAGATTTTAGTGTCGATTTCATTCGCGCTTTCCAATACGCGTAGTTTGAACCATCGAAAATAGAAAATTTTGAAAATGGGGAAAAATCCATTTTAGCCAAAAATTATTTAAGGATCTTTAACGAAATAATTTATCGCTTTGGCTCTGATACCAGTTTGTAGAAACCCAGTATTTTGATTATGTCAATTCTAATCAAACTATTAATAATTTCCTTTTATATATATATTCAAGATGCGGAAGCGTAAGATGATGGTTCACAAAATAAACAAACAAATTTTAATTTCTTAAAACAAATTAAAATTAAACCAAGTGAAGTAAAATTAATCAATTCATATATTCACTTAAACCAATTAAATCATTAATCCAAGTCCTAGAATTTGCCTAAGTCATATTTTTCATTTCAACAAAGTTAGGCCAAACCAATTTTAGCAAATGACTTAAATTATACGACTTTACCCAATATTTAATATAGGCCCTAAATTAAATTGAGTGTGATAATTTAAACCAAATTTTATCTTTTAATTATCCTAAGCATGCGTTCTAAATTATTTAAGGAAAAAGATAAAATAAACCAATCACAGTACGCCGCGATGTACGAGGAAAAACCCAAGACGGGAAACAACCTCGGACGACCCTAGCCACAAATCCACTAGATACGGAATTACAAGTACAAGACAGATAGACTTACAACACACGACTCGGTCCCTATCAAGCCTCGATGCTTCTTATTGTAGACACCTCTTCCTAGCGAATAACCTTGGAACACCACCGCGGTCTCGGAATCCACCGATAGGACTTTATATGGTCACCGTCACCCGTACATGAAGCCTTTCTTCACGTGGGTAAAACAACATAAAACACTTCTTATTTCTTTGTGGGAGGTAGAAGCAAAACCCGAAACTTCTCTTCAATTTGGTAGAGAAAACCGGTGCCAAACTCCAAGCAATTGATATGTATATAAGAACTTGGAATAAACACAATTGGGTGTTAACTAGAGTGATGAAGGATTTTCTCTTTGAAAATTAGCACTCAAAACATGATCTTTTTCTCTTTTTAATTTTGCTCTCAAAACACTCTCTAAGAGTTTGTATGATGTGAAAAAGATTAATTATCAAAAGTGATTCCCGCACATATTAAAGTCTAAAAAGTTGGTTAAAAACTTAGTGGGGAAGTGGGTGCAAAACTGCCAAAAATTGTTCCCACCTGGCATTTCGTTCGAACGACATTTCATTCGAACGAAATCTCGTTCGAACGAAACTTCTAACGACGTTCCAGATTGAACTCGTTAGAATCTCGTTGGATATCTCGTTCGAACAGAAGGTTCGTTCGAACGACATATCGAACGACATTTCAATGGCCTAATATTGGAACTCGTTGGCAGGTTTGTTCGAACGACAGTTTCGTTCGAACGACAATCTCGTTCAAATGACTCTATCGAACGAATTCTTGTTTAAGCCCAGAAAACTTTATAAACATTTATTTAAAGTTTTTTTTAATGCTTTCTGAAAATTAAAACACAGTTTTTATTAAACCTAACACCCAATAAACTTGTTCCAAGCTCCTATATATATAATATTGCATTCATACCTTGGGAGCATGGAACTATGGTTGATGACGTAGAAACGAGGCACGCAAACCGGCATATTTGATGAAGCTTTATACTCTTTGCCGCTACGTCTTCAACAAACACTTCATAGGCTTGAGAGTATTACAATTACATACTATCCTATGAATAAATGTTTTTGTCCGGAATTGAGCCAAAACTATACATGGACTCAATTGGAAATTTGTGTCCTTACAACAACAACCTTCAATAAGTAGGATAGATATAGAAGGGGATGATGTAGATCATAATATGTTAGAGGATTTTGTTTATGATGCGTACGTAGTTTATGAAGCAGAGGAGAATGAGGTTACTGATGATGTACAAGGTTCAAGTGCTCGTGAAGATATCACGATAAACCTTGACGATGACTACCAAAGTTTAAAATTTAAGGTGACCCAACCATTACTCTCTGGTTGTGAGAAAGATCAAACAACTTTACATGCCATGGTTAGTTTGTACAATTTGAAGATGCAGTACGGTTTGTCTGGAAATAGCGTGACAGGAATTCTGAAATGGGTGAAGGGGTTACTACCCAAGGAGAATACGCTTCCAAATAGATATCCTGTTATGAAGAACAATTTGAAAGGTTTGGGAATGAAGTATAAATTGATTCATGCTTATGTGTATGACTGCATACTATACTAAAAGGAGTATGAAAATCTCGATCGTTGTCCGGTTTGCGATGAACCTTGATATATCCAATCTACTAGTAAAGAAGGCACAAGCTCAAAAAGTGTTGAAATATTTTTCCGTTGGGCCTAGATTAAGGTAATTTTTCACAGTACCATGGATAGCGGAGGTAATGACTTGGCATGCTAGGGCAGAAGTAGGGGTAATCTCATGTGTCATCCTATTGATTCTACAGCTTGGAGGAGGATGAATTATGAGTATCCCCATTTTTCTCGAGAACGGCGCAACATTCGTTTGTCTATATCAACAGATTGTTTCAATCCATTTGAAAATCTAAGCACCAATCAGAGTGTATGGCTAGTGATCCTAGCCCCACTCAACCTCCCTCCTTCATAGTGTATGAGACCCGAATTTTTTATGATGTCTTTGTTGATACATGGGCCAAAGGGACCAAGTGATGACATTGACGTCTACCTGGATCCTTTGGTAGAAAAATTAAATGAGTTGTGGGAAGAGGGTGTGCAATCATTTGACTCTTTTAGAAAATAAGAGTTTACGCTGAAAGCTATGTTGATGTGGGCAATTCATGATTTTCCAACTTATGGGACATTATCCGATTATGTAGTACATAGTTATTTGGGGTGTCTTATTTGTGAAGAGGAGACTAAATCTCTTCGTCTATCATTTAGCTCAAAAAATGTCTATCCTTTGTAATATGCAGAAAATATAAAGCCTGTGAGAACAATAAAAGACGAAAAATAATGGTACAATCAAATAGAGAATTTAGGCTGTGGTTGTCACAAGAGATAATTATAATGAAAATATTTGTTATATAACGTTACATTACACTCAAACTTTACAACTAATCTAATTAATGTATCTATATTCTCAGCTCTTAAAGACGGGTGATGCGACATCAAGGTTTCCTCGTCTAACCACTGGACCCTTGTTCGTGGCACAATAGTACAAAAAGTATCGACTGAACGGTTACATATTCGGCGCAAAAGTGTACGAGGAAAGTACAAATGTACAGAACTTGGGCATTTCATACAAGGCTCTTACTTTCTTTCGAGCGAGTGCAAAAGATAAAAACCTCATTGAAGCTGAAATGACTTACTATGATGTAATTCAAAATATATTTGAATTTGATTATATAGGCTACAAAGAGGTTGTATTTTACTATGACTGGGTAAGAGTTGAGGATAAAAATGCTTGTAAAGCTTATGCTGTCACCAATTTGATCATGGTTGACTTGTCCAAGTTGAAGAGCAACGACCACGTGAGCGATAAGCCGTTTGTTTGTACATTTCAAAAGGTTAACCAAGTGTTTTACTCAGAGTATATCAACAACGATCCGTGGTCAATTGTCCTACACGCACCAATCTGTCTAAATAGTAGTGTGGATGACTTGGTTGCTCCTACCGAATGTCAATCCATTTTCGATGATGACTCGAATTTGAAATAATTTTTCAATTTGTAATATATATTCCAATTTGTAATTTATCAATCCATTTTTAATGCTTTTAATTGATTTGCACTTTATCATTTTCACTCTTGTGTAGTGTGCGTGTGTGTGGGCAGTAGGCGTGGGGGTGGGGATGTTTCGGATTTTTAGTAATTGTACATATTATGTGCTAGATGCTATTGTTTTGGAATTAAGAATTGAGGTGTTAAACAGTAACAATTCATTTGGATTTGTAGTAAATGTACATATTTGCATGTCTTCTTCTAATTCATTTTTATTTGTACTAATAACAACATTTTTTACAACAAATGTCTCCTTCAGGTATTAAGGTGAGGATGATGATGCTGATTATGATGATGTCGTCTGGGCTCGGTGGTAACGGAGGCGACGAGGGCTCCTCGGCCACCAGGCTCCCCAAATATGGAAAATTGGGGATGGCCATCGAGAACAAGACAGGGTATTAGCGAGATCCCTCGAGATGATAAAGACGATCATCGGCCCGGGGTACACTAGTTGGAGGGAGGTGACAAATGAGCTCAAGTTAGCTATTTGGGTGGCACTACATGTAATGAATTTATATTTATATTTATATGAATATTTCAATTTGAATTTCGATTTTGATTTTATTTTATATTTTATATTTATATTTATATTTATATTTACATTTATATTTATTCGCAACTAACATTATATTTATTGGACAGGAACAATTCAGCCTGGATCCAAAGCTACGCGATTCCATCTTGGAGCAGTAGAGGGAGCAACACAAGATGTCGAAGAAAAAGATGCGAACTCGGTACTTTGGTAAGACCCGAGAATCCGTTATCCAAATGCGTGAATCCGTCCCACCGAAGGAGCCGATCTCATTGGCATAATGGCAAAAGTTCATTGACAATGAGATCGGGGAGCGCCCATTGGCATCTCGCCAATCGGGGAGGGAAAATCGGGCAAAAAAGACGGGCGTGCACTACTCCAGCCGGACGTCTTACACCGAGGTGGAGCATAGGATGATGGTAAGATTTAATTTTTCTATAACTACAGAAATATATTATTCTGCATTATTTTACTTTGCGGGACCGATACTAATTTTACTTTTTTTATTTCAGGGGACATGGAGTGGCCCTGGGGGTAGGCCACATAGGCTTGATACTTATGTGGCTATTCGGACGAAGAAAGGGTAGGATAAGGAGGTGTCCCCGAGCGTCGTGACCACGATTATAAGTAATTCGATAGTTTACTTTTTGTTAATTACGTTATAATTCTTTTATTTACGTATTTTACAAGTCATGTGCTTTTTGTCGTTTCAGGAAAAGCTTAAGGAAGTGCATGAATCGCAGTCTGATGCCGACAAGGCATCTTTGTCCACAGACGCACTCACCCAAGTGCTTAGTGCTGATCGCAAGGGGAGGACAAGGGGGTGAGCTCGAGGGTGGCCAAATCTAGGATCATCGGATTGGAGATAAGCGACACCGGGTTGGCTCGAACGGTGGACTCGCATGACGCGAAGCTATCCCGTTTGGAGGCGATGGTCCAAGATATGTTCTCATTCATGAAGCTTTCATTGAGAGAAAATTGTAAGGGGAAAGGGAAGGAGAAGGTGGTGGAGGAGGAGGCGCGGAAGGACGAGGTGCAGAATAACGAGGATGTGAACATCGCTGCTTCATCGCCGACACGTGCAAACTTTGATGATCCACTCTCCTATTTGGCTCCCTTCAACAGACCGATGTCGACACTTGGTTAGCCGAGCGTATTTTTATTGGAAATATTTGATGGCCAGCGGATAGGGCGGGGGTTGAGGGACCCGAATACCGTCCAGGGTAAGCCAGTTCATGGACGTTTGCTTCAAGACATTGAGTCCAACGTGCTCGTCACACATGTGATACCTGGGAAGGAGAACTCCCCCTTGTGGTTACGCGAACAATGCAGCACGATGTATATTGCTACGTGTGTCAATTCGTATATCGTGTGGCCTACTCACCTCTTCAGATCAAACCTTACCCAGACATGTAGTGACATTATTTGAATTGAATTGTTTTAAGTTGTTACATTTGAATTATATATGGATTATATCGTGATGCATATTGTTTTGAATGTATATTTCCATTATCTCAATTTTATTTGGATATATGATGTTTGAACAGGTACTTTATTGCTACAATAGGTACAAATATACTGCTGGGTAGTGGCAGTGGCCATACTGCCCAGCAGATTTTTTTTCAATTCTACCCAGAATTGTAACGGTCATTGACCGTGATAAGTCCGTGACAAAGGAAACTTGTTACGGACATGTCACGATCAATGACCGTGAAATTTTTTTAAACATTGTAATGAGCTTGTCACGATTATTAACCGTGACAAAACTTGTCAAGGTCAAGAATCGTGACATGACTGTGACAAGTCTAACTAACTTATCAAGGTCAATGACCATGACAAGTCCGTGACAACAAAAGTTATCACCCCCAGAATTGTCACGGTCATTGACCTTGACAAGTCCAACTTGTCAAGGTCAGTGATCGTGACAATTTGGCAGATTTGGTGTAGTGTCTCTTGAAATTTTCACTCCTCCAGTTGTTATGTCTAATTGGCATGGTTTATCATCACCAATATTATCGGTATCACTTCTCAACGTGGACATATTCATCATTGGTAGTCTTGATCTCTGCACATAGGGTCATTTCTCATGATATTTCCTCATTACTGGTCCAACTGACCATTTAGAATGTCCTTCTCTCGGACTTGGCAGTCTTAACTCCTAATTACAATTTTCGTTGTTCCTTTGGTTTTATCGGTCCTATGGAACACATTACCGACCTTATTGGCCTTGGCTGGACTCATCGCCACTTAGTAAGGATTTAATCAACTTATTTTAAATGGGTCACCCACTGGGTATACCTTCTGGTATTTTTCCAGAAACACAATTTAATTTAATCTTGCCTTTCGGCTAGATTTCCTAACTCGGTTGGCTCCCCCTCTTCAGGAAGAGTTAACCAATTCTTGAAGAGATCGACCTTAGTCATCTTCTTCTGATTTCCCTTCTATATTTGAGTATTTAACTCACGGCTCCTTCCATGTAATTAATTCTTCTTATCTTCGATGTACCCCTCCGTCGCTGGGTAAGAAATTTATTAAGCGAGTTGTCTTCTCTCTCGTTGGGGTTTCTTGCCCATGTGAGATAAGTTTCAAAATTCTACTCCCACTCCGATTAAAACATCTAATGGAAGATTTCACGATCGAACCATACCCAAATTTCTCGTTTTAACTTCACTTGTGCTTCATAATATGTGATGTCTAACTCTCATCACTTTAGATTGCTCTTATAAGAAAAACTTTCGCCCAAAATTTTCAAGTCCTGGGTGTTACTACACTTCACCCTACATAATTTTCTTTTGGATTTCTTGCTTCTCAAGAGTCCTTCCAACTCCCTCTACATTTAGTCTCAGTTATGTGTGAGTTTGAAACGTCACAAACATCATCAATGACGGTGCTTAGGGAACTACAGTTCCTGAATGATTTCTTTAATCTTTTCATCTCGAATAAAAATTATGGTGAGTCTTATCTTAATCAACATTTCCAAAATAGTCAGTGTCTTCGGCTAAGTCCTCCTAATGTTGTTCCTTCTTACGACCTTCACTAGTCATTGGCACTCGACCAAGCTCATACAAGAATTTTATCACTTATTTATCCTAGAAAGAGCACGTAAGTTCTAACATGTAGAGGAATAAAATATCCTAATATTAGGGCTCTACATCAAAGAACGCTAAGCCAAAATGAAGAAAGTCGTACAGATCCTAAGGACACTAGAACCTAATGCTCTGATACCACCTGTAACACCCCGCCTAATTATATCCCGGGTGATCAATCCTATACCCAATTAAGTCAGAGTATACAGTTGGTTCATTCTTAGCATCACCGTCGAAAACATTTTTACTTATTAATTCATCCAATAATTAATTAAGTTAGTGTTAAAAAACTTTTTCCATTTAAATTAATTAAAACCATTCCACAAAGCGAAGAAATAATCAACAATATCAAACCACAATTGAATATGAATAAATCTGATTGGATTAACTCTACAGTTAAAATATTTCAACATTATCAATTAAAACTGATATCCACATTAATGATATAAATGATTACAAACTCTGAAATGGAAGTGAAACAACTAGGATCCTGGGCGACATGCCTTAAATGAAATAGCTACAACATGTGAATCAAGGAGATGAAGCTTGTAATACAAAATCTGCAACTCCATAGCATCTATAGCACGTCAATAACCAATCCCCTATAGTTGGCGTCCCCGTGGCTAGACACCTAAAATAGAAGATACAAGAGAGAGAGAGAGAGAGAGAGAAGAGAATATGCAAGGAAACAGGTGAGAGCCCGATAGTAAAAATAGTATTTAAAACAGCAAGTGAATAATTTCAATATTTATCACTTATAATATACATGTTATATTATCAGACTTTCTCTTGAGATTCTCACCTCTCATATAGAGTGCACACGTAATGTACCTCTAAGACATCCTAGTTAGGGGTGGCCGTGGGCCGGGCCTGGGCAGGCCCGGTCGGGCTCGAGCCGGGCTTGAAAAATTAACGGCTATCCCAAGCCCGCTCGGGCCCAGATCGGGCCTTATTACGTAATCCCAAGCCCGTCCAGATTTGAAAGATCTTTACCCAGGCCCGCCCGATCGGGCCATATTATATTAATTAAAAGATTTTAAAAAAAATTAAAATACCTATTTTTTTATTTAAAGACCAATTTTTTAATTTAAAATCTGTTTTAAACTCCATATAATACAAAGTCCATATATAAAGTTTCCCACTCTACATGAAAAAACTTAGTATACGTTTTTATATTTATAAAAGTTCCTCCCACCCCACATATATATAAATATATATATATATATATATATATATATATATATATATATATATATATATATATATATATATATATATATATATATTAATATTATATATATATATATATATTAATATTATATATATATTTTTCGGGCCTCGGGCCGGGCCGGGCCTCATCGGGCTTAAGAACTCATGCCCAAGCCCGCCCGAAAAAAAATCGGGCCTATAAAATTTTGCCAAGCCCGCTTTGCGGGCCTATTCACCTTACCCAAGCCCTATTTTTTTATTGGGCGGGTTGGGCGGGCTTGGTGGGCCTCGGGCCTATGGCCACCCCTAATCCTACTTACAGTTACCACGCTAGCTAGATTAACCCAATATATCCAGTATTTATATCTGAATTCATTCCCACGTATTTCCCTCGTAATACATGTAATAATAGTATACGTATATCCATTTAGATTCATCATGCATAATCCGTTTAATTATTTAACAAAATTAAGTATTATCATACTTCATTAAATCCAGATTTCGTTATCTTTCAATTATACTTTATTCATATAGAAGATATTATCACAAGTACATATATAAATTCACATAATTATATATATACAATACGGCACCCCGAGACACAACTACGGTGATGCATTACTCTGCTATCATGACCCAATACATCTCGTTACCATAAAGGGGACTATAGGTTCGACAAAGATCCCTCGAACCACAAACATCAAATCATAAATAATAGAGGCGAACGTAGTCCTAAGTCTTTGGGCTACGCACATACCTATGCACCCAAATGACCGTTCTATATTACTGTTCTCACTAATGGTAATCGACCTAATTCCTATGTTCTCGAGCGACAAGTCAAAGATCCCATGGATTCATCCGAATATGACTACCCTCACGCGCAGACCTTCCCCGATAGAAAGTAAGCTAGGTATGTCATACACATAATCATTGATAAATCGAATAGGCGTTATCATCTACCTATATAGTATTAGGTGCTCACACTACCTGTATCATATTAGGAATTTATTATATCACAAGTACCCGTCGTATTTTTCGAATACCACCCGTACTTATTAATCACAATTATCATTGTTTATTTTATTATGTAATTATTACTCACATAACATCTAATCCGACCCAAGTACTCATAAATATATATCAATATTACCCGTACTTGATATAACGATTATTCTCCTCTAAATCGTAATATAATTATGTAGGTATCTCTCATAAAATTAAATCCATAAATCCTATAATTTTCCAACATTAACCCAAGTCGCTCGCTCCTCGTTAATGTACCAAAATTATCCAAATTTAACTCATCGAATATTATTATGTAGATAACACTTACATGATATGTTATCCTCAATTCAATATAATTTTCCAACATTAATCCAAAGCTCTCACTCTTTGTTAATGTACCAAAATTATTCAAATATTATTTCCACTGAAATTTATTTAGTTAATGCTCCTTACTTCCCTCCTATTCAATCCCACACATAATACCATTTCCCTGGTCTTAAGTATATCCTACTTCCCTTCCCTAAGTCCCACTATGTTCAAATAATCATCATTAAAGATTTCTAACAATTTGGGATTCAGTCAAAACTTTAAAAAAAATATGTCACATTTCCAAGGGGAGTCGATCGATCGATGGTCTTGGGTCAATCGATCGATCAGTCGATCGATCGACACTCTTGGGTTGATCGATCAATTGATCAGATATTAACCCAAGTTTCTGCATTTTTTCAACCTACGGGTTTGATACTTCTTTTACATCAAAGCCAATATAAATCAATCCAAAACTTCTCCTAATTCATTTCAATTGATATAGCAAGGTATATGATCAATTTCTAATAATCAAACAACCTAAAATCATCATGTAGTTTGGATTAAATAATTTTATTCCCAGAATTCTGATATTTTCATATTTCTCCCAGAAAATAATATGAACACAGATTTCCTCTCTCAATCAAATCCCAATTTCGTGGATTAAACCATTTATACAGAAAGAGATTTATCCTATATGATTCTCAAGTCAGAAACTTAATCAAAACTCCATAGTTTAACATTGAAACATGCCAATTCTTAGTTTTTTAATCATCATGTCTATCAAGGATATTTTAAGCATCAAAATAAAGCAAGAATTGTGTAATACCCAGTATTTTTATGGCTTTTAAAATTGGGGATTTATTGAATTTAATTTGAGATATTAATTTAATATTAATCCAGAAATTTATTTTTAATATTTACTAGCATGACGTGAGTTAGTAATTATTGGGAATTTGTTGAATATTACTAGATGAGTAAAGTAATACATTAGATTTATTTTATTAACATTGTCACGAGTGAATAAAATGGCAATTATGGAAATTTAAGTCGGGACGCGCATGTGTCGAGTCAGGACTAAATTATTATTATAAAAGTGAATATATTATAAGTCGCACGTATGGTCATTTTGAGTGCGCCAAAGTGTCCGGAAGGGTTGAGATAGTCAGAAAAGTGTACCCGGGGATTTAGTTTGGGTCTCGGGGCTTTTTTAGGCCTAATTGACATCCCGAGAGGGTATTATAAATATTTTTGTATTTTTGGATAATTAAACCCATGAATTTTGTTAGTATGTATTATCCATTTGGAGTTGTATCTTAGGGTTAACAAACACAAAAACTAAGCCCATCCATTAGAGAAGAAGGTGAAGAGATTAGAGAAAAAGGTGAAGAGATTAGAGAAGAAGGTGAAGAGTTTCTAAGCAATCCAAGGCCTAGAACTCACCCGATTGCACTGCCACCACCACAAAAACGTAGATCGCATAACGAGTAACGCAACCATATCTTTTTAATAAACAAATAAGACCCTTGAATCCCAGGCAAGTATCTATCTTGTTGATTTCTAGTTGGTATTACTTCCATGTTAGTCCAGGAATGAAAATCATACGTTTTAGTTTAAGAATTATATGTTTTAGAAGAGAATTTATATGTGTTGTAGGGAGAATCCATATAGTCTGAATTCGCGATCATATGTGGAGGATTACCCATGAATTTATTATGATATTTGGGAAGAAAACCTGGATTAAAATAGAGGTTTGTGATTATTCATGCTAAATTTAATTTTATAAATAAATCTGAGATTAAATCTTTTTTTGATTGATTCGTTGAGGATTTATTGATGTTGTTACGTTAGAACTTGTTTATATACATTGCTTATACATTTGGATAACTTGGTTGGGAGTTTGGGAAGAAATTATAGAGGTTTGGAGGGGTTAGAATGGTTGAACCCGTAGGTTGAAAATTGTAGAAAATTGGGCAAGAACTGCTTGATCGATTGATCGACCAAGAGCATCGATCGATCAACGATCGATCGATCGACCCCATTCCTTGATCGATCGATCCCTTCTGGAAAACTGCATGGTTTTCCCCTTTTTGTTTAATTCGGATAAAATACATGGGAACCCTTGAATATCTTTTAAATAGTATAATGGGTTATGAAGAGGACCAGTAGGGTCTAAGTAGGCTAAGTTGAGTGAAATTAATAGGGATGAAATTGTGGGTTAACGGGGAGTTATTCATACATTGAAAATTGTGCATATGTTTACTAAAAGATTGAGACTCGTGAAAGATTTAGACTAGAAGGTAAGTGAGGGTATACCTACTGAAATTTATACTTAGTGAGAGAGAATACTTCGAGAGATGAGAAGTAAGTATGAAGTAAATTATAAATGAGAATAAAAGAGAAGAATCCATTATGCGAGGTAATTGAGTAAAATATTTGCTAAGAACGGATGATAATAACTATGGGTCGTGGGTGAACCTAATTTGGAAAATGTGAATATCTATATATATGACTGTGTGACTGTGCATATATTATGTATCTATGTAAAAATCATACCCGGTCTACTTGTTATCACAGAGGTTTCCGCTCCGGGACGATCTTATCTCGATTAGACCTTTATGGGGGATATTAACTCGTACCCTAGAAGATAGTATTCCAGATACAGGCTATCTGAAAATAATAGTTAGATGTTCTAAGAGACGTAAGGGTATGTGCAGACCTCTTAGGATTCGAAACTATGCTTCGCCTCCATTTGTATGTGTATTGTGTTAATACAGTTCGAGAGTGATTTCGAACTAGTATTTCCCTTAGTATGAGTGAAACGGAGATTTGATAGCACAGTATGCCAGCACTATAGATTTATGTGGGGTGCTGATAGTATATATATATTTTATGAGTGATTGATATATATATATATATATATATATATATATATATATATATATATATATATATATGCTTATATATGGAAACTTTATACTGTGTGTATAAGTAGTTAAGTAATGAATAAATTCTTCAGCTTTATAATAAGTGTTCGTAAATTTTGTAATGGTAACTAAGTGGTTCTAAGCAACGTAAGAATATGGAAGAGAATGATTTTCTAAAACTAAATATTGTGGCCTTAGTACTTCTCGGGATAGAACTTTATGGGAGGATAAGTTAGATAGACTTATGTGATCAATAGTACGGTAGGCATGCACACTAGATGAGAGGTGAGAATTCTCAAGAGAGTGTAGCGCACTAACATGGTGGTTATATTAGCCAGTATCCATTTGCAATGAAATGATTTCTTCCATGGAAAACAAAGAGGAGGTTTAGACATATGTTTCACCTCATAAAATTTTGTAAGAACATTTCATTGGAAGTGAATCCTTCTCCTTTGAAAGCGATGATGAGTCATCTTTTGATATTGAATGTATTTCATCTCCATATTTATTCTAAATTATCAAACTGTTACAAGTATCTCCTGAATCGGTACAAAAATTTAAATATTTAATCCTTTCACCGCTGGTGATTACTATTTTAAGTCGCCTTTTAAGAGGGAAACATTTCCACCATATGCGCCACCTCCCATTACAATTGCAAAATATCTTGGAGGAAATTCTATTTTTGTATTCCATGTGTATTCTCCACCCGTTCAATCCTAAGCACCCATTATCAACCAAAAACTTTTAATTAGTGATGGTTCATTTCTTACGCTTTACACATTCATTCCATTTTTCAAATGTAATTCTTATTTTTAGGAAGGCGTGAATTGAAATGAGGGTACACCAATTATCTCTCAAAGTCAAATTTTATTTTGGGTGGACCCTTAAAAAATTTAATATTACGGGTTGTATGCATTAGGTTTATTTTTCGTTTTTCTTATTGTCTAGTTTAATTAGTTAAAACTTTATTATTCTTTTTATTATGCTTGGTGCTAGTATGTATTATAAAATCTTTGTAGTTGTACTTTCTGGATATCACTCCATTTTTGGTAATATCACTATTTTCCTCCTTTTAACTTAGTTATTAAGTCAAATTGAGGATAATACAATGTTTAAGTTTAGGGATTGGGATATGATACCCATTCTTTGGTAGCCTCATTGATATGTTCTCATGGTCTTACTTAGTATGTAAAAAGTTGAAATTTTCAAAAATATTTTCCTTCTTTGTTCTCCTTTGTTTGGCATTTTGCCTTTTTTCGATGATAAATTTCAATATGTACCCTATCCAATAGACAATTTAATGATACATGTTCTCTATTTTAGAAGTTATTAGAATTTAGTCTTCCAATAATTTACATTATGAAAAACCTAATGAATTAAACTTTAAGCCCATGAGTATATGTGCTTTTTTTATTTAAATGATTTAGTTTAAGACATTTATAACTAGATGATCTTTTGTTGCATATGAAGCTTTGTTCTTTTCTTCCTTTATGAGTATTTATACATTACTATTTCCTCTTTGAAAAAGTTAGGTGTATGTTTGATTGACAAGAAAAAAAATTCCATGAAAAATAGTTGTTCGGAATCATATTTTTTCTTTGTAGTACTTTGATTGTTAATACTTTTTATACGAACAACACTTTTTCGCATAAAAGTGCTCCATCTGAAACTTCATTTTTAGTGAAAAATATTTCTTATCCACCCACTAAAGAATTAGTTTCCATGGAAAGTAGAAAACTTAAGACAAAAACTTGTATCTTTTTCCACTCATTTTCAAAATTCTCATCCAAATGAACTATTTTCAATGCACTTCTATTTTTGCAACCAAATGCACCCTATATTCATTGGTGTTCTCACTATTCTTACATCTATCGTTCATTAATTGAGTTCATATATGAAATATGTTATTTATACATGATTTTCAAAGTTGTTTTGATGCGAGAATTACGTAAACTTTAGGAAATGATCATAGATACTCTTTGTTATTATACCCATATTGACCTTGACCTCACATTATATATTTCCTCTAGTTAACCCATTTGATCCTAAATATAGCCTTTTGTTTCGTAACTCCAAATCCTATAACTAACTCCATATTGAATTTGTAACCTCATATATCACCTTTCGTACCTCTATTTGAAATGATACTTGGGATTGAATGATGTTCTTGTTATGTGGTTGCAATTAAGCATATCTGAAAGTAAAGAAAAAGTGAAATAGAGAAAAGAAAAGAGAAAAAGTAAAAAAAAAACAGAAGAAAAGGAAGAGAAAAGGAAAAAAAGAAAGAGATAATATTTCCTTGTAATTTATGTGGCTCTCCAATGTTATATCCTTTGCTTGTTATGGAAATTATATTCTAATTTTGAAATTTCCCAAAATTTTCCATTCATCCCGAGGGGTTCTCCCCAAAAAATTTGAATCCATAATTATCCCTTTTCTTTTCATACACCTCACCACACAACATTACAACCCTATAAAAGTCCTATGTGATCCTAGGGTGATATTGATTCAAAAGTAATAATAATTGTGATAATTTGTGAAAATAAATTTTGCCTCTCTTAATGAACGATATCTTTCATTGAGATTGCAATTATTCATTTTATATATAGCTTTCTTTATTGATGATATGTGCATAACATTGTTTATAGTTATGCCTGCATGTCTCGTATGTGTTACACCCCATTCATAGTGTTTTTCATTTTTTGAGTGTAAACATCGGTGATAATGTATTTTCACGTATGCTTTAACATTTATTTGATTTATAAAAGTTTTTCCAAATCGATATTTTCATGTTCTCCTTTATCCTCCCACACTTAAGGTTTTACTCTATGAATTTCACTCTTTAATGTTAATAACAATGGACTTTTGAGTGAATTCATTCATTATGAAAATAACATGTTGAAATCATATTCCTTATCGTTGGGTTGGTCGCAATGGATCTTGGGCATAATGTTTGAGCAAAGTTGATGCTTGTGGGTTTCAACCCTGAGAACCCTAATGAGAGAACACTTGTCCACTAGGATAACCTAGGAGTTTATGACTTATTGCATAGTCTAAATGCAATTATTCACCAGCGATAGTAGCATTTTTATCTTTTATGCTTACCTTTTTTTTTATTTCTTGATGCTATTTGGTTTCGTTTTGTTTCATCACTAGGAACTAGGAATTTGTAAGTTAGGGGGTGTGATATGTCATGAATATTATATACGTGTGCCCTTTATTCTTATGCATTGTAACACTTTTATCTCTATTATATCCTAGTGCTATGATCATATATTGGTTAACCTTTTATTTTATACATATTATTTATATATATATATATATATATATATATATATATATATATATAACGACCCAACCCGGAGTTATAGATCACCCGTGAGTCGATCCGATCCGAATCGAATCGTTAGGTGTGAAGTGCAATGAAAAAACCTAACCACTCTTGCTACTCCAGTTTTATTTTAATTAACATTTCACTTGTTAGCATGCGATTGCAATTTCGAGATAAACTACGTGAGGAACCCATGGGTATCACCCCGAAGTCCAAGTAAACAGAGCTACAAATGCAAACATAAATAAAATATACTTATCTGTAAAACACCCTCAAATTTCGAAACCGCTCCCAACCTGCTGTGACAAAGTGGGGATGTGAGCCTATGCCCAATGGGATTTATACAAGCAGTAGAGAAACAAACGACATAAAGGAATACTCACATGCTACAACCACATGCATGCGAAAATATTTATATATCTACATACATATAAATATACCTTTGAAAAATCCATACTCAATGCATTAATCGTTTTACTTTCGAAAACCTTATTTGCCCAGATTTATTTTCCTTAATCTTATCAAAGGCCTTAAGTGTTCATATTTGACATTTCTCACTTTATTCAACACACCCGGTTCAACACTTAAAACCTTTACACTTAATTTAGCAAACCATCCCTTACCGGAATTTATCCTTTTATTAAATTAAATATCCTTTAGTATTTTCATTGAAACCCACCATTTCAACACACGCATTCACCGCATTAAAAGATAATTATTTAAGCTTTAAAAATCTTTCCACAACACACCCTTGTGTTAAATATGGGTTTCACCATTTAGATCGCTTCACCACTCCTTTATCAACCTTATTTACTTTTTTCCCTTATCTTATGGACATTAGTAGATTTACGCATTAACCTGTCCATTTAGCCTTTACCGGAACATTTATTACATTCATTTCAGTTAGGTTTTATTAACATATTTTACCACGCAACCGATTTGTTGACATGTTCCTTATTTTCTTTATCTTTTCTCGGAATCAATAAATTTAACCACATACATTAATGGGCTCCACACCGCCAGCTATGTGCACAATGTGCTCTGGCCAGCGATTTATGATTTTTCACCCAAGGGTTGCGGGCCCTTCATGCTTATTCCCGGTTACATCCGAGTCCTTATAAAAGTGATTAATATATTACACATTTCCACATTACTCCACTTCTTTACCTTTACTCGGCTGAAGCCAAAACCCGGACTTAACCGTCCGTTTTTCCATTAATACTTGGAAATTTTTTTATTTTCTTCTTTAAGTCCCTTATCCACACACACATGATTTATACTAAATTCGTTCATGCTTTAGGACTTGATTCATTTTCGCACACACATTAGTGTAAAAACATTCTTTAACAGTTAATTCCATAAAATATTCCTCTTTAAGTAAATTATCGATTTACTCTTGTTTACCAAACTTGTAATTTAATCCCTTAACAAGTGTTATTTCTCAAAAATGGTTGGTAAGTCTCCAACTTAACCTCTAAACTGCTTTAGCCATTTTAACACTTATTAAATATCACACTTATAACACATAAGTGACACCCTTTACATTTTAAGTTCCCAAATTTCCGTTTGTCTTAGGTCATGCTTACACCCAACAAGACCTTCTTTAAACTTGCTCACATAGTTATTTCAAAATACTACAAGTTTATATGCATAGAAGGTGGACTTTAAATACTAAAATCCTACCGAGTGGATTAAACATACATTTATTGTAACAAAGCCATTTCATCAATCTCTTTAAACTCAACAAATGTCAATTTATTCATAAAGTCTCTATTTTGCCAGAAACTAAGAAAAATATTTAATTCATAAATATTTTGACAACCTTAACACCATTCCACATTTTTTATAAAATGTTTATTATTTTTTTTTACTAGAAATACACCAAAATAACATTTCTTACATTTTTATTTTATAAAATTGTTTATTATTTTTATTCCATAAAAATGTCCATTTTTAGATTTATTGGCAAGCACTCTAGAATAACATTTTATCCCATTGTTATTCGATAAAAATGTCCATTTTCAGATTTATTAGGAAATATGCACAAACAATATTTTCTTACATTTTTTTCCATTAAAATGTCCATTTTCAGCTTTTACTAAAGATATATCTATAATAATATTTTCTTGCATTTTTATTTCCATAAAAATTCCTATTAACGACTTTACTAGGAAAAATACCATCATTTCATGATAATAACCCTACACTTAATATTTGACAAGAATAAGACTACAAAATACATCAAATGGAGTCTTAGATATAGAGAGTAGATTATCCCACCTCAATGAAGTCCAAATGAGTTGAAGGCATGGAAGAATCACTAAATATGGCATTTCCCCACCTCCTAAGGTGGACTTAAAGGGGTTGTTTAGCACCATCAAGTTTGGCTCCAGGAAACTCCATTAAAACCGTCTTCAAAACCTCCACAATATGTACAACTTCTTCTTTTTCTTATAAAATAACCCTTTTCAATTACACACCACAACCCTCCAGCAATAACTTACACATCGTATCCCTATTTTAACACTGGAAGAACAAATGTTTAATGGTGGGAGTGTATCCATAATAATAAGGGAAATCAGATGGCTTACTGATTACAAGGAAGATAAATATTGGGAGTTTTGAGAGAATGGAGGGGATGATTTTCATGTGAGGCCTACTGTTTCCAACCTCTATTTTATACCCACAACGAATCTTATAAACTATACCCTAAATCCCTAATTTAACTACATCATCAAGACCCATACGTGACACGCGTTTTGATCCATGGCTTCAATTGTGATAACAAATATGGCAAAACAGATTTCGAAGGTTAAAAATCCCGGGTCTTCATTCTTTTACCCATAAAACACAAGAAGAATCCATAGGTTTTTGCCCCTATTATAATTGTCATCGTCGGAAAGTCAAGCCAAGAGTTGATTGAAGTGAGGGTACTGATTTAGGATCTGACAGCTCACTGACCAGGTCAACGTCATTCTAATGACTATATGGGTCGTTTGAACGACAGTAGCTTGTCGTTAGAACGACTCCCTACATCATTCCACTACACAAGACGGTTGGCAACTCAACTTATTTTATTCGCACTTGTTCCTCCCATAAATCTCATGCTGCTGGTGATATTTAAACTGAGAAAGGTTAACAGGTCACTGCTTACTAAATCGCAAAATAATTTATCATCATTAATTTTTATAATCTTTTATAATACCAACTCCAAAATTTCTCTTTTCTTTAATCCATTTCGTTACCCACAAATTTCCTATAATTATACTTTTTTCCTCCTCATATCAAAATCAATACCAAATTTAATTAAATTATCGGGACGAGGTATTACAAAACTTCCCTCCTTAGGGAATTTTGTCCTCGAAATTCATGGTTTTATCACAATTTATAATCCAATCACAAAGCACTGGTTTCTAATCCTAGGCGTCCCCAACACTAGGATCTGATCCCAAAGACTTCAATTTCATCATCCATCATTTCTATTCTAATCATAATAACCTCAAGACTTTATTTCAAAACCTCAAGCATGTCTAACATTTTTATCTAAACAAACCTTAAGATGATTGATACCCATCAAATATGGCAATTTTAACAATGAATTCATTAATATGGGTTATTCCCATGTTTGGATTCGCAGCCTACATTTCCTTGAACAATATTTGGATCACTCCTAGCTTAGGTTGGTACAACCCTAATATTTCTAATCATTCACATCAATAATCATGAGACAATATATCATGTATCTCTACTCGATTGACATCTCCTACGAGATTCTTACGCTTACCTAAAGTCACCCAGATATGAAAACTCAACGTGTACATATGAGCGATCAAATCCTCAGCCCACATACTCCTTAACAAAGTGTAATGCTAGTACCTACTATTTTATTAAATCTTGATACTCATCATATCATCTAGTCATAACCTCGGGACACACGACCAACTTGAAACTATCTATACCGGTTAACTAACAAAACATGTTAACCTAAAGTAATCAAGTAACATATGCAATAAACATGCAACAGCGCAGGCCACGTGCACACACCAACTAGTGTAAAACAAGGTGCTTTCGAAAGAAAAGCGCACTCATATACCGTGATGCATCAGCCACAATCAGCCTATCCCATATCACTACTGAGCATATATAGTGCCACACCCGAATCAAACTGATTAATAACTTCCCATTACCGGGATCAAAGAAGGCATAAGAAATGTAATGAATCGGGTGACTACCACCCCAGAGCGAAACAATCGAGTTCTGACAATGATTCGACCCACATGTGTGCGAATGCACAACGTATACTTGAAATCTCTAACTTCTACCGATACTTTTCAATCACCTTAGCCTTGCAACGTACCGTGGCATGGACTCTTAATCTTAACAAGTTATAACCACGAATCATCTGTCCATGCCGGACAGATGGAATACAAAACCAAATTTCTTTCAAAAGTTGAAACTTTAGGCTTCCCTCTTTCATAATGATGCCACATTCCCATCATTGATGAGTACAATCAACTGTACCAAATGAGTTTTCATTCCTTCAAACCTTATTGGTAGTCACTGACCCATCATACCTAGGCTTTCAAAACTTTTACTCATGGTAATTAACCTCAATTTTCGAGATCACTCTCATCAAGTGAAACACCATGGTCACCACGTTTCAAACATTCAACTCACAAACCATTTCTATAACTCTCGCCACAGTCAACATGATCCCAAATCATAACCATCCTGACGGCATCTCAAACTTTTAATCATTACCCATGCCTAAGGTCTAATGATTTTTCTCACTATAATTATACCAAACCAAACAAGTAGCACACGTGAGTGCCATAATTAAACCTAACATATTATTTTGAGTGCTATCCCCAAAAACCATACCGAACATCACCGTATTCTAAATCTCCCAAGTGAGCCACCTAGCATTGTTGAACCTATTTTCAAAATTATCCTCGAAGGTCATATTATGACACACCTATAATAAGCCGTAGCATTTACTCCAAGGCACTGCCACAAATTGACATTATTCAATCATACTATAGTCATAAGTGGTTTACCACCACTTATGCAAACTTCGACACAATAATGGCTCATAATGCCTCGTAGGCGAATCATCAAAGTCAATTATTTCTCCAACAGTTTACACATCAAGCACCAGAAACCATAAGTCATATCCTGACCTATGCTATATAACCTCGAGTTTTATTTTTATGAAACGTACACCACTTCACAAACCTCAATGCAGCAATGAACCCCAAAAGTAATACAGGGCACCCAACCTTAATTTTCACTATTTCAAAGGAATGTGTACCACTCGCATTAATCAATTTTCTAGATAAACCTTACCATACATTTCAAGGAATTTTTAATACAATTTCACATGCCTAACCATGTTACTAACCCAAAGTCAATCTCACTAGACCACATACCTTGAACCCCTATGAGTGTTCCACCACCATATGTGAAATACCTGACTATGTAAACCTCATACTATGTGCTAACCTACTATTAACACAATTATATATATATTGTTAGGATGGACACCAAGTCCCATGCCCACGAACATCATAAGGGATGTTATTCTGAAAGCCACACGTACAATTACTAAACTATAAATTAATACCATCCAAGTTCTAGTAGGGCACAGAATGTCGGGTACTGCCCAAAAGGAGGCCCACCCTAATGACGCCGTAAGAGGTCCTATTCTAAAACATCACAAATCATTTTCTCAATCCTAAGTCAATATGGTTCTTTCACTTTACTCCTAGTTTACCTCAATCGTCAAGAGTGTTTAAACCTACATTATAGTCAAGGCATATGAATCGAGATATACTAAATCCAAACTCACAACTAAAGGACCCAATATGTTCTTATCATGGAACTAACACTTTTAAATGCATTATTCCTTATTGTCACTCTATGACCCTACTCAAAACTTACATTATATACTCTCATGCTAATAATCACAAAGGCATTCTCCCACTGGGGAAACATCCTATCAATTATCCATCACTCACGTTGTTACCCCAAGGATCGGATTTACCTAATTATAACATTGATATGGACTCCTCATATGTGTCACGCCTAAGATTACATATATTTTCAATTCACGATTTCTCATTTGCTTAACCACAACATTTCAACTATCAATCTTTAGCATTGACTATACATTGGTGGCACTTGGCCAATGGCATCATCACATTCTATTAACATCTCTGAACACTCTATGTCATCAAATGTTGAAACAACCATCTCACATTAAAAACCACGGTGTCCCCACTTACTGGCTTCCATGCACTCATAACTTATTAATCATACTTTATCAGAAACTCTGAAGCGATTTGTGTAACTAATTAGAACATATGCCACTTGGCACTAATTCACTAGTTGTGCTAACCTCTTTGACCTTACCATCGAGGACACAAACTAAACCGTCACCAAACTAGCATGACAGGACCAAAACACACCGACGTCGAAAGATCCAATACCAACCTCACCACGTCACACCCGAAAGAAACGTTGAACCTAGGGCTCTGATACCATTTGTAATGACCCGACCCAAAGATATGGATCACCCGTGAGTCAACCCAATCTGAATCGAGTCATTAGGTGTGAAGTGCAATAAAACAACCTAAATACTGTTTCTAGTCCAGTTTTATTTTAATAAAAATTTCACTTGTTAGCATGAGATTCCAATTTTCAAGATAAATTACATGAGGGAGCCATGGGGAGCACCGTAAAGTCCAAGTAAACAGAGCTACTAACGCAAACGTAAAGAAAATATACTTACCTTTAAAACATCCTCAAATTTCAAAACTGCTCCTAACTTGTCGTGACAAATTGAGGTTGTGAGCCAATTCCCAATGGGATTTATACAAGCAGTAAAGAAACGAATGGAAGAAAGGAATACTCACACGCTACAAACACATGCATGCAAAAATATGTGTATATCTAAATACATATAAATACACATTTGAAAAATACATACTCAATGCATTAACCGTTTTACTTATGAAAACCTTACTTGCCTAGATTCATTTACCTTAATCTTATCAAAGGCTCTCATTTTTCATATTTGACATTTCCCACTTTGTTCAACACACCCGGTTCAACACTTGAAACCTTACACTTAACTTAGCAAACCATTCCTTACCGAAATTTAACCTTTTATTCAATTAAATATCCTTTACCATTTTCATTGAAAACCACCATTTCAACACACGCATTCACCACGTTAGAAGATACTTATTTAATTTTTGAAAATCTTTCCACAACACACCATTGTGTCAAATATGGGTTTCACGATTTAGGTCGCTTAACCACTCATTTTTCCACCTTATTTACCCTTTTCCCTTATCTTATGGACATTATTAGATTTACGCATTAACCTATCCACTTAGACTTTACCGAAATATTTATTACATCCATTTGAATTAGGTTGTATTAACATATTTTACCACACAACGCATTTCTTGACGTGTTCCAAATTTTCTTTTATCTTTTCTCGGAATCAATCACATTAACCACATACTTTAACGGGCTCCACACCATCGGCTATATGCACTATATGCCCTGGCAAGTTATTTGGGGCTTTTCACCCAAGGGCTCTAGGCCCTTATTGCTTATTCCCGATTTCATTTGAGTCCTTATTAATGTGTTTAACACTTTACACATGTCCACATTATTCCACTTCTTTACTTTTACCTGGCCAAAGCCAAGACCCAGACCTAACCGCCCGCTTTTCCATTAACACTTAGAAAAATGTTTCTTTTCCTCTTTAAGTTCTTTATCCACACACACACGATTTATACTAAATTTGTTCACATTTTAAGCGTAATACCCCTCCACGAGAAATTAATCAAATTATACAAAGACTTTTTATGAGGAAAAAATAGGCGTGAATAAAACGATTGTGGGTGACGAATCAGATATAAAAGACAATTATTTAATTTCAGGATTTTATACGGAACATAGAATGAATAATCATAAAATTAATTAAAACTTTATATATTATTTATATAGTAGGACGAAATAATACATAGCTGGGAACAGTAGGAACAAAACAATATAATTCCAAAAAAAAAAGAAAATGACACACGCTTCCTTAACTTTTACACATATGGGGACACAGATAAGAAGTCTGTACATTAATCACGTGAGAGAACTGATGAACCAAGCCCTCTAAAATCTCATAAACACCCGGATTAAACCCCAAGGAAATAATATATGCAACTGGGACGAACAGTATATGATTGGGACGCAGAACCAAGGAAGAAAGGATGACAGACATAGTGCCATTTATGCAAGTCGCTCAAATGACCTTCATTGTCATTCGAATGACATTCAGGTCATTTGAATGACACCTTCAATTTCAAGAATGACGTCTTCCAGTGTGATGTCATTCGTGTTAACACTAGCTCTTTTGGAGCCTGGAATTCTAAGGGAGGGAGATCGAATTGTTTAGAGGATTTTGGACATTGGTCAGTGTAGTTAGAGAGAGAGAATGGCGTAGGCTATAATCGGACAGTACTAATATAAATGTTGTCAGAACTCCAACCAGTAGATCCTATGTGTTGTCGAGGTAATTGCGTCTTATACGTCATATAGGAAGTTTCTTGAAGAGATAAGGTTCCCTCTTTGGGGCACCAATTGCTTAGCTTGGGGTATAAGAGAAGTATAATCGTGTAAGTTGGGGGGATTAACCCCAACAGACTTCTAACCTCCCCCTCTCTCTAAGTTGAAAGACCCCATGGAGGTTTTTCTGGATGGAATTATAAGCCTCTAAACAACACTCTTTAGTTAGTATACACCACTAGTAAGCCCCTAAACACTTATTCTACCTTAGTAAGCCCAAGATTGATTTTTGGGTTGAAGAAGAAAGTGTTCTTGGCATGGCTAATGGGTGCTTTGAAGGGGGTATTTTGAAGATGACAAATAAAGTCATGGAGCACCCTTGGAATAACAATGGATTCAAAGTCTGAGAAGGTTTTTTAGCGACTCCCTTGAAGCCACCTTTGGAGGTGGGGGATCATCTATCTTCTCCATCGTTTTAGAGCACAATAAGGTGGGAAAGACAAACTGTGGTTTAAGTTTAATGTTGAGTATATTTCAGCATGTTATTTGTATTTATTAGATTAAATGTATGTGTGTAGTTTATTGTCTTGCATCCTAGTGTTGATTACTAGCCATATTAGCATTTCCATGAAATGGTATCAATAGGATGACATAACATAGGTCTTGAAAACAGTTAAAATTTCAGAATATAGTAATGGACATTTTTATGGAATAAAAGTGTAAGAAAATATTATTTTGTGTATTTCTAGTAAAAAATAATAAACATTTTTATGGAATAAAAAATGTAAGAAAACATTATTTTGTGTATTTCTAGTAAAAATAAATAATACACATTTTTATGGAATAAAAATGTAAGAAAATATTATTTTGGTGTATTTCGAGTAAAATGAATAATGAACATGTTTATGGAATAAAAATGTGTGAAGATATTATCTTGGTGTGTTTCTAGTAAAACTAATAATGTGCATTTTTATGGAATAAAAATGTAAGAAGTAATTATTCTTGTTTAGAATAAAAGGAAAATGCATGAATCTAGTACAATGTTAAAAGAATGTCTTACACTAGTTGGGATAGAGAATGAATTAAGTCCTAAAGTCTGAATGAAATTAGTATAAATCGCATGTGTGTGGATAAGGTACCAAAAAGAGAAAAAAATAATTTTTCAAGTGTTAGTGGAAAATGGAGGGTTAAGTCCGAGTTTTTGGCTATGTCCGGGTTAAAGTAAAGCAACAGAATATTGTGAATATGCGTAAAGTGTTAAACACATTAATAAAGACTCGGATGTAACCGATAAGTAAGCAAGAAAGGCCCAGAGCCCTCGTATGAAAAGCCCTAAATCAATGGCTAGAGCAGATGGTGCACATAGCCTACGATGTGGAGCCAGTTAAAGTAAGTGGTTAATGTGAAAGATTTTGAGAAAACGGTAATGGTATATGAAACATATCAAGACATGGGTCGCGTGGTGAAATGTGTGAGTGCAACCTAACTTGAATGAATTAATAAGTATTCCGGTTAAGGTTTAAATGGACTAGTAATGTGAAGGTGAATAGTGTCCATAAAGTGGATAAAAAGCGCAATGTATAGTAATTAATGGGTGAGTTAATCGACCTTAGAGGTGAAACCCCTAATTAACACAAGTGTGTGTTCTTGAAGGTTTTCCAAAAGCTAAATGAGTATTTTCCAACGCGGTGGTCACGCGTGTTGACTGGGTTCTTTAATGAAAATACTAAAATGGGTTAGTCATGTAAAGAGGGAAATTTTCGGTAAAGGCTTGGTTTTCCACTAAAATAAGTGTATTTGTTGAAGTATTTAACCGTGTGAGTTAAATGACGGAATAATCGTTAAGTATTAACAAAAGGGGTTCCTTTATGAGATTAAGATGAATTAATCTGAATAAGTAACATTTTTGAATAAAACGATTCTAAGTATCAAGGTATATATATATATATAAGAAAGTTACATGTATATGTAGTTATAACATGTTTTGTCTCTTTCTACCGTTTGCTTCTATACTGCTTGTATATTCCCATTGGGCATCAGCTCACACCCCCCACTTTGTTTGGTAGGTTGGTAGTAGTTTTGTATTTTGAGAGCGATGTACAGGTAAGTACCCTATTTATTTTACGTTAGTAGATCTTTTTACTTGGACTTCAGAAAGCTCCCCGTTCATCCCAGACACAGTATATCTTGGAACTGAAATCGTATGTTAAACAAATGAAATGTTTGTTAAAATAAAACTATACTAGTAACATTATATAGGTTGTTCCATTGCACTTCACACCTAATGCTCGGTTCGGACCGGGTTGACTCACGAGTAACCGATATATTCGGTTCGGGACATTACAAATGGTATCAGAGCTCTCGGTTTAAGGATCCTTTCGGGCATGATGTGGTGAGGTCGATAGTGGATCTTTCGACGTTGGTGTTAGTTTGGGACAATCATGCTAGTTTGATGACGGTTTAGTTCGTGTCCTCGATGGAAAGGTCAAAGAAGTTAGCAAGACAAGTAAGTTAGTGCCAAGGTGCATACAATCAAGTAAATTGTTTAAATTGTTTTCACAAATTCTGATTTAGGTACGCAATAAATTACAGGTGTACATATAATCCAATAAGTGGGGACACCTTGGTTTAGTGTGAGATGTTTGTTTCAACCTTTGATGACATAGAGTCTTTGGAAATATTAATAGATTGAGATAATGCCCATGGGGCAAGTAGCAATTGTATAAAACAATTGACAGGGATTGATAGTTACAGTGTCATAAATGTGAAATCATGATTTCAAATCATATGCAGTCTTAAGTGAGACATCTATGAGGAGTCCATATTAATTTTATGTTTAGGTAAATTCGATCCTGGGGGTAACACCATGACTGATGGAAATTGATAGCTTGTTGTCCTTGGGAAATAATGCCTTAGTGATTGTTAGCATATAATCATATCATATAAGCTTTGAATGGGGTCACAGAGGGACAATAGGGAGTAATGTGTTTCAAAATGTTAGTTTCGTTGTAAGAACATATCGAATCCTATGGTTATGGGCTTGGATTTAGTATATATGAATTCATGTGACTTGATTGTAATGTGGTTTAAGATAATCCTGATGATTGAGGTAACCTCGGAGTAAAACTAGATAACCGTTGTGACTTAGTATTAAATAAATGAATTGTAATTATTTAGAATAAGACCTGTGGCGATGTCACTAGGGTGATCCTCCTCATGGTAAATACCTGACATCCAATGTCCTACTTGAACCTAAATGTTATTAATCTAGAGTTTGGTGATTTTAGTGTACCATTTAGAAAATAAGATCCCTAATGGCATTCGCGGGCATGGGACTTAATGTTCAAAGGCAATACCCGGTGCCCCCTATCCAACCAATACAAAATATGTAGTTGTGTTTATTCGTGGACTAGCACATAGTATGAGCCTTTCACGGTAAGGTAATCCGCTTATAGTGGTTGAGTATTCATCGAGGATTAAAGGGTGTAGGACTATGAAATCGTATTGAAATTCCCTTGGAGGTATATATTAAGTCTAATTTGATGAAATATTAATCTGAGTGATAGTCGTTCCCTACTAATATTGAAGCGAGGTTGTGTACTTCAGCTCATGGTATGACCCATGGGTTCTGGTAGTAGACATGTAAATCGCTTAGAGAAATAATTGAGTTTGAGGAATCAGTGTTGTATTGAATCTTACACAAGTGATGGTAGACCATTGATGATTGTAGTACAACTAGATCATGTTGACTTGAGACTATGCCTTTGAGTTAGTTCTATGACTTATGTTTCTAGGCATGTGTCACGATGTGACCTTCGAGGATGATTTTGAAAATAGGTTGATCAATGCTAGGTGGTCCACCTAGGAGACTTAGAATATGATGACGTTCGTCATATCTTTAAGATAACCCTAGCGATAAAGTGCTAGGCTTGATTATAGCACCTACGCGTGGTACATGTGTGGTTAGTAATGATTTTATTGAGTAAAATCATTAGGAATGAGTGATGCTTGAAAGTTGAGACGCCATTAGAATCACTATGATTTTGGACCATGTAGACGGTTCTAAGGATGGTAGCAATGGTTCAGGAATCGAATGCTTAAAATTCTGGGAACGCTATGTTTCACATGATGAGAATGATCTTTGAAATTGAGGTTAGCTATCGCAGGCTGAAATTTTTGAAGCCTAGTTGTGATAAGTAAATAATTAATGATGAGTGATAAGAGAAGTAATTTTTCCATGAATTAGGATCGTTATTATTACCGGTGATGGATAGGTAGCGTTAGTACTAAGGAGCAAATACTACGTTTCAGCTCCTCGAAGAAATTTGTGTGTCTTCCATCCGTTCAGCATGGATGGACGATTATCATTAGAACTCATTAGGGGTTAAGATTCCAAGACAAGATGCATGGCAAGTCCAGGGAACTTGGCAAATGTCGGTAAGAACTAGAGGCTTTATGTCTTCCTCGTGGGTTCATACTTCGTATGGTTCAAATTTTCGTCAGAATTAGAATGTTTTCTTGGCAAGGTAGTCGCCTGACTTGCTGCCTTCGTGTGCCCTCTTTAATATTGGTAATGGGAAGTTATTAATTCATTTTTATTTATGTGTGGCACTGCTCAGTGGTGATGCAGGTTAGGCGGGTTGTGATCGATGCATCACGGTACGTGAGTGCGCTCTTCTTCGAATGCATCGTTATTCTACATTAGTATGCGTGTGTGTGTGTGCTCTCGCGCTCAAACATAAAGTTGCATATGTTACTTGATTGCTTTAGGTTAATGTGTTGTTAGCTAACCGGTGTAACTAGTTATGACTTAGTCAATGCGCCCCGAGGTGGTAACTTGAGAAGATTATGATTTTGGGAACCGAGGCAATGATCACCTATATGTATTTGTGTAGTGATACTCAGGGTGACCCAAGGTTGCCATAAGGATCACTTAGGAAATATTGATTGGGTAAAACTTGGTGATAAAACATTTGTCTTATAAATCATTAATATGTGCGACGAAAAATGGTGAAATTATATCCACCTGGACTAGGTGTAATCCAAAAAAATATTGGAGGAAATGTAGGTTGTGAATCCCACCGTAGGCATAATCCATGGTTACTTGGTGATATCACAAATGCTTGGCAATTATCAAACATCGCGAGGTTTGTCTAATTAGACACGTTAATTACACTTGAGAACTAGTAATAAGACCTTAGGGTTAATTATGATGGATTAACACAAATGATTGATTAAAGAGAAATCTTTGGGTGTAGATCATAGTGTTGAGTATGCCTAGGATCTAAAACCCGTCGTAAGTGACTAGAGTATGAGTTGTGATAAATTAAGAATTTCAAGGACAAAATTCCCAAGGGATGGAAGTTTGTAATACCCCGCCCCGAGAAATTAATCAAATTATACAAAGACTCTATATGAGGAAGAAATAGGCGTGATTAAAACGATTGCGGGTGACGAATCGGATTATAAATAATAATTATTTAATTTAAGTATTTTATACGGAATATAGAATGAATAATTATAAACTTAATTAAAACTTTATATATGATTTATATAGTAGGACGAAATAATACATAGCTGGGAACAGCAGGAACGAAACAATATAATCCCATAAAAAAAGGAAATGCCACACGCATCCTTAACTTTTATACATATGGGGATACAAATAAGAAGTTTGTGTACATTAATCGCGTGAGAGAACTAATGAACCAATCCCTTTAAAATATCATAAACACCCGAATTAAACCCCAAGAAAATATTATATACAACTGGGATGAACAGTATATGGTTGGGACGTAGAACCAAGGAAGAAAGGATGATAGACGAAGTGCCATTTTGTAAGGACATATATTTATAAGTCCATTATCAATTTTTTATGTCATATACCGCTACATCATCGAAGAACATTCAAGATCAACCTACATCAAGACAGATCCAAATTAATCATGTTCTTCATCAAAAAGACTCCGCAAAGTTTACTTTGGTAAGGTTTTATTTTAAATACCTTAACTTTTCACTTAGAGCTTTTGGGATATTTTTACAAAATATTTTCTAAGTGTTGGAGCGGACTTTTTCATCAAAATTTGAGAATGAGTATTTTTTCTAAGTGTTGGAGCGGAGATTAAAATAATATTTTTTTTGACCAGGTCGTTCAAGCGATATAAGCATCTCGTTCGAGCGAGATTTGTATGTCGCGCGATGCCGTTTGAACAACATGCGTCCTTCGTTCAAGCGACACCTATTTCTCGTTTGAACAACCTCTAATACCCAGGCGGCGCATTATTATTATAAATACTCATTAAATGGTATTGTTTTATTTAAGAAGTCCCAGCATTTTACAGAACAGAAAAACTACGAAAGTAGAATCCTTTTTGACTTCTTCTTTTAGGGTTTAATCCCTCTTTGTTTACAATTCAAAAAACTCCCAATATACTTTAGTGAATTATTTTTGGTGTTGAAGAACACACCTTTGCTGTGGTTTAATCTTTTTAGGGAGAACTCTACAACCGGAGAGCTACGTGCTATTGTGGAGGGAGTCCTTATAAAGTTCACACTTTTGTAGAAGTCGTTTTCTTCTTCATTGCTGACCACCTGGAGTTCTTATGGGAGATTCCAGCCGATATTATTTCTAGTCGTTGCTTTGGAGGTTTGACGAAGACACCGTGCGTTACACTTATGGGCAATTATCAGGTTGTATGTAAGTCAATGGTCTTGTGAATTCTTCATAGTTCTAGAAATAAAAAGTTTTGCCCTTCGAGGATTTTTCCTTAATTTTGTGTCGCATGATTTATCTATTTATAGTTTGACACACGAACACACGTAGGTGCATGTTTAGGGGCTGAATAGATTTGGTTTAAAAATAGACTCCAATTAAATAAGGTTTAGTTGGAAAGTTGCGAATTAATTTAAATCGGTATCACACACCGCGTTCCTTCGGTTTTTTCAAATTGGTATCAGAGCTTATTTAAGCGATCACCACGTTTTCAAATTGGTATCAGAGCGAGTTGGGCTAATTTATTGCATATTCCTATTTTCCACAAAATTTGTGTGATATTGATTTCTTTTGAAAATCGCAATTTTTTAATGGAGCACTTATGTAATCGGATGCCCCCCCTTCGATGACACGAGTCAGAGTTTTGATGATATAAATCATTTGAATTTGACGTTTGCTAAAATAATTGATTTTTTGGAAAAAGAAAATTCTCATTTTAAATCTACGTTGGATCTTTTGCAAACGGTTCAAAATCAAAGAGATTTTTATCGTGAAAAATTTGTTTCCTTGGACCATGACTTTGTTGCTTTAAAATTGACCAAGAAGGAGCGTGATGATAGGGTCCTATTTTTAGAAAAAGAATTGGAGGACCTTAAAAATTTGATGGTTTGTCTTTGTGCCAAAGATGAAAAAAATATTTTAGTCAATGAGTTTGTGGCACGTGAAGATACTCTTAGGGAAAAGTTTGCTTTGATTGAGGGAGAGAGAGATACCCTTTTAGGAATTGTTGAAAATTTGAAAAAGGTGTCTCTTAAATTGGAAGAGTCTAATTCTTTGCTTGAGTAAAAAATTTTGAAGTTAAAAAATGATTTGACAGACTCAAGTAGGTTTGATAGTGATGGTAATGGCTCATTTTGTTCTCATGCTTCTAGTGCTAAAGCCAAAACCATTATTTGTTTTAGAGGGTCAATTAATCCCAAGGACGTTAGAAAAGATCACACTTTAGGTAACATTCCTCCCGTTTACACGTGTTCATATTGTGGTAGGAATGGTCACCTTAGGCGATTTTGTTTTGATCTTTGAAAAAGTCCTAGGAAGTTTATGTCTAGTGTTCCCTTGGTTCCTAAATCCCCCACACAATGTTTCACATCTATTTGGATTAGGAAATCACTTTGGATACGCTAGATTTTAGACAAGTTGATTCCCGTTTGCTTGCACATGATTCTTCTCTTGCCATATCATATAGATGATTGTGTTTGCATGTTTTTTATACGCTAGTTATGCTTTTTGATATATTTTGCTAGCGCTGTGAGATGTACTTTTTGTATAAATTTTTGTTTTTGAAAAATACAAAAAGATTTTATTTTGATAAAATTTGTGAAAAAATCCAAAAAAAGTTTTGTATTTTGTTTGCACCTTTTATGGATGAACACTTAGGATGACCGAGTCACAACATCATTCTATTTTTTCATGTGACCATTTGATAGTGTTTTGAGACAATAGGTCAATTCATCCATGTGCTTTATAATGTTTGGAGTCATTAAGATGTAATTAAGTGTTACTTCCTACATGTTTGACTCATGTTTTCCTTTATTGCACACATGCACGGATTTGTTTGATTATTGTGCTTGTCTTATCACATGTTGGTTGGGTGTTTTCACTTCAATCTTTTCCTTAAAATGAACCAAGGGCGATAAAACTTGATAAGATAGTTTTGCATGCAAGAGCCGTTTGTAAGTTTTGTGTGTTTTGTTTGAAAACGGTGAAGCGCTACGAAAGATTATCATTTATCCTTTGCGATTAAGCCGTCGTTTAAATTGGACCTAAAAATTTGAGAAATTTTATTATCCGGGGTCCAAAGAGGTTTAAAGATCCCGAAAAAAAATTTAAAGGCAATAAAAATAAATTCATGCCAATTATGGGCCAATTAGGTTTTCACACCAATTCTCCAAAGTTTGAGAATTTAGTTTAACACCTCTAAAAGAAAATATATATGAGGAAGTTTGGTTGGAGATTTTATAATGGTTTTGCACGTCCTTGAAAGTCTTGGAAAAGCGCTAAATAGTTTTGGACATTATTGGTGTGGAATCACTTTGACTTTGATTTGTTGATTTGCATAAGACGATGTCATCTAAATTCAACAATTTTTACACCTAAGGATACTTGTTGATGTAAAAAATTAGATCACTCTAATAATTCAATCACAGATAAATAAATGAGACAAAAGATTTTAATGTGGTTCAGCCTTATAAGAATGGCCTACGTCCACTGTTGTTTTATTGCTGAGTGTTTGGGAATTCTCGATTACCAGAAATTCATAGAAATTCCGATCTCGGGATCAAATCTCAATCCCCTTACAATGAGGATTGTACAATGTATTTATAGCTCCGGGGTTGTAATGTGAAATAGTGATACATTAAATGATGTACATATGAAAGGGTAACACATTTAATGCCCTTTATGCGTGTGCGTCTGAATGATAAGCATTTAATGAATCAGTTGAACTGTTGGTTATCCCGCTATTAATGCTTTGTTCGAGATGCATCTCGGACCGCCTGAGTTGCTCGGACCGCCTAAGCTTCTCGGTACTCAAGAGTTCCTCGGAGAGGCATTGTTCCTCGGAGCATGTGAGTTCCTCGGGGAAGCAGTGTTCCTCGGGGAACTAATCATCCTCGTTGTAGTCTTGTTCCTCGGAGCGCGTGGGTTCCTCGGAAGTGTTTGTTGTTGCCATGTAGATAGCCACGTGTCTTCATCTGATTGGTCCATGTCAGCAGATTAAATTTGGTATCAACAGAAGCCCCCAATGTTTCATAGTTCGAAATTTGAGGAGTATAGAACATTCTTTCTCGGAATATGGTAGCTTTAAATAGTCTTCCTGATTTTTAGGAGCATTTCCCTTGTATTTATTTCTTCTTCCCAATTCGTAGAATCATGCTTTTTTGGATTTTTCTGCGTGCTTCGATTCCCGCGTCACTTTTCGTCTTTTTAGCCGTTGTTGCCCGCTTTGGTTCTCGCGTCCCTTTTTATCTTTTTAGCCGCCGGTAACGTAATCATCCTTTTTTGTAATCATTACTTCACCATTTCCCAAGGTAAGGTATTTAAACTTCACAGACGCTCTTATCGGTCTTCTACCTTTTCAAATTTTTATCTTCGAGTTTTACGTCGTCTCTTCCTACTCTCTTACGCGTTCATCTTTTCCGTCGTCCGTTGTCATCAAATCCATTCTTTTCTGTAAGATATTCTTCCTTCTTCTTCATTTCTTTATTCACCATGGTTTACCCTGTTGAGTCTCTTGAGAAGTTTCGTTCTGATTTCTCCATTACCTCATGGGTTATTTTGGAAGAGCTTTCTGAGCCTTCTAATTACTTTGATTTGGCTGAGGGACATTGGTTCCCCAGTCCCTTTTTTGCTGAGTGTGGATTTTCTTTTCCACCAAATCCCTTGTGTCTGGAATTATGTCACTACTTTGATGTTGTTCCTCCACGAATAGCCGCCAACACATGGAGAATAGTTAATGGGGTGCATAGATTAAATCAAGTGCATGGAACTCGTATAGGAATTCCAGAAATCATGTACTGCTATAGATGGGCAGTTAATGATAATATTTTTTATTTAAAAACTAGATTTTTGAATAGAGCCTTAGTAGTCAATCTCCCTGATGCTAATAGGGATTATTTTGAACACGGGGTTGTCGTAAAAAATTGGCAACACCCTCCATTAACTGGAGATGAGGTTTACTAGGGTCCCAGATGCCCTCCTTATGGCAATGGGATAGGTTATTTTTATTTTATTATATTTATTTTGAAATCATGTTTCTTTTGTGTTTGATAAAATGTGCCACTGATAACAATGTTTATTTATTTGCAGTTGATAGCAAGAGAAAGTGCCCAAAAGAAGCAGATGTCAATATAAGGCATTTAAAACTTATCTGGAGTCTGCATCAAAGTGTTGCTGACGAGCACATCAGATTAGCTTCGTATCTGCTGCAATACAAGAGCTACACCACTTCTTTCATTTCTTGTCCAGTGATAAGTGAATCAGAGCCAGTACCAGCTTCCACAAGCTCATCGCCTGAATCCCATATTCCTTTAAGTGAAAGGATAAAGAAGAGAAGACCTCCTACCCTGTTTGAGAAAACTGCCTCCGGTTCTGGGGAGGCAAAAAGGATTAGGATTGATGTCCCAAAGGAGAGGACGAAGAAAAATGATGCACCTCCCTCAGCTGCTGCAGTTGTGAAGGTTGCTGAGAAGCCCGCAGTGGTTCCGAGCAGCTCTGCTGCTCCTGGAGAGGTGATTGTGATATCACCGACCAAGGGTTCTTCCTTGGTCGAATCTGTACCTGTTCCCCCGAGGAGGCTGAAGAAGAGCTCCTCGGTCAATTTGGCTGACACCATTACTCAGCCCCCAGCTGCTGGGACTGGAGTTCCCACTTTTGTTCCCCCCCAGCTGCTGGGACTGGAGTTCCCACTTTTGTTCCCCCGAGCTCTGCCATGAGCTCGGTAAAGTCCTGGATCATTCCCGAGGTCCAAGGTACTGAAGAAAACCTTACTCGGGACATGGTTACCTCACTAGCTGCTCGTCACCTTGCTTCTGTAAGTCTCTTTACTTTGAATTTTTCATATTTTTCCTTGTTATTTCTTGTTTCTAACTTGCTTTCTTTTCCTGTTCCCAGTTGACGAGCTGCTTCAATATAATCCTGAAGAAGGATGAAGTGATTAAGGCTTCTTGCTCCTCGTCTAGTGTGGAGGGAGCTATGGAAGAGTCTATCAAGTCTTTGGAAGACTCTCGCCAGAAGTATGCCACTGATAAGGCTATCTGGGAGAAAAAGCTTACCTTCAACGAGCAGGAGAAAGCTCGAGCTATTGAAGCCTCCAAGGAGTTGGAGAAGAGAATAAATTCCTTGGAGAAGGCAAATAAGGAGCTTGAAGAGAAGCTCAAAACTGCTGGAGAGCTGGAAAATAAACTCAAAACTGCCGAGGAGTTGGCTAAACTTCAGGAAGTAGGTCGGCAGAAGGAGGAGGTAGAAAATAAGTTGAAGGTTGCTGAGAACCTGATGTCCAAGCAGCTCTCCTCAGAGAAATTGATGAGGAAGATGGCTGTGAAGAAGTCCTTCAGCTCTGGCTGGGACAAGGGGTGGAATAAAGGGTTGGCTACTATGGTGTCGCAAGTGGACTATAGCAGCCTGAAGTACTTTAGGGATGGATGGGTTGCTGCCCTTCAGGAAATGAAGGTCGACGAGTCTTCTGAGCTCTTCCAGAGACATATCCCTGGTCCCCCTCCAACTCCAGAAGAATTAGAAGAGGACGAAGATACCTCTGAAGAGTCTTAGATGGTGATGGGAGATCATGCCCTAGCCATCCAGCCTGCTGCTGAGGAAAATCAGCAAGTCGTATCTTCCTCCGAGCAACTGCCTACTCTCCCAGAGCAACTACCCCTTCCCTCCGAGCAACCTACCTCTTCATCCCAGCCTTCCAAGAAGGTTTTGGGAGGCAAGGAGAAGGTGTAAAGTTGTTCATGTTTATCTTTATGTTTTTCTTTATCTTCATCAAATGTAACCCAGAATATGTAACCCGGAATTATGATCTAATAACACTTGAACTTTTTGCATACTGTTGTCTATCTTATATTCATACTCTGCTTGTTTATCTTATTGATGATTGCTCTTTCTTTTCTCTGCTAGTTTCTGGCCAGGATGGAACTGCTATCTGCCCATGATACAAAGTTGTTGCAACAATGTAATGAGTACTTTAAGGCTGGTCACACAGACCTGAGTGCTGCACAAGTTGCCAACATTCTCGGATAGGATGCTTCAGAACAGGCAGTTGAAGCATATCAGTACCTAAAGTGTCAACTTGACCGAGCAGTGGCCAATAATGTGGCTTACTATGAATTGATCGAGGATCTCCAGTACACCCTCGAAGACCTTCAGAATCAATACAAGGAATCAACTGCCCTGTTGCATGAGGGGTACGAAAAGAAGTACAAGCTGGTCATGGCTGACAAGGGCTACGAGAAGCTTTTTGCTGGGTATGATCTGAGGGAGAGAACTTTTAAGGGTGAGGTCGAGGAATGCAGACAGATTTCCAAGTTGCTGGAGCAAGAGAACAACAACTTGCAAAAAGAGCTATCACAATTGAAGTCTGCAACCTCCACTTCCAGTGCCTTGATCCCAGTGACCGACGAGGGATTCTCATTCTTAGAGGTTGAGAATGCCAAGCTGAGGGACGAGTTGGAGACTTTGAGGAGTTTTGGCACCTCTACATCTTCTCGTGGTCGAGCAAGAGCTCCTCGGGGATGAGGAAGAGCAGCTCGAGTTCTTGTCGAGGAACAGAGAACTCAGTCTGCGTTAGAGAACCAAGCTTTCCAATTAATGGCGAAGAACCAGGCTTTGTCTGATATGTCAAAGAAGATTACGGACTTGGAAAAATAGCTCTCTGTGCAGAAGTCAGTCTTGGAGAACAAGGAGCTTTTCATCAATAATCTCCACGAGCAGCTAGAAAAGCTAACATATCAATTCCACAAAGAGCCCAGGGAGTTCTGGATGGCTGGATACAACGAAGCATTATTCCACTTAAATGATCGTATCTAGAATGCCAACAATGAGGGCTACAAGCAAGGCTGGCTGAATGCCTTAGGTGTGTTGAAGCTCGAACAAGGTCATTATTTGTGGGACTACCATGATCCCGGGTTGCTCGACTTGCCTGTGCCACCATACAATTTGGACATGGATTGGATCCCTGCTCGGGGCATTCCTCGGAGCTTAATTTCAAAGTATCTCGGTGACTACAATTTACATTCTCAAATCGAGGTATCTCGTCCCGAGCATCTTTTAGATTGACCATCCGTGATGAATGTTAGGATGTTGAAGGATCTCAACTTCATCAATTCTCCTCTGTCTTTAAATGACCCGCCTGATGGGGAAGAGCCTGTGTCAAAAGCATAGGGGAAGAAACCAGTAGAATAGGAATTTTTGATGTAATAGTTAGTATACATGTCAATGTAACTGTAATTTCATTATCAATGTAATTTATTTTGAATTCAATGAAAGACTTTCATTTTTATTTGCAAATCTTCATTGCTATTATCTTGTAGTTATCAAACACTTTATATTTATGCATCTCTGTTAAAAAGATAACAATCGTGTTATTTGTCGACCAACTCAATAATAATTAAAAAGTTATAAGTATCAATAATGTTGCTCGATCATAAAGTCACGAGTATAAAAATGTTTAAAATTTTTCAACCAACCAAGGTCATTAAATTATGCTTGGCGACTAACTATAGTTAATGGGTTTTTATCCCCGACCAGCCATAGTAAGTAAATTTTCATTGTCGACCAACTACGATTAGTGAGTTTTTATCCCCAACTAGCCATACTTGGTAGATTTTTATTTTTTTTATAAATGCGTCTGACCAACCAAGGTTGATAAATTCTACTTGTCGACCAACTGTAGTTAGTGGGTTTTTATCCCCGACCAGCCATAGTTAGAAACTTTTGCACTTTCTGGAATAATCTTACCTCCCGACCAACATAAGTTGGCATTTTTTAGAATGTGCGTACCTTCCGACCAACATAAGTTGGCATTTACGAGAATATTTTGTTTCCTAGCCAAACAGGTTGGCATTTTTAGGAATATATCGTTTCCTAGCCAAATAGGTTGGCATTTTTAGGAATATTTCGTTTCCTAGCCAAACAGGTTGGCATTTTTAGGAATATTTTGTTTCCTAACCAACCGAAGTTGGCATTTTTAGGAATATATCGCTGAGTAGTCTGAGCTTTGCCGAGTAGTGTGTAGCACTAGTATTCCTCGAAAAATTCTCAATAAAAGGAGAGACTTTGGCAAAATATCTTCATTTTATTCATACTGATGGAACTGTGTTACATATACATCACTGATAATACTTGCGCAGGTGCTCTGCATTCCATGCATTCTTAAACTCCTCGCCTTCTAAAGTTACTATTCGATAAGTTCCTGATCGGACAACTTCTGTAACTCGGTATGGTCCATGCCAGTTTGCCTCCAGTTTGTTATGTTTTTGAATTACTTTCTTCAGCACATAGCCTCCTTTTTTTAGGTCGCACTTCTTCACCCTCTTGTTGTAGAACAAAGTTGTTAGCTGCTGGTAAGCAGCATTTCTAATGGCTGCTTCTTCTCTGACTTCTTCGAGCATATTTAAATCCAATCTTCTCATTAGGTCGCTGACAGGGGAATTGAAATTCAGTACCCTGTATATTGGGAGGCTCAACTCGACAGGTATGACAGCTTCACTTCCAAACGTTAGCATATATGGTAATTCTCCTGTTGCTACTCGGGGTGTAGTTCGGTAAGCCCAAAGTACTGATTGTAGCTCGTTGATCTAGTTTCTTTCGCATCATCTAATCTTTTCTTCAAACCATTCAGCAGCGTTCTCTTCGTCACTTCAGTTTGTCCATTGCTTTGAGGATGGCCTGGTGCTGAGTGGACCTTCAAAATGTTTGACTGATGACAATTAGCAGCAAACTCCTCGTTATCAAATTGTGTTCCATGGTCTGTGATGAAGGCATTAGGGAGACCATAGTGGCAAATGATGTTCTTCCAAACAAATTGGTACACCGTCTCGTACGTCATGTCAATGAGTGGTTCAGCTTCTACCCATTTAGTAAAATAATCCACTGCGACGACGAGATACTTGAATCTTCCTCAGGTTGTTGGCAGTGGCCCAACTAAATCAATTCCCCACATGGCAAATGTCCAAGGGGAAGTTATGGGTGTCAATAATGCTTGTGGAGTTCTTCGGATGGAGGAGAAGCGCTGGCACTTGTCGCATTTCTTGGCATAAGCTATACAATCAGCTCTCATCGTCGTCCAATAATATCCCTGCATCATCACCCTTTGCAAAAGAGTCCGACCTGCTACATGTGCTCCACAAGACCCTTCATGGATTTCTTTAACTAATTCTTTCACCTCGGAGGGATGTACACACCTCTGCAAACCTGCCATAATTCCTCTTCTATATAAAACACCATTAGTTAATACATACCGAGCAACTTTAAACTTTAATTTCTTCGCCGCGAGTTTATCAATTGGCAATTCTCCCTCCTCGATATACGCCCTGATGGGATCCATCCAAGATGGTCCTAAATTAAGGGTGATAAAGTTCATCGTCAGATCTTCATCTATACTCCGATCAGCTAAAACTTCAATTGGTATTGTTCTCTGTAGCTCGGTGCGAGTAGCTGATGCTAGTCGAGCTAGGGCGTCTGCTCTCGCATTCTCCATTCTTGGTATTCTGACCAACTAAATAGCGGCAAATTCTGACACTAGCTTCTTTGCCTTTGCATGGTATCTGATCATTAATTCTCCTCTAACTGCCTAAACTCCCATCATTTGGTTTACGATCAATTGAGAGTCATTGAAGATCACAACCTGCTGCGCCTCCATAATTTTTGCCAGATTAAGCCCTGCAATCATGGCCTCATATTCAGCCTCATTGTTGGAAGCTTTGAATTGGAAACGCAAGGCGTATTCCATGTCGACCTCGTTTGGAGTGCTCAAAACTATCCCCGCGCCACATCCTGCAGTGCAAGATGAACCATCTACATATAGCCTCCATATAGGTAACTCGTCTTCAAATTTATGATCAGTCAGAGTTCCTCGGTGAAAAAAATGTTGCTTCCTTTCCTCCTCGAATTTTTCTTTCTCTTCGTCGATCATTTCTTCTTGCCCTTTTACCAACCGGAGTTGGTCTGAGCTCGAATTCAATGATCCCGTAACATCTACTTGCCCTTTTACCAACCGGAGTTGGTATGAGCTAATGTTTGTTGATCCTGTAACATCCACAAGTTGATCAGTAAGCAACTTTTGTTCCTCGTCTGGAGTGCTCACAACTATCTCTGCACCACATCCTGTAACATCCACATGCCCTTTTACCAATCGGATTTGGTCTGAGCTTGTGTTTGTTGACCCTGTAACATCCACAAGTTGATCAGCGAGCAACTTTCGCTCCTCGGGGGTATCAGGATAGCTTAACTCCGCTATAAAATCTTCTACAGCCTGCCCTTTTAGTGATGATCTGGGTTCATAAACTATATCATATTCGCCGAGTTCTATTGCCCAGTACATCAATCTCCCTGATTTCTCTGGTTTATGAAGGGCTTGCCTCAATGGCATATCGGTATATACTACTATGGTATGAGCCTGGAAGTATGGCCTCATTCTTCTACTCGCCTCAATCAGCGCCAGTGCCAATTTCTCCAGCCTTGGATATCTGATCTCTGCTCCTCGGAAGGCCTTACTTGTGTAGGTAATTGGTTTTTGCACTCCATTCTCCACTCTGATCAATGCCGAGCTAACTGCATTCTCGGACACTGCAAGGTACAAATACAATTTTTCTCCCATCACCGGCCTGGACAACAGTGGAGGTGCTCCCAAGTATTTCTTCAAGTCTTGAAAAGCCTTCTCACATTCATCATTCCACTCAAAAGTCTTTCTGAGTGTTTTGAAGAATGGGAGACATCTATCAGTTGCTCGTGACACAAATCTGTTGAGTGTCGCTACTCGTCCTGTGAGACTCTGTACTTCCTTCTTCGTCGTTGTAGATCGCAGCCCTAATAGAGCTTTGATCTTTTCAGGATTTGCTTTAATGCCTCGTTGATTGACAATGTACCCGAGGAACATGCCTTCTCGTACACCAAATATGCACTTCGTCGGGTTCAGCTTCATTTGATATTTATCTAGATAATTCAATCACAGATAAATAAATGAGACAAAAGATTTTAAAGTGGTTCAGCCTTATAAGAATGGCCTACGTCCACTGTTGTTTTATTGCTGAGTGTTTGGGAATTCTCGATTACCAGAAATTCATAGAAATTCCGATCTCGGGATCAGATCTCAATCCCCTTACAATGAGGATTGTACAATGTATTTATAGCCCCGGGGCTGTAATGTGAAAGAGTGATACATTAAATGATGTACATATGAAAGGGTAACACATTTAATGCCCTTTATGCGTGTGCGTCTGAATGATAAGCATTTAATGAATCAGTTGAACTATTGGTTATCCCGCTATTAATGCTTTATTCGAGATGCAGCTCGGACCGCCTGAGTTGCTCGGACCGCCTAAGCTTCTCGACACTCAAGAGTTCCTCGGAGAGGCATTGTTCCTTGGAACATGTGAGTTCCTCGGGGAAGCAGTGTTCCTCGGGGAACTAATCTTCCTCGTTGTAGTCTTGTTCCTTGGAGCGCGTGGGTTCCTCGAAAGTGTTTGTTGTTGCCATGTAGATAGCCACGTGTCTTCATCTGATTGGTCCATGTCAGCAGATTAAATTTGGTATCAACAATACTTTTGATGTTCATTCGTTAGGAGTACACGTATGCATCGTGCACATATGATTGATTGAGTTTATTTACCTATCGAATGTGTTCACACCCATACATTCCATTTCCATGACTTGGTTGTTTTAGTTTAAATCCGTGGCGTGATTTTTAGTATCTTATTTTGTATGAAAAATTGAAAAATCCAAAAATAGTTTGTGAAATTTTTTAGATACACCTTTGCATACGTATAGTTCGATCCATGTTTGCATTGCACTTTATCGTGGCACTCCATGTTTTGATTTTCTCTTCTTATCTGTCTATTTGGGGACATCGTAAAAAGAGGTAGAAAGAATTATCATGTTATGGGGGAGTTTTTGCATTATGAGGGAGATTTAATTTATTAATGCTTTATTCTTATATCATTTCAAACTCGATGCATCACGAAGGTTTTTGCTTGATCTCATTTATGTAGGTACGAAGATTGAAGATCATTATGTTTCACACTCTGATGAGAAAAGCTTTGAGATTTGACGAATATTTTTGAAGGACAGTTTGAGTACTTGCAAATTTACTCATGGGAGGGTAGATTTATATAGGCATTTGGCATTTGATAATTCGGATTTTTTATGTATGTACCGACATAGACATAGGGGGAGATTTGTAAGGACATATTTGTATAAGTCTGTTATAAATTTGTTATGTGATATACCGCTACACCGTCGAAGAACATTCAAGAGCAACCTACATCAAGACGGATTCGAATTAATCATGTTCTTTATCAAAAAGACTTCGCGAAGTTTACTTTGGTAAGGTTTTGTTTTAAATACCTTAACTTTTCACTTAGAGCTTTTGGGATATTTTTACAAAATATTTTCTAAGTGTTGGAGCGAACTTTTTCGTCAAAATTTGAGAATGAGTATTTTTTCTAAGTGTTGGAGCAAAGATTAAAATAATATTTTTTTACGACCAGTTCGTTCAAGCGAGATCAGCATCTCGTTCGAGCGAGATTGGTATGTCGCGCGATGTCGTTCGAACGACACTCGTCCTTCATTCGAGCGATACCTGTTTCTCGTTCGAATGAGCTCTAATACCGAGGCAGCGCATTTTTATTATGAATACTCATTAAATGGTATCGTTTTCCTTAAGAAGTCCCAGCATTTTACAGAACAGAAAAACTGCGAAAGAAGAATTCTTTTTTACTTCTTCTTTTAGGGTTTAATCCCTCTTTGTTTACAATTCACAAAAATCACAATATTCTTTATTGAATTATTTTTGGTGTTGAAGAACACACCTTTGTTGTGGTTTAATCTTTGTGGGGAGAACTCTACAACAGGAGAGCTACGTGTTATTGTGGAGGGAGTCCTTATAAATTTCACACTTGTGGAGAAGCCGTTTTCTTCTTCATTGCTGACCACCTGGAGTTCTTGTGGGAGATTCTTGCCAACGTTATTTCTAGACGTTGCTTTGGAGGTTTGACGAAGACACCGTGCATTACACTTGTGGGCGATTATCAGGTTGTATATAAGTCAATGGTCTTGTGAATTCATCAATGTTCTAGAAATAAAAGGTTTTACCCCTTGGGGATTTTTCCTTAATTTTGTGTCCCATGATTTATCTATTTATGGTTTGACACATGCACACACGTAGGTGCATGTTTAGGGGTTGAATTAATTTGGTTTAAAAATAGACTCCAATTAAATAAGGTTTACTTGGAAAGTTGCGAATTAATTTAAATCGATATCACACACCGCGTTCCTTCGGTTTTTTCAAATTGGTATCAGAGCTTATTTAAGCGATCACCACGTTTTCACATTTAAGTAGGTCGCTCAAACGGCCTTCACTGTCGTTCAAACGACATTCAAGTCGTTTGTACGACACCTTAAATCGCATGAACGACATGTGCCAGTGTGCTGTCATTCGTCTTGATGCCAGCTCTTGCAGCCTGGCATTCTAAGGGATGGAGATCGAATTGTTTAGAGTATTTTGGGCATTGGTTAGTGTGGCCGGAGAGAGAGAGAAGGGTGTAGGCTATAATCGGACAGTTTCAACTTAAATGCTGTCAAAACCCCAAGCAACAGATCATATGTGTTGTCGAGGTAAGGGCGACTTATACCTGATATGGGAAGTTTCTTGAATAGATAAGGTTCCCTCTTTTGGGCACCAGCTACTTAGCTTGGGGTATAAGTGAAGAATAATTATGTAAGTTGGGGGGATTAACCCTAATAGACATTTAACCTCCCCCTCTCTCTAAGTTGAAAGCCTCGATGGAGGTTTTTATTGACAGAATTATAAGGGTCAAAACAACACTCTATAGTTAGTATACACCACATAAAACACCATTAGTAATCCTCTAAACACTTATTCTACCTTAGTAAGCCCTAGATAGATTTTTGGGTTGAAGAAGAGAGTGCTCTTGGCACTGCTATGTAATACCCCGTATTTTCTGTGATATTTATTTTTGGGGATTAATTGAATTAAATGTTTATTAATTGGAAATTAATCCGGATAAAAATATTAACGAGATGTGAGTTAGTATTTTATTATAATGTGTATACTTGGCATTATATGAATATGGGTAATATTGAAATTGTCAAGTGATTGAAATACGGCAATTTGGGAATTTTGTTGAGACGCGTGTGACCGCCGCGTCATGGTATTTTTATTAATTTTAAAAGTGAATTTTAGTTCCATTAACCGTATGGTCGTTTTGAGTGTGCCAACGCGTCCGGAAGGGTCGAGATAGTCAGAAAACACTAGTCGGGAGTTTAGTTTGGGTCCCGGGGCATTTTTGGGTCATACCGGTAACTGATAGGGGCATTTTGGTAAATTGCATTTTTGGGAATTAAAAAGTGACGAAAATTGGAATTACAATCTGACTATTTCTTTAACCCACTTAACCCACTAACTACACTATGTGACAATATGGGCTACGGGAGAAGTTGATATACCATTCCAACTTACCAAAAACCAAAACACACCTCCATACCTCCATTGTCTTCAACCTTAGGAAGAGCTTGAGAGAGAGAGAGAGAAGGAAAGAATTCTGCAGAAAGATAGAGAGAGGACAGACTTAACTTCAAGATTCACCACCAAATTCAGAGATTAATTAAGGCAAGTGATTTAAACCCATTTGATTCAAGATATGTTTTCATGTTAGGAATTTTCGAAATTATTCTTGGGAGATGATTTAGACCCATAAATTGGAAGTTAAAATCTTGAATATATGTTAGGAATTGCATGTAGTAATATTCTGGACGAAATTTATGTTCTAAACAGAACCTTTGATGATTTAAAAATGGAGTTAGAAGAAGTTTAATGATGTTCTTGAATGGGAGAATTCTGGAAATTATTTTGATGTAGTTTTGATCTAAACTAAGCCTTTAAATGATGAATTATGGGACTTAGAATGTTAATACTGTTGTAGGATGATAGTATAATGTTATAGTAACCTTGTCTTGGAGTTTCATGCTTAAAAATGGAGTTTTGGGATGAAACTGTAACTGCAAATCGAAGCAGTCCGTAACAGACCTGGTGCAATCGATCGATTGACATTCATCAGTCGATCGATCGACCACCATCGATCGATCGAAGGTAAAGGTCGATCGATCGACCTCCCCAGAATGAATAAAGTTTTCCTTAATTAAATTTTAATGGTGTTAACCCTTGGATAATATTATTGGAGACCTTGTGAATACCCTTAACCTTAAGGAAGACCAGTAGGCATAATAATGAGATTGGACCTTAATTGGAATTTAATTTGAGGAATTATTCTAAATTAATGAAATTCGTTATGTGAGATAATATTTGGGCTAATAGTGCAAAGTTGAATAATTTGATGAAATAAGGTTTGGGACAGAAGTAGAGACCTTAGGTATAAAGATTTTATATGTGGGAATATTGGGGACTTAATAGTCTATTCGAGATAAGTTTTAAGTTTAAGAAATTACGACGTGAGACGTGTCGACTATTTAATTTATATATTATCGGGATACTTGAAATATATGAATTTGGAATAATGGTATAATGATGTAGAGTATACCTTTATTAATATTGAGATATCTAAGATGTGTGAATGCTTAGTATATAACTTTATGTGTACGACATACCTATCATACTTGCTATCACGGGAGGTTTACGTTCGCTTAGGGCCTTCTTATCCTTGTGTTGCCCGGATTTAGATTGGTTACCTCGATGAACATAGGTCATAGAAGGACTTATTGTGATATTAATAAGTCTGCTGATCGTGGGAGCGTAGGTATGTGCGTGACCCATGTGATGGTGACTATGTTCGCCTCCACTATTTGTGATGTTGTTATCTGAACGATTTTTGAGAGATTCGGAATGCGTGATCCTTATGTACGTGATGTACCGGGATGGATAGCAGAGTATGTGTGCACCGCAGCTTAGCCTTTGGGTGCTCGTATTGTATATTTATGATGTGATAATATACGGTTAAATAAGAAGGAATTTACTATGTTAAATTGTGAGTATAGTTATGGTAATGTTTTGAAAAGATAAAAAGGGAACTTTTATCAATAAATGGTTTTGTTAATAATTGGGAATTCGAGAATTAAAGTAGAACTCTCTATTTAATTGTTAATGATGGAACTTATAACGTGAACCGAGTAGAAGTGTTAGAAACTCTTTAGATAGTTATGAGATAACACATGAATGGGTACAGGATCGTTAGGAGTGCACAGTTAGACGAGAGGTGAGTATCTCATGTGAGAGCACGTCCTAACATGTATTTTGCATATACTGTTTTAAATGTTTCTAAAGCACTTGCAGGTTTTTAAAATATCTCCACATTCGGGCTCTGACCCGTTTGCTTTCAAATCTATCTTTTTGTAAAACCATTTTAGGTGCCCAGCCACAAGGTCACCATGCATAGGATTCTCATTTGGATGACGAGCTGTAGTTGCTTGTGGATGCTACAGGGACTTGCTTTTAGACGCTTATATCATTTGAATTCCTTATTCAGTATTCCTCAGTTGTAGGGCATGTTGCCCAAATTCTATTAGATACATTTCCATTTTAGTTTTTCAGACGTTGGCATGTATTCATTCAGTATTCAGTATTTCATTATTTACTTCAGTTATGGGATTGTGTTATGAGGAGTTTTTCCTCCAGATTCCTTTATATCATGTGACGATTATTCTATTTACTTCATTATGGTGAATGGTGTTATTATTCTTTTTACACTTGTTGCATGTTAATCAGACTTTAATTAAAATTTGGCAACTTACTTTTTAAATACTAGGTGGTTAGTAAAAATAAAATATTTTCGACAGTGATGCTATTAACTGAGCCAACTTGGCGTTTTGAATTAATTTAATAAAGGAGTAGCTACCCGGTATTTAATTAGTCGGGGTGTCACAGGTGGTATCAGAGCATCAGGTTCTAGTGTCCTTTAGGATCTGAACGGCTTATTATGTTTCCGCTGAGCTTTCTTTGATATAGAGCCCTATATTTTAGGACTGTTGTATTCTTTTATTTATGCTACGTTCTTCAGCTATTTTTAGTTTATAACTGCGAACTTATAGACTTTATTCTTATTTCAGAATGCCTCCACGACGTGCAGCACGAGTTCCCAGGAATGCGGCGCCAGAACCACAGCCCGCACCGGTTCAAGGCATGATGAACGCCGCTGAGGTTGCAGCTATAGTAGCCCAAGCGGTAAATGCCGCCATTGCAGTAGTTCAGCAGGCACCGCCTCAGGCACCGGTTGCCGCGCCAGTACAGATAAATGCATTCCCGTCTGCTTGGGAACGTGTACGTGACACTTTTCAGAAAGAGCATCCTCCAGAGTTTGCAGGTAGCTCAGACGTGGTAGTCTCGAGCCAGTGGAGGAAGGATATACAGCGGTACTTGAGGATGTATGAGTGCACTGATGTTCAGAAGCAGGTGCTAGCTACTTTCAAGCTAGTTGGATCTGCACTGCAGTGGTGGGAGTCTATTACCACCGTAGAGGAGAGGGATACTCTCACGATTCAGGAGTTCTGGGTGCGGTTCGACCGCAAGTACTTTCCGTCAGCTGTTCATACGGAAATGAGGAGGAGATTGATGAGTCTGAGGCAGGAGGGCAAGACCGTGGCCGAATATGAGGCCGAGTTCACTAATCTGTTGAATATCGTTCATGATGAGATACCAACAGAGAAGAAGAAGATTGAGAAATTCACTGATGGGTTGACATGGAGGATCTGTCAGCATCTGTTAGGGAACCTTTCGTTGGCCACTTATTCTGATGTGGTTAACGCTGCTTTATTACACTGCCAAGATCACCGCTTTCATATGGCCGAGGGCAAGAGATCGGGAGAGTCTAGCCATCAGGGCAGGACTGGAGGACATGGTGCCGGTGGGGCACAATCTTTTCAGGGACAGAGGCAGGTAGAGCAGGGCTCTCAGCAGGGGGATCATAAGAGGTTCCGTTCAGGGGGTTTCAGGAACGGTTAGGGAGGATTCCGGAATGGCCAACAGGGTCATAACGGCCATCAGGGCCAGCAGGGTCATAATGGTCAACATCAGCAGGGCCAAGGGAGGAACGGTAACGGCCACCAGGGCCGGGGACAGTAGGGGCAGAGAGGAGGGAACTTCCCAGGGAAGTGTTTCGTTTCTGGCAAGACTGGCCATAAACGCCAGGAATATCCTGATAGGGGCAGGGCCCCGCAGCAGCAGCAGGGAGCTCGCCAGGAGCCGCAGAGACCTATGTTTCTCGCCGCTCTTCCCGCACCGCCACAGATGGCAGCATTGCCACCCATTCCAGCAGTCCCGGTTCAGCAGGGGCAGCTATAGTATGGATGTGTCTACAACGTCCACCAGGCAGCAGTCCCACAGGCACCGCCCGCGATTGAGGGTACGTTTTCTATCCATGGAACTATGGGTCGGGTACTGTTTGATACGGGGGTTACACATTGTTTTATAGCTACACATTTCGCGAAGGCGTTAGGGTTGTTAGCCACCGCGGAGAGCACAGTTACGTGTGTCGACTCACCATTGGGGAGTGGGTCGCTTATATTCTTTATATGTCGGGGAGTGGGGGTAGAGATTGGTGGTTTGGTATTACCTGCGGACATGTTAGTATTAGATATGCATGTTCACGATGTGATTATCGATATGGATTGGCTCGCTGATTATAGAGCCATGATTGATTGCTTCGGTGGGAGCATTGTTTTTGCCATTCCGGGGCAAGAGATGTTTGTAGTGGCGATGCCTCGCCCAGAAGGAGGCTCGACCGCTCATTTATATTACATTGAGGAGGATACCTCTAAGGAGGTTGTGATTCCTTTAGATTCGATTCCAGTCGTCAGGGAGTATTCGGATGTGTTTAAGGAGATACCAGGCCTACCCCCCAGTCGAGAGATAGACTTCGTTATAGACTTGTTACCAGATACGAGACCTATAGCACGAGCACCGTACCGTATGGCTCCAGCTGAGATGAGGGAGTTACGGGATCAGATTGAGCAGTTGTTGGGTCAGGGGTTTATTCGGAGGAGTACTTCACCGTGGGGCGCCCCTGTGTTGTTCGTGAAGAAGAGAGATGGTTCACTGAGATTGTGTGTGGACTACCGGGAATTAAACAAGGTCACGATACGGAATAAGTATCCGTTGACTCGAATCGATGACCTATTCGACCAGTTGAGAGGAGCTTCTTGCTTCTCAAAAATTGATTTGCGATCTGGATACCATCAGTTGCGTATCAGGGAGGAGGACGTCTCGAAGACTGCGTTCTTATCGAGATATGGTTCCTACGAGTTTCGGGTTATGCCATTTGGTTTGACCAACGCTCCAGCAGCATTTATGGACTTGATGAATAGGGTGTTCAGGGATTTCCTAGACCAGTTTGTCATTGTCTTCATCGATGATATTTTGGTTTACTCCCAGACTGAGGAGGAGCACGCCGAGCACTTGAGGCTAGTTTTGCAGACACTGCGCCAGAATGAGTTGTATGCAAAATATGAGAAGTGCGAGTTTTGGCTGAAGGAGGTTCAGTTTTTGGGGCATATTATTTCTGACCGGGGAATATCGGTTGATCCGAGGAAGGTATCCGCGGTGAGGGAGTGGGGACAGCCCACGACACCGACAGAGATCCGTAGTTTCTTGGGCCTAGCAGGATACTATAGGAGGTTTATTCGGGGTTTCTCCACGATAGAGGGTCCCATGACACACCTAACACGTAAAGGTGTGTCGTTCATTTGGAGTGATGCCTGTCAGTTGGCATTTGATGAGTTGAAGGACAAGTTAACCTCAGCACCTGTGTTAGCTTTGTCGAGACCGGGAGTCGAGTATCTTGTTTACACCGATGCGTCCTTACAATGACTTGGAGGTGTACTGCAGCAGGAGAGTCAGGCCATAGCTTATGCTTCCCGTAAGCTTAAGCCTCACGAGAAGAATTACCCTACCCACGACTTAGAGTTAGCGGCAGTGGTATTTGCCCTTCGTATTTGGAGACATTACCTGTTGGGCGAGAAGTTTCGATTGTTCACGGATCACAAGTCCCTACAGTACCTATTCACACAGAAGGAGTTGAATATGCGGCAACGGAGGTGGCTTGAATTCGTGAAAGATTATCAGTTCGATATCCAGTATCAGCCGGGGAAGGCTAACGTGGTGGCAGACGCGTTGAGCCGTAGACCGGTAGAGGAGGTGGCAGATGTGTGGAAGGCCAAGTGGAAGGAATTGGGACACCAGGATGCAGTGGCCCGATCATTCATGTCTGTGATGACTGTTACGCCAAAGATTATCACGAAGGTGGTAAAGGCCCAGGCAACTGACTCGTTCTGTCAGGAGCAGATAGTTCGATTATTGGCAGAGGGAGCCGAATCCTATACCGTTAGCTCAGATGGGGGATTACGCTTCAATGGGAGATTGGTGGTTCCGGAAGAGGAGGAATTGCGGCATGAGGTGATGGCAGAGTCGCACGGCTCACGGTTCGCGGTACATCCCGGAGGGGACAAAATGTACCAAGACATGAGACGTCAGTATTGGTGGAGCGGGATGAAGAGAGATATTGCCGAGTTTGGCTCAAAATGCGCCACTTGTCAGCTCGTAAAGGTGGATCATCAGAGACCGACAGGACTGCTACAGCCGTTAGAGGTCCCGATGTGGATGTGGGAGAGCATCTCTATGGACTTTATCATGGGGTTGCCTACGTCACAGAGAGGTCACGACTCCATTTGGGTAATTGTGGACAGGTTGACAAAAGTCGCTCATTTTCTACCCGTAAGGACAGACTACACTGCGGGACAGTATGCCCAGCTCTTTATTGAAGAGATAGTGACACTTCACGGGGTGCCCTTAAATATCGTGTCTGACCGAGACAAGATATTTGTTTCACGGTTTTGGGAGAGTTTTCAGCAGGCCATGGGCACGGAGTTGCGGTTGAGTACGGTGTACCACCCGCAGACCGATGGGCAGACCGAGCGCACAAATCAGATGTTGGAGGATATGCTACGTATGTGCACCATTGACTTTGAGGGTGGATGGGAACAGCATCTTCCACTGGTAGAGTTTGCTTACAACAACTCCTACCAGTTCACCATTGGCATGGCTCCATTTGAGGCGTTGTACGGTAGACCTTGTCGTTCCCCAGCATGTTGGTTGGAGGTGGGGGACAACAAACTACTTGGGCCGAAAGTGATTCAGGATACTTCGGCAAGGATAGAATTGATTCGGAGTCGCATTCGGGTAGCTCAGGATAGGCAGAAGAGCTATGCTGATGCGAAGAGATTCTTCAGAGAGTTCCAAGTGGGGGACCAGGTTTTGCTCAGAGTATCTCCTATGAAGGGGATTATGCGTTTCGGGAAGAAAGGGAAGTTGGCACCGAGATATATGGGACCATTTCCTATTATTGAGCGGATCGGACCGGTTGCGTATAGACTTGGGTTACCGGAGCATTTGCATCGGATTCATGATGTGTTTCATATTTCCTCGCTTAGGAAATACCTTAGAGATAATTTGGCTCATTCTCTCATTGCTGTGGAGGACATTGATCTCCATCCAGATAGCTCCTACGAGGAGGGACCGATTGCTATTCTGGACCGAAGTGCGCGGAAACTGAGGTCAAAGATAGTCCCATTAGTGCGTGTTCAGTGGCGACATCATAATGTCGAGGAGTCCACATGGGAGCGCGAAGATGAGATGCGTGAACATTATCCAGAGTTATTCTTACCAGGTAATTTCTAGTTCCGAATTTCGGGACGAAATTCAGTTATTAGGGGGGGGAGTATGTAATACCCCGTATTTTCTGTGATATTTATTTTTGGGGATTAATTGAATTAAATGTTTATTAATTGGAAATTAATCCGGATAAAAATATTAACGAGATGTGAGTTAGTATTTTATTATAATATGTATACTTGGCATTATATGAATATGGGTAATATTGAAATTGTCAAGTGATTGAAATACGGAAATTTGGGAATTTTGTTGAGACGCGTGTGACCGTCGCGTCATGGTATTTTTATTAATTTTAAAAGTGAATTTTAGTTCCATTAACCGTATGGTCGTTTTGAGTGCGCCAACGCATCCGGAAGGGTCGAGATAGTCAGAAAACACTAGTCGGGAGTTTAGTTTGGGTCCCGGGGCATTTTTGGGTCATACCGGTAACTGATAGGGGCATTTTGGTAAATTGCATTTTTGGGAATTAAAAAGTGACAAAATTGGAATTACAATCTGACTATTTCTTTAACCCACTTAACCCACTAACTACACTATGTGACAATATGGGCTACGGGAGAAGTTGATATACCATTCCAACTTACCAAAAACCAAAACACACCTCCATACCTCCATTGTCTTCAACCTTAGGAAGAGCTTGAGAGAGAGAGAGAGAAGGAAAGAATTCTGCAGAAAGATAGAGAGAGGACAGACTTAACTTCAAGATTCAACACCAAATTCAGAGATTAATTAAGGCAAGTGATTTAAATCCATTTGATTCAAGATATGTTTTCATGTTTAGGAATTTTCGAAATTATTCTTGGGAGATGATTTAGACCCATAAATTGGTAGTTAAAATCTTGAATATATGGTAGGAATTGCATGTAGTAATATTCTGGACGAAATTTATGTTCTAAACAGAACCTTTGATGATTTAAAATAGAGATAGAAGAAGTTTAATGATGTTCTTGAATGGGAGAATTCTGGAAATTATTTTGATGTAGTTTTGATCTAAACTAAGCCTTTAAATGATGAATTATGGGACTTAGAATGTTAATACTGTTGTAGGATGATAGTATAATGTTATAGTAACCTTGTCTTGGAGTTTCATGCTTAAAAATGGAGTTTTGGGATGAAACTGTAACTGCAAATCGAAGCAGTCCGTAACAGACCTGGTGCAATCGATCGATCGACATTCATCAGTCGATCGATCGACCACCATCGATCGATCGAAGGTAAAGGTCGATCGATCGACCTCCCCAGAATGAATAAAGTTTTCCTTAATTAAATTTTAATGGTGTTAACCCTTGGATAATATTATTGGAGACCTTGTGAATACCCTTAACCTTAAGGAAGACCAGTAGGCATGATTATGAGATTGGACCTTACTTGGAATTTAATTTGAGGAATTATTCTAAATTAATGAAATTCGTTATGTGAGATAATATTTGGGCTAATAGTGCAAAGTTGAATAATTTGATGAAATAAGGTTTGGGACAGAAGTAGAGACCTTAGGTATAAAGATTTTATATGTGGGAATATTGGGGACTTAATAGTCTATTCGAGATAAGTTTTAAGTTTAAGAAATTACGACGTGAGACGTGTCGACTATTTAATTTATATATTATCGGGATACTTGAAATATATGAATTTGGAATAATGTTATAATGATGTAGAGTATACCTTTATTAATATTGAGATATCTAAGATGTGTGAATGCTTAGTATATAACTTTATGTGTACGACATACCTATCATACTTGCTATCACGGGAGGTTTACGTTCGCTTAGGGCCTTCTTATCCTTGTGTTTCCCGGATTTAGATTGGTTACCTCGATGAACATAGGTCATAGAAGGACTTATTGTGATATTAATAAGTCTGCTGATCGTGGGAGCGTAGGTATGTGCGTGACCCATGTGATGGTGACTATGTTCGCCTCCACTATTTGTGATGTTGTTATCTGAACGATTCCTGAGAGATTCGGAATGCGTGATCCTTATGTACGTGATGTACCGGGATGGATAGCAGAGTATGTGTGCACCGCAGCTTAGCCTTTGGGTGCTCGTATTGTATATTTATGATGTGATAATATACGATTAAATAAAAAGGAATTTACTATGTTAAATTGTGAGTATAGTTATGTTAATGTTTTGAAAAGATAAAAAGGGAACTTTTATCAATAAATGGTTTTGTTAATAATTGGGAATTCGAGAATTAAAGTAGAACTCTCTATTTAATTGTTAATGATGGAACTTATAACGTGAACCGAGTAGAAGTGTTAGAAACTCTTTAGATAGTTATGAGATAACACATGAATGGGTACAGGATTGTTAGGAGTGCACAGTTAGACGAGAGGTGAGTATCTCATGTGAGAGCACGTCCTAACATGTATTTTGCATATACTGTTTTAAATGTTTCTAAAGCACTTGCAGGTTTTTAAAATATCTCCACATTCGGGCTCTGACCCGTTTGCTTTCAAATCTATCTTTTTGTATAACCATTTTAGGTTCCCAGCCACAAGGTCACCATGCATAGGATTCTCATTTGGATGACGAGCTGTAGCTGCTTGTGGAAGCTACAGGGACTTGCTTTTAGACGCTTATATCATTTGAATTCCTTATTCAGTATTCCTCAGTTGTAGGGCATGTTGCCCAAATTCTATTAGATACATTTCCATTTTAGTTTTTCAGACGTTGGCATGTATTCATTCAGTATTCAGTATTTCATTATTTACTTCAGTTATGGGATTGTGTTATGAGGAGTTTTTCCTCCAGATTCCTTTATATCATGTGACGATTATTCTATTTACTTCATTATGGTGAATGGTGTTATTATTATTTTTACACTTGTTGCATGTTAATCAGATTTTAATTAAAATTTGGCAACTTACTTTTTAAATACTAGGTGGTTAGTAAAAATAAAATGTTTTCGACAGTGATGCTATTAACTGAGCCAACTTGGCGTTTTGAATTAATTTAATAAAGGAGTAGCTACCCGGTATTTAATTAGTCGGGGTGTCACATGCTAATGGGTGCTTGGAAGGGGGTATTTTGAAGATGAAAAAAAAAGTCGTGGAGCACTCTTGGAACAACAATGGATTCAAAGTCAGATAAGGGCATTTAGAGACCCCCTTGAGGCCACCTTTGGAGGTGGGGGTCCTTCATCTTCTCCACAATTTTAGAGTACACTAAGGTGGGAAAGACTAACTGTGGTTTAAGTTTAACGTTGAGTATACTTCAGCATGTTATTTGTATTTATTAGATTAAATATATGTGTGTAGTTTATTGGCTAGCATCCTAGTGTTGATTATTAGCCATATTAGCATTTGCATGAAATGGTATCAATAGGATGACATAAAATCGGTCTTGAAAACAGTTGAAATTTCAGAATATAGTAATGGACATTTTTATGGAATAAAAGTGTAAGAAAAAATTATTTTTTGTATTTCTTGTAAAAAGAAATAATAAACATTTTTATGGAATAAAAATGTATGAAAATATTATTTTGTGTATTTCTAGTAAAAATAAATAATAAACATTTTTATGGAATAAAAATGTAAGAAAATATTATTTTGGTATATTTCTAGTAAAAGTGAATAATGAACATGTTTATGGAATAAAAATGTGTGAAGATATTATCTTGGTGTGTCTCTAGTAAAACTGATAATGTACATTTCTATGGAATAAAAATGTAAGAAATTATTATTCTTGTTTAGAATAAAAGGAAAATGCATGTTTGTTGCAAATCATATAAATTCTAGAATGGGTGTATGTTTAAACCACGTAAAAAGATTTTAGAAGATTAAAATCCACTTTCTCATGCATATAAACTTGTAGTATGTTGATAATAAATATGTGAACAAGTATAAGGAAAGATTTGTTGGACCTAAACATGAAATAAGAAAAATGGGAGTTTTGGTCTTTAAAGAATGTGTGGAAAATGGGAGAATATTGTGAAGGTGTTATTTTATATATTCAAGTTTTAAAAGTATCAAGTGTGACAATTGGGTAATATAATGATATCGAACAAGTGTTAAAATGGCTAAAAGTGTTTTAAATATTAAGTTGGTAACTTATTAACCATTTTAAGAAAATAAGACTTGTTAAGGGACTAAAGTGTAAGTTTAGTAAGCATAAGGGTAAATTAGTAATTTACTTAAAATGGAACATTTTTATGGAGTAATAATGTTAAAAAATGTTTTACACTAGTTGGGATAGAGAATGAACTAAGTCCTAAAGCGTGAACGAATTTAGTATAAATCGCGTGTGTGTGGATAAGGGACCTAAAAGAGAAAGAAACAATTTTCCAAGTATTAGTGGAAAAACAAACGGTTAAGTATGGGTTTTTGGCTACAGTCGGGTGAAAATAAAGTAACGGAATAATGTGAACATGCATAAAGTTTTAAACACATTTATAAAGGCCTGGATATAACCGGGAAGTAGGCGAGAATGGCCCAGAGCCCTTGGGTAAAAAGCCCTAAATCATTGGCCAGAGCATATGGTGCTCATAGCCGATGGTGTGGAGCCCGTTAAAGTATTTGGTTAATGTGAAATGTTTCGAGAAAATAGTAAAGGGATATGGGATATATCAAGACATGGGTTGCATGGTGAAACGTGTGAGTACAACCTAACTTGAATGAATTAATAAGTGTTTCGGTTGTGGTTTAAATGTACTAGTAATGTAAAAGTTAATAATGTCCATAAAGTGGATGAAAAACGTAATGTATAGTAGTTAATGGGTGAGTTAAGTGGCCTTAAAGATTCAACCCGTAATTAACACAAGAGTGTGTTCATGAAGGTTTTTCAAAAGTTAAATGAGTATTTTCCAACACGGTGGTTGCGCATGTTGAATGGATTCTTTCAATGAAAATACTAAAATGGGTTAGTCGTGTAAAAAGGAAATTTTCGATAAAGGCATGATTTTCCACTAAAACAAGTGTAGTTGTTTAAGTATTTAACTGTGTGAGTTAAATGATGGAATAATTATTAAGTATTAACAAAATGGGTTATTTTATGAGATTAAGATGAATTAATCTGAATAAGTTACGTTTTTGCATATTTATATATATAAGAAAGTTGCATATATATGTAGTTATAACATGTTTTGTCTCTTTTTGTCGTTCGCTTCTATACTGCTCGTATATTCCCACTGGGCATCGGCTCACACTCCCCACTTTGTTCAGCAGGTTGGTAGAAGTTTTGTATTTCAAGAGTGTTGTGCAGGCAAGTACCTTGTTTATTTTATGTTTGTAACTCTATTTACTTGGACTTCGGGAAGCTTCCCATTGGTCCCACACGTCGTATATCTTGGAACTAAAATTTCATGCTAAATAAATGAAATGTCAATTAAAATAAAACTGGAGTAGGAACATTATATAGTTTATTCCATTGCATTGCACACATAACGCTTGGTTTGGACCGGGTTGACTCACGGGTAATCCATATATCCGAGTCGGGGCGTTGCATTAGTACTTAATTCATTTCACACACATTAGTGTAAAAACATTCTTTAACATTCTATTCCTTAAAATGTTCCACTTTAAGTAAATTATCAATTTACCCTTGCTTACCAAACTTGTAATTTAATCCCTTAATAAGTGTTATTTCTAAAAAATGGTTATTAAGTCTCCAACTTAACCTCTAAAACGGTTTTGCCATTTTAACATTTTTTTAATATCACACTTTTAAAACATAAGTAACACCCTTTACATTTTTAGTTCCCAAATTTCCGTTTGTCTTCTTTCATGCTTACACACAATAAGACCTTCTTTAAACTTTCTCACATATTTATTTCCAATCACTACAAGTTTATATGCACAGAAAGTGGACTTTGAATACTAAAATCCTACCAAGTGGATTAAACAAACATTTATTGTAACAAAGACATTTCATCAATCTCTTTAAACTCAACAAATGTCAATTTATTCATAAAGTCTATGTTTTTCTACAAACTAAGAAAAATATTTATTTCATAAATATTTTGACAACCTTAACACCATTCCACATTTTTTATAAAATGTTTATTATTTCTTTTTACTAGAAATACACCAAAATAATATTTCTCACATTGTTATTGTATAAAAATATTTATTATTTCCATTCCATAAAAATTTCCATTTTCAGATTTATTGGCAAACACTCTGGAATAACATTATCTCACATTTTTATTCCATAAAAATGTCCATTTTTAGTTTAATTAGGAAATATGCACAAACAATATTTTTTTACATTTTTATTCCATAAAAATGTCCATTTTCAGCTTTTACTAGAAAATATCTGCAATAATATTTTCTTGCATTTTTATTTCCATAAAAATGCCTATTAACGGTTTTACTAGGAAATATATCATCATTTCATGATAATAACCCTACTCTTGATAAGTAATCAGAACAAGACTGCAAAATATATCAAATGGAGTCTTAGATTTAGAGAGTAGATTATCCCACATCATTGAAGTCCAAATCAGTGGAAGGCATGGAAGAATCAATGAAGATCACAACCCCCACCTCCTAAGGCGGCCTTAAAGGGGATGTCCAGCAGCATCAAGTTTGGCTCCAAGAAACTCCATTAAAACCTCCGCAATATGTACATCTTATTTTTCTAAAGTAACCCTTTTTAATTACACACCACAACCCTCCATCAATACCTTATATATCGTAGCTGTGAGGACACAAATTTTCAATTGAGTCATTTGTTGTTTTGGATCAATTCCAGACAAAAACGTTTGAGTCATAGGATAGAGTTCTTGACAATCCTTCTAGCCTATGACATACTAAAGTTAAAGACGTAGCGGCCAACAGTATAAAGTTTCATCATATGCCGAGTTTAGTGTGCCTCGTTTCTATGTCAACAACATTTGTTCCGTTTAATCCTAAGGTATGAATGCATTATATATTTATATAGGAGCTTGGAACAAGTGTTATTAGGTGTAATTTATAATTATTTATAAATATTTTTAACAACTTTGCTTTACTCAAAAAATATTTATTAGAACTTCTCATAAAAAGTTTTTGACTTAAAATGAATTTTTATTATTTTCTATTTTTTCTAGAACATCATTCGATAGGCACTTGAAACTCGTTCGAACGAGATTTCCATGTCGTTCGAACGAACTGGCATCTCGTTTGAACGAGATTTCCAAGTCGTTTGAACGAGACTTCTAACGAGATCTCCTTTTCCACACTGGAAACTCGTTAGTAAAGTCGTTCAAACGAGAATTTCGTTCGAACGAAAAGTCGTTCGAACGAGATTTGGCGGGAAAAGTTATTTTGGAAGTTTTTGACGGTTTTCTCAACTTTCCCACTACTTTTCCCCACTATCTTTTGCCAGATTTCATAAGTTACAGGAACCAACTTTTGGAACTAACTTTTCTCACATACTACAATCTCCAAGCGAGAGTTTAAGAACAAAAATTCTAAAAAGAAAGAGTTCATGTTTTGAGTGTTTATTTTTCAAGGGAAAAATCTTTAAAACACTTTTGTTTACACACATAGTTTGTTTATTCCAAGTTTCCATATAAATATCTTGCTTCGAGTGTTTGGCACTGGTTTATCTCTACACCTTAAAGAAGAGAAGTTTGGGCTTACTTCTACATCCCTTAAAGAATAAGTCTCATTGTTTTGCTGAGGCATTCTCACATGGTTAAAAGCACCATGTGTGGCTGACGGTGTTCCTAAAGTCTCATTGGTGAAGTCCAAGGTTCCGGTGGAGTTACGGGGTTGACGGCTAGGCGGAGGTGTTTACAAGAACACGCGTCAAGGCTTGAAAGGGGCCGAGTCGAGTAAGTAAGTCATATGTCTTGTAATTGTAAAATCATACTTAGTGGAATTAAGGTTAGGGTCGTCCGAGGTTTTTTCCCATTGTGTGTTTTTCTTCGTACATCGTGGCGTAGTGGTTTATTTTTTTATTTTATCTTTTGCAAAATTCACCTCGAACGCATGCTTTGGTAAAAAGATAAAATTGATTTAAATTACTACTTGCTTAAATTGGTGCTAAGTTAAATTTGGGATATGTTAATTTAATTCAAGTCATCATTTAATTTGTTAAAATTGGTTGGCCTAATTTGGTAATATTGAAAATATGACTTAGGAAAATTTCTAGGACTTAGGTTAAATTGGTTTAAGTGAAAAATGTATTTGTTGTCTAATTTAATTTCACTTTGAACTTATTTAATTTTAATTTGAAAGAAATTAAAATTTGGTGTTTTTGTGTGTTTAATTGAACCATCTCTCTTTCGCATCTTTAAAGGAAAATACTTTTTGTGTAAGTGTTTAAAAATTGGGGGCCTCGTGTTCCAACAATAGCCCTATTTTAACATTGGAAGAATAAATGTTTAATGGTGGGAGTGTATCCATAGTAAATAAGGGAAATCAAATGGCCTATGGATTATGGGTAAAATAAATGTTGACAGAATGGAGGGAACAATTTTCATGTGAGGCTTATTATATCCGACCTCTATTGCATACCCACAACGAATCATAAAAACTATACCCTAAGGCCCTGACTGAACTCCATTGTCAAGACCCATGCATGACACGCGTTTTGATCCATGACTTCAATTGTGACAATGAATATGGCAGAGCATATTTCGAAAGTTACTAATCTTGGGTATCCATTATTATCACACAAAACACAAGAATAATCTATAGGTTTTTCCCCTAGTATAATCTTCGTCATCAGAAAGTCAGGCCAAGAGCTGACTGAAGTGAGGGTACTGATTTAGTATCTGACAGCCTGCTGACCAAGTCAGCGTCGTTCTAACGACTACGTGCGTCATTCGAATGACAACATTTTGTCGTTAGAATGCCTCTCTATGTCGTTTGAACGACACAGGACAGGTGCCAACACACCTTCTTTTATTCGCACTTGTTACTTCCTTAAAATCTCATGATGGTGGTGCTATTTAAACCTAGAAAGGTTAATAGGTAACTGCTTACTGAATAGCCTAATAATTTATCACCATTAATCTTTATAATCCTTTTATAATACCAAGTCCAAAATTTCTATTTTCTATAATCCATTTCGTTAACCACAAATTTCCTGTAATTATACTTTGTTCCTCCTCGTATCAAAATCAATACCAAATTTAATTAAATTATCGGGATGGGGTATTACAATATATATATATATATATATATATATATATATAGTTTTGTTTTGCCGTTTAGCATAAATTTAAGGGAATGTTTATAATTTCAAACTTCTTGGATCGGACAACATAACTCCATGCCATAGTTCATTGAGTTAATTTCATGTGGCCACAAACGTCGCATCATTTCATGTTCAGATGATGAAGTTAGAGGTGATTCTATAATGCAATTTTTCTCCATTTTGATGAAGAAAGTGCCCAAAAAAATAGAATCTTGATCGACCGACCACTCTCCATCGGTTGATCGGTCAATAAAGTTTTTTCTTTGTAATTCCTTGGCTCGGATTTATGGGTTACCCGTGGTCAACTCTGTCATACCCCGTAATTTTATGGCTTTTAATTATGAGATTAATTCAAAGAAATTGCTTTTAATTGTGGGATTAATTAAATTAATTTGGGATAATTAATTAAAAATTAATTCAAATTTAAATAACAAGAGAGACGAGAGTTAGTATTTAAATATAATGATAATGTTGAATATTACTGAGTGATTATGGTAATATGTGATTATTCAATTTATTAAAATTGTCGTGAGTTGAAAATACGGCAGTTTCGGTAATTATGTTGGGACGCGCGTGTCAGTCGTGTCAGAACCAAATTTAATGGATTTAAAATTATTTTATTTGTATGTCATCCGTATGAGACTTTTGAGTGCACCAACGTGTCCGAAAGGGTCGAGATAGTCAGAAAACACTAGTCGGGGGTTTAGTTTTGGTCCCGTGGCATTTTTAGGCACAACCGGCAACCCGGGAGGGTATTTCTGTCATTCCTATTTTTTGGTGAATAGTAACCCACGAATTTTAGACTGATAATATCAGCCAACACTTGAGTACCTTATGGTTTCACAACCAAAAATCATAAACAGCCATTAGAGAGGAAGACAAGGAAGTTTCCAAAGGAGAACCACCACTTAGAGGCTTTTGCACCACCATCACCACCACCGGATAGATCGAAAAGCAAGGATCATCCCCATACCGTCTACTTCATCGGATCAGAATCTTCATTACCAGGCAAGTGATTTAACTTGCAATAATTTAGTGCATATATCATCTATGTTAGGTTAGAATTGGAGAATAACCTTGATTAATGATAATTGAATGGATTTGAAGAATTGAAATCATAATCTGGGTAGGTCTTGCATGTAGTTTAATGTTTGAGATAATAGCAGCCACGAAATTATGATTCATGGGTATGGAATTATAAATTTGTAATGAATTATATAGCGTTCTTGAGGAAAATAGGAGAACTGGGATTTATATGAAAATTATGTGAATTGATCCAAGAAACTGATTTCCCATTTGGATTTGATGATTTTAAAACGTTAGAAATTATGTATTTATGTTGGTATGATATTAGGAATAGATATTTGGGAGTTTGGGACAATATATTAGAGGATTTGAGGGTTACATTTGATGAAACTCGTAGGCAAAATTATGCAGATTCGCAATACCTGCTTGATCGATCGATCGATCCAAGAATGTCGATCGATCGATCCTTTTTGTCGATCGATCGACCTCTCCTGATTTTTTTGGCAATTATTTTCCCTTAAGGTTTAATGAAAATACCAAGGCCGATGATGATTCTTAGGGTGATTAATTTGATATTGTGGGACTTAGTTAAGGTCAGTAGGGTCTTAGTTGATGCTCGGAAAATGGTTTACCTTATGGAATTGAATGTTATTGCTTACGAGGGACTACCGATTGAGGTACGGCTAGAAACCGTTCGAATTGAAACTATAATGGAAATGAATGATAATGTAAGGATAACAAAAGTAACGGAGGGACTTTAAGTTACTGAGATAACATTAGAAACTAATAGGAGACCTAGTAACCTTTTGGGATAGGTTTAGGTACTCAAATTGATACGACGAGAGAGTTATCAAGTTAAATATATATTATGTATGATGTTCGGGATAAACTTGCTACGTACGAGACTTGCGATATGGAATGTGTGAATACCTATATTGAAAGATGATTACTTAGGTTGTGTGAATGCCTAGTGTATGGATTTCTAATGTGTATGACATACCTACCATACTTGCTATCACAGGAGGTCAATTTTGGGGGGAAAGGACCATCTTATCGTGTGTGCCTTCGGGGGGATTTAGATTGGTACCTTAAGGACATAGGGCTGTTAATGACTTATTTGTGAGTTGATAAGTCAGCTGACCATGGGAGCGTAGGTATGTGCGTGACCCATGAGTATGTGAACTATGTCTGCCTCTAATATGTGTGATTTTGTTTATTAAAACGGTTCCTGAGTGATTCGGAACACGTAGTCCTTATGTACGTGATGTACCGGGATTCGATAGCACAGTATGCATGCACCGCAACTTAGCCTTTGGGTACCATATATGTATATGTGTATTGAGAGTGATTTATATATATATATACTTGTGACTGGTTCACTATTTCTTAGTAGATGTGAATAACTAAGATATTTGAATGTGCTACGAATATGAGAATTTAAATAACACTTTTGATAAGTAAATTAATGAATGTGAATGTGAGTTATAAGTATAACTTGTTTGGGTGTTAAGAGTAGATACCCTATGTTAGAATGTGAAAGCAGGAGTGGTACAAACTAGTTAGTTAGCGACATAACTAGGATGGGTTAAGGGTATACGTTAAGCGTGCACATTAGTTAAGAGGTGAGAAACTCATGTGAGAGTACGAAACTAACATGTTTATAATATGTGTTGTTTAATTGTAATTTAAACACTTGCTATATATTAAATTGTTTTCACCTCAGGCTCTCACCTTTTTCTTTCAAATCTATTTTGTATTGTAAAAACATTTTTAGGTGCCCAACCATAGGGACGCCAAGTATAGGAGTTCCATTCTGATGACGTATTGTAGCTGCTGTGGAAGCTACATGATCTTGACTTTAGACGCTTCTATATTTATCATTTATTCCTTCAAAATATTTTGTATCAGTTAGGGCATGTCGCACATTCCTTCTTAGAGATTGTAGTTATAGACTCTCTTTATTTCAGATATTGGTTTATTCAGACTCTTGTGTTGGGACTTTATTTACTCTGGTATTATTATTGTGGGGGTGTTTACTCTAGACTCAGTTTATTTCATTTCTTTGGTTATTCATATGAGATTCTTTATGTGATTGATGGTTGATGATTTAATTACTTGGGTAATTGTTAATTTAATTAATAAAATTTGCGTCTCTCTTTTTAAATATTAGGTGGCTAGTAATTAACTAATTATTTTCGACAGTGATGCTAAGACTGAACCAACTTGATATTCTGTATTAATTTAATAAAGGAGTAGCTACCCGGTATTTAATTAGACAATGTGTTACAGGTGGCATCAGAGCATCAGGTTCTAGTGTCCTTTAGGATCTGTGTGGCTTATTATTCTTTCAACGTAGCTTTCTTTGATATAGAGCCCTATGTTTAGGATTGTTGATTTCTTTGGTGAGATTTCATTATCTTGCTATAATGTATAAGATAATGAATCTTATTTGCATTCGGGTGCGTTTATGTGCCGAACAATACAGTATGTCTGCGAGTTGGGCGGACAGCATGAGGCAAAGCTCAGTTGAGTTCACCCCTAGTATGGTACGAAAACCCAGAATAGTAAAGGCAGCTTGGACACAACATATAACTTCCAAGAACCACTGTAGTAAAAAGTGGGGTTAAATTAGACTCACCCAGCAAGGTTGGAATGGGAGAGAGTCAGACGAAGTATTGAAGGGAACCAACAGTGGAAATACTAAAAATGCGGAGATGGCGTGTGTTAGCTAACGAAGGTAATATATCCAAAGGCATGGGCATATGTCGGAGTATGGCTAATCGAGAGTGAAAATTTGGGATAAAAATTTTCTTGGCTCGTAAGAGCAGAGTTACAAAGGTGAGAGGAAACCACCACACTTAGAAGTGGAATGTAATTTCAAGAGAAGGCGCATACATATGGCTTGGTCATAAGTTCCTTCATCAGATGTTCGGGATAAGATGCGAATGTTGTTCTAAACTCACACAAGAGGGTCGAAGAGAGGTCACTTTGTGAAAAGAAATTAAATGAATTAGAAAACCTTACACCAGATGAAGTACGTGCAATGGAGAAGAGGACATAAAAGGGGAAAATTTACTTACGAGAAGAATTGCTAGCACTTCTGGGAATTCTGCTTGAACTGTCAATGCAGATGGTAGCAATGTCGCATTTTGATAATATGGAGGTAAACGCTTCCTTGTGTGGGGAGGTACAAGAATCAAAAAATTTAGATAGAGTAAGACTGGGGGAAACGGTGTTGGTGAAGCACCACAAGGGGGAGACCCATCAGGGGATCCATTCAAATGATTCATATAGAAAAAATTTTAACAGGTGATGGTGATTTTAGTAAGACTGTCAAAACCAGTAGCGTATTCCTTAGGGACATCAAAGCTAAGGAAACAAAGGAGGTAGTCATCAGAGTCGAGACTACCAACATTCTAGAGAAGGACAACCCTAACATGTTCAGTGTGACCGAAGATAAGTGGAGTATGTGTAGAGGTATTTTGTGGGGGAGTGAAGCCCGTACGTTAACATTTTTCCCGAAACAAGTATAGGGATAAGGGTATGGTGTCTAGCAAGTGCAATAGTAATTGAAATTTTTGGTTTAGTACAGACAGGTGTGTTTAGTCCAGGAACCATTTGAACAGCCAGGGCGATTGGCAAGGCAGAAGTATGAGTTATATCCTCAGATGATGATGCGTGGTGTATGTGTCAGGAACGAGTTACTACTTTTTATTATTGCTATGTTCACATGGGAGTCCAGTTTAGTGCGTATATCGGTAATATTATTATTTATGTGAATATTTTCCTTGGTATAGTGGGGTTACATTTAGTGTTATGTGCGGAGGATGAATGGGTGTATCGATAGTGGTATATACTTTATTGAAATTACTCATTTTAGTATTGTATTATACGAGTATGATATTATCCTAATTATGGTTTTATGATAATGATTAAACTGATTGTGTGTAGTTACTGCAAGTCCATCGGGGTTACTACCTTTGTGTAGAACGTTTTGTTATGACGAGGCCCCATCTGCGAAAGGGTCGGGCTCGCATTTATATAATTGTATATATGTGTATATATATATTGTTGAGACTTCGAAAAATATATAATGGTCTCGGATATTTGTTCTCGGTATGTCTAGGGACTTTATTGATATGATTCGGAGTGTATTTGGTTTACTATTCAGCGGAAAGATTTATCTGGTTATAATAATCGACGCTCAGGATGTGGTAATAAGAAGAGTGCATTGTTATATCAGCCTGTAGAGATGTGGAAGTTAATACTCATAGTTGTATGTCTGGGGATAGGATTTTGAGAGCCCCGATTATATTTGCATGATGTATATGGAATGAGATTACCATCAATGTTAAGAGACAGTGTCTTTCGAAAGGAGTTCCTTATCTAAGTATAATTGCGGAAGGAGATGTAACTTTGTTATCAAGAGACGGGAATATAGGGGTACATGTTATGGACTGAGTGCCTAACGGATTCCGATAACCGATAATGCTAGGTAGTAGTGTATTGGGGGGTTCCATGTTTGGATTTCTCTTTATGTGACATCCCATGCATGATACTTAGCGTAAGGTTGGTAGTAAGGAGATGTTTGGTCATTCGTCCATGATTTGGGTACCTCGATCATTAGGGAAATATGTAGTTATAACTGGAAGTTAAAGAGTAAAGTACGATATAAGTCCAATAGAGCCAGTTGTGTGGTGAGGAAGTACTGATAATTTTGTTTTATTTTGGCGGGCTGAAGGATGAAATGATGTTTAGGAGGATTTAGAATTTCAAATTCGGGGTGGTTGAGGACACCCAAATAGTATAGCCACGTTACGAATGGAGGGGAAATAAAGAGTTTGGAGTATGTATGAGCGTGTATGATGTTTAAACCCGTTTGCACGATGTATAGGGTGTATGGAAACCTTTGTTTGCTGAGGTGATAATTGCCGGAAGAGGAGACATAGATGGGTGAAATTTTTACTTGTAGGACTAATATGATGAAACGAAAGTGGTAGAATGGATTAAGCGTCGTGAGATGGATGACGATCTATAGATTCATGTGCAATCAGAGTAGCACGTCCGTACTTGGCCGAAAAGTAGTGGGGAGCCATTTAAAAAGGGGGTATCTCTTGAGAAGACAAATATTTAACTATTATGGATAATTTGGAGAGGATTTCCACTCAATCGAATGTTGAGGATGGCTTATGCGTAAATAGAGTGAGGATGTCAATAAGGTATAAAGAGTACAAAAGTGCACATCGTCATGGAAACTTTTGGTATGCGCCAAGATAAGAAGAGGGTTATTAAGTATCACTTAACGAGAAGAATTATAAGTGAAAGTCGGTGTTGAAAGGGGTATAGTAGGTAGTAGAATCGGTTGGGGTCAGATGATTAGCCAGATAATTTTGTATCCAGCCGACGATTCCAGTGATGGAAGACTCAAGTTGGTAAATTTCCTTGAGGGGTTGCCAACTTATAGATAAGTAACGAGTTCCTTAGAATATGTGGGACAGGTTGTCCAGAAGGAGAGAAATTGTTATATCCTTGGGTGATTTGCACTATTAGATAGTGAACGCGCTGGTACGTGGTCCTGATCAGTATTATTCTGGACTAGGATGAGATCCTTAGAACCCACCTTAAATATGGGGTCCCACATAAAGAAGTAGTGGGAATAGTTTCATTTTTAGAAAGTGGTATCACCTATAACCCGAGGAATAGGCACGAGGTGATTAACGACTGGTGGAACTGTATGAAAGTAAATTTTGGACTCATTGCGATCATTTAATTTCCACAATGGGTATAGATAGTAAGTGACGTATAATATGGTAAAAATGAGAGGATATTACCTAATAGTAGAGTTGTGTGAAAGAACCTGTAGCGATTTATAGTGGACAAGGTGCTTACTGAAGTTTTGAGTGGATAGACCTTACCATTCTTCCCCTGGATATTTAGAGGTGAGAGAATTATCAGAGTTTTGGAATCAGTCAAAAGTTAGAGTTCGATGACTATAATGGGATAACCACCAATCGTCTATAGTGGTTTTCCCTTGTGTAAAAGTCACAACGCCGGGAACATAAATTCAAATAGCGGACAAGAGTAGTCAGATGTTTTATGGTTTCTCCCAGGATGGGAGTTTTATGTTTAAATAAACGCGGGAATTGATACGGAGAGAGGTGCGAACTCACAATAATATTGAGATAATGCGGCCAATGATGTATAGGCTATTCTTATTCGAATGTTGTTTAGTAAGAGCACAACGTGTGGTGAATTTATTGAGGTGTAACCCTATAACAGATAAAGTGTCAAGAGTCTTCAATAAGCTCGTTGTGAAGCGAGGGCTGTAGTGATTGAGCCTTTATTTGTATTTTATTTAGAGTACTGGAGGATACCTAATTTTTCTAGGTATGCCTTACTTTTTCGAATTTCGGGATGAAATTCCGTTATTAGGGGGGAAGTATGTAATACCCCGTAATTTTATGACTTTTAATTATGAGATTAATTGAAATAAATTACTTTTAATTGTGGGATTAATTAAATTAATTTAGGATAATTAATTAGAAATTAATTCGGATTTAAATAACTAGCGAGACGAGAGTTAGTATTTAAATATAATCATAATGTTTAATATTACTGAGTGATTATGGTAACATTTGATTATTGAATTTATTAAAATTGTTGTGAATTGAAAATACGGCAGTTTCAGTAAATAAGTTGGGACGCGTGTGTTAGTCGTGTCAGAACCAAATTTAATAGATTTAAAAATATTTTATTTTTATGTCATTCATATGAGCATTTTGAGTGCGCCAACATGACTAGAAGGGTAGATATAGTCATAAAACACTAGCCGGGGGTTAAAATTGGGTCCCGAGGAATTTTTAGGCATAACCGACAACCTGGGAGGGTATTTTAGTCATTCCTATTTTTTGGTGAATAGTAACCCACGAATTTTAGACAGATAATATCAGCCAACAGTTGAGTCCCTTAGGTTTTCACAACAAAAAATCATAAACGGTCATTAGAGAGGAAGAGAAACAAGTTTCCAAAGGAGAACCACCACTTAGAGGCTTTTGCACCACCGTCACCACCACCAGATAGATCGGAAAGCAAGGATCATCCCCATACTGTCTACTTCATCGGATCAGAATCTTCATTACCAGGCAAGTGATTTAACTTGCAATAATTTAGTTCATATATCATCCATGTTAGGTTAGAATTGGAGAATAACCTTGAATAATGATAATTGAATGGATTTGAAGAATTGAAATCGTCATCTGGGTAGGTCTTGCATGTAGCTTAATGTTTGAGATAATAGCATCCACGAAATTATGATTCATGGGTATGGAATTATAAATTTGTAATGAATTATATAGCGTTTGAGGAAAATAGAGAACTGGGATATATATGAAAATTATATGAATTGATCCAAGAAACTGATTTCCCATTTGGATTTGATGATTTTAAAACATTAGAAATTATGTATTTATGTTGGTATGATGTTAGGAATAGATATTTGGGAGTTTGGGACATTATATTAGAGGATTTGAGGGTTACGTTTGATGAAACCCGTAGGCAAAATTATGCATATTCGCAATACATGCTTCATCGATCGATCGATCCTTTTTGTCGATCGATCGACCTCTCCTGATTTTTTTGGCAATTATTTTCCCATAAGGTTTAATTAAGATCCCAAGGCTGATGATGATTCTTAGGGTGATTAATTTGATATTTTGGGACTTAGTTAAGATCATTAGGGTCTTAGTTGATGCCCGAAAAAATGGTTTACCTTATGGAATTGAATGTTATTGCTTACGAGGGACTACCGAGTGAGGTACTGTTAGAAATCGTTCGAATTGAAACTATAATGGGAATGAATGATGATGTAAGGACAACAACAGTAACAGAAGGACTTTAAGTTACTTAGATAACATTAGAAACTAATAGGAGACCTAGTAACCTTTTGGGATAGGTTTAGGTACTCAAATTGATACGATGAGAGAGTTATCAAGTTAAATATATATTACGTCTGATGTTCGGGATAAACATGCTACGTAAGAGACTTACTATATGGAATGTGTGAATACCTATATTGAAATATGATTACTTAGTATGTATGACTGCCAAGTGTATGTATTTCTTATGTGTATGACATACCTACCATACTTGCTATCATAGGAGGTCGGTTTTCGGGAAAAGGACCATCTTATCTTGTGTGCCTTCGGGGGGATTTAGATTGGTACGTTAAGGACATAGGACTGTTAATGACTTATTTGTGAGTTGATAAGTTAGCTGACCATGGGAACGTAGGTATATGCATGACCCATGGGTATGTGAACTATGTTTGCCTCCAATATGTGTGATTTTGTTTATTGAAACGGTTCCGGAGTGATTCGGAACGCGTAGTCCTTATGTACGTGATGTACCGGGATTCGATATCAGAGTATGCGTGCACCGCATCTTAGCCTTTGGGTGCCAAATATGTATATGTGTATCGAGAGTGATTTATATATATATACTTGTGACTGGTTCACTATTGCTTAGTAGATGTGAAGAACTAAGATATTTGAATGGGCTACGAATATGAGAATTTAAATAACACTTTTGATAAGTAAATTAATGAATGTGGATGTGAGTTACAAGTATAACTTATTTGGGTGTTAAGAGTAGATACCCTATGTTATAATGCGAAAGCAGGAGTGATACAGACTAGTTAGTTAGCGGCATATCTAGGATGGGTTAAAGGTATACATTAAGTGTGCACATTAGTTGAGAGGTGAGAAACTTATGTGAGAGTACACAACTAACATGTTTATAATATGTGTTGTTTAATTGTAATTTAAATACTTTCTATATATTAAACTGTTTTCACCTCAGGCTCTGACCTGTTTTGTTTCAAATCTATTTTTTATTGTAAAAATATTTTTAGGTGCCCAGCCACAGGGACGCTAAGCATAGGAGTTCCATTCTGATGGCGTGTTGTAGCTGCTGTGGAAGCTACAGGATCTTGACCTTAGACGCTTCCATATTTATGATTGATTCCTTCAAAATCATTTGTATATGTTCGGGCATGTCGCCCATTCCTTCTTAGAGGTTGTATAGACTCTCTTTATTTCAGATAATTGTTTATTCAGACTCTTGTGTTGGGACTTTATTTACTCTAGTATTATTATTGTGGGGGTGTTTACTTCAGACTCAGTTTATTTCATTTTGTTGGTTATTCATATGAGATTGTTTATGCGATTGATGGTTGGTGATTTAATTACTTGGGTAATTATTAATTTAATTAATAAAATTTGACATCTCTCTTTTTAAATGTTAGGTGGCTAGTAATTAAATAATTATTTTCGACGGTGATGCTAAGACTGAACCAACTTGATATTATGTATTAATTTAATAAAAGAGTAGCTACCATGTATTTAATTAGATGAGGTGTTACAAACTCGGTCCGACCCGAGCGTTAGATGCTAAATGCAATAAAATAACCTACATAAAGTTGCTAGTCCAGTTTTATTTAATTGACATTCTACTTGTTTAATATGCAATTTTCATTTCAAATCAAGCTACATGAGGGACTCGTGGTAAGCGTTCCCGAATCTAAGTATACGGAGCTACTAATGTAAAATAAAAAGAATACTTACCTATACAATGCTCTCAAAATACGGAACCACACCCAAAATGTTGTAGCAAAGACGAGGGAATGGGCCCAATGCCTAGTGGGAAATTACAACAATGCAATATAAAAACAAATGACAAAAAGGAGACTATGCACGTTATATCTACGTGCACATGCAACTACCTTATACACACATACACACACACACACACACACGCACATTTTATATATATACACACATATGTTATACTTGAATCCATGAAACCCTTTATATATTCACATACACATACACGAGTCCTTATTAATGTATTTTAATATTTTACAAATGTACAAATTATTCCACTTTTTCTTTTTTTTGTCCGAAGCCAAAAACTCAGGGTTTCACCTCAACTTGTGATACACTTAAAAACACTCATTTCTTATCCTTTATACCCTTACATTGATTTTTATTCCCCAAAATCAAGGTCACTTAGGACCCTTTTTTGTAACACTTTTTCCAACATTTTATTTCATAAAAATGTTGTACTTTACGTAAAATTACCATTTTACTCATTTGTTTCCAAACTTGTCTTTTCCACCATTTTCACAAGTGTTATTTCCCAAAATACCATCAAGTTACCCACACTAACTTCTTAAATATTTTTAATACACTAACACCTTTTAATATTTTGGAGTAACATTCTTCTCAATTTGGAAACATCTTTATTTCATTGATTTCTTTTCTAAGAATTCATTGAACATCTAAGGTTGCTTTATAAAAAAAAATGTCATTGTCTTTATTAATACATATAGTCTTGAAACCTTACACTTTTTATATTTTCAACTCCCGTTTCATACACCTTAAGAGTTGAAATTTCTATTTCCTTTACTCTATGTTTAAACCTAATAAAACCCTCATTAAACTTGTTTATATGATAGACCTCAAAATACTACAAGTTTATATGCAAGAGAAGATGGATTTTAAGCCAAAAAAATCCTATCAAATGGGTCTAGCATGTGATTTACTCTAAAAAATTCATAATGTTTGAACAAACATACTTTTCAAGGCGAAAGATGTTTTTGTTTCTTCAAAACTTGAGTAAAATGTCCATTTATATAAAATTCCAATTTCTTATAAGAAAATTTTGAAACATTTATTCATAAAATATACCCAATCAAAATGAGCATTTTCTCAACATTTTCTTGAAATATATCATTTTTGTCAAAACCATTGAAACCCTTTGTAAAACCATTTTTATAAGTCGTGAGAAATATTATTCGTATATCATAAAGGATTCTACTCTTACAATTTTAGCTATAAGATCACTAATATGCAAAATATAGTCTTAAACTAAGAGTAAAGTTTTTCCACCTCAAATGGAGCTCCAAAATGGTGGATGAAGAGGAAGAAGATAATGGCACCCCCAACTCCTAATGTGGCCTCAAGGAGGTTGCTTAGCTCCACAAGCATGCTCTAAGAAAGATTCAAGAAAAAACCCCATCAAAACTCCATAAATTTATACTATTCTTCTTCTCCAAAACCCATAACACCACCTCCCAAATTCGTAGCTCAACACAAAAAAGAAAGAAATGGGTGTACAAGGGATATTTTTGGTGGAATACATCTAAAATATGGTGGCATAAGTGATGAGGCGCGAACCATGCGTCGTGTAATACGCAAATCATTGTTATCGATTTGGCGACTCAATGCAAAAACCTATAATACAACTACACTTGACAATCAAGCACAGTCGTAAGTCAGGTATCGAGAATCCACGGGGAGTGATTGAATTTTATATCGGTAATTAATTTACTACTTCGGAAATAAAAGTGTAAAAGGTGATGGGTTGAAATGGTGAAAAAAAGAAAAAAAAAAGAAGTTAACGCTAAATTAAAACTAATTAAAATGAGAGTCAGGATCGCGTACCCTCCATGGGCTAAACAACTAATAATTATAATTTTAATTCGAAAATATTTAATCGAGCATTTTCAATTAAACATAAACATCATAGAATAAAGAATTTAACCCAAAGTTGAGAGATTAAACATTTAATTAGAAATGGTCACACGCGGATTAAATTCGAATTATCCCTATAAACACTAACGTTGCATTACAAAGAAATTTAAATGCATAATAATCCGACTTTAATACCTGAGGTTTCAATTAAATGCAATTTTCCCCAAAACCTAACTTTCGGAGCTCGACGTGCTTTAATGGTGGAAATGCAACCCCAACCCGTTATCTATGGACAATACATGGATTAAACTACTTTAAACAACAAATAAACTAATTAAAGCAATAAATAAATAAGATAAAATATTTATCTAGGCATGAAAATGGAAGAAACCAAGAACTACAACTATATTAATGGTAGGGGTAATGAATAATTCACTTTCAACCCATTAATGGGGAACACCCAAAGAAGAGGAAGAAATGAGCTCCATACCCAAAACCCTAAAAACTAACCTAAAATAAATCTTATCAAGTCTAAAAATTGATCTCCCAACTTAATAGAATGTTTACATATATATACCCAACTAAAAACCAACTTAAAAAATGAAATTTGCGGACTTTCAACCGAATCGATTAGCACCTACAAGTCTGGTTGCTATAGCTTCGCCCAACTTTACGGAAAATGTCGTATTTTCTTCATTATAACTCAGAATTAGGCACGGTCAGAGGCTACGCGAAGATAACTCAAAAGAATACAACATCCAAGAAGATATTAGGCCAAAAAACTAAAATATGAAATTATTAAAATGCCATTGAATGTGTCCTTAAGTGGGATTTTGGAGATAAAACCATCCTAAAAATGCCATAACTCCCTCATTATACATCAGAATCATGCATCGCCAGCGGCCATGCAAAGAGAAATCAAATGGATTCAAATTACATGAAGAGTTTGGGATCAAAATCCAAATGCTGGAATTATTAAAATGCCCTCGAAGCTGCAATCATTAACGAAACTTTTCCGGAAAGCGTCTGAACTTCATACTAAGCATCAAAATACCTAAAAAAGCTCAATTAACCCAAAATAGAATGTAAACATATAAAATGGAGGTTGTCTGCTTAACAAGCATAAATATAGGAATTAAGGTACTCGAGGGGGCTAAAATAAAAAAGTATAAGGGGTGAAAAATACAATATTCGTGCCGAATCACACCCCCTAACTTACACATTGCTAGTCCCTAGCCATGAAATACAAAGATAAAAGAACTACAAGCAAACCACAAAAAAGGATATATGTACAGGAGGGAAAATGCCACTTTCGAGGGCGAATGATTGCATTTAGCATATGCAATAAGCCATTAAACCCCTAGGTTACCCTAGTGGACAAGTGTCGTCTCGTGAGGGTTTTCAGAGATGACACCCACAAACATCAAATAGTTTCCTCAAAATATGCCCAACCCAACATGTGACGAGCCCGACAACAACGAAAAACATTTCAAACAAGTTATTAGCATATTGAACGAATTCAAGCTAAAGTCTGTTGTTATTAACAGCTTGAATGCACCTCATAGAATTGAAACTTTAAAAGTGGGAGGGGGGAGAGCACATGCATAGTATGATTTGGACAACACTTAAATAAACATGATAAACATTAAAGCAAGCATATATTCAATCCTCACGAGCATTATGCTCATCAAATAAATTCATTCGAAACAGAGAGATAAAACACGGAACATGCGGACATAAAGAGTAATTGTAAATGAAAACTAGGCCGCACACATGTCACAATGAAGAACACTATATAGGAAATGAAAACATGTAATCTCAATGAAAGATACCGCTCATTAAAGGAGGCAAAATGTATTTTCATAGATTCTCAAAACTATTATGACTTTTAAATTAAATGCACCCAAAGATCACATAGGACTTGATAGGGTTGTAATTTAGGTTTGGGGTTAAAGGTACGAAATGAAAGGACTATGTACGGATTCAAAGTGTTCGGAGAAGAAAACTCGGTATAATGGAAAAATGCGGGCAATTTTAAAACTAGAAAATAACTTCCATAACAAGCATTAAATATAACAATTAGAGAGCAATCAAGGCTTATTGAACTCTATATAAAGCATACACAACTTTCTCTTTTCTTTTCTCTTCTTTTCCTCTTTTTCCCATGTTTTCTTTTCTTTTCTTTTGTTTTCTTCTTTTTCTTTTCTTTTTCACTACACTTTCTTCTTTTCTCACTCTTTTCATGCTCAAATTGCAACCACGAGACAAACATCATTCAATCCCAAATAACATTCCAAACAAAGGTAAGGAAGGTAACATGTATGTTTTTAACTCTAATTTGGAGTTGGTTATGAGATTTTGGGTAATGAAATGAAAGGCAATATTTAGGCTCAAGGGGGTTGACTAGGGGAAAAAGGTGAGGTTAAGGCTAATATGGGTGATATAACAAAGATTGCCTATGATCATTTCATAAATTTTACGCAATTGTCTAGTCAAAACAATATATGAAAATCATGCTCATGTAACACATTTCAAGATATAAACTCAATTAATGAACGATCAATGAAAGAATAGAGAGATTACCAACAAATTCAACATTTTCAAAGAGGAAAGAATAGTGTATACACTCACAAATGACGAAAGGTACAAAGCTTACTCGGTGTAAGGATATACAATGCAACAAAAGATTACTGAGTTATAAAAATCTTAAACCAAATCAATATAATAAGAAAAGCGCATGTGCTCAAGGGATAAAGTTTAATTCATGAAGTTATCCACAATATCAATGATTTGAGGACTAAAATCTAATAACTTCTAAAATCGAGAACATGCATCATTGGGTTGTCTATTGGATTGGGAAATTCTTAAAATTTATCATTGGAAACAAGGGCAAAATGCCCAACAAAGGAGAAAAAAGAAAGAAAATATTTTTGAAAAATTTTATTTTTTTCTAAGAAAGCATACTTAGTAACTAACATGTGATAAAATCCATGGACAAAACAAAGAAATGGATAGAATATCCCACACCCCCTAACTTAAATGTTGCATTGTCCTCAATGCGCATTAAGAACATAACACAAAGAGAGGAAAAGAATGATATTACCCAAAATTGGAGCGATCTCCATAAGCATGAGTCCAAATGAATCTACATAACAAGTTAGTACTGAGCATAGAAAAAATAAATAACAAAAAGTTAACTAATTACACTAGACTAACCTAAAAGGAAAGAAAATAAATTAAAGAAAGAAAATTAAAAATCTAACTATTTACAACCTACTATTTAGGCTTCACACTAACTATACACTAGAAGTCTAAATAGTTGAGGGTCCACCCAAACAGGGACTTGACTTTGGAAGATCAACAGTGGACCCTCCAAAGCGAACATGCCTCCCATAAAATAAGAATTCCGTTTGAACAACGGAAGGCGTGTGTAAGGCGTAAAAAATGAACCATCGTCAATTAAAAAATTTAGTGGGGTTATGGGGGGTTTGGATTTTAAGGGAGACAAGACTACATTAATCTCGAAAAAATTAAAATCACATCCCCAAGGTTCTTCAATTGGAAGGGGAGGTTGGGCTAGTGCAAGTGAATAGCCCATGAGATTAACCATCTCAAAATAATATTCCCGTTCAAGAATCGGGTCAAAGTCCTCAAGACTTTCAATCGGTTCTTGTGATAAATTTAACGGTTCGAGAATAGTAGGGAATAAAGGAAAAGAAGGACCATGAACCTCAATACAATCAAAAGAATTAATAACAGGTTGAAATTTGAAGTGCTAAAGCTTGGATCACTCTCAATTATTTCTTCATCAAAAAGAGGTGGAGGTGAAACACAAGTTTCAACCTCGACTCCATTTTGTAAAGAAATGATCTCATCGAGCATGGCATCAGTCTCCAAAAATCAAGCTTGAGAACTTTTAGAACGGTCGTTTATTTCCTTTATCATTTACTCATAATCAAATGAACAAAAAGACATAACATCTTCTTGTGAGGTTTACTCATAGCTAACGGGATCCCCGCTTTCCAAATTACACTCCTAAGGCGATGAGGGACTACTTACAACTTCTTGAACTTCACGCTCAAGGCGTTCATTTTCAAGAATTTACAGGCATTCTCTCATTGTTTTGGGAGTATAACTTGGAAAACTATTCTGAGAAAAATTAAAGTTATCTAAAGAGTTATAGCGAAACATTTAAAAATAAGCTAATTCAATAAAACAACAAGCGCCAAAATTTTAATTTCTCGAAACAATCTAGCACAAGTAAAAAAAAAGGATAAAATAAAGAAGAAAAATACAAAAGAAGAAAAAAAATACTATGAAACACACTCCCCGACAACGGCGCCATTTTGATCAAGGCGCGAACCGTTCGTCGTGTAATACGCAAATAATTGTTATCGGTTCGGCGACTCAATGCAAAAAACCTAAATTATAACTACACTTGACAAGCAAGCACAGTGGTAACTCGGGTATAAAAAATCCACAGGGAGTGATTGAATTTTAGATCGGTAATTAATTTACTACTTTAGAAATAAAAGTGTAAAAGGTGATGGGTTGAAATGGTGAAAAAAACAAAAATAAGAAGTTAATGCTAAATTATAATTAATTAAAACGAGAGTCGGGATCGCGTACCCTCCCTGGGCTAAACAATTAATAATTAGAATTGCGGTTCAAAAACATTTAATCGAGTATTTTCAATTAACATCACACAGTAAGGAAGTTAACCCAAAGTTGCGAGATTAAACATTTAATCAAAAATGGTCACCTACGGATTAAATTCGGATTATCGCCATAAACACTAAAGTTGTGTGACAAAGAATGTTAAATGCATAATAATCCGACTTTAATACCCAAGGTTTTAATTAAAGGGAATTTTCCCCAAAACCTAACTTTCAGAGCTCGACGTGCAGTAATGGCAAAAACACAACCCCAACCCGTTACCTACGGACAATACATGGATTAAACTACTTTAAACAACAAATAAACTAATTAAAGCAATAAATAAATAAGCTAAAACATTTATCAAGGCATGAAAATGGAAGAAAGCAAGAAATACAACTATATTAATGGTAGGGGTAATGAATAGTGCACTTACAACCCATTAATGGGGAACACCTAAAGAAGAGGAAGAAATGAGCTCTCCATACCCAAAACCCTAAAAACTAACCTAAAATGAATCTTACCAAGTCTAAAAATTGATCTACCCACTTAATAGAATGTTTAAATATATATATATATATACCCAACCAAACCAACGTAAAAATGAAATTTACGGACTTTAAGCCGAATCGATTCGCACTTACAGGTCTGGTTACGGCAGCTTTGCCCAACTTTACGAAAAATACCGTAACTTCTTCGTTACAACTCAAAATTAGGCACGGTCAGAGGCTAAGAGAAGATAACTCAAAGGGATAAACATCCAAGAAGACATTAGGCCAAAAAGATAAAATATGAAATGACTAAAATGCCATTGAATGTGCCCTTGAGTGTGATTTGAAGATAAAACCACCCTAAAAATGACGTAACGCCCTCATTATACATCGGAATCATGCACCGTCACTGGCCACGCGAAGAGAAAGCGAAGAGATTCAACTCTGTGGAGAGTTCAGGATCAAAATCTGAATGTTGGAATTATTAAAATGCCCCCAAAGTTATAATCTTTGATGAAACTTTTTTGGAAAGCGTCCGAACTTGATACTAAGCATCCAAATACCTACAAAAGCTCAATTAACCCCAAATAGCATGTAAACATATAAAACGGAGGTTGTCTAGTTAATGAGCATAAATATTGGAATTAAGGTACCCGAGAGGGCTAAAATGCATAAGTATAAGGGGTGAAAAATACAATATTGGTGTCGAATCAATAAGGTGGAGACATGGTAGTGTATGGTGGTTTGTGGTGGTGGGAGAAGTGGGAAAAAATCTTCCAAGAGCTTGAGAGAGGAAATGATAAATATGGTGGGGTGAACCGCCCCCACTCTCTCTCTTCTTCCAACCCCAAGTAACCCCTAACATAACTTATAAAAACCCACCCCAACTACAAAATCCTATTTTGGGTCATCTGGACTCACTAGGAGTCGAAACATCATCAATCCAATGCCCAAAATGTGACAGCACATAAGGGCATCCGATTTAAAACTTTCTGAAAAGCTTGTTTGACCGAGAAAGGGACCTCGTTTGAAGGAGATTGATATCTCCTTCGATCTCCGCATCAAATGAACTTCTAATTAAGTAGGAAAAGCTTATGAAGAAACATCTCGTTAGATCCTCGTTAGAATCCAACTTTGAATGACGTTGGATTCTCATTCGAATGGGATTATTTTCGTTTGAACCACACAGTTTCTTAAATCTCCATTTTTTCTCAATATTTCCAACAAATACCATCAACGCCGCGAGAATAATCGAATAGAGATAAAAGCCCATATATTAATGATCCAATTTCTTAGGATTTCATATAACTAAAATTTGTACTGAAAACATAATAACATGTTGGACAGGAATATTACATTCTTCCCTCCTGAGAAAATTTCATCCCCGAAATTATCGATTCTTCACATCATCATATTAGTGGGATTTACCAACTCTTATTATAAGTCATAGAAATCCTCCAAGACAAAATCACATAAGTCCTCAATAGCTAACATCACATCACAGGCTCTTACACAGGGGTTGTCACCAAAAGTTCAACATGCGTTATATTCTCACACCACTAATGTCACATAACCTTCCTCAAGTCTCCACTCACTTAATAGTCACGTTTAATCAAGTCCTAAGACTACCTTGCTAATACCCAGAGCGTATCGGCATCTAGCCGGGTAATGCCTTCAAGTGATCAATCATTCACCTAAGTGTAACCCCAATACAACCAAAAATCATATTTATCATTAAGAACCACTCAAATATCAGGACCACACATTTTTCATTTCCATGAATTCTCGGGTCATTCTGGCCTAGCATATCTACTTAACCTCAATACTAGCCTCACCTCGAAATTCCCACATATCAGGGTGACATGACACTAAGCTCCAAATCATGCATATAACCAACACTATCCCATAACTCCCCTTTCATGAACCTAGGATCACACAAGGCGTTCAACTGTGGAACACACACCGGAGTCTTATGCCAATCCAATCACTGTGGCAAAACAACACTAAGTGCTAAGTTTCCTCGAGTTAACATTATAAAATGTCGCCAAGCCGTCATCCCACTCTTTATAATTAGAGCCACTAACTGCCATGCATTCCAATGATTAGGTCCTTAATTCTAAGGCGAATAGATACTATGAGCAACTGTGTGGCTGATAGTGCAACCATTAGTACATAAAACCTTGTGCAATATAGAGGATACCTTAGAAAAGGGTGCACATAGTTACTGAGCTTCATTGACCAAGCTAGGTCCAATCACACTCTACGGGGCTAAGCCGAGTCGTATCATAACCTAGTAGAAATTTGGGCTATCGTAATTACGAAAAGACAATTCTCAATTACTGAAATTGAAAGAGCATGCAAGACTCGGAGGAACAAATAACCATTATGAGGAAATCCCATCCATACGCGTCGAACTATGGTTTAATAAAAGTGAACCTACACCACATGCTTGAAGTATTACAACCTCTCCTAGATATTGTCACTGGGTACTAACTTATCCACACACACTGGATGGAATCACCAATCGTGATGAATTGAATTACAATCATTCATCCTGACAAGACGAATGCAACATACAAACCTATTGTTCTATCGAAAGTTAAACGCTAGACTTCCCTCCTTAGGAGTATGGTTTCTCCTTACATATTTGATTAATAAGAGTCATCCTGGTCAACGTATGTCAATGCCCTTCTCAACACCAATCTTGTTCATCTTACCAGTGACGATGTCACCAATGTACTACACCTAGGTTACTGTCTGCCTTATCTTATCATGATCACAACCCCAAAGTATCCTTAGACGGTACCCATTCAAGAAACATATTCACTTATTATAACCTCTAACTACTCAAGATTGAAACTAGGCTTATCTCTAGGTCCTACCCAAACTGAACTTACGTAACGGCCACACTGGTTACCATTGGCATTATAAGGGTAGAAAGTACCACACATGGCTACATATTATAATCCGTATCGCCTTATCAAGACGTGTTAAGAATTAGTCCCTACCTTGTTAGGCCTGTCCTAACTTATGTTATCGACACATGCCAATATTCTAATCATGCCTCGATATCCCCCCTTGGGTTCCATTTTCAAGTCTCTATATGACACCACTATTCTAAGTCCCGAATGCATTTCCTATAGATCCTTAAAATAAAGTGTTACACTGACTACACTAGTAATTCCATAACATCCGAGCATTATGCCCACTCACGACACAATCTTTGAATTTCTACTATAAGGTTACATCACCCATCTGTGTCAATTCAGGTGACAACACCCAACACGTACACCATTTGACTCTTTTGAACCTTTACCAACAACCTGAGATCATTACCTAACCTTTAATACGATCAAGACTAGAGAAATAACACTTCTTCATACTGAACTTAATTGCTTTTCTAAGGACACAAAACATACTCCATGTAAAAGTCCTCGAAACCCGATAAGATTTCCTCATCCATGATTTTCTCACCGTAGGTATGCTCTACAAACTTCTCAATACCCACATCATGATTACTAGGTGCTCTAAAAAATACTAGTCTACGAGCCTCTACATATGACACATCTTAACCACTAAACACCTTAAGAAGTCACAATAAGTCGATTTTTATTCCCAATGACGCCGCACATAATTAGTCCTACGAACATTCCAAGATGCCCTTAAACCACACTCACACTAGGATTAACTCCCATCAATCCATTTCTTAGGCCGCTAAAATGGGCCCTAACTCTTAAATAATAATCTTATCTCTCTCCCAAATGGCTGTGACCATAAGCCTCATACCAAATTAAGAACTAGCACTACTAAGGATCCTGGCATGATACAGGATGTCGTACACAACCTACAAGCCTCTAGGTTTACATCACTAACATCATTAGGGATCCTATTTTTCAAAATAGCATCATAAATACTAAAAATCTAACACAGAAGACTATCTAGAGTTCCCTCTTAAGCCTTCCTAACCATCATTGTTGCATACGTAACATACTTCTGGTAATTTTTCTATAACTCTCATCATCATACCTTGCAAGGTACAACTTTCAATCAATAACCACTAAGACACTCACTTATAATAATAGCATTTTACCGACTCTAACTGAGTACTCATCCTCAAGTGTCAACCAACACGATTCCTCATGTCTACAGAATCATCAACCATCTACAACATGACACTACCCCGAGGTTCAAGTTTTCCTAATAACATCATCATTATTGACTACTCGAAAGTACCTAATAATGGAACTTAACGCATCCTTATCATAAATTAAAACTACTTAGGCAGGACGCTCTAGTCACCTAATTTCCATGATCTACTTTACATGTTTCATGTCTCTAATTCGATGGACGTCATTAAGCTCTATCAACATCCCGACAGACCTCTCGCATCGTCAAGGGTTGACACACAAGCACCTCACACTAAAACTGCGGTGTCACCACTATCAACTTGCATAGACACTCACAAATCACTAACAGGTCAAATCATATGCGCCAAGCGATTAATAACAACTAACATGGCCATATGCCACTTGATAATAAATTACTTGTCTTGATAATCTCTTTTACTCCACCATTGAGAATATGAACTAAAATCATCATCAATCTAGCATGACCGGCCGAAAACCAATACCGACGTCGAAAGATCCACTACCAATCTCACCATGTCACTCTCAAAAGGAACCTTAAAACTAGAGATTTGATACCATTTGTAACACCCGAGCGTTAGGTGTGAAGTGCAATGAAATAACCTGTGACACCCCGCCTAATTAAATACCGGGCGATCACTCCTTTATTAAATTAAATCAAGGTAAACAGTTGGTTCATTCTTAGCATCACTGTCGAAAAAATACATTTTCCAATTTAACACCCTAAATAATTAAGCTAAGTGTCAAAACCATTTTCATACATACTTTCCAAATTTTATTTAAAGAAAAAGATTTATTTATTTATTAACAACATTCGATAAGTAAGAATCACACCACATTAAATTCTGCAACATAAACCAATTAATAGAATACATTCGTCAATCGAATGTCAACATACGAAAACTAAAGTCACAAATCCAAACTGTGAATCCATAGAACGATACTGGAAATAACTGAAATATAAATGTCCAATAACAATGGAATAATGGAAAGGGCTACACATGCCCAACTAAATGAAAGTACTAAGAGTGGATCCGAATGAACGAAGTCGTCTAATCAAGAGACCTGCAACTCCCACCTAAGCTGCAGCGCGTTCCTTCCAAGAGATCCTAAGCAAGACGCCCCTGTGGCTGGGCACCTGTAATACATACATATATATACAAGAGAGAGACAGAGAGAGAGAGAGAGAAACGGGTCAGAGCCCGAAAGTGTGTTTGATTTAAAATACGTTTAGCAAGTATTTAAATTGATACAGGCCAATGCAACAATATATATTAGTGCGACACTCTCTTGAGAAATTCTCACCTCTCTTCTAATGTGCACACCTATCGCACTAACCTTCCCAACGGTTTATTACGTAGCTCACGTGGACTCTCTCTTCCCAAGGTTAAAATTCAGTAGGTATACCTCTATTTACTATCGTAGTTATTCGCCGAAATCTCTCGCTTGAAATACGTAGTTTCATCGTTCATTATATAATTATCCCAAAAGTAAAATTCTCGTCTTATAATAAAGTTCCCGACACTTATTCATATGTCCTACTAGTCTTTCCTATCTCCCAAAACATTTCATTAAGAATACCCAAGAATTATTTCGCGATAAATTTAATTTAACTAATTAAACAAGGGAAATAGGAGTCTACCAGGAGGGGTCGATCGATCGAGGTCTGGGGCTCGATCGACCGAACCTTCGATCGATCGAAGCTCTAGGCTCGATCGATCGATCAAGCAGGTCTGCGAATATCTGCAGAATGCAGTTACGGGTTTCATTTACAAATTTACACCAAATCCATATTTTTCAAGTTCCAATCGTCCCAGAATTCTACTACTAACATTATAACAATATACTAGATGATTCTAACGTAAGGCATGTACATATTCATCATTTAAACATGGATTTTCAACCTAAAATTATATCCAATTATCAAGAACCCTAGAATTTTCTTAAACAGTTTTCTAACAATTCTTTCTCCAGAATTTCTTTCTTATGATCATCAAAATTTCATGGTTTATTTCCTCTACATGGCAAGGGTTTCCAGAATCAACATATAAATCAATACTACATGGATTCTCCTATCATAAATTGGGTTTTCTTCCATAGTTTCCATCACAAATCATTCCTAAACTAATATAAAGATTGCACCAACGAAAATAGCAAGTTAAACACTTGCCTGGGATTTTTGGTATTCTGATTCACGACTGATTTTGGTATGGCTGCGTTCCTCGTCTCGCGATCTACGCGGTGGTGGTGGCGGCGGTGCAAACCGGTGACTTTTGGGGCCTTGGATTGCCTTGGAGCTTTCTCCTTCCCTCTCCTATGGCCGTCACTTGTGTTTTTGTTTTCTAACCCTAGCTGACTAACCTAGATAGCTGATATAGGTTGCTAAATTTCGTGGGTTTAATTACCCAATAATGTAAAAAGACCGAAATGCCCTCCCGGGTTACTAATTAGGCCTAAAAACGCCCCGAGACCCAAACTACACCCCCGGGTACACTTTTCTGACTATCTCAACCCTTCCGGACGCGTTGGCGCACTCAAAACGACCATACGAACAACTTATAAAATATTCACTTTTTATTTAACAAAATTTAGTCCCGACGCGGCATGGGCGCGTCCCGATTCAAATTTCCAAAACTGTCATTTTATTCACTCGTGACATTCAATATAATCAATATCATATATATTACTTTGCTCATTAGTAATATTCAACAAATTTCCCATAATTACTAACTCTCTTCACGTTAATAATTATAACATAATTAATTTCCTGATTTTTATTAAATAAATCATTCACGTTAATTTTAATAAATCCCCAAATTAATATAGCATAAAAATACGGGGTATTACATACTTACCCCTAATAACGGAATTTCGTCCCGAAATTCAGAAAATAACGCATACCTGGTAAAAACAACTATGGATATCTCTCGCGCATATCTGCCTCGCGCTCCCAAGTGGATTCCTCCACATTATGATGCTCCCACTGGACTCGCACAAGTGGAACTATCTTCGACCTCAACCTCCTCTCACTATAGTCTAGAATAGCCACTGGTCTCTCCTCGTAAGAGCTATCAGGCTGTAAGTCGATCTCATCTATCGCAATGTGACTATAGGCCATATCATCCCGAAGATATCGTCTCAACGATGAGATGTGGAATACATCGTGGATGCGATGTAAATGTTCTGGCAATCCCAACCTGTATGTAATCGGCCCAATTCTCTCGATGATGGGAAATGGTCCCACGTACCTCGGAGCCAATTTCCCCTTCTTCCCAAACCTCATCACCCCCTTCATAGGAAATACACGCAATAACACTTGGTCTTCCACATTAAACTCCCGGACGAACCGTTTCGCATCGGCGTAGCTCTTCTGCCTATCCTGGGCTACCCGAATACGACTCATGATCATCTCAATCCTCGCGGAGGTCTCCTAAATCACTTCTGGTCCTAGCAACTTGTTGTCCCCCACCTCGAGCCAACAAGTTGGAGAACGACAAGGCCTGCCATACAAAGCCTCAAATGGAGCCATACCAATCGTAAACTGATAAGAGTTATTATAAGCAAACTCTACCAGTGGAAGATGTGGCTCCCAACCTCCTCCAAAATCGAGCACACACATGCGTAGCATATCCTCTAACATCTGATTAGTACGCTCTGTCTGTCCATCTGTCTGTGGGTGGTAAGCTGAACTCAACCTCAACTCAGTACCCATAGCCTCCTGAAAGCTGTCCCAAAAACGAGAAACGAAAATCTTATCTCTATCTGACACAATATTCAGGGGCACCCCATGTAATCTGACAATCTCCGTGATGAACAATTGAGCATACTGACCCGTGGTATAATCTGTTCGCACCGGCAGAAAATGAGCCACCTTGGTCAAACGGTCTACAATCACCCAGATAGAATCGTGGCCCCGCTGTGATGTAGGCAACCTTGTAATAAAATCCATGGAAATACTCTCCCACTTCCACGCGGGTACTTCCAATGGCTGAAGCAATCCTGACGGTTTCTGATGGTCCACCTTCACCAGCTGGCAGGTAGAACACTTGGATACGAATTCAGCAATGTCCTTCTTCATCCCACTCCACCAGTATTGCCTTCTCATATCCTGGTACATCTTATCTCCTCCAGGATGTACTGCAAATCGGGACCCATGAGAGTGAGTCATCACTGCATGACGTAATTATGCTCCTTCTGGAACCACCAATCTCCCATTAAACCGCAAACCTCCATCAGAACTAATAGAATAGGACTCAGCACCCTCGGCTAGAAATCGCACAATCTGCTCCTGGAAAAATGGGCATGTGGTCTGTGCCTGTATCACCCTCGTAAGAATCTCGGGTGTGACTGATATCACGGATACGAAAGAACGAGCTACAGCGTCCTGGTGACCCAACTCCTTCCACTTTGCTTTCCAGACGTCCGCTATACCGTCTACCGGTCTACGGCTCAACGCATCAGCAACTACGTTGGCCTTCCCCGGATGATACTGTATATCGAACTGGTAGTCCTTCACAAACTTTAGCCATTTGCGCTGACGCATATTCAGCTCTCGCTGAGTGAACAGGTACTGCAGTGACTTATGGTCTGTGAACAAACGGAAATTTCTCCCTTAATAAATAGTGCCTCCATATCCTCAATGCAAAGACGACCGCTGCTAACTCCAGGTCGTGGGTGGAGTAATTCTTCTCATGTGGCTTAAGCTTGCGGGAAGCAAAAGCTATAGCCTTCTCCTCCTGCTGAAGTACTCCCCCAAGTCCCCGTAAGGACGCATCGGTGTAAACCAGGTACTCTACACCCGGCTTCGGTAACGCAAGGACTGGCGCTGAAGTAAGCTTGTCTTTCAGCTCATCGAAAGCCAATTGACAAGCGTCATCCCAAACATATGGTACTCCCTTGCGAGTCAGATTCGTCAATGGACCCACTATTTTGGAGAATTCCTGAATGAATCTCCAGTAGTAACCAGCCAACCCCAAGAAACTACGCACTTCCGTCGGTGTCGTGGGCTATCCCCACTCCCTCACCGCTGACACTTTGCTCGGGTCAACTGCAATCCCCTGCTCAGAAACAACATGGCCCAAGAACTGTACTTCTCGTAACCAGAATCCACACTTCTCGTACTTAGCATACAACTGATGCTCTCGTAGAGTCTGAAGAACTTGCCTCAAGTGTTCGGCATGCTCCTCCTCGGAGTGTGAATATATCAAGATGTCATCTATGAAGACGATGAAAAAACTAATCCAAGAACTCTCTGAATACTCGGTTCATCAAGTCCATGAAAACAGCTGGAGCATTTGTGAGTTCGAACGGCATTACCCTGAACTCATAGGACCCATATCTCGACAAGAAGGCAGTCTTTGAAACATCCTGCTCTCTAATACGTAACTGATGGTACCCCGACCTCATTTCTATCTTCGAAAAGAAAGTTGCTCCCCTCAACTGGTCGAACAGGTCATCGATTCGAGGCAACGGATACTTATTCCGTATCGTGACCTTGTTCAACTTACGGTAGTCCACACACAATCTCAGTGAACCATATCTCTTCTTCACAAACAAGACTGGAGCGCCTCAAGGTGAGGTACTCCTATGAATGAGGCCCTGACCTAACAACTGCTTTATCTGATCTCGTAGCTCTCGCATCTCTGCCGGAGCCATACGGTGCGGTGCGCGTGCTATAGGTCTTGTATCTGGCAATAAATCTATGACAAAGTCTATCTCTCGACTGGGGGTAGGCCTGGTATCTCCTGAAACACATCGGAATACTCCCTGACAACTGGGATCAAATCTAAGGGAATCACAACCTCCTTAGAGGTATCCTCCTCTATGTAATACCAATGAGTGGTTGAACCTCCCTCTGGGCGAGGCATCGCCACTACAAACATCTCTTGTCCCGGAATGGCAAAAACAATGCTCCTACCGAAACAATCAATCATGGCTCTATAAGCTGCGAGCCAATCCATACCAATAATCACATCATGCTCATGCATGTCTAAGACTAACATGTCTGCAGGTAATACCAAGCTACCAATCTCTACCCCCACTCCCCGGCATACAAAGAAAAGTAAACCATTCCCCAGTGGTGAGTCTACCTACGTTACAGTGCTCTCTACGGTGGTTAATAACCCTAAGGCCTTCGCAAAATGCGTAGCTATAAAACAATGCGTTGTCCCAATAACAAACAAAATTCGACCTAAAGTTTCATGGATAGAAAACATACCCCAAATCGTGGGTGGTGCCTGTGGGGCGGCTGTCTGGTGGACATTATAGATATGTCTGTACTGTAGCTGCCCCTGTTGCACTGGAGCTACTGGAAAGGTTGGTAGGCCTAGTACCTGAGTAGGTGCTGCGAGAGCGATGGGAAGAAGTGGCCCCTGTGGATCATTACGGGCACCCTGCTGCTGTGGGGCCCTAACACTCTCTGGGCAATCCTGGCGTTTATGGCCATGCGTGTCACACGCGAAACATCGGCCTCTGAAGTTTCTCCCCCTCTAACCCTGCTGCTGTCGGTCTCGTCCTTGCTGACTTGGGACTTTATTCCTCTTTCGAAACTGCTTCATTTTACCACGTTGTTGACTAGAACTGACTTGGTCTTGGGTAGTTTGTTGTCGCAATTTCGGTGTCTTTGCACATTTGTCAGCTTTAGTCACATGCATTTGGTCAACCTCTCTAGGTCTTTTGCCTCCTTTAAGTTGTAGGCTGCGTTCTTAGTATTGTAAAACTGCAGTGGTAACTGCTTGTGCCACGATACCTGCTAACTCGGCGGTTGATATTTCCTCTGGGGATACTTGAGGTATGAGTCGATCTTGCTCGTTGACTCCCTTAACTGTTTTAGCTAGTTCTTCTTAACGGTCCATCTGAAATTTTAAAGAAATTTGGATGAGTTCATCATTCAAATAAATAAATCGCAGAAGCACGAATTCTCAATGTATAGAGATGAACACAACATTCCTAGTATTTAGGGCTCTATATCAAAGAAAGCAATGCTGAAACATAATAGGCCGCACAGATCCTAAAGGACACTAGAATCTGATGCTCTGATACCACCTGTGACACCCCGCCTAATTAAATACCGGGCGATCACTCCTTTATTAAATTAAATCAAGGTAAACAGTTGGTTCATTCTTAGCATCACTGTCGAAAAAATACATTTTCCAATTTAACACCCTAAATAATTAAGCTAAGTGTCAAAACCATTTTCATACATACTTTCCAAATTTTATTTAAAGAAAAAGATTTATTTATTTATTAACAACATTCGATAAGTAAGAATCACACCACATTAAATTCTGCAACATAAACCAATTAATAGAATACATTCGTCAATCGAATGTCAACATACGAAAACTAAAGTCACAAATCCAAACTGTGAATCCATAGAACGATACTGGAAATAACTGAAATATAAATGTCCAATAACAATGGAATAATGGAAAGGGCTACACATGCCCAACTAAATGAAAGTACTAAGAGTGGATCCGAATGAACGAAGTCGTCTAATCAAGAGACCTGCAACTCCCACCTAAGCTGCAGCGCGTTCCTTCCAAGAGATCCTAAGCAAGACGCCCCTGTGGCTGGGCACCTGTAATACATACATATATATACAAGAGAGAGACAGAGAGAGAGAGAGAGAAACGGGTCAGAGCCCGAAAGTGTGTTTGATTTAAAATACGTTTAGCAAGTATTTAAATTGATACAGGCCAATGCAACAATATATATTAGTGCGACACTCTCTTGAGAAATTCTCACCTCTCTTCTAATGTGCACACCTATCGCACTAACCTTCCCAACGGTTTATCTCATCATATAACACGCTATACTTTCCCCAATGATTTAACTTATCTTAGGTATATCGCAGGATTCAAAAATTTAACGATACAATTGTTTGAAGAGAATATTTCAATTAATAACCAAAGTTCTCATTTTAACCTTATTAGTCAATAAAGTTTTCCAGTGTCATATTATACGTTCTCAAAACAAGAATTTACAATTTGAGTCATCAGCCATATCCTACATATCAATTCACAGTAGGTAGTTCCAAATTTCAGAATTCCATATATATATTAACTACTCGGATAATATATATATATTATAATAGCACCCCAAATAAACTATGGTGCGGGCATACTCTACTATCCAAAACCCCATATCACTCATATTAAGGAGAATACAATCGGAATCACTCTCGAATTGTATTAACACATACACAAACAAAATTGAGGCGAAGAATAGATTCCAAGTCTCTAAGGGGATGGCACATGCCTACGTCTCTTAGGACCGTCTGAACTATCACGTCAATAGCCTGTACCAAGGACATCTATCTTCTAGGGTACAAGTTAATATCCCCCATTATGGTCCCATCGAGATAAGACTTGTCCCAGCGCGATAACCTCAGGGATAGCAAGTAGCGTGGGCATGATTTTCACACATAGATAGTTAATGCACACAAAATCATATAACTATACTAATATTATCATATCAGTATTAGGTAAATTCTCAATTCCCAAAATTTCCACATTTCCATATTATCATATTATTAGTATCGCGTATACGGGTTCGTCTCTAACCTTAATTCGAAGTATTCTTCCATCTATTACGTAGCTCACGTGGACTCTCTCTTCCCAAGGATAAAATTCAGTAGGTATACCTCTATTTACTATCGTAGCTATTCGCCGAAATCTCTCGTTTGAAATACGTAGTTTCATCGTTCATTATATAATTATCCCAAAAGTAAAATTCTCATCTTATAATAAAGTTCCCGACACTGATTCATATGTCCTACTGGTCTTTCCTATCTCCCAAAACATTTCATTAAGAATACCCAAGAATTATTTCGCGATAAATTTAATTTAACTAATTAAACAAGGGGAAAAGGAGTCTTCCAGGAGGGGTCGATCGATCGAGGTCTGGGGCTCGATCGACCGAAGCTCTAGGCTCGATCGATCGATCAAGCAGGTCTGCGAAAATCTGCAGAATGCAGTTACGGGTTTCATCTCCAAATTTACACCAAATCCATATTTTTCAAGTTCCAATCGTCCCAGAATTCTACTACTAACATTATAACAATATACTAGATGATTCTAACGTAAGGCATGTACATATTCATCATTTAAACATGGATTTTCAACCTAAAATTATATCCAATTATCAAGAACCCTAGAATTTTCTTAAACCGTTTTCTAACAATTCTTTCTCCAGAATTTATTTCTTATGATCATCAAAATTTCGTGGTTTATATCCTCTACATGGCAAGGGTTTCCAGAATCAACATATAAATCAATACTACATGGATTCTTCTATCATAAATTGGGTTTTCTTCCATAGTTTCCATCACAAATCATTCCTAAACTAATATAAAGATTACACCAACGAAAATAGCAAGTTAAACACTTTCCTGGGATTTTTGGTATTCTGATTCACGGCTGATTTTGGTATGGTTGCGTTCCTCGTCTCGCGATCTACGCGGTGGTGGTGGCGACGGTGCAAACCGGTGACTTTTGGGGCCTTGGATTGCCTTGGAGCTTTCTCCTTCCCTCTCCTATGGCCGTCACTTGTGTTTTTGTTTTCTAACCCTAGCTGACTAACCTAGATAGCTGATATAGGTTGCTGAATTTCGTGGGTTTAATTACCCAATAATGTAAAAAGACCGAAATGCCCTCCCGGGTTACTAATTAGGCCTAAAAATGCTCCGAGACCCAAACTACACCCCCGGGTACACTTTTCTGACTATCTCGACCCTTCCGGACGCGTTGGCGCACTCAAAACGACCATACGAACAACTTATAAAATATTCACTTTTTATTTAACAAAATTTAGTCCTGACGCGACACGGGCGCGTCCCGATTTAAATTTCCAAAACTGTCATTTTATTCACTCGTGACATTCAATATAATCAATATCATATATATTACTTCGCTCATTAGTAATATTCAACAAATTTCCCATAATTACTAACTCTCTTCACGTTAATAATTATAACGTAATTAATTTCCGGATTTTTATTAAATAAATCATTCACGTTAATTTTAATAAATCCCCAAATTAATATAGCATAAAAATACGGGGTATTACATAACCTAAATAATGTTACTAGTCCATTTTTATTTAATTAATATTCTAATTGTTTAGTATACGATTTAAATTTCAAATCAAGCTACATGAGGGACTCGTGGAAAGCATCCCCGGAATCCAAGCATACAGAGCTACTAACGTAAAACAAAAAGAATACTAACCTTTACAAAGCTCTCAAAATACGGAATCGCACCCAACCTGGCGTAACAAAGATGAGGGAATGAGACAAATGACCAATGGAACAATGCAATATAGAAACGAATGGCAGAAAGGAGACTCTAACACGTTATATCGACGTGAACATGAAACTACCTTATATATATACATATATGTACTTGAACGCATGAAACTATTTTTATTCCAAAAATGTTACTTAACCCGATGAATTCACCTTAAATTCGTAAAATAATTTCCCCTTTAATTTGACTTAAAAAAATATACTTTGTTTAAAGAAAATCATTTATTTGCCCAAAATTACCCCTTTATTCATACAAATTCACATTACTATTTTTATTGAAAATTACCCTTTCAATACATGCAAACACTGTGTTAGAAAATATTGATGTTTCCTATCAAAACCTTTCATAAACACACCCTTGTGTAAATTATGGTTTAAATCCCTTTAGGTTGCTTAACCACCCATTTAATCCCCTCACTCTACAATTCCTTTACCTTATGGACACTAATGAATTTTCATATTTCTTGTCCACTTTATCCTTTATCAGAACATTAATTAATTCATTTAAGTTATGTTTTCTTTTCATATATTCTCCACACAACCCATTTCTTGACATGTTCCAATTTTATTATCTTTTTCTTTGAATCTTCCAATATCTGCATACTTTAATGGGCTCCACATTGCTGGCTATGCTACCATATGCTCTAGTCAATAACTTTGTGTCTTTCACCTTAGGGCTCCGGGCCCTCCTTAATTATCCTGATGTCATCCGAGTCCTTATTAATATTTTTTAAATTTTACAAATGTTCACATTATTTCACTTTTTCTTTCTTCTCAGCTGAACCCAAAAACTCGAGGTTTTATCCCAAATTGTGTTACACTTAAAAATAATCATTTCTTATCCTTTATACCCTGATATTAATTTTTATTCCCCAAAACATGTCCACTTAAGATCACTTTATGTAACACCTTTTCCAACATTTTTATTTTATAAAAATATTCAACTTTACAAAAAATACAAATTTATCCATTTATTTCTAAACTTGTATTTTCCTCCATTTTCAAAAATGTTATTTCCCAAAACACCATCAACTTACCCACACTAACTTCTTAAATGTTTTTAATACATTAAAACCTTTTAAGATTTGGGAGTAATATTCTTCTCAAGTTGGAAACTATTTATTTCATTACTTTATTTTCTAAGAATTCACTGAACATCAAAGACTACTTTATAAGAAAAATACCATTTACTTTATTAATACAAGTAGCCTTGAAACCTTACACTTCTCACATTTTCAACACCCTTTTCACATACCTTAAGAGATGAAATTTCTATTTTCTTTATTTCATGTTTAAACCCAATAAAACCCCTCATTAAACTTGTGTATATGTTCCACCTCAAAATACTACAAGTTTATATGCATGAGAATATGGATTTTAAGCCCAAAAATCTTATCAAATGGGTCTAACATGTGATTTACTCTAGAAATTTCATAATGTTTACACAAACACACCTCTCAAGGAAAAGGGCATTTTTATTTCTTAAGTTAGGGGATACGGGATAAGATTCCCATTCTTTGGAAACCTCATTGATTTGATCTCATGTTCTTACCAAGTATGCTTTTGTTTCAAAAAATTAAAATTTTAAAATATTTTCATTCATTTTTCTCCTTTATTTCCGATGGTACATTTCAATAAGTACTCGATCCAATAGATAATTTAATGATGCATGTTCGCCATTTTAGAAGTTATTAGAATGTGGGTATTATGAACAACTTCATAAATTAAACTTTAAGCCCCTTATCACATGTGATTTTTTAGTTTAAATTATTTGGTTTAAGACGTTTCTTACTAGATGATCTTTAGTTGCATTAGATATACTTACACCAATTGGGTTTTGTGCTTTTCTTCATTTATGTGTATTTATATATTATTTTTTCCTCATTGAAAATGTTAAATTAGTAGGTAATCTCACTATTCTTACATTTATCGTTCATTAATTGAGTTCATATATGAAATATGTTACTTGAGCATGATTTCAAAGTTGTTTTAACTCGAAAATTGTGTAAACTTTAGAAAATAATCATAGACCCGCTTTGTTATTACACCCATATTGATCTTGACCTCACCTTAAATGTTTTGCCATGCTAACCCCTTTGATCCTAAATATATCTTTTTTCCATAATCCAAAATCCCATAACAAACTCCAAATTGAAGTTTTAAACCTTATATCACCTTTCATACCTCTGTTTGGAATGATGCTTAGGGTTGAATGATGTTCTTATTATGTGGTTGAGATTAAGCATGCGAGAGTGTGAAAGAAAAGAAAAGTGAAAAAGAGAAAATAAAAGAAAAAAAATAAAGAATAACAAAAGAAAATGATGAGAAAAAGAACAAAATAAAGATAAAGTATTTCCTAGTTATTTATGGCATTCAATCATTTTTTTTCTCTTTTCAATGTCATGTCCATTGCTTGTTATGGAAATCATATTCTAATTTTGAAATTTCCCACAATTTTTCATTTATCCCAAGTGTTTCTCCCCATACATTTTGAATCCATAAATATCCCTTTCATATCATACACCTCACCTACCTAACATTACAGCCCTATAAAATTCCTATGTGATCCTAAGGTGATATGTATTCAAAAGTCATAATAATTGTGATAATTGTTGAAAATTCATCTTGCCTCCCTTAATGAATGATATCTTTTATTGAGATTGTAATTTTTCATTTTATATATGGCATTTTTCTTTGATGAGATGTGCATGACCTTGTTTCTAGTTATATTCGCTCATTATTTCCGCATGTCCTGTGTGTGTTGAAACCCATCCATAGTGTTTTCCATTTGTTGGCTGTAAACACTCGTGATGATTGATTTCCACGTACGCTTTAATATTTATCCGATTTATAAAAGTTTTCCCAAATCGATATTTTCATGTGCTCGCTTTTCCTCACACTTAAGTTTTTAATTCAATGAAGTTCGTTCTATAATGTTAATAACAATGGAATTTTGAGTGAATTCAATCATTATTTTAATAATATGTTGAAATCCTTTTCATTATTGTTAGGCTTGTCGCACTGGATGTTGGGCATACTTTTTAAGGAAAACTGATGTTTGTGCGTTTCATCATTGAAAGCACTTACGAGAAAACACTCGTCCACTAGGATAACCAAGGAGTTTAATAGCTTATTGCATAGGTTAAATGCAATTGTTCACCCGCGAAAGTGGTATTTCTATCTTTTATGCTTACCTTTTTTTGTTATCTCTTGATGCCGGTAGGTTTTGTTTTGTTTCATCACTTGGGACTAGCAGTATCTAAGTTCGGGAGTGTGATACATCATCAACATTATAAATTTGTGCCCTTTATTCCTATGAATTCTAGCATTTTTATCTCTGTTATCCTATTTTTATGATTATATATTGGTTAACCTTATTATTTGACACACACACACACACACACACACACACACATATATATATATATATATGTGTGTGTGTGTGTGTGTGTGTGTGTGTGTGTGTGTGTGTGTGTGTGTGTGTGTGTGCATGCAAGGTTTATCTGAGATTTTTTAGGTATTGGAATAATAAATGGAGCATTTTGGTTGCGTTTCAGGAAATTTCATCATTTGGTGCAACTTCAAGGGCATGTTTGTAATTTTAGCCTTCTTGGTCCTGACAACGTAACTCCATGGCATAGTTCATTAAGTTAGGTTCACGTGCCTACAAAATTCGTATCTTTTCAAGTTCGGATGCTCAAGTTAGAGCCAATTCTATAATGCAAATTTTCTACCTTTGAAGAACAATATGTTCAAAAAAATAGATTCCCGATTGACCAGTCAATCTCCATCAATTGACTGGTCAATCAAATTTAGTCTTGGTTCAAAGATAGTGGGTAGTTTTCAAGACTACCAAACAACCGATTAAAATAGATACTTGACAATTTTTCTTATTTTTTTTTCCCTTTTCCTTTATTCCAAATTACTATATATGTAATATAAATATTTGGAGATATAATCAGATTTTAATGGATAGTTTAGGCTTTTGTTGGTGTTGGGAGATCTTTCCTCCTTTCTCCCTCCTAGGGTTTGTTGTGTAAGACAACTAGTCATCCTTTTCTCCATATATATTAGTTGTAATTCTTTTTTTTCTTGCTTTGTTAACTTAGTTCATTTCATTATCTCTTGCTTTATTTACTTACTTGCTTTAATTACATGCTTTGTAGCTAAATTAGTTTAGGGTGAGATTTACTGAACTCACCTTGGATTGAATAGTTCTTTGATTTGGTGATGGATTAGACTAGTTTAAATATGATAGGTTTTTCTTGATTTTATGCCTAGGAGATTTAACGACGTATATCATATATGCACCGTATTTACGACCTTGCCTGCGTAATCTCAGGAATATTCATTGACGCCAAAATCAATTAAGCTTTTATGACAATTTAGGGGGTAACAACCCTAGATTTTATTAATTGTGAAAGTGAGATTTAATCTTGATAAACATTTCTTCCCATGTAACTTTTTATAGTAATTCACCTGACGTGAGGAATATTTTTTTCAATCTATAGTTTTTACTCATTTTGATTATCTTAGATTGAATACATGCCAAGATTAATATCTTGTTAAAACTACTCCTTTTTCACTTTTATTGAGAAGTAATGAAACAATTAATGTATAGAAACATTCCATGTGTATTAAATACCCAGACTAGCCACTATACTCCCATAAAGTGTGTAGTCATTGCTTAGGTTTTTGCATAGACGTGGGAGTAAAAAATAACGACAAGAGTAGTAATAAGAACACCCGGTTTTCCCCTAGTTATGAAATGGTGTTGTTGCTGGCGACTTGTTTTTGCTTTATAATTTAATTGATTTAGTATTTCATTAAATTTTCTTTCCATTTGCATTATTTGTTAACTAGTTTTGTAGAAATTCTACATTTGATCGTTAAGAAACACTTGAATCTATTGATCGAACATCAATACATGGAAATCTCCATCTTGAGCTTTTTGGGATAATCATGTCTTATTCTCATATTTTCGGTAATCATAATGATAATTCTCAAAATCCCCCTACACTTATGACTTTGGTCAATACTCTCAAAGTCAAAAGCTTGATACATTTAAAATGTCTTTGGGTGATAATTACAAAATTCAAGTAAAGGACTATAGAAATTTAGAGAATGATCTTTCCGATAAAGCGCCATAATATCCTTGTATTAAAAATGTTGAAACCAATTGCAATAGCTTTTAAAATTCTTATAATAATAATTTTGATAGTCGTTTTGAGGATAGTATCCAAACTTCTCATTTTTAAGAATTCGCGCATCCACCTATGAGAGTGCATGAGGGCATTCACATTCTTGAGAATGAAAATAATGAAAATCGTTATTGGGAAGAAAATCGTTATTGGGAGAATGACTCTGATTTATTATTCAAATCCAACAATGAATTTTCTTTCGAGAGTTTTGAAGTTGAGGAATGTGTTGAACCAAAAGAGGAATCGATGCCTACTTTGGAACAAACCATTATTTTCTTTGCTCATGGCAAAATAGAGAATGAAAGTGAGGAGGAAATGAATGAAGTGTCCATTTGCAATGAAATGATTGTTTCTTTGGAAAACAAATAGTTAGTTGAGATGTATGTTTCACGTGAAATAATTTTGGAAAAACGTTTCATTAAAAGTGAATCCTTTTCCTTTGCAATTCAATTTTCTAGCAATGATAAGTCATCTCTTGAGATTGAATTTATTTCTTCTCCACATTTATTCTAGACCATCAAACCGTTACAAGTATCCCATGAATTCATTCTAAACTTTAAAATCTTTAATTCTTTCAGTGATGAGGATTACTTACTCGAGTCACTTTCTAAAAGGCCAATCTTGACTCCATGTGTACCATCTCCCATTCCAATTGTAAAATCATTGGGAGGAAATTCTATTTTTTATAGTTTCCATGTGAATTCATCACTTGTTCAATTCAAACCCCCCATCATCCACCAAAAACCTTTAAATAGTCATGGTTTATTTCTTATGCTTACATATTCCTTCTGTAGTTCAAATGAAATTCTTATTTTTCAGAAGGTATGTATTCAAATGAGGGTACACCGATTATCCCTCAAAGTCATACTGTATTTTGGATGGACTTTCAAAAAATTTAACTTTTAGTGTATAGTTAGATATAAGTTAAAATTTTAAGTTGTACATATTCGTTTGATTTTTTTTACTTATTGTCTAGTTTAGTGAGTTAAAGTTTTATTATTCTTTTTTTGTTATACTTGATGCTGACATGTTTTGTAGAATCTTTGGACTTGTACTTTCGGGCAATCGCTCCATTTTGGATTATATTAGTATTTTCCTCTATTTATATTCATTCTTAAATCACATTGAGGACAATGAAAGTTTTAAGTTAGGGGGAGTTGTATATGCTTTTCATTCTTTAGTAGTTTCATTGATTAGATCTCATGTTCTTACCAAGTATGATTTTGTTGTAAAAAATTAAAAATTTCAGATTTTTTTTTCTTTTTTTCCTCCTTTGTTATGCGTTTTGCCTTTATTTCCAATGATAAATTTTATTAAGTGCCCAATCCAATAGATAATTAAATGATTCACATTCTTTATTTTAGAAGTTATTAGACTTTAATATTCGTATATTTGATATTATAAAAAACTTCATGAATTAAACTTTAAACTCATGAATGAGCACATGCTCTTTTATGATTTAATTTATTTGGTTTAAGATGTTTATAACTCGGTAATCTTTAGTTGCATTGTATATACTTACACCAAGTGAACTTTAATCTTTTCTTCATTTCTGAGTGCTTATACATTATTCTTTCCTCCTTGAAAATATTAAATTCATCGGTAATCTCACTATTCTTTTGTGGATCATTCGTTAATTGAGTTCATATATAAAATGTGTTACTTGAGCACGATTTTCAAAGTTGTTTTGATTCAAGAATTACGCAACCCCTTTAAGCCTGAACATATCATTTCGTTTCATAACCCAAAATCCCATAACAACCTCCTATTTGAAGTTCTATACCATATATATATTACCTTCCATACCTCTATTTGGAATGATACTTGGTACTGAATGTTATTCTTGTTATGTAGTTGTAATTAAGCATGTGAGAGTGTGAAAGAAATGAAAAGGAAAAAAAAATTAAAATAAAAGGTAAAAAGAAATAAAAGAAATAAAAACAAAGCAAAAGGATGAGAAAAAGATGAAAAGAAAGAGAAAGAGAAAGTATTTCCTTATTGTATGTACTGTTTAATAATATTTGTTTCTCTTCAATATTATATCCATTGATTGTTATGGAAATCATTGCCTGCAATTTTCCATTTTTCCTAAATGTTTCTCCCCGGACATTTTGAATCCATAAATATACCTTTACTTTCACACACTCACCTAACCAACATTATAACCCTATAAAAGACCTATGTGATCCTGGGGTGATATTTATTCAAAAGTCATAATAATTGTGATAATCGATAAAAATTCATTTTTCCTGTTAATGAACGGTGTCTTTCATTGAGATTGTAATTTTTCATTTTATATATAACGTTCTTCATTGAAGACATGTGCACGATCTTATTTTTAGTGATAATTACTCATTATGCTCCCATGTCTTGTATGTGTTGCACCTCATCCATAGTGTTTTTCATTTGTTGAGTGTAAATACTGGTGAGGATTAATTATCATGCACTCTTTAATATTTATCCTCTTTATAAAAGTTTGCCAAATCAATACTTTCATATGCTCGTTTTATTTCCCACACTTAAGGTTTCAGTTCTATGAAGTGCATTCTATAATGTTAATAACTATGTACTTTTGAGTGAATTTATTCACTATTCTAATAAAATGTTGAAATCTAATTGTTAGGCTTGTCGCATTGGATGTTGCATATAAGTTTTTAGGAAACATGATATTTATGGATTTCATCCCTGAAAACCCTCATGAGACAACACTCGTCCCACGAAAGTGACATTTCTATCTTTTATGCTTATGTTTTTTTGTTATCTCTTATTGCTAGATGGTTTTGTTTGTTTCTTTAGTAAGGACTAGTACTATCTAAGTTAGGGGGTGTGATACATCATGAATATTGTATATTTGCGCATTCTTGAACTTTAGTCTCCGGTATATGCTACTTTTAGGTCGTCTATTAGTTAACCCATATATTTGATATATATATATATATATATATATATATATATATATATATATGTTACGCGAGGTTTATATAGGATTTTATAGGTATTGGAACGCTAAACAAAGCATTTGGTTTACTTTCAAGAATGTTTCATCGTTTGGTGCAACATCAAATGCATGTTCATAATTTAAGACTTCAATGTTCGTACAACAAAACTTCATGGGAGCCTAGTTTATTCAGTTAACTTAGCCTGGCAGCAAACGATGTGTTGTTTTGAGTTCAAAAGATTAAGTTAGAGTCGATTATGTAATACAACTTTTCTCCCTTTGTAGAACAAGTTACCTAATAAACAGAGTCCCAATCTATTGGTTTATCACTACCGGTCGATCAATCAATTATTTTTTGCCTTGGTTCGAAGACAATGGGCATTTTTTAAGACCACCAATCGACTAGTCAATGTACCGATCAATCGGTCAATACATATATTTGGAATTTTTGCTTTTTATTTTCATTTTCCTTTTCTTTTATTCTGACTTATTATATACTGATATTCCCAAAGTTCACCCTCGTACTCAGAGTCACTAACCTCGGCCTGTCTCACAGCTAAGTTGACAAGAAGCTCACAACTGCCATCAAAAAGGTCATACGCTGCAAGGTCAGCTCTCTATTACCAACCTCGGCCCTGCAGCAGCCGAGGTCAGTAGCGCCGCCAGGAATAGGTTATCGTCAACACCCTACTCTGCTTGAGCTGACGTTACATCTCACCTCTGTGCCTAACCTCTTCCAGTCTTCCCAGACGAGGTCATCATGGCTATTGACAAGACAAAGCAACACTGTCAGACTTCACCAATCTCGTACTCGTCCTGGCTGAGGTTACATCAGTCAGGGACACAAGTCCGAGCATATGCAAGCACATGTAAGGTTTTCAACATGTGGGTAAATAAGTTATAATCGAATCATTCCCCTCACATGAGGGAATATTACGGTCATCATTATCTACATAAGATCAGCTAGGTGTCATCAGAATACTGGTTCGATCCTCATACACATGCTCATTGCATGCTTGGGGAGTACATTACACCCCCCAAGTACTATATATAGAGGTCTTCATCTACCTTATAAAGGGATAGATAATTGCAACCCTAGCTAAAACTCTGTTGTTTTACACAGTAGAGAGAGATATCTTAAGAGATTGTATCTATGACCATTAGTGCCTTCATCTAGTGAAACTACTCACACACTCACAGTGGATGTAGGCCAGATTGGAAGAACCACTTATATACTAGTGTTCCTCCTCTTCTCCTCACCTCCTTCTACTGATTATTTACTCTTTGTGCTGCCATTGTTATTGCTAGCTTGAGCTTACCAACACCTCATTTGGTGGTGGTGTTTATAGTATCATCATTTTGGCATTTTCTGTGGGAACGAGAAGATTCATCTCTTCCTCTTTTGTTGCTTAACCTCACCAGAGACTCTGGTGGTGAACCATGCCTCATCCTTTGTGTGGAGCTGTTTCACCATTTAAAGAGGTCCCTTAAGGTTTCCAAGCTCTATATTATTCTCATCAAAAGCTCAAGCATATGGCACTAGACTTACCACCACCTCCTCCACCATCTGGTGCTGGAGGACTCAGTTCTAGCTAGGCACCACCCTAGTTCGAGATGGCTGAGGTCGCAGAAGCCTTGAAGTCCTTGGTTGTAACTCAGGAAGTGATGCAGGAGAAATTTACCCAGCAAAGCCAAAACATAATGAGGCCACCTGGGGTCTCACCAGAGATGATTACTCCGGTGGCTGCTCAGCCACAACATGAGGCCAGGGGACCACCCCAGGCACCATGAAAGGACCAACCTACTCCTTAATGGAGGAGGGATGTTGCTGACCCTAGGCGTTTATGCGTAGGGAGGCAAAGAAACCCTTCCCTGAGGATAGGTATGATAACATTGAGTCAAGAGATGTCCCGACAGACTGTTGGTACTCGTATGAGGTCTCAAATAACATTGTACGTCCTATAAAGCAGAGTTGAGGTTAGTGTGAAAGATGAGATGGTGATGCATGATAGAGAGGGTCAGATTTTGATCGCTTAAGTAGAGGGTCAGCCTTTGAAAGGCTCGGCCCGATTAATGATCTGAGGCAGAGGCTATCCAGGTCGAGAGGCATAGTTAGCTCACAAAGGGAAGGTGGTGATCATCAGCCTTATCATGGTCGACCCCCACATGGCCGAGACTATGATCAGGGGGAGGTCAACAACCGACATTGCGCAGCACTTGGGGAACCCTCAGTTCACCTTTTAGAGGTGGTTGGGGATAACCTCGGCCAATCCGATATTGCCAAACCATGGAATGACTCTATTCAGAGGTTGGAAGAGAAGATAGAAAACCTCAGAAAAACCGAGACCCATTACAGAGGGGGTACTCGGAGGGCTCACCATTTGTGGCAATGATTGTTAACTTCCCAACCCCTGCCAAATTTAAACCTCCAGTGGTGTATCCCAAGTACAATGGTAGTATTAACCCAGTCCATCATATTGAAATGTATCAATCTGCAGTAGATATTTATTCAATCTCTGATGAGATGAGGTGTCGAGCTTTCTCAAGCACTTTGACTGGGGCTGCACATATCTGGTTCACGTCTCTTCCTAAAAATTTAGTTGAAAATTTTAAAGGTTTGACCGAATGATTTATTCATAACTTCTATTTTGGGGTAAGACCTCAAAAGAAGACAACTCACTTGCTTTATGTAAAGCAAGGTAAGAACGAAAGCCTCAAAGACTACATCATAAGGTTCAACAAGGAAAAATTGGAGGTAGAAGATTATGAAGAGAGCATATCCATGGCATGCCTTATTGGAGGACTTTAGAAGGGAAAGCTTATTTGGAATCTTGCTGAAGACCCTCCCAAGACTATGGTCGAGCTGTTAGCAACAGCTGGAAAGGTCATGAACGAAGAATAAGCAATGGCTGCGAAGTATGAGGATGAGAATGTAACTAGTAATGGGAAGATTCAAAGGAGAAAAGATGGAAAGAAGAGGATTACAGACGAAAAGTTTGCACACTACACTCCTTTAACTGTGAGCTGCAAACATATCCTCAATGAAATAAAGAATGATAGATCCCTGAGATGGCTGGAGAAGCTGAAGGCTCCTCCACATAAGAGAAACAAGAATCTATGGTGCGAGTTCCATCAAGATCACGGCCATCTGACTGACAAGTGTTTCGCCCTGAAGGAGGAGATGGAGAAGATGTTAAACTCTGGAAAGCTCAGAAAGTATGTGGATGGTAGAGCTTATAAGGGGGGAAGATACGACCCTACAAATAAAAGAAATGATAAATATCGGGAAGATGTCCCTTCCAGCAGAGCTGATGACTCTGATGATGATGACGATGACCCTGACCTCCCACCAAAAGATGACAATGCCCCAGTGAAGAGGGCCATATGATCTCTTTCGGCAGTATCTGAGGGGGACTAACAGGGGTGGCTCAGAGGTAGCAGATTACAAGGCTCATGTGGCAGAGGCCAAAGCAGTGACGAAAGATGAGGTTATGAACTTGGCATCTACGGAGGTTAAGCGTGAGAAGAGAAAGAAGATAGATATGGCCACCCTCATGGTCGTCTTCTCACGACTTGACTTCAAGGGTATCTTAGCTCCCCATGATGACCCTTTAGTCATCACCACAATGGTGCATGGGTGTGAAGTTCAGAGGATCCTCGTGAATGGGGGTAGTTCTGCAGATGTTATGTTTTGGCCCTATTTTAAGAGCCAGGGCCTCAGCAGAGCTAGGATTGTCCCTTATCATCATCCCTTGATTGGCTTCAGCGGTGAAACCGTTCATCCATTGGGTATGTATGAAATGGATGTTAGAATGGGAGATGAATGACCTAAGAGGTTGACTAGAAAAATAAATTTCTTTATGACAAATGAAAACATCTTCTCAGCTTACAATTGTGACACCCCGCCCAATTAAATATCGGGTGATCAGTCCTTTATAAAATTTAGAACAGAATGTTTGGTTGGTTCATTCTTAGCATCAATGTCGAAAACATAAATCCAATTAATTACCTAAAATTTAATTAAGCTAGTGTCAAAACATTTCCCAATTTAATTTGAAACCAATAAATTCAATTAATTTCTAAACATTGAATTATAAACCACATATAATAAATGAATGTTGATTGAATTAAATACTGAATAATTAAGACTTACAGTTCAAAGTCACAAAAAAAACTAAAATAAATACTCAATCCAACAGAAAAGAACTACAAAGGAACTGAGTACAATCCCGCTAATGAGGATGGGCGACACATGCCCGAACTGAAGCATCTGAACTAGGAACTGAATAAAATGATAGAAGCGTCTAATCACAATGACCTGCAACTTCCACAACAGCTGCAGCTCAGCAAACCATCCAAACATCTAGAACCGGTGTCCCTGTGGATAGGCACCTGTACTATTACATATATATAGCAAAAGAGAGAAGAAATACAAGAAACGGGTAAGAGCCCGAGGTGTAAAAATGATTTAGCAAGTATTTAAAATTGGTTCTTAAAACAAGTCTTATACGCATGTTAGTTATCGAACTCTCACATGAGTTTCTCACCTCTCGTTTATTGTGCACGCCTAACGTACACCTAATCTCCCCCTAGTTATACCACCCAGTCTAACTAGTCAGAAACCATACTAATACTAACTATGCTCACTAGTAGTATTCCCGTATCGCCCATATAATACGCTATTCAAATAGTTTATCTCACATAGTAAGTTTCATTATTCACCGTTTGAATGGTTAATCTTTTATATACTAAGATTATTTCATTTCTCATTTCCATTTTATCTACTAGTCTCACAAAGTTGAAAGTTGCCCAAGTACACTCATTCATATATATAGTCTCATCATCCCTATATATATACACTAATCCTGCACCCTTAGGTTAAAACCACTTGGTGCAATGTAATGATTATTATTAATACCAAGTCTTCTAATTTCACCCAGTAAAAATATTCACAAGTTCATATATATATATATATATACAGTATTCCTGCACCCCCGGGCTAAGACCAATTAGTGCACCTATCAAGAAAATCTTTCATCCCCAGGTTAGGACCCATTAATGCACCTACCAATAATCCAGCACCCCCGAGTTATCACCCATTAGTGCGCCTATCAAGAGAATCATGCATCCTCGGGTTAACACCCATTAATACACCTATCAATAAAATCTTGCATCCCCGGGTTAACACCCATTAATGCACCTATCAATAATAATCCAGCACCCCCGGGTCATCACCAATTAGTGCTCCTAATAATAATTATCCTTATAGCCCCGGGTTATCACCCATTAGTACACTTAACAGTAGAATTTATGCACCCCCTAGTTATCACTCAATATCACGCTTAACTATAAGATTCTTGCACCCCCGGGTTATCACCCTTTAGTGCTCTTAGCATTAATATCACATAATAAGTATACACATCCTATTATAATTTATAGGTATTTCTCCAACCTACATATATACTTCTCATACATATTTTTATCTCAACACTACGTATAGTATAAATATTTAGATTACTATCTCTCTCGTAATCTCCAAGGTATACTCTCTCTATACCGAAATAATTAAAGTATTAATTCTCACATACCTACCCAAAATTATGTCATGTTTAAGTTTACTATCAGGTAGTTTCTCTCATTCCAATAAATCGGCAAACTCAAAACTGGACGTTGAGAAAATCCCCAAAAATTCACTACGTCGCTCGAACCAGAAGGGTTGTCACGCGAACGACTTCCACTGTCATTCGCGCGAGATCGCATGAGATGTCCCTGTTCGTCTTCTTGCCCATATTTTCAGCGCTTTTCACCATTTTTTATCCTAAAAACCTCTAACATTTTATCACCCAACACCTCATCCTCAATCCCAATTAAGCCATCGCAATTTATATAACATTCCTATCATCCTAGGATCATTAATTCGTCCTCAATTCTCATAATTATATCAAATCTCCAAATAAGTTCATATGAACCCTAGTTTCCAAATTTTCAATTAAAGAAACTAATCGATTCAGATTCGTTCATGAATATGTTATTCAATTTCGTGATTAATCGTCTACATATATGAAGGAATCCCAACCACTAATTAACCCAATCCTTAATCGTAATTTAAATCTCTAATTTTCACCCAATTAACATGTAAATAATGATTAATTTCACCTACACTAACATGAGCATGATTATTGCTAAAAGAAAGCAAGTAATAAACACTTTCCTCGAATATGACAGTCTGATCCGTTGGTGATGTTGGTAAATATGTGTTCATCTCTTCTCGATCTATGCGTTGGTGGTCACGGTTGAGCAAGGTGTGGATAATTTGGCCTTCCCTCTTGGAGTTTGGTTCTCCCTCACACCCTCTATGGCCGTTCTTTCCTTCCTGTGTCTCACAACCCTAAAAGACTTTTCTTGGCTAATAAAATAACTCCCAATTTTCGTCCATTAATTAAACCCAAAAATACAATTTACCAAAATGCCCTCTCGGGATGCCGGTTAGGCCTAAAATTACTCCGGGACCCAAACTAAACACTCGGGTATACTATTTTGACTATCTCGACTCTCCCGGACTCAACGGAGCACTCGAAATTACCATATGAGTTAATAAAAATAAATTATCTTTTTATTCTATTCAATTAGTCCCGACACGACTCACACGCGTGTCAGACTTAAATTACCAAACTACCGTATTTCTCACTTCCGACAATTTATCAAATGTTATAATTCCATATTACATATCACACAGTAATATTCAATAATTCTAAACAATAAGTATTAGCCCTTGGCACGCTAGTTAATAATTATTTTAATCCGGATTAATAACAAATTAATTTCTCGTATTTTAATTTAATTAATCCAACAACAATAATTAATCGCATACTTATTCCCATAATAATAATTAATCACATAATTATTTAAATCGTCAAAAAATATGGGGTGTTACATACTTCCCCCCTTACAATATAATTTCATCCCGAAATTCGAAAAAAGTGTACCAGGTACAGACAACGCTGTAAAAATATTGCGCATCGCATCCTTGCGCTCACAAGTAAGCTACTCCGTACCACCCATATAGTACGCTATCGAATGCCGTTAATAATGAACACTTCACATGTGTTTGTTTTAAACTCTAGGTTATCCTGTCATATAGGCTCTTGCCCAAGCCTTTTTGCTTAAGTTTCATTACTTAAACTTTATTTTTAGATATTCAATATCTAGCCTTCTACTATTTGCACCTTAGTAGATTTATCCTCTTTTCATATACATACGACTTTGTCTCGTGTCGTTCATACAAGTAAATTGGTTGTGCAATATATATTTCACACACAATATATATGATAATATCAATTCTTATCCGACATTTGTAATCATAATTGGTCCCCCATCTCTAACTCTTAAGTAGGACAATAACAAAGTTTACCGTTCCATACTTCTACTGGCACTCTGCCCAGACGTGAACTTATAGGAGTTTTTGGACACAAACTCCACTAGTGGAAGGTACTGCTCATGTCCTCCTCTAAGATCTCAAGGTCCACATAAAATTTTCTCTCCCGCATCCGATTAGACCGATTGTACTGCCCATCCCTCTGTGGGTATCAGGCCGTACTCAATCGCATTTTAGTACCTATAATTTCACCATCTCAGCTACATGAGAAGATCCTTGGGGATACTCTTCCGTTCTTTAGTGGAAGGATCCCCCTACTGGTTTTGAATTGTCCGCCTTTTTTTTTAACAGGCAGGTGACCCACTGCAAGCCTCACTTTGAAAATTACTCTACATTAAACCCGTCACCACTGCTATTTGTAACCTAATACGTATTATTTTTTTTGAATAAATTTCAGTTTATCTTGAAACATAAGTCTTTGCCAAATCTTACGTAGTACTCTTCGGCTTACCCGACTACATGTTATCGAATTCATATGATAATAATAATCCATTATTTGATTCAATCACCTCGGGCGCCCATACACCCTATGCCTCGCGCGTTATTATACAAATAACATAAAATTTTCTTATCTCAATTCTTGCACACTCGGTATGCTGATGTGGTAGGGGTGCACTCAACCACCCCACTAGTCAAAACTTAATCAATCCTTCAATGGTATCATTGCTCTATTCAGAATGATACTAAGACTAGGCGACTCTATTGGCCTTAAGTCATAAAAGAATTATCAACTCTCAATTATATTCTCCTATAAGTACAATAACCAACATACAAAACTTATGTACTATCGACCAAACTTATGTCCAACTCCCGACGTTCGCTAGTTTCATGCGTGGGATTTCTCGCAAGGCGAAATCCAAACAAGGAACCCCCTCGATACACTACTATCTAACCTAGCCGGTTGTCGAGGTCCGTAAGGCCTTCAGAACATACTATATACTCTACCAAAATCTACGTATTGTGACATAAAAATCTACTCATCCACTCCCATGTCCCTAAAAATGTAACATGAAGCATAGAGCCCTTACTAACCTAAGTACTCAACCCAATAAATATAACGGGTTCTATCTCTCTGCTTGAAGAAGAACAAAATAAAACCTGAGTCTCCTCATTAAAATAAATTCCTAAGCACCGGAATCACATATAACTAAATAACATACTCGCTGAGGTCTATAACACCATGAAATTTGTCATATATTCATATATCTGGGCCCAACCCTGTTTCAGGTGGCGCCGCACAAAATAAAGATTTCTCCTCCCGGAGTATCCGGCACGACAATCATATCACTACATTTTAACTATCGTTTAACCATATGATAATTAATCACTACACATTACCATAATAAACTCTACTAAAGCTGACTCAATGCAGTAGTAAATTATAACAAAACATATTCTCAGGGCCCACCCGGTTCACTCACGGGCAATCATCAAAATGCCTTGCTAACAACAAGAAATACGTTTGTAACAAGACTATTAAAACTAACGTTTCCACTAAACTCGACCCGCATGCGAAGTTTAGGGTTTTCAATTTACATAAAAGTTGTGGCACACCCTGTCACGACCCCGTCCCAAAATAGTAGTGGGGAACGAGTGTCTTGACATGCCACCAAGGCAAGAAATATTCCGATTTAATTGTTTCCTTAAATAAATGCAACAGAAATATTATCACATGGTTATGAATCGTAAAATACTGAAAGTAAAGGAATTACGTCATCAGAGATTTCTAAAGGAAACCTCATATATATTAAAAGTAACAACGAGTTACAACTTAAGAGAAAATTTAAACCTTATTACAAGAGAGCCAGACATGCTCTAAATAAACATTTTACAAAAAGAGCTCTAAAAGCTAAATCTTCACTATAGTCTATCTTCGTTCCGTCCGTGAGCCTAAACGTTTCCTGAAAAATGGTTATTTATACAACATCAGCTAAAAGTCGAATTAGGTTCAATCTCCAGACATTCCAGGGTTTTCAGAAAATAGATACCTATTCAAGTCAAAAGAGAAGGCATATACATATATGGATAGGAACTTGCAGTAAACAGGTATAATTTTGAAATGAAATTTTATATATATCACAATTGGATAGCTTAGAATAAGACAAATGCAACAAATCAAATGTGATATTTTTTCTTTCAATCATATCATTTTGATGGCCAAGTACACTCTCATACCGTATTCTTCTACCGTATTATACCCCGGTAGTTGAGGGTCAATCGAACTAGTTCGTCACAACGCCTTATTTAGGGCACACCAGTGATAACCCAGCTGGGAAGGTCAGTCAGTAAAGAGGTCCCTTAGGCCGAATAAGATTTTCAATATTCAATATCCTTTTCAATAATCATTTTAATCGGTATGTTTATATGGTGAAAACATAAACATATCACAAATGAATCAATCATCGGTATCACATGAATTTTGAGAATAAAAGCAGTTCAAAAAATATATATAGTTTGCATACTATCATATAATTAAAATGCGCAAGGAATGTCAAAGTACTCACCCAAAATGGAGGTCAAATTTAGTGGTATTGGTCTTCGATCACATGTTAATCTGATAAAGATTTAAGTACGCGTTCTAAGGTCCAGTTTACACTATAATAACCTCTTCTTTTAAAGGATTACTGAATCCCTATTTGTTAACTTTTAAAACTCATTGATCATAATTGAAGAATTCAATTCATAGTCCTTCCTCATCAGTCGGTTCCCAGTAGAGATGGAGGGTCACAGGGGCACCACTTAAATACCATCTCATGAATATTTTCGAATTCATTCCTAGTGGAGATGGAGGGTCACAGGGGCACCACTTAAATACCATCTCATCTATACAGAATTTCACCGGGCCTGACTTTGGAATTACTTAAATGGGATTCCATAATAATGAGCAATTTCTTTAAAAAGAATCATTTTTAAAAACGTATACTTTCAAACAAGTTTACATATATTGAAAGTAAAATCAACTTGGATTTCTTCTAAATTTTAAGTTTTGATTAGTGAATTCTTTATTGTATTTTACCAGCATAACTACTAAGTAAAGCTATAAAATAATAAATTAAAACTATAAAGATGCATTATAACATTAAGATTACCTTAAGATGAATATCCCTAAGAACTTCTTCTTAAACGTTTCCACGCTTTCTCTCACTACTTCTCTCTATAATTCTCAAGGAATTTGGTGTGAGTTTCAAATGATCCCCAAAGGCCCTATTTATAGTTTTCCAAATATATCACGGCATTGACACGTGTCCATGATGACTAAGCCCTTACAATGGGAGTCAGCATTGACGTGTCGCGTAACGGAGGCATCTTGCAGTCTTATTTCACTGGAATGCGACACGTGTTTTAGCTTCTTCTCTAATGACGACATGTGTTTTGGCTTCTCCTCTAATGACGACATGTGTACGGTGGAGGTGTCAAAACCAAGCATGAGGTGTCGAGCATGAGGTGGAAAGGTATTAAGGGTATAAGGGTCATTTTGCACCTAAAGGGCATTTTGGTAATTTCACACCATATATTTTCAATATTTCTTTTAGGTCCCTAAAAATATTTTATTTATAAAAAGGCCCCTTTTAATTTTCATTTTGGTCCCTGAAAGTTTCTTTATTAAAACCAAGTCCCTAAAGTTTCATAAAATTACATTTTCTACCCCAAAACTTATCACTTAGCTTAGGATGTGCCATAAAATCTCAATTTGACCCATTTTACCATTGATTCTTCAAATTTAAAAATGGGCTTTGTCATATTCAGAACTTGGAATATCATATATGTAATAATAAATCATTATTAGATAGTAAATGTGACGAAATTGAAAGAAGACAATTATATATTGGCATAAGAAAATGGGGTCATTACATCCTACCCTCCTTATAAAAAGTTTGGTCCCCAAACTTTACTTACATTAATTTCTAAAAAGATATGGATATCGCTCTTTTATTTCATCTTCCCGCTCCCATGTTGCTTCTTCAACAAAATGGTTCTGGCATAATACTTTGACAAGTGGAATAACCTTGGTTCGTAATATTTGATCTTTATGGTCCAAGATTTTCACTGGATGCTCAATGTATGTCAAATCTTCTCTAACTTGAAGAGGCTCGTGACTTGAGATATGTGCTGGATCAGGGATGTATTTCTTTATCATTGAAACATGAAACACATTATGCACACTCGATAGTTCAGGGGGTAAGGCTATTTTATACGCAACAACACCTACCCTTTCAAGGATTTCAAAAGGCCCTATGTATCTTGGACTTAACTTTCCTTTCTTCCCAAATCGGATTACTCCCTTTATCGGTGATACTCGTAAGAAAACATAGTCTCCTCTTTGGAATTCTAACGATCGGTGTCGATTGTCAACATAACTCTTTTGACAGCTTTGAGCGATTTGAAGTCGGTCTTGTATCAATTTCACTTTCTCTGTTGAAACCTGAATCAATTCTGGTCCCAATAATTTTCTTTCTCCAATTTCTACCCAATATGCAGGAGAACGACACCTTCTACCATAGAGTGCCTCATACGGATCCATTTGGATACTTGCTTGATAGCTATTATTATATGAAAATTCCACTAACGGTAAATGATCGTCCCAATTCCCCTTCAAATCAAGTACACATGACCTAAGCATATCCTCTAAGGTTTGGATAGTTCTCTCAGATTGTTCGTCTGTTTGAGGATGAAAAGCAGTGCTGAAATTCAATTTTGTTCCCATGACTACTTGTAGGCTTTTCCAAAAGCGAGACACGAATCTAGGGTCACGATCAGAAATAATTAAAACTGGGGTTCCATGAAGCTTAATAATTTCCCGTATATACAATTTAGCTAACTTTTCTAAGGAATGGGTAATATTAATGGAAAGAAAATGAGCAGATTTAGTTAACCTATCAATAATTACCCAAATGGAATCATTACCATTGGAACTCCTTGGTAGCCCTGTCACAAAATCCATGGTAATATGTTCCCATTTCCACTCAGGGATAGGTAAAGGTTGTAATAATCCTGATGGTTTCTGATGTTCAGCTTTTACTTGTTGACAGATCAAACACTGAGATACAAACTCTACTATCTCCCTTTTCATGTTATTCCACCAAAACACTTCTCAGAGATCTCTATACATCTTGGTATTTTCGAGATGAACTATGAATCTCGAGTAATGACCTTCCTCCAAAATCTGCCTCTTTAGTTGGGCATCACCCGGTATACACACTGTATTTCCAAACCTTAATATATCATCTCGTATCGCAAATTCAATTCTCTTCCCTTCAATAACCTCTTCTTTAATCTTCTTCAGTTGTGGGTCATTTACTTGTGCAACTTTAATTATTTCCATCAATGTGGGTTGTATTTGTAAGTTTGCGATTATTCCTCCTTCGCTATAAATATGTACAACTATTTCCATACTTCTCAAATCTTTCAATAGAGCTTCCTGGATGGTAATAAGACATGATAAATTTGGTGTAGACTTTCTACTCAAAGTGTCGGCAACTACATTAGCTTTCCCCGGGTGATAGTGAATATTTACATCATAATCCTTCATCAATTCTAACCACCTCCTTTGTCTCATGTTCAATTCCTTCTGAGTAAAGATATATTTCAAAATCTTATGATCGATATAAATCTCACAAGTCTCACCATACAAATAATGTCTCCAAATCTTAAGAGAAAAAATTACCGCTGCTAATTCTAAGTCATGGGTTGGATAATTTTGCTCATGTGGTTTTAACTGTCTTAAGGCATAAGCTACTACTTTTCCATTTTGCATTAGCACACATCCCAAACCATTTTTAGAAGCATCACTATAAATCACAAATCCTCATGTACCAGAAGGAATAGTCAAAATTGGGGCAGTTACTAATCGATTCTTAAGTTCTCAAAAACTATTCTCAACTTCCTCAGACCATTCATATTTCACCGTCTTTTGTGTTAACCTAGGCAGAGGTTTGGCAATAATATAAAATCCTTCAACAAATCTTTGATAATAACCTGCTAATCCTAGGAAACTACGAATCTCCGTCACATTAGTTGGTCTTGGCCAATCTAGTATAGCCTCGATCTTTTGAGGATCAGCCGACACTCCCTCCTTGGATATGACATGTCCTAGAAAAGAAACACTAGGCAACCAAAATTCACACTTCTTTAATTTCTCATATAATTTCTCTTTCCTAAGGATTTGTAATACTATCTCCAAATGCTTCTTGTGTTCTTCAATACCTTTCGAATAAATAAGGATGTCATCAATGAAAACAACCACACACCGATCCAAATATTTCCTAAACACTCTATTCATCATATCCATAAAAGCGGCTGGTGCATTAGTTAATCCAAATGGCATCAAAAGAAATTCATAGTGACCATATGTAGTACAAAAAGCTAATTTCGAAATATCCTCTTCCTTAATCTTCAATTGGTGATAGCCTGACCTAAGGTCAATCTTCGAAAATACTTGAGCACTTTGAAGTTGGTCAAACAAATCATCTATACGAGGTAAGGGGTATTTATTCTTAATGGTCACCTTATTTAGTTCACGATAATCTATAAATAACCTCATCGTCCCATCCTTCTTTTTAACAAATAACACTGGAGCACCCCAAGGGGATATACTAGGTCTAATAAAATCCTTGTCTAACAGATCTTGTAATTGAACTTTTAATTCCCTTAATTCTAAAGGTGCCATGCGATAAGGTGGTTTTGAGATTGGTGTAGTTCCAGGAATAAGGTCAATGGTAAATTCTACTTCTCTACTAGGAGGTAGACTTGGAAAATCATCAGGAAAAACATCTGGAAAAAGCTTATAGCTATAGGAATATCTTCTAAACTAGGCTCTTTTGTTTGTAAATCAATAACACTGGCAAGGAATCCTTGACATCCTTTCTTAAGAAAACTACAAGCTTGCATTGTAGAGATAATACGCAAGGGAGATAAGATGCTAGTTCCTTCAAAAACAGAATTCTGGTTGGTTAGGAATTTGGAAAATAACTCTCTTCTCAAAACAATCCACCCTAGCATGATATGATGCTAACCAATCCATCCCCAAAATGACTTCAAAATCTCTTATGTCTAAAACTATCAAATCAGCGAATAGTTTATGACTACTGACATTTATAGGGCAAGACTTATATACTAATGTTCCCGTTAATAACTCACCCGAAGGAGTAGAAACATTTATGATATGATTCAAGGCTTCAGGAATATTAGGAAAGCGATTAACAAAATGCACAGACACAAATGAATGGGTAGAACCAGGATCTATTAAAACTTGAAAAGGTTGTGCACATATAGAAAGTGTACCTGACACTACTGCATTAGAAGCCTTTGCATCGGAAAGATTAAAGACTCTACCTTGTCTGCCCTGATCCTTATTGTCATTAGAAGTCTTTGTTGCCGCCTTCCCTTTGTTAGGATAACCTCGCATTTTATGTCCCTTTTAGCCACACCCAAAGCAACTCCCCGCCTCTAGGTAACACGGTTGCCCTCTATGAATATTACCACAACGTTGGCATTTATCACCATTAAAGGGTTTGTTTGCTAAAGGTTATCCTATATTAGGTATAGTCCTAAAGGGTTTGTTATTGGGGTTCCTTCCTCTTTGTTCTCCAAACTTCCTTTTCCCCTCTCTAACCTGATTATATTCTTCACTATCCTTCTCAGCTATTATTGCCCTAGCCACCACATCATTATATGATGTCAACTTTAGGATGGAAATTCGGCTACGAATATTCAACCTTAACCCACGTTCAAACTTCTTGGCTCTTAAAACATCGGTTATCACAACATGAAGTGAAAAATGGGATAACTCAGTAAACTTTGCCTCGTATTGACTAACTGTCATATTTCCTTGAACCAGACTCATGAAGTCGGCCAATTTTTGGTCTTGCGCCGTTTCGGGAAAGTATTTCTCGTAGAAGATCACTAAGAAGTCATTCCAACCTATGGGATTATTCCTTTCCCCATGCATTCTCTTAGTCATTCTCCACCAATGTTCGGCTTCACCTTCTAACATAAATATTCCAAATAAAACCCGTTGTTCATCTGTACACTTAAGAACATCGAACATCTTTTCCATTTGCATCACCCAATTTTCTGCTTCAGTGGGGTTAGGAGTACCTTTAAAAGATGGTGGATTCAACTTCTTGAACTATTCAATAGTACAAATACTTAGTTCAAGATTCCTTGGTGCTCCATTATTCACCTGATGCTCCATAATTATTGCTAGACTTTCAATTGCCTTGTATGCACCTTCCAGTCCTTCCCTACTCGAACCACTAGTTCCTGCAGTTGATCTTACCTTGGTCATTTTCTACAGTTATGGCCAAACGTAAGATGTATTATACTATCCCAAGATTGCAATTTAGAAGAACAATGATATATAAATAATTATATATATTGTAATACATGTGGAGGGTTATCACATAAGTCGGATATTTAATCATGTATCCTAGGTATGGAAACTTAAAATCTATAACGTTCGAGACTTATGTTCAGTAGTCTACGGGTTTATAACCTATGCTCTGATACCACCTCTGTCACGACCCCGTCCCAAAATAGTAGTGGGGAATGAGTGTCTTGACATGCCACCAAGGCAACAAATATTCCGATTTAATTGTTTCCTTTAATAAATGCAATGGAAATATTATCACATGGTTATGAATCGTAAAATACTGAAAGTAAAGGAATTACGTCATCAGAGCTTTTTAAAGGAAACCTCATATATATTAAAGTAACAACAAGTTACAACTTAAGAGAAAATTTAAACCTTATTACAAGAGAGCCAGACATGCTCTAAATAAAAAATTTACAAAAAGAGCCCTAAAAGCTAAATCTTCACTATAGTCCATTTCCTTCCGTCCGTGAGCCTAAACGTTTCCTGAAAAATGGTTATTTATACAACATCAGCTAAAAGCCGAATGAGGTTCAATCTCTAAACATTCCAGGGTTTTCAGAAAATAGATACCTATTCAAGTCAAAAGAGAAGGCATATACATATATGGATAGGAACTTGCAATAAATAGATATAATTTTGAAATGAAATTTTATATATATCACAATTGGATAGCTCAGAATAAGACAAATGCAACAAATCAAATGTGATATTTTTTCTTTCAATCATATCATTTTGATGGCCAAGTACACTCTCATACCGTATTCTTCTACCGTATTATACCCCGGTAGTTGAGGGTCAATCGAACTAGTTCGTCACAACGCCTTATTTAGGGCACACCAGTGATAACCCGGCTGGGAAGGTCAGTCAGTAAAGAGGTCCCTTAGGCCGAATAAGATTTTCAATATTCAATATCCTTTTCAATAATCATTTTAATCGGTATGTTTATATGGTGAAAACATAAACATATCACAAATGAATCAATCATCGGTATCACATGAATTTTGAGAATAAAAGCAGTTCAAAAAATATATATAGTTTGCATACTATCATATAATTAAAATGCGCAAGGAATGTCAAAGTACTCACCCAAAATGGAGGTCAAATTTAGTGGTATTGGTCTTCGATCACATGTTAATCTGATAAAGATTTAAGTACGCGTTCTAAGGTCCAGTTTACACTATAATAACCTCTTCTTTTAAAGGATTACTGAATCCCTATTTGTTAACTTTTAAAACTCATTGATCATAATTGAAGAATTCAATTCATAGTCCTTCCTCATCAGTCGGTTCCCAGTAGAGATGGAGGGTCACAGAGGCACCACTTAAATACCATCTCATGAATATTTTCGAATTCATTCCTAGTGGAGATGGAGGGTCACAGGGGCACCACTTAAATACCATCTCATCTATACAGAATTTCACCGGGCCTGACTTTGGAATTACTTAAATGGGATTCCATAATAATGAGCAATTTCTTTAAAAAGAATCATTTTTAAAAACGTATACTTTCAAACAAGTTTACATATATTGAAAGTAAAATCAACTTGGATTTCTTCTAAATTTTAAGTTTTGATTAGTGAATTCTTTATTGTATTTTACCAGCATAACTACTAAGTAAAGCTATAAAATAATAAATTAAAACTATAAAGATGCATTATAACATTAAGATTACCATAAGATGAATATCCCTAAGAACTTCTTCTTAAACGTTTCCACACTTTCTCTCACTACTTCTCTCTATAATTCTCAAGGAATCTGGTGTGAGTTTCGAATGATCCCCAAAGGCCCTATTTATAGTTTTCCAAATATATCACAGCATTGACACGTGTCCATGATGACTAAGCTCTTATAATGGGAGTCAGCATTGACGTGTCGTGTAACGGAGGCATCTTGCAGTCTTATTTCACTGGACTGCGACACGTGTTTTAGCTTCTCCTCTAATGACGACACGTGTTTTGGCTTCTCCTCTAATGACGACACGTGTACGGTGGAGGTGTCAAAACCAAGCATGAGGTGTCAAGCATGAGGTGGAAAGGTATTAAGGTGTCAAAACCAAGCATGAGGTGTCAAGCATGACGTGTACGGTGGAGGTGTCAAAACCAACCTGAAGGGCATTTTGGTAATTTCACACCATATATTTTCAATATTTCTTTTAGGTCCCTGAAAATATTTTATTTACAAAAAGGCCCCTTTTATTTTTCATTTTGGTCCCTGAAACTTTCTTTATTAAAACCAAGTCCCTAAAGTTTCATAAAATTACATTTTCTATCCCAAAACTTATCACTTAGCTTAGGATGTGCCATAAAATCTCAATTTGACCCATTTTACCATTGATTCTTAAAATTTAAAAATGGGCTTTGTCATATTAAGAACTCGGAATATCATATATGTAATAATATATCATTATTAGATAGTAAGTGTGACGAAATTGAAAGAAGACAATTATATATTGGCATAAGAAAATGGGGTCATTACACACCCATGTCCCTATAATCTATCATTTACTCACAAGGAAGAAGCAAAACCTCACCAGTCTCGCCAAATCATAGGGTCTCAGCACGTGGCTGCCATTGTGACCCATGAACATCTGCAATCTTCATACATTCTAGTATTTCATCCTATAGTTGTCCTCTCTCATCATGGACAATTTATTCCATCATGTGGGTTTCGCGCCCATTATTGAAATGTTGGCCCAAACTTTCTAGGCCTCAATTATAGCTTTATTAAATTTCCGTTTACATCCTGAGCCCCGTAGACCCTGACATACTGTATGCTACTATTAATGAGGAATCTACTGGTCCAGTCTGAACCCGTTACTCTCGAGTTATAAATTTCCCGGGCCTAATTCTCTTGACCCCAAATTCTTTCGCAAGAAGTTTCGCTCCCCTAGTTGTTATGACTAACTGGCATGGTTTACCATTTCTAATATCTTCGCTCTCACTTCTCAATTGTGAACACTTTCAATACTTGTAGTTATACTTCCTTCACATAAGGAAAACTTTACGAACCACTTCCCTGTCACCGGTCCCACTGACCATTTTGGAAATGTCCTTCTCTCGGATCGAGTAGTCTTAACTTGTTAGCTACACTTGCCTTTCGGAACTATGGTTGGCCTCCATGGCCCTGATTGACTTCATCGTCACTTTGTAGGAAGTTAATCAACTTAAAGTCATCTAACCGTGTTCCCGATTGAGTATACTCTCATGTAGGGTTTCACTAACACCGTTAAGTTCAGTTTTGCTTTTTGGCCAGATTCTCTAACCTTTATGGCTAGCTTCTTCTGGAAAGAATGCAAGAACTTGTCACCGTATAACCTTGATGACATCAACATTAGTCATACTAGCTGGATTTCTCATTTATGCTTGTGTTCTACTCATGGGTTCTTTATCAACTATAGACCATTTGGATAATTTATGCCCCTCTGCCAGGTACAAAGTTCATTATGCAATTTAACCTTTCTCCCATGATCGGTTTCTATCTTACCCATTGCTAAACATTAAAATTTCACTCGCATTTTGTTACCACATCGAATGGAAGACCTCATGGTCAAATCGTATCCAAATTTCTCTATAAATTTTAAACACACTTCTTCATATGTGGTGATTGCCTCTAATCACTACATGATGCTCCTAAGAGCTATAGCTTTTAACTCCCAAATTTAATTTTGAGTGTCGTCACACCCCACTCTACATAATTGCCTTCGAATTTTCTACCTCTGTTGGTCTGTTACACTCTCTTTTTCTTCTCCGCATCTTCACCGATGGGTTTTCAAAAGAGTCCCTCTGATTTCCCCTTTATCGATTATGTTAGGTGGTCCTGAAATCACTCCACCGTTATCTACAACTGTGACCTGGGAACCCACAGTTCCCGAGTGACGATTTTTCTATCTCTTACTTAAGTAATCCTCATGGTGATTTTTGTCCCGATTAATCTATGTCTTTTGTTGAGCTTCTTCTCTCGTAGTTCTTCTTACGTCCCTTCCTGGTCGTCCTAAAAGGTTCGGTCTTCGAATCATACAGAATTTCGTATAATGAGTAACATCCATTATAATTCGTAGCAGGAGAACGTAAGTCGCATACGTAAGGGAACACAACAATCCTATCATAAGGCTCTACATCAAAGAATGATGCGCTATACAAAATAAGTCGCACATATCCTAAGGAAACTAGAACCTGATGTTCTGATACCACCTGTGACACCTCGCCCAATTAAATATCGGGTGATCAGTCCTATATAAAATTTAGAACAGAATGTTTGGTTGGCTCATTCTTAGCATCACTGTTGAAAACTTAAATCCAATTAATTACCTAATATTTAATTAAGCTAGTGTCAAAACATTTCCAAATTTAATTTGAAACCAATTAATTCAATTAATTTATGAACATTGAATTATAAACCACACACAATAAATGAATGTTGATTGAATTAAATACTGGATAAAACCTTCCAGTTCAAAGTCACAAACAAAACCAAAATAAATACTCAATCCAACAAAAAAGAACTACAAAGGAATTGAGTACAATCCCGCTAATGAGGATGGGCGACACATGCCCGAACTGAAGCATCTGAACTAGGAACTGAATAAAATGAGAGAAGCGTCTAATCTCAATGACCCATAACTTCCACAACAGCTGCAGCTTAGCAAACCATCCAAGTATCTAGAATCGGTGTCCCTATGGCTATGCACCTGTACTATTACATATATATAGAGAGAGAAAAGAGAGAAGAAATACAAGAAACGGGTCAGAGCCCGAGGTGTAAAAATAATTTAGCAAGTATTTAAAATTGGTTCTTAAAACAAGTCTTATACGCATGTTAGTTATCGAACTCTCACATGAGTTTCTCACCACTCGTCTATTGTGCAAGCCTAACGTACACCTAATCTCCCCCTAGTTATACCACCCAGTCTAACTACTCAGAAACCATACTAACACTAACTATGCTCACTAGTAGTATTCCCATATCGCCCATGCAATACGCTATTCAAATAGTTTATCTCACCTACTAAGCTTCATTATTCACTGTTTGAATGGTTAATCTTTTATCTACTAAGATTATTTCATTTCTCATTTCCAGTTTATCTACTAGTCTCACAAACTAGAAAGTTGACCAAGTACACTCATTCATATATATAGTCTCATCATCCCTATATATATACACTAATTTGGCACCCTTAGGTTAAGACCACTTGGTGCAATGTAATGATTATTAATGAATACCAAGTCTTCTAATTTCACCCAGTAAAAATATTCACAAGTTCATATATATATATACACTAATCCTGCACCCCCAGGCTAAGACCCATTAGTGCACCTATCAAGAAAATCCTGCATCCCCGGGTTAGCACCCATTAATGCACCTATCAAAAATCCAGCACCCCTGGGTTATCACCCATTAGTGCGCCTATCAAGAGAATCCTGCATCCCCGGGTTAACACCCATTAATGCACCTATCAATAAAATCTTGCATCCTCGGGTTAACACCCATTAATGCACCTATCAATAACAATCCAGCACCCCCGGGTTATCACCCATTAGTGCTCCTAACAATAATTATCCTTGTACCCTGGGTTATCACCCCTTAGTACACTTAACAATAGAATTTTTGCACCCCCAAGTTATCACTCATTAGCGCGCTTAACTATAAGATTGTTGCACTCACGGGTTATCACCCATTAGTGCTCTTAGCATTAATATCACATAATAGGTATACACACATCCTATTATAATTTATAGGTATTTCTCCAACCTACATATATACTTCTCATACGTATTTTAATCTCAATACTACGTATAGTATAAATATTTAGATTACTATCTCTCTCGTAATCTCCAAGGTATACTCTCTCTATACCGAAATAATTAAAGTATTGATTCTCACATACCTACCCAAAATTCTGTCTTGTTTAAGTTTACTATCGGGCAGTTTCCCTCACTCCAATAAACCGGCAAACTCAAAACTGGACGTTGAGAAAATCCCCAAAAATTAACTACGTCGCTCGAACCAGAAGGGTTGTCTCGCGAACGACTTCCACTGTCGTTCGAACGAGTTCGCGCAAGATCCCTATCTCACGCGAACGACTTCGCGTGAGATGTCCCTGTTCGTCTTCTTGCCCATATTTTCAGCGCTTTTCACCATTTTTTATCCTAAAAACCTCTAACATTTTATCACCCAACACCTCATCCTCAATCCCAATTAAGCCATCGCAATTTATATAACATTCCTATCATCCTAGGATCATTAATTCGTCCTCAATTCTCATAATTATATCAAATCTCCAAATAAGTTCATATGAACCCTAGTTTCCAAATTTTCAATTAAAGAAACTAATCGATTCAGATTCGTTCATGAATATGTTATTCAATTTCGTGATTAATCGTCTACATATATGAAGGAATCCCAACCACTAATTAACCCAATCCTTAATCGTAATTTAAATCTCTAATTTTCACCCAATTAACATGTAAATAATGATTAATTTCACCTACACTAACATGAGCATGATTATTGCTAAAAGAAAGCAAGTAATAAACACTTGCCTCGAATATGACAGTCTTATCCGTTGGTGATGTTGGTAAATATGTGTTCATCTCTTCTCGATCTATGCGTTGGTGGTCACGGTTGAGCAAGGTGTGGATAATTTGGCCTTCCCTCTTGGAGTTTGGTTCTCCCTCACACCCTCTATGGCCGTTCTTTCCTTCCTGTGTCTCACAACCCTAAAAGACTTTTCTTGGCTAATAAAATAACTCCCAATTTTCGTCCATTAATTAAACCCAAAAATACAATTTACCAAAATACCCTCTCGGGATGCCGGTTAGGCCTAAAATTACTCCGGGACCCAAACTAAACACTCGGGTATACTATTTTGACTATCTCGACTCTCCCGGACTCAACGGAGCACTCGAAATTACCATATGAGTTAATAAAAATAAATTATCTTTTTATTCTATTCAATTAGTCCCGACACGACTCACACGCGTGTCAGACTTAAATTACCAAACTACCGTATTTCTCACTTCCGACAATTTATCAAATGTTATAATTCCATATTACATATCACACAGTAATATTCAATAATTCTCAACAATAAGTATTAGCCCTTGGCACGCTAGTTAATAATTATTTTAATCCGAATTAATAACAAATTAATTTCTCGCATTTTAATTTAATTCATCCAACAACAATAATTAATCGCATACTTATTCCCATAATAATAATTAATAACATAATTATTTAAATCGTCAAAAAATATGGGGTGTTACAACAACCTCATCATAGTAAGAGTGGCCCTCAAGGAATTTGAGGTCGTAACTTCAACGGTCCACTAAATTCTAAAATTCCCGACTCCTTATAGAGTAGGGGAAGTTCAAGGTGATGAAACATCGGCACGTGAATGCTACTTCAACTCTGCAGAAGAGAGGGAGGCTCATAAGAAGGCAACAACCACGTACAACATCAACATACTTGATCCTAGGGATGAAACAAAGCTCAAAAAGGGAGAAGCCGCGGAGGAGGTAGAATCCATCGTACCAAATGAGGACGAGCCAAAAAAAAGCATCCAAGTCAACAAATCCCTAAGACCTGAGATCAAGGAGGAACTAATAAAGCTGTTAAGGAAGAGACAAAGTATTTTTACCTCGAGCCATGCATACATGCTAGGTATTGATCCTGAGATTACGTGTCATAAACTCAATGTTATAGAAGATGCTAAGCCCATCAAGAAAAAAAGAAGAGTATACTCAAGAGAAAAGTATGAAGTCATCAGAGACGAGGTTAGAAAACTTGAAGAGGACAAGTTCATCAGAGAGGTTATATACCCTGAGTGGTTATCTAACGTTGTCATAGTACCCCAAAAGTAATGGAAAATGAAGAATGTGTGTAGATTTCACTGATTTAAATAAGTCTTGCCCAAAAGACAGTTTCCCCTGCCTCGTATAGATCAGATGGTGGATGCCAGAGTAGGACATGAGCTCATGAGCTTCATGGATGCATATTTGGGATATAATCAGATCTTCACGAACTCGGCAGACTCAGAGAAGACAGCTTTCATTACAGACAAGGGGACATATTGCTATAAGGTCATGCCTTTTGGCATGAAAAATGCAGGGGCTACTTACTAATGTCTTTTAAATAAGATGTTCGAAGATCAAATAGGTAAATCCATGGAAGTTTATATGGACGACATGCTGACAAAGAGTTTTAAGGCAGACACTCATGTGGCCGACCTTGAAAGAACTTTTGACACCATGGACAGATACAGAATGAAGCTCAACCCGGCCAAATATGTCTTCGGGGTAGGAGAAGGAAAGTTTCTGGGATTCATCGCCAACCAAAGGGGAATAGAGGCTAAGCCTAAGAATATCAAGGCTTTTTTGGAAATGAAGGCACCCAGAACTATCAAAGATGTTCACAAGCTAACCGAAAGACTTGTTGCACTAAATACGTTCGTCTCAAGAGCCACAAATAAGTATCTTCCTTTTTCTAAAGTTATTAGAAAGGCCTTAGAATGGAATGAGGAATGTGACATTGCATTTAAAGAGCTAAAGTCATACCTCGCGTCTCCCCTAATACTATCCCGGCTAATTCACGGGGAGAGGCTATATGTATACTTAGTAGTCTCAGAGTCATCCATCAGTGATGCGATAGTAAGATAAGAGGATGGAGTGCAGAGACCAGTGTACTTCAATATCAAGGCACTCTAAGGGTCTGAGCAGAAGTATCCTTGGATTTAAAATTTAGCCTATGCTTTGATACATGCTTCTTGGAAAATGAATCCATATTTTTAATCCCACTCCATGGTCGTCCTCACTGATTCCCCTCTTACACAGGTCCTCAATAAGCCTGAGAAGTCAGGAAGGTTAATGACCTAGGAAATCGAGTTGGGGGAATAAAATATTATTTATCAACCCAGGGTTTCCATCAAGGGATAGGAACTCGCAGACTTTGTAGACGAGTTTACTTAGGAAGAGGCTGATATTGAGGAGAGTCACGCGGCCCCAGATGAACCAGACAGAAGCATCTTCTGAGATTCAGACCAGGTTGAGTTAAGTAAAGCCAGAAAAAGAGCTATTGAGAATGAAGAAGAGAGATACCTATTCAGACTGGGGACCCTAGCCGAGGGTGAGTTCTCTTCATGTGGAACCATATGGAACCTCTTCATTGATGAGTCGTCTTGTGAAAGTGGAAGTGGAATAGGGTTGATAGTGTCAGCACCGGATGGAACTAATATTGAATATGCACTGAGGTTCAACTTCAAAGCTTCCAACAATGAGTCCGAGTATGAGGCATTGATAGTAGGTCTCTTTTTGGCAAAATCCCTTAATGTCGGGCAGCTCCTAATCCACAGTGACTCCAGGTTAGTCATAAACCAAATTCTAAGGGTGTATGAGGCCAAAGATGAAAGGATGGTCAGATACCTGAAGAGGGTGAGAACGATGCTAGAGAGATTTAAGGAAGTCAAGATGAAGAGGATACCTTGGCTAGATAATAGCCGAGCGGATGCACTCGCGAGGTTAGCCTCAATAACAAGGACAGACATAAGGAGAATAGTGCCAGTTGAGATTTTGCCCAAGCCGACCATCGAAGAGGAAAAGGTTACTAGGCCTTGCCTAAATCTGATTATGGGAGCCTCATGGATGCATCCTCTCATCAGATACATCAAAGATGGTGAGCTTCCATAATCGAAGTTAGAAAGGAGAAAGCTGAGGTTCAGGGCTGCTAAATTCTCAATTGCAAGAGATGTCCTGTATAAAAAGGGATTCCTGCTCCTTCTCCTCAGATGTGGCCACCCTTCAGAGGTACCATACATCTTACATGACGTTCATGAGGGATCATATTCGAGTTATATAGGGGGAAGGCCGTTGGCTAAGAGGATAATCACTCAGGGGTAATGGTGGCCGACTTTGGCCAAAGATGCAGTCGCGTATGTGAATAAGTGTTACAAGTGCCAAAGGTTTTCCACCATCCCTCATCAGTCTCACCAACCTATGACCTCAATCAGCTCCCCTTGGCCATTTTCAATATGGGGCATTGATTTGATAGGATCCTTGTCAAGAGCTATAAATAACCATCGGTTCTTAATAGTGGCAATTGATTATTTCTCCAAATGGGTAGAAGCTGAGCCAATTATCACAATCACTGAACAGAAGAGCTTCCAGTTCATCTGGAAGAACATCATATGCAGATATGGTCTTACAAACACCCTTATCTCAGACAATGGAACCCAATTCAAGAACATATCTTTGGAAAAATACTGCGAAAGAGTGGGGATCAAGCAGTTCTTCTCTTCTCCTGGACGACCCTAGGAAAACGGTCAGACTGAGGTCACAAATCGAATAATCCTTGATGGGATAAAAATATGTTAAAAGAGGAGAAAGGAAGATGGATAGAGGAGGTATATGCAGTGATTTGGGCCTACAGGACGACAGCGAGGACACTAACGGTAGAAACTCCATTTATGTTAGCCCATGGCGCAGAGGTTGTCATTCCAATAGAGGTAGGACTTCCTACTCATAAAATTCAGACATATGACCCTCATAAGAATGGGGAGGAAAGAAGATTTAATCTTGATTTAATTTAAGAAAGAAGAGAGGATGCAGAGATAAGACAGGAAGCCTATCGAGAGAGAACTGCGAAATTCTACAATCAAAGGGTGAAGTCAAGGACTATAGTTATGGGAGACCTAGTCCTAAAGAAGACGTGGAAAAAAGGAAATAAGCTCCATCCTAATTGGCATGGTCCTTATAGGGTAGTTGATGAGGTTGTGCCTAGTACCTACCGGCTAGAAAATCTTGAAGAATAACCTTTCTCCAACCCTTGGAATGTCGATCACTTAAAGAAGTATTACATATGATGTTGAAGTTGTTCTTATCTTTTTATAATACATGTACCAGTTTATACAAAGGATGTTAATGAAAAGATAGTGATGTTGTGCTGATACTTTTATTATGTTTTTAACATCATTAATTTAGTCAATTATGAGGTGAAACGTCGTAATTTGGTGACCTCAGACCTTAAAACATCATTAAGTTGGTGAAAGTACGAGGTAAAACATCATTTATTTGGTGACCTCAAATTATTAAACATCATTAAGTTGGTGAAACCTCATAATTTGGTGACCTCGGACCTTAAACATCATTATTTGGTGAAAATTGGAGGTTAAACATCATAATTTGGTGACCTCAAACATTGGAACATCATTAATTTGGTGAAAGTTTAAGAGGTGAAACGTCATAATTTGGTGACCTCGGAACTTTAAACATCATTAAGTTGGTGAAAATATGAGGTGGAACATCATAATTTGATGACCTCAGACCTTAAACGTCATTATTTGGTGAAATTTAAGAGGTAAAACATCATAATGTGGTGACCTCGGACCTTTAACGTCATTATTTGGTGAAATATGAGGGTAAAACACCATGATGTGGTGACCTTAGACCTTAAACATCATTAGTTTGGTGAAAATTTAAGAGGTAAAATATCATAATGTGGTGACCTCGGACCTTTAACATCATTATTTGGTGAAATATGAGGGTCATACACCATGATGTGGTGACCTCAGACCTTAAACATCATTAGTTTGGTGAAAGTTTAAGAGGTGAACAGTTATAATTTGGTGACCTCAGACCTTAAAACATCATTAAATTGGTGAAAGTATGAGGTAAAACATCATTTATTTGGTGACCTCAAATTATTAAACATCATTAAGTTGGTGAAAATATGAGGTGGAACATCATAATTTGGTGACCTCAAACCTTAAAATATCATTAAGTTCGTGAAAGTACGAGGTAAAACATCATTTATTTGGTGACCTCAAATTATTAAACATCATTAAGTTGGCGAAAATATGAGGTGGAACGTCATAAGTTGGTGACCTCAAACCTTAAACATCATTATTTAGTGAAAGTTGAAGGTTAAACATCATAATTTGTTGACTTCAGACCTTGGAACATCATTAAGTTGGTGAAAATATGAGGTGGAACATCATAATTTGGTGTCCTCAGACCTCAAACATCATTAATTTGGTGAAAGTTTAAAAGGTGAAACATCATAATATGGTGACCTCGGACCTTAAAACATCATTAGGTTAGTGAAAGTACGAGGTAAAACATCATTAATTTGGTGACCTCAAATTATTAAACATCATTAAGTTGGTGAAAATATGAGGTGGAACATCATAAGTTGGTGACCTCAGACCTTAAATCATTATTTGGTGAAATATGAGGGTAAAACACCATTATGTGGTGACCTCAGACCTTAAACATCATTAGTTTGGTGAAAATTTAAGAGGTAAAACACCATGATGCGGTGACCTTGGACCTTTAACATCATTATTTGGTGACCTCGGGCCTCAAATAACATTAGATTGGTGGAAATAAGAGGTAAAACATCGCAATTATAGTGCAACACCAACATATAAATTTCAAGCAAAACATCATATGAAGTAATAGAATCTAAAGAAGTTGAACTAATGATTATCATAAAAATGGTTCAGAGTTACAAAACAGAGTATCAAGAGCCTTCATCAGAGTTCATAAAAATAAGAGTTACAGACAAAGGGGAGAATCAAAATTATAACTATTAAAAAGCTTCACAAGAAAAGGGCTTATGTCTCTGCAACTGCAGTCATCTGGTCATGGACGACCTTTGTCACTTGGACTCCATAATCATGATGAGTAGCGTCTTCTGTCTCAGTGAGCTCGAGAAGAGCAGTCTTGGCTAGAGCAGCATCAGTCTCTTCAAATTCCTACAAGGCCTGAGCAAACCAAGGGTCTCCAAAGCCGAAACCCATAAAATTTGATGCGGTCAAGACACCAGAATCGCTCTCCTTCGTGGCTGCCCATTTTCCAGTCACTTTGATACCTATTTCAAGGTATTCAAAACCAAAGCCGATAAATTCTTCAGAGACCTTGTAGTCTTCGATGGCCTTCTCATCATCATCTTCCAAAGAAGCCTTGACTACAGCATCAACCTTAGACTAAAGAACGCCATCCTTGGCCTTCAAAGATTTTTTATGATCCTTCCTGAGCTAAGACATGTCATTGTCCCTCTGCTTGATGACCCTGTTCCACCTTATAACCTCTGCGTTCAAAGAGGCCTCAACCTCCTCACCTTCCTTACCCTTCTCTATAAGGGGAAGCTTCTGTAAAGTCCAATCAACAAGATGATGAAAGGACAAGACACCCTGCTAAAGAAGATCAGACGTATGAACATATGAGTTATAATTTCTAAAAAGTCGATGTTACACTTGTGAGAAAATGAGCAAAAAATGGTACCTGGATTGACTTGTGAAGAGCAAACTCGACCAATAAATGGACATCTAATGCGCATAGAAAATGCTTATCTTCCTCAGTCATTATTTTTCCAATGGCATCGGCGGCCTTCATACTGTGGCCGATCAAGCTATCTCCGATTTTCAGTTGAGATAAACGATCAGCCAGGGAATCGTCTGTATAAATGGGTATGGCATGATCCTTGGCCTAAGCCTTGCTCGGCCTCGTATGCTCCGGGTCAATGGTGGACTTCCTATTTTTGTTGGCATCGGCCTTAGAGGTGTCGATGCTCTTCTTAGTGTTAGGTGGGGGTAAATTTTTTCCACCCTTTTTCTCCATGAGCTTGACAAGGCCAGGAGCAGACATTTCACAGAACTTGTCTAATATGCCTGCAGGGCGCTCTGCAAAAGACAAGTCTCTGAGTTAGTCAGTCAGAGATATAAAATATAAGAGGTATAACTTGGGTAAGAAACATTAAGACTTACGAAGCTCTTCCAAGGGACCACCCCCTAAACCTATCTGAGATAGGTAGTAGGGGGTCATCAGATGCTCATATTTAATGAGACGACCTTTTTTGCCTTGATTGCGAAGGTCCTCAATGTTTTTATAGTTATCTTGGATAAGACTAGGGTCGGCTTTGGCAGGAAGGGAGACCTTACCCCATCTCAAAGGGGTCCTTGGAACTGACATTCCATAAGCCTCGTCTGAACTAAATTCCCATGCCCCAAAAATAAAGAAGTATCGAGGTTTCCAATTGTGGTTTGAAGTTTGGGTAACCAGGATCATTTTCTTCTCTAATTTCCTGGCTAGGAAGTGATAATAGCTGGGGTGATTTTTAGCAGATGAAGGATCATAACAACCTGTAAAAACTCGAACTGGAAGGTCTGAATGATAAACCGCCCTCCAAAGGACGATGGCCCCAATCATAACTCTCCAGGCATCTGGGGACAGTTGAGAAGGGGAAAGATTTATGTGGGAGAGTATAGCTCTGATGGATGGGTGGATAGGAAGACAAAAGCCCAACTTAAACATCTTCTCATAAACACAGATCTCTCCATCTCGGCCATCGAAGGCCCTCTCATCCCTCAGTGGTTTCCTAAGGATGATTAAAGAATCTATGGAATAGAGATGCCTGAAAGAGAGAAGGTCGTACTTGTTTACGGTACTCTCGTACTCGGTGGCCTCAGAGGCATCAAGTTAGATCCCTTTATCATCGTCACCATCCCCAGCAACGTCGGCCTGGGCATGTATAGGAGCACCACCAGGAAACCTCTGAGCAAATTTAACCCCGGTGGAAGCCGATAGGGGAATAGCATCAATGGGAGGGGGAATTGCCATACATGGCCCTAAGATTTCAACATCAGAAGACCTACGCAAAGTTCAATCACCTTGGTGAGACGAGGCACGGCTTGAAACCTCGGCTCCCTCAGGAACCTCATCTTGCCTAGGAGAATACTCCATAGCCTCTTAAAAAGAGTCTATAGACTCGCCTTCTGTAGACGTTGACATAGGGTCTGAGTAAGAGGACTAAGACATTGGGAAAGGATCCTCAGGAACCTCTACAGGCTCAGGGTATATGACCTTTAGTGGAGGAGGAAAAATTGGCCTGAGGGGAAAGGCCTCAGCCCTACGAGCTTCCTCTTGGGAAAGTTCTATATGCCTAATCTTCTCAAAGGTCTTCTCACGAAGAGAGGGGAACTCTTCTATAAGTTGGTACAAGGGTCTAAGCATAAGGAAGATGACACTACACTTAAGACTCAAACTACAAATAGGTACATAACTTAAAGAACCTAAATTAAAGATCAAAGGGTGGAAGTTGAAAGGTCTCAAACAAAGAACACCAAGAACATTCAATGGCAGGTCACTGGAGAAGGTGACCGGAAGTTCACTAGAAACCTAAAACAGGGTTGTTTGTGGCAAAAAAAACCTCGAAGGAGCCTAAAACAGTCCCAAAACTATCTAATTGCTACAAGCCTAGCCCTACAACCACCTAACAGTAGTGGAAGCCCTCGTCGTAAAAAGAAGAACTCGTCAAAAAATTGAAGCTATAAAAATAATGACCAGAAATGGAAAATAAAAGGTTGAGAAGCAATACCTGATTGATTTCAATTGAAGAAGTAAGAGTTTAGAAGCAAAAGACCCTGAATCACAGCAAATAATGGAAGGTTTGAAGAAATTCGCAATGGCAAAAAAACTGTAGGCGGGAAAAAACGAGGGAAAAAAAAGAATGGGGAAAGATAAGAAGGTTTTAAACCTACTCAATGATGGGGCACAATTTCCAATGCCCCCACCATTACCCTTGGAAACTAAAAATACACCTTAGGGAATACGTTAGTCACTTCAGTGAGTGATATGTGTCAAGTAATCACTTCACACCCCAAGGCACTAAAAGAAACTCAGCCTCGGCCTAGCATACCCCTAAATCATCTACTCACATAGGAAACTAAGGGCTAGGGGTAATTGATATGCCCAAAGTGCACCCTCATACTCGGAGTCACTAACCTCGGCCTGTCTCACAGCCGAGTTGACAAAAATCTCACAACTGCCATCAGAAAGGCCGTACGCTGTAAGGTCGGCTCTCTATTACCAACCTTGGCCCTGCAGCAGCCGATTTTAGTAGTGCCTTATGGGGAAAAGTTATCGTCAACATCCTACTCTGCTTGAGTCAATGTTATATCTCACCTCTGTGCCTAACCTCGTCCAGTCTTCCCGACCGAGGTCATCATGGCTATTGACAAGACAAAGCAATGCTGTCGAACTTCACCAACCTCGTACTCATCCAGGACGAGGTTACATCAGTCAGGGACACAAGTTCGAGCATATGCAAGCACATGTAAGGTTTGGAACACGTGGGCAAATCAGTTATAATCGAATCATTCCCCTCACGTGAGGGAATATTACGGTCATCATCATCTACATAAGATTAGCCAGGTGTCATCAGGATACTGGTTCGAACCTCATACACATGCTCATTGCATGCTTGGGGGGTACATTTCACCCCCCCAAGCACTATATATATAGGTCTTCCTCTACCTTGTAAAGGGATCAATAATTGCAACCCTAGCTAAAACTCTGTAGGTTTACATAATAGAGAGAGAAAGATTGAGAGATTGTATCTATGGCCATTAGTGCCTTCATCTAGTGAAACTACTCACACACTCATAGTGGACGTGGTCAGATTATCTGAACCACTTATTTACTGGTGTTCCTCCTCTTCTCCTCACCTCCTTCTACTGGTTATTTACTCTTTGTGCTGCCATTGTTATTGCTAGCTTGAGCTTGCCAACACCTCATTTGGTGGTGCTGTTTACAGTATCATATATATATATATATATATATATATATATATATATATATATGTGTGTGTGTGTGTGTGTGTGTGTGTGTGTGTATGTGTGTGTGTGTGTGTGTGTTGGATATTATGAGATATAATAATATTTTAGGTTTTGGTTGGTGTTGGTGTTGGGAGCTTTTTCCTCCTTTCTCTCTCCTAGGGTTTATGGTGTAAGAATACTATTCATCATCTTCTCCATATATATTTGTTGTAATTGTTTGTTTTCTTACTTTGTCAACCAAGTTTGTTTTATTATTTCTTTCTTTATTCATTTACCTCCTTTAATTACATGCTTTGTAGCTAAATTGGTTTAGGTTGAGATTGATTGAACTCACCTTGGATTAAATGGTTATTTTTCTTTATAGATGGATTATATTAGTTTAAATGGGTTGGTTAGTTCTTGATTTTATTACTAAGATATTTAACGGTGTATACTGTGTATGAATCGTATTTACGATCTTGCGTGCGTAATCTCAGGAATATTTGTTGATGAAAAAAATCAATTGAGCTTTTATGACATGTTAGGGGGTGACGAATGTAGATTTTATTAACTATGAAAATTATATTTAATCTTGATAAGCTTTTTATCTCATGTAACCATTTATACTAATTAACCCGAGGTGAAGGATATTGTTCTCAATATATCGTCTTTACTCATTTTGATTATCTTATTTTATATACATTCCTAGATTATTATCTTGTTAAGAAAATCACATTTTACACTTTTACTGAGAAGTAATGTATCAATTAATGTCTATCAATATTCCCGGTGGATTAGATACTCGGACTAGATACTATACTCCCGAAATAGTTTAGTCATAGTTTAGGTTTTTGCATAGCCGTAAGAGTTAAAAATAACGACAAGCATAGTAAGACGGACGCCCAGTTTTCCCCTAGTTATCAAATGGGGCCGTTTCTGAGAAAATATTTTTCTTTATAATTTAATTGATTTAGTATTTTGTAATATTTTATTTCCTTTTGTATTCTTTGTTAACTAGTTTTATAGGACTTTTTCATTTTGGCACTAAGAAATGCTTGACTCTATTGGCCACACGTCACTCTGTTGAAATATCCATCTTGAGCTTTTTGGGGTATGCATGCCTTATTCTATTATTTTTAGTAATCACAGTGATAATTCTAAAAATCCCCCTAAACCTATGACTTTTGCTCAATACTCTCAAATCAAAAGCCTCATATATCTAAAATATCTTTGGGTGAGTATTAAAAAAGTCAAGTAAAGGATTATGAAAATTTTAAAAATGATATTTCCGATAAAGGGCCACAAAACCCTTATAATAAGAATGTTGAACTAATTGTAATATATTTAAAAACGCTTAAAAAATGATTTTGATAGTAGTTCCGAGGATAGTTTTCAAACTTCTTATTTTCAGGAATATGCGCCTCCACCTATGAAGTTGCATGAGGGCATTCCATTCTTGAGAATAAAAATAGTGAAAATCACTACCGGGAAGAAAATCATTACCGGTAGCATGACTCTGATTTTTTATTTGAATCGAACGATGATTTTTCTTCTGAGACTTTTGAATTTGAGGAATGTGTTGAACCAAAAGAGGAATCGATGCCTACTTTGGAACAAATCATTCTTCTCTTTGTCAATAGAGAACAAAAATGAGGAAGAAATGGATGTAGTATTCATTTGCAATGAAATTATTTCTTCTTCGAAAAACGAAGAGGAGGTTGAGATGTATGTTTCACCTCAAACAATTTGGAAGAACATTCCACCGACTGTTAATCCTTCTCCTTTAAAATTCAATCCTCGAGCGATGATGAGTCATATCTTGAGATTGAATTTATTTTCTCTCCGTCTTTATTTTACATTATCAAACTATTACAAGTATCCCATGAATTGGTTAAAAAATTTACAGGATTAAACCTTTCACTGATGAGGATTACTTGTTTGTGTCACTTTCCATAAGTGAAATATTGCCTCCATGTGTGATACCTCCCATTCCAATTTCAAAATATATTTAAGGTAATTCTATTTTATTTTGTTTCCACGTGTATTCATCATCCGTTCAATCCAAACCCCCATCATCCGCCAAAAACTTTTAATTGGTGATGGTTAGTTCCTTACACCTTACACATGTCTTCCGTTGTTCAAACAACATTTCTTATTTTTCGGAAGGTATCTATTCAAATGAGGGCATGTCGATTATCCCTCAAAGAAAAATTGAAATTTTGGTAGACCTTAAAATTTTTTAAATTCTAGGGTATATTTAGTTAGAAGTTAAAATTATAGGTTGTACATATTAGGTTGATTTTTCTTTTTACTTATTGTCTAGTGTAATTAATTAAAGTTTTATTATTCTTTTTTGTTATGCTTGGCACTAACATATTTTGTAGAATCTTTGGACATGTACTTTTCAGAGATCACTTCATTTTGGGTAGTGTAGTTATTTTCCTCTCTTTAACTTGGTTCTAAATTTACATTGAAGAAAATACAAGGTTTAAGTTAGGTGTGGGATATGCTTCCTATCTTATGATGCTACTCATAGTTATTGTTTACATTTACCTTTATTGCTAAGGATTAGCATTGTGTATGTTAGGTGGTTGTTTCGAATAGTGCAGTTATTTATCTTTTATACTCATGCATTTTATCCCCTCGGGTACCTTAATTCCTATATTTATGCTCGTTAAGTAGACAACCTCCTCTCTCTCTCTCTCTCTCTCTCTATATATATATATATATATATATATATATATATATATATATATACACACACACACTTTGGGAGGTGCAATTGAGCTTTTGTAGGTATTATTGGTGCTTTGCATGAAGTTGGGTCATATTTCGAAAAAGTTTCATCATAAAATGCAATTTAGGGACATTTTAGTCATTTTATCATTTGGTTTTCTGGCGCGAAGTCTTTACGAAAGTGTATTCCTCTAACCTAACTTAGCGTATCCTCCGATCGCGCATCATTTCGATTTATAATGAAGAAGTTACGATGTTTTTCCTATGTAGATCCAAGAAAGAAACAAGACAACAAATAAGAATTCAAGCCTGATGGGTCCGAATTGATTCGACCTCAGCTCCGAATCGATTCAACCCTTAGTAGATCCATATTTCCCATGTACTGAGTCGATTAGGATTCATAATGAATTGATTCAGCCCCTACAAAATTGGCTAATTTTGTTTACAAGTTTACCAGTAGGGTGTTTATATATATAGTTTCTCCCCTTGGTATCTTTCATTTTATATTAGAATAGGTTAGGATTTCGTTGGTGTTGGGATCTTTCCTCAATTATCTCTCCAAGGGTTCGTGTGTAAGATTATTATTCATCATCTTCTCCATATATATAAGTTATATTTCTTTGTTTCTTTCTTTGCAACCCTAGATTCTTGCTTTGATAATTAGTTTTATTGCTTAATTTCATGTTTTCCTTTATTTTCATGCCATTTAATATGCTTTCTAGCTATGTTAGTATAGGTTGATATTGATTAAACTTACCTTAGATTAATTGTCTGGTTTACTTTGGTGATGGATTAGATTAATTTTAATAGGTTAGGTTGTTCCTGATTTTGCGTCTAGGAGATTTAATGGTGTATATCATGTACACCTCATGTTTACGACCTTACATGTGTAATCTCGGGGATATTTGTTGACGCTAAATTCAATTAACCTTTTATGACAATTTAAGGGGTGGCTACTCTAGATTTGATTAATTGATGAGATGAGTTTTAATATTGATAAACTTGCCTTCCCATGTAAACCATTTATAATAATTAACCCAAGGTCAGGGATATTATTCTCAATATATAGTTTTTACTCATTTGGTTTAATCCAAGTTTAAATACGTGCCTAAATTAATACTATATTAATGCTATCACCTTTTACACTTTTATTCAAAAGTAATAAGTCGATTAACGTCTAGATACACTCCATATGGATTCGATACCCAGACTAGCCGCTTTTACCCTATAAAGATAGTAGTCATAGTTTAGGTTTTTGCATAGTTGTGGGGGCTGAAAACAATGACTGGCATAGTAACACACCGCCCGATTATCCCATGTTATTAGAAGGATACCTAATTAAAATATCTTGTCAAAATGTGACAATGTTTTCTTTACAAGTTCAATTTAGGATATCAAATACAAGACCTAAGGTTTATATGACAAATTACTTACCAAATAGATTACGGCAAAGTTTATCTTGAATATTTGGTGATTTAATGTAAGTGCAAAATATGTGAACATTATAGAACAACATCTAGGCATACTAGGGAAAAAAAACTCAACAGAAAAAATCTCAGGCTGACAGAACGACAAATGCACTATGGTAGAGTTTAATAACTAGAAGATATAGACTTATAACCCTTATGATGCTATAACTAACTAGACATTCTTTTCCACCTCATCCTCCGTAGAGATTGTTAATAATTGGAGTACACTACATACCCATGACAGGTTTGGTCCGCAATCGATACTGTAAAGTCCTCGGGCCAAATCAATATTCTTTTAAAGTTCAGAGTGAACTTTCTTCCTTTTGAGTTTGAAGAGAACTATGTATTCCACTGCTTGGAACAAGGTGAGAATCCACCTTGGTGTGGTACCACTTTCTAGTTATGTGATTATCTAAGGTGGAAGTGTTTCTTAAAATATACCTTTGCGATATATGAAATCTAAAAATAACTAAAGAACAAATTGGAGAGAGATTTGTTTTAGGTTTTGAAAAGGTTGAAAAGAAAATAAGTGTAACACCTCGTATTTTTGAGGATTTAAAATTTAATTAATTCGGTAATATAAGAATTAATTTATCAGGAGGATTTAATGAAATTAGTGAATTAAGATTTTATTTAATTCGGGTTATTTTTAAATTCGCATGTGTCATAATTTGAGTTTGAGATTGGAGATTTTAGTTAAGTAACTCGGATGAAGATTCTAAGTGTACTATTGATTTTGAATAGGTCAAGATAGTCGAAAAAGAGTACCTGGGGTAGGAATTGGGTTTCGAAGCCTTTTTAGGCATATTGGCTCACACGGGGGTATACAGGTCATTCGATCTTGGCCCATTAGTCTAAAAACGGAATTATCATTAGTTAACCAAAGTATCCATAACTCAATAATAAAACCCTAGCTTTGCAAAGGAAAAAAGAGGGAGAAATTGGAAGAAATTTTGGGAGCCAAACCAAGAAGAAATTGGAGTGTTCTTTATCAAATCTTTGTCTAGATCAAAGGAATTCAGACCTTACGAATTTATCCAGACAAGTAGTTAAACTTGCCTTCAATTGAAATTGCAGTATTTTAATTCATATCATGGCGGGTGTAATTAAAATTCGTTATGACATGGGTTAACGGGTAAAAATGGGGTTTAAGGAGTTATATATGATGATTAAGTTAAACACTAAATGAATGATGAGGAACCATGCATTACTGTTAGGACTAACATTTTGATCTGAAACCTATAAGTAATTTCATTGATTGATGTTTTTATGATCATATTGAGATAAAATTTGGATTGAGTCTCTGAAAAACCCGAATCTCAAATTAAATCATTGGAAGCAGAAATCGTTGATGATTAAGGTAGTTATTGTGATTAGAAACTAATTAAACCCTGAATTAAACTTCGAGTATAGCTGTGTTGGAGTTTGGGTAATCTATGAAAGCTTAAATGGATATCCATGACAGAAAATAAAGCTGTGGGGAAGAAGGGCTGAGCAACGGACGATCGATCAATTGGTCCAAACCACCGATCGATCGGTGATGCTTTAATTTTGGCAGTTTTGCTACTTTTGATGTATGCGGCCTTAATTTATTTTGTGGACTCTTATGGGGATTTTATTTAGTGTGAAATTTAATGGAAGTTAATACCTAGTGTCTTGGGAGATGAGTATTAAGGATTATTAAAGTTAATAATGGTGTCAAACTTATTTACAAAATGATGTAATATATTCATAAGTGTTAAAATTTGGGTCAAGTGAGTTAATTAGTGAAAAATGGTGTGGACTAAAATACCTAGAGCCTTAGGAGATGGGTATTAAGTGATTTAAAAGTTAAAAGGGGGTGTGACCTTGAGAAAGGAATTTTTGGTGTAACAAATTCTAAAAGGGTTAAATTACGGGTCGAGTGAGTGAGTCCGGGCATAGTAGTTGAGTGACACTACTTTAATAAATTATTAACGTGTAATTAATCAAATTAATAGTCAGGATATAGACTCGAATATTATTAGCCTAGTAATATGGGAGTTAGGCACGGGTTAGCCGAATTTTTTATTAAATGTATATATACATTTAGTGTGATAGAATATATATATATATATATATGTGTGTGTGTGTGTGTGTGTGTGTGTGTGTGTGTGTGTGTGTGTGTGTGTGTGTGTGCGTGTGTGTGATTTATAAATATCGGCATGAATGATATTTATAGGAATACATACCCCTCTAGTGCTATCATAGGTGGTTGCACGATGTGAGTGAATCCCCCTGGCTTGAGGAGCGGGGAGAGTATAATCCCCAGGTCATAGCGTCCATTATTTATATCTTATGATTCTTTTCGGGGTGAGACGTCTTGAGTATGATTCAGTCTCACACCCAGTGAACTATGTCCGCCTCCGCTTTGCTTATTTTCATTTTTTCTGATTCGGTGAGCTAACCGTCTCGGGATATCTGGGTAGATAGAGTATATCTGGGATGATAGAAATTTAGAGAAAACATCCGGTGAGCCCTTACTCAAGAGCATGGATGTTGTAGTATAATAGCACGTATATAATACGTGTAGATAATTCTATACGGGATTAATACATAAGTGTGAATGTGTTTCTTATATAACTAGAGTGAAAGGTATATGATTTAAATAGGGGTTTCTTATATAACTAGTAGGAGAGTTATATGATTTTAAATAAAAAGGTTCCTATATAACTAGTGTGAACATTATATGATTTAATACAGTTGAAGCCATTAATAAGTTAATGCATACGTAACTTAGTAATCAAAGTAAGAATTCTCGGGTTAGAGTAGTGCGGTAGAAATATGTGTGATGCGGCAAGATAGGTGGGGCACATTAGATAAGGGTGAGTTATACCTCAAGCTAGTGCGACACTAGCTTAAATATGAAGAATGTGCATGCATATTTAATTATTGCAATTTAACTGCTTACTAAATATTTTCAAAAAATTTTACTTGGGCTTTGACCCGTGTCCATATATTTTCCAAAACCTTTTAGGTGTCCAGACGCAGGGATGCCAACTTGAGGATTCTATCTAGGGATACGTAGTTGTAGCTCATGTGGAAGGTGCATGACTTTGCTATAGACGCTTCGTTCATTCATTCATTCTTAGTGTAGGAACTTTATTCCAGTACTCATTTGGGAATGTCGCCCTCAGATTTAGTATTAAGTTAAAAAGTTTTCGACAGTGATGCTAAGAATGAGCCATATGAGACCAATGTTTTATTTTTATCACGGGCTGCCCACCTAGTATTTTAGTAGGCGGGGTGTCACAGATGCTATCAGAGCATCCGGTTCTAGTGTCCTTACGATCGGTGCGACTTAGTACATTTTAGTGTAGAGTTCTTTGATATAGAGCCTTATTATAAGATTGTTGTATTCCTTCACGTATGTGACTTACGTTCTCCTGCTATTAAGTATAGTTGATATGATTCATATACGAGTTCGGTTGGGCTTCGTACACCGAGCAACTTTAGACGCCCAGCGAGGGTCGTTAGAAGGACTGCAGGGAGAGAGGCTCAGCGGTAGACATAGAATATTCTGGGAATGATGACTACGATAGAATTCACCATGGTTATTATTGTGGCAGATGAAGTTAGGGTAATCACTTAAACACGGTTCTATCCCTAACCACCATCGTAGGAAGCGGTGGTGCAAATTCAGACTCACCCAGCGTAGGCGATTAAATGGGGGAAGTTGGAGTAATTCTTTCTAAGATCCATCCATAAGTATTGGTGGAAAAGGGGGATTGTGATGGGTCAATGGTAGGAGATAACCCAAAGGAAATTGTGTAGGGTGGAGTGCAGTGGCACCCAGGATTAAATTTTTGGTGAAATTGGGCTCATAGGAGCGGCGTTGTAGTGAGAGGAGTCAATCACCACAATCATGGAGAAATTCTATGAATAATGAAGAATTTAGGGTGTGATTTGACCACAAATACTCTCATCAGTTGTTTGAACAGAGAGGCAAAGGAGATTTCAATACTTATTTCAGAAGAGTCGTACAGTCGTTGGTCATGAAGGAAAGTTAATGTATTTCGCAAACTTCGTACCTGATGAGGTGGATACGGAGAATCAAAAAGGTCCTTAAGATCAATGGACTTATGGGTAGAATATACAAGCATGTATGGGGAAATCCGACTAGAACGATTGGTATTGTTGTCGTCACTATCGTACATTTACAATTTGTTAGCAGTGCTTCAGTGAGAAGGGAGCTAAGAGAGTTGGAGAATCTAACCGAATGGCAAGACTAAATTCAATGGTGCTAGTGAGGCACCACAAGAGGGGATACCCAATAGAGGACCCATTTTAATGATTAAGATTAATAAAATTCCTACCAGATGATGGTGGATTCATTCAGGGCCATCAAGGCCAATAAAGAGTCCCATAGGGCCAGTTGAGCCAAATGACCAACGAGGGTACCAAGAAAGGTCAAGACTACCAGGTTCGTGAGAAGGATAATCCCGACAAGTCCAGTGGGTCCAGAGAAAGGGGAATGACGCAAAGAGGTGTGTTATGTGTAAAGAGTATGAACACATGTATGGATATTGTCCGTAGTACATTAGGGAACAGGAACGGGATGCCCAGTAGGGGCAACAGTTATAACAAATTTTTGGTTCGGTTAGGGCGGGGGTGTTATGTCCAGGAACCATTTGAACTTCTAGTACTATAGGTAATTGGAAGTATGAGTTTTATCCTGGGGTGGTTGGGGTTTTATTATGTATGACACGGGCAAGCCACAGTGATTTATTGGTACTAGATTCGCATGTGAAACGGATTTAGGAGAGGTATCGTTAATATCATTATAGTGTGTGTATATTTATCGTGGATTAATGGGGCACTCTTCAGTTCCACCTGTAGCAGAGGAGGTGTGGACACTGAAAGGATATATTTTATGAGGATATCTCATTTTTAGAGGTATATTTTGAGGTATGGTTTTATCCTAGGTACAGACTGTTAAGAGGTGGTGGGCGATTATAGTAAGACTATCGTGTTTTCGGTTCCGAGATAGGATGTATATTTTTGCGATGTCTCACTTGAGAGAGGGTCGAGCTCGCGATGATATTTTTAGGAAGTAGACTTCAGAGAGTACAGTTGTCTAGTTATATTGGATCCCAGTGCGTGGGGACTACTGATGTGATTCAGGGTGTATCGGGTTTACTAGTGAGCGAAGAGATTTAGCTCATTGTTATTTACACATATGGTTATAGAGTTGACAGTTACATATATTTCGAAATTATGAAAGATAATGTCGTAAGGGCTACAACTTTGATTGGACTATACTACCTATGAAAAATTAAAAATAGTATGCCATCATAGTAATTAATGTATGAAATCCATGACATGTAAAAGTTTGATTTAAAGCGATGTTTCAAAGATTTATACACATCCAAAAATTTAATTATCTCAAGGATGTGAAACAAAGGTTTTAACCATAAATTGTTATTTGAGGAAGATAAAAGTGTTAGTTGAAGATTTTACTTTTTCAAGGAAAATGAAAATTTTCCAATAAAAATCAATTAAAGTTAAAATTCCCAAGTAAAACTTTCTCTTAAGATATTTTTTTTGATTTCATCGGATAAATGATCATATTTGTACACTTTTTCCCCCACACATTTTATCTCTTATGTGCTCTTATAAATTAACTTAAAAACATGGTATGATTTTATCACTAGCTAGTTCATTCTCCTATTACAGTACTTGGAATAACCATTTATACCTTCACTATGACAATTCATAACGTAAATATATCAAATCTTATATGTCTTAGTTAGTTTTGAAGTGAATCATGTGAGACTGATCATTTGGTATCTTTTGTGAGTTGTTCTTCTATGTTAAACACTTATTTAAAAGAGTTGAATTTTTTGGCCAAACACGAGGCAAACGAATGGTTTTTTCACAGCGACATGAGACATTGCTCCAGCGAAGTGTGCGGCCTACGACACATCTCGCTGCAGCAACAGATCATGTTTAAAAGCTACCAACCTTCATTTTTCTCATCACTTTCCCACAATTTCTTTTTCTCTCTTCAAAGTAAAAATCCCCTATGTCCCATTTTTGGATGTTTTCTAAGCTTTGTGCACTATTCCTCTTCTTGAAAACTTTTTTTGTAATATTATTCCATTCTATTTCACGATCTTTACTCTTTTTTTAGCATTCTTTACGTGGTTAAGAATGTTTTTTTATCTTTGTCATATTGGAGTTATTATTTGGCTCTTAAGTAAACACTCTATATATAAGTATGTACAAATAAGTTAAATTCATGGATCTGACTCATATTTTGATGTATAATGTTTCTTCCTTTGGTCTTGAATGTAAAATACTTACCCTTGAGTTTTCTTGTATCATATATTTTTTTAAGTCACTATAGCATGTCTGAAAGATCTCTCACGGGTATAAGTTTTTCGGTCCATAAAAACCCATCTCCACCCTTTCCACCCAGATTTCAATCACCAAACGAACGAGACAAATTTGAGAACTTTTTTCTTCGTGTTGTCCACTTGAATGTACAATCGATTATAAATCTCTTAGAAATAATCTTCCAAAAGGGATTATACCTTTTGAGTAACGAGGATGGTTGAAGATTGGCAACTAAGGAGTAGACAAGGAGCAGGTGTTTCCAGACCTTGTCAGGGATTTTTACAGCAATGCCATCTTAGGCATGGGTTTCTTTACTATAACCATTCATTGAACATCTATCACTATCTCTCTCGATTTTCTTAGAAGTTATATGGATTGTCTCCCATACATAACTCGGTTTATCCATATCATGCATCATTTACTTCCTGTATGGATGAGATTGTGATCGAGATTACCAGTGGAGAACTCACTAAGGCACCCAAAGTCACACTACCTTTAGGCTATCTCACTGGTTACCTCTATCTCATCTATGCCCTGCCTTCTAACAACATTTCTCAGAACTCGCATCATTATTCCATTCCACACTCCACATATCTTTTCTTATATGCCATTAGGATAGGAGATACTATAGACCTTGGGGAGGTTATGTATAGGTTGATGACCAAGAATATCACAAGTTAAAGAAGAGGCAATCGACTCGCTCTTTACTTTGGACGGCTCATTTATCTTTTACTACCTGATAGGAATGTCCACATTTCATCGAGTGAGGAGAAGACCCAAGCCGAAAATATGATTACCTACCAAAAATGTTAAAAGTGTAAGAAAAAATGCCTCAAGACACGCATGAAGGATTCAGACTATATTGATATTTTTATGGAGAGTAGTGATGAAAAACTTGATCATATTATATTCTATATGGTTATTGGTACCTCTATGACATTTCTATGTCATCTTTTATACATATATATAGGCTACAGTCTATAACTTGTTTATTATGTTTATCTCTTAGTGACATTTAGCTCATTATATGTTTTGTGCTTTTATTTGGAACACCATATATTAGTTAGGCTTGACTCTCACTTTCTTATCTTATTGCCTATAAAGACATGGTCTATACTTGTTAACTTACATACATGCTTCATTCTTTCAATCTTTAGTTCACTTTAACTCATATTGGTGTATCATGATATATCTAGATTATGTCATTTTTCTATCTCTATTAATGAAATATTCACTAGATTCCTTGAATTGCATATTTTATCTTTATTTAATTTTAATTGATATAGCTCACAATATGATCCTTCTTAGCATAATTGAGTAATTTAATGTTTCTTTACCTTTTCCAATTCCATGACAAAAGGGGGAGATAAAGGTTAGATATATGGGGAATTTAAATTACGAACATATACTAATTTTTTTCATGATAAACTAGATGAACATGGAGTTATATCCAAGAAATGTAGTACATATCTCAGTATGGGCTTTAGCATTAAGATACTGTCATTTAAAGAATTTGTATACACCTTAGAAGATTATTCACTTACATATCTTATTCATCAAAGGTTTTTGTTAACCGTACATTATATTTATATATTCATCACAGGATCGCCTCAGGTTCACCTCAACGATGAGATAGCTCGTTGTAGTGACCTTGTGGCGATATACATCAACAAAATGCATAAAGTTACTTTTTGAGCTGGATACTTGCACATCCTTCTTGGTACCCACACAAACTAAAGATCTTTTCTCTCTTACACCTTATAAGTCTAATTATCTACTTGTACATTCCTAGATTCTTTTGCAAACTTGGTGTTATATGTGAGTTAGACTTCCTTTTGAAAGAGATAGTGTAAGTGTCATTTTGTGATTTTTTTTGTTGATAAAATATTTTTGCCAAATCTTTCTTGCCACAATAATAACTTTCAAAGGAGAGAAAAATCTTTTGATAAAAACTTATTTTTGAATCTTGTATTCATCCAAGTTTAGAGTCTTGTTTTTCTATCCTATATATTTTTTAAATATCTTTAAGTTTAGACACTTGTGAAATATAAAAATATTTTGAAGTGAACTTGTTTGCTTTTCAACCTTTTCAAAACCTTAAACAAGTATCTTTCGAATTTGCTCTCGAGTTGTTTTTAGATTTTATATATCTTAAAGATATATTTTGTGAGTTAAGCCATATTTTAAAGAACACCTTCACCTTACGTCATCACACACCTAGAAAGTGGTACCACACTCTAAGAAGGCTTCTAACATTGTTTCAATTGTTGGATTACGTAGTTCTCTTCAAACTCAAAACGAAGAAAATTCTCTTAGAACTTTAAAATAAGATTAATTTGGCATGAGGACTTTACGGCATTAGTTGTGGACCAAAATATGTCACGATTGTATCGCATACTCTCTATTGGCGCTTTCTACGGAGGATATGATGGGAAAGAGCATCTAGTCAGCTATAGCATCGTGAGGGTTTTAAATATATTTTTTTAGTTGTAAAACTTTATCGTAGTGCATTTGTCATTCTATTGGCCTAAGGTTTTTTCCCATTGTGGGTCTTTTCTCGTACGCCTTGATGTTGTGATATATTATTTACCTATTCCTTACATAGCTTGAATCACCTAATACTGAAGATAAACTTTGGTGTAATCTATTTGGTAAATAATTTGTCATGTAGATATTAGGGATTATATTTGATATCTTGGCTTGAAATTGTAAAGAAAACCTTATCACATTTTGATAAGATATTTTAATTGGGTATCGTTTGTCCATCTCGATTTCGAGCACAAGCACTCTCAAAGAGTCATAGTCACCCATTGTTTACTCTACGAAAAAAACATCTTTTATGATCTCATCGTCGACTTTATGCCTTTCAAAAGTACTTGGCTTGAGAAATTGGCACTTTTAATATTCCAACACATCAACAATTTAGTTTTCTTGGATTACAGGTCGAAGGATTTGAAAATATTGGATGCACACAAAATGATTTGTACAATTACGAGAGGGGTATGAGGTGAGAGATGAGGGGGCGTGATGGAGATATGTTCTATGAGTATTTTAAACTTGAACAAGTAAAGAATATCTCATTCACTTTCGAGATCAAGTCAGATGATGAAAAGAGGATTGCTCATTGTTTTTGGGTTGATGCCACTTCTAGACGGTCGTACAGTTTTTATGGTGAAGTCGTTATATTTGATACAACATATGACATTAATCACTGCGGATTGATTTTTACACCGTTGATGGGTGTTAATAACAATGGGCGGACTACGGTTTTAGGTTGTACATTATAGTGTTATGAGACCGTTGATTCGTTTGTTTGGCTATTCAATACATTTCTCGATGGTATGCATCACACACACACACACACACATAGACAGAAACCGGCTTTAATGCGGATTTAACTTGCATATTTAACTTGCGGACGGATTTTTTTGTATCTTTTAAAAATAGCAAAAGAAATTTTTTTCACTTGACTTTTTTCCTGTGGTATTTAAACATTTCAAGGGACTCATATAAAAAAATCCAACTCAAAATGATTTTTTTTGCTATTTTTAAAAATTCGGTCAAATATATGTCAGTTTTTAAAGCTCTTAAAAGTTGACATATATTTGACCAATTTTTTAAAAATAGTAAATCAATTCATTTTGGGATGATTTTTTTAGAGGGGTCTCCTAAAATGTTTAAATACCTCAGAAAAAAAAATCAAGTTGAAATTTGATATTTTGCTATTTTTAAAAAATCACACAGAAATTCGTTTGCATTAGAGCCTGGTTGTGTATATATATATATATATATATATATATATATATATATATATATAGAGAGAGAGAGAGAGAGAGAGAGAGAGAGAAGGGGGGTCTCTCACATGGGCTTATTCTCATACATACCTACGTGCAGACTTAAATGAATGAGAGAAACATAGCACATGCCAAATTAAAGACTCGACATTCTCTCTCATCTCTCAAGCACATTTCTCAATTCTCTCAATTTCTCCCACATTCTTCCAACACGCACAACCCAACAACGATCAAATACACACACACAACTTATACTCCATCATAGCACCTCAATCGCTGGTACAATCAGGTAGTCCATCCCATCAATTTCCTCCATATATATATATATATATATATATATATATATAGTGAGGGTCTTCAACATACCTCCTAGCAACATACCTATAAACATACCCATTTTTTAAAATAGTAAAAAAAAATTGAGATAATATTTTTTTATATGGGTTCACGATATTTCAGTGTGCCACGATAAAAAAATCAACTGAAATAATTTTTTTTGTTATTTTTAAAAAATAGGTCAAAAAACTGATAGTTTTTACCCTTTAAAACTGTTAGTTTTTTTACCTATTTTTTAAAAATAACAAAACACATTATTTTGAGGTGAATATTTTTACGGGGCACACTGAAATATCATGAACCCATATAAAAATATCAATTCAAAATTATTTTTTTCACTATTTTTAAAAAATAGGTATGTTCATATGTATGTTTAATGAGGTATGTTGGAGAGTCTTACTATATATATATATATATATATATATATATATATATATATATATATATATATATATATATATATATATATATATATATATATATATATATATATATATATATATAGTCAATCTTACATACGGGGGTTTTACTTACAGGTCCTTTACAGGATCTTTTTTAGGGAAAAAAATTGGATTTTTTGGAGGGTTTTAAACATTTCAAATTACACTTAAAAAACTCGACTCAAAATGATCCTTTTTTATATTTTAAAAAATGAATCAATATTTGATAGTTTCAAGCAGTTTTAGTCAGCTTAAACTGTCAAATATTGACCCATTTGCTAAAAATATCAAAAAAAAAATCATTTTTAGCTAATTTTTTTAGGGGTATCCTGAATTGTTTCAAATACAAAAAAAATATTTTATTCTAAAAAATATCCCACGAGGGAGGGGCGTAAGTGGATCCAGTATAGGAGCCCCCACCTATATATATATATATATATATATATATATATATATGATAGTTTTCATCAGTTTTAGACCTAATATAACTAATACCAAGACTAGTGGACCCCAAACCCCAAATAATAAAAATTATTGGACCCCAAACAATAAATGACCCCTTTTGTAATTTTGGTGAGCAAGTCTCAAAAATGCAAAAGTGGTCCAAAGTTATAATTTTTTTCAAAATGCAACTAATTGTACAAATTCTGAAGGTTGAAAAATTGTGCTCGCGCGTCAGTTGAATTGTTGCGGGAATGTTTGTGACACCCCGACTAATTAAATACCGTGTAGCTACTCCTTTACGAAATTAATACAGAATATCAAGTTGGTTCAGTTGTAGCATCACTGTCGAAAACATATAATTTATTACTAGACACCTAATATTTAAAAAGAGAAATGCCAAATTTTATTAATTAAGTTAACATAATCCAAGTAATTAAGTCAACAACCATTAATCGCATAAACAATCTCAAACGAATAATCAGCGAAAAGAAATAAATAGAGTCTAGAGTAAACACTCCAATAATCATACCAGAGTAAAATAAAGTCCTAATACAAGAGTCTGAAATAAATAAACCAATATCTGAAATAAAACTAAAAGTCTGAGAATGCTATCTCTAAATGGATATGGGCGACATGCCCTAACAGATGAGTAACCCTGAGTAGAATCAAGTACAAAATATGAAGGCGTCTAATACCGAGATCATGTAACTTCCACAGCAGGTACAGCACCTCAATGTAATGGAACTCCTATGCTTGGTGTCCCTGTGGCTGGGCACCAGAAATGTTTTTACAAAAAAAAATAGATTTGGAAGAAAACGGGTCAGAGCTCGAGGTGAAAAAAGTTTAAAAGTTTAGCAAGTGTTTAAATTACAATTAAACAACACATATTATAAACATGTTAGTTGCGTACTCTCACATGAGTTTCTCACCTCTCAACTATTGTGCACGCCTAACGTATTCCCTTAACCCATCCTAGTTATGCCGCTAACTAACTAGTCTGTACCATTCCTGCTTTCGCACTCTATCATAGGGTATCTACTCGTAACACCCAAACAAGTTATATTCATAACCCATATCCGCATTGATTATATTACTTATCTCAAGTGTTAATTAAATTCTCACATTCTTAGCCTATTCAAATATCTTAGTTATTCACATCTACTAAGCAACAGTGAACCGGTGACAAGTATATATATAAATCACTCACAGTACATATATATACATATATGTCACCCCTAGGCTAAGCTGCGGTGCATTCATACTCTGCTATCGGATCCATGTACATCACGTACGTAAGGATCACAAGATCCAAATCACTCAGAAACCGTTTCAAAACAAATCACACATATTGGAGGCAAACATAGTTCACATACCCATGGGTCACGCACATACCTACGCTCCCGTGGTCAGCTGATTTATCAACTCACAAATACGTCATTCACAGTCCTATGTCCTTAAGGTACCATTATAAATCCCCCCGAAGGTACACAAGGATAAGAGGGTCCTTTTGCAAAAAAAAAAAAACTAACCTCCCGTGATAGAAAGTATGGTAGGTATGTCATACACATAAGAAATCCATTCACTAAGCATTCACACAATCTAAGAAATCATATTTCAATATAGATATACACATTCTATCTATTTAGTCTCACACGTAGAAATTTTATCCCGAGCATCCTACGTAAATATATATTTTACTTGATAACTCTCTCGTCGTATCAATTTGAGAACCTAACCTATCCCAAAAGGTTATTATGCCACCTATTAGTTTCTAATGTTATATCAGTAACTTAAAGCCCTTTTGTTACTGTTCTTATCCTTACCTCATCATTTATTCCCATTATAGTTTCAATTCGCACGAAATCTAACCGTACCGCACTCGGTAGTCCCTCGTAAGCAATAGTATTCAATTCCCTAAGGTAATTCATTTTTTCGGGATTCAACTAAGGCCTTACTAATCTTAACTAAGTCCCACAATATCATATTAATCACCCTAAGAATCATTATTGGCTTTGGAATTTTCCTTAAACCTTAAAGGGAAACAATTTCCAAAAATTAGAAGAGGTCGATCGATCGATCAGTCGATCGATCGACATTCTTGAATCGATCGATTGATCAAACAGGTATTTGCCCATAATTTTCTTTAACAGTTACAGGTTTCCTCTTTTTACACCTCTAATTCTTCATTATAACGTCCCAAACTCCCAACCAAGTATACTTATAATCATACCAACATGTTTGCATAATTTCCAACATTTTATAATCATCAAATTACAATGGGACATCAAATTCTTGGATCAATTCACATAAATTTCATATAAAACCCTAATTCTCCTATTTCTTCAAGAACTCCATATAATTCATTACAATTTCATAATTCTCTACACATAGATCATGATTTCGTGGCTGCTAAAATCCCAGAAGTTAATCTACATGCAAAACTTATCCAGATTACGATTTCAATTCTTCAAATCCATTCAATTAACATTATTCAAGGTTATTCTCCAATTATAACCTAACATGGATGATATATGCACTAAATTATTGCAAGTTAAATCACTTGCCTGAAATAGAGATTCTGATACAATGAAGTAGACGATATGGGGATGATCCTTGCTTTTCGATCTATCCGGTGGTAGTGACGGTGGTGCAAAAGCCTCTAAGTGGTGGTTATGGCCCTTGGAACTTCTCCTCTCTTCTTCTCTAATTGCCATGATGCTTTTTGGTTGTGAAAACCCTAAGGGACTCAAGTGTTGACTGATAAAATCAGTCTAAAATTCGTAGGTCCTTATTCACCAAAAATAGGAATGACTAAAATACTCTTTCGGGTTGTCGGTTAGGCCTAAAAATGTCCCGGGACCCAAACTAAACCCCCGGCTAGTGTTTTCTAACTATCTCTACCCTTCCGGATACGTTGGCGCACTCAAAATGATCATACGAATAACATAAAAATAAAATACATTTAAATCCATTAAATTGGGTCCTAACACGACTGACACGCGCGTTCCAACTAAATTATCAAAACTACCGTATTTTTAACTCACAACAATTTTAATAAATTCAATAATCACATATTACCATAATCACTCAGTAATATTCAACATTATCATCATATTTAAATACTAACTCTTAGCTCGCTATTTATTTAAATCCGAATTAATTTTCAATAATTATCCCAAATTAATTTAATTAATCCCATAATTAAAAGCCATAAAAATATGGGGTATTACATACTTCCCCCCTAATAACGGAATTTCGTCCCGAAATTCAAAAAAATAGGCATACTTGGAAAAATTAGGTATCCTCTAGTACTCAAAACAAAATACAAAGAAAAGCTCAATCACTACAGCTCTCGCTTCACAACAAGTTTGTTGAACTATCTCTTGACACTTTATCAGTTATGGGGTTACACCTCAATAAATGCACCTCACGTTGTGCTCTTACTAAACAACATTCGAATAAGAAAAGCCTACACATCTTTGGCCGTATTATCTCAATATTTGTTTTTTGGGAGATCGTACCTCACTTTGTGTCAACTCCCGCGTTTATTTAAACACAAAACTCTCCTCCTGGGATCAACCATAAAACATCAGAATACTCTGTCCGTTCTTTGAATCTCTGTTCCCGGCGTTGTGACTTTTACCCATTATAGTCATCGGACTTCAACTTCCGACTGATCGAAAACTCTGATAATCCGCTCACTTCTAAGCATTCAGAGGAAGAACGGTAAGATTTTTCCACTTTAAACCTCAGTAAGCACCTTGTCCAAAATTTCTTTCATACGGTTTCGCGAGTCGTCAATCACCTTGCGCCTATTCCTCGGGTTATCTGTGATACAACTTTCTCAAACGGAACTTTTCCCACTACTTCCTTACACCCTATATTGAAGGTAGGTTTCGGTTATTTCATCCTCATTCAGATTAATACTAGGTAGGACCTCATATCGACGCGGTCACTATCTAATAGTGTAAATCACCCACGAATATAACAATTTCTTTCCTTCTTGACAATTCGTTCCACACATTCGAAAGAACTCGTTACTCATCTTTATGAATGCAACCCATCAAAGAAATTTACCATCTTGACTCTTTCGCTACTGGAATCGTCGGTTCGACACCAAGTTTCTAGTTGGTACCCTTACTCCAATCGATTTTTATCTATAAGTGGCGCACGTGGAGCTACTAATTATGTCCCGCTCAACACCAACCTCCACTTATAACTCCTCCCATTATGTGGTACTTAATAATCCTCTCTTCCTTCGGCGTATACCGAAAGTTTCGGGTCGTGCACCATTCACCACGTTGTGCACATTTGGACTCCTTATACCTTATTGGCATCCTCACTTTATTTATGCGTAAGCTACCCTCAACCTTCGGTTGGGTGGAACTCCACTTCAAATTGCCCATAATAGTTAAATATTTGTCTTCTCAAGGGATACCCCCCTTTTAAATGGCTTCCCACTGCCCTTCAACCAATTTTGGACGTGCTACTCTGATTGCACATGAATCTATAGATTGTCGTCCTTGTCACGATGCTTAATCCACTCTACCACTTCCATTTCGTTATTTCCACAAGTAAGAATTTCACCCATCTATGTCTCTTCTTCCGGCGATCCTGACACCAGCAAACCAAGGTGTCCATATACCCTATACATCGTCCAAACGGGTTTAAACATCACATACGCTTCATAAGTTCTCTAAAATCTTTATTGTCCCTGAATTTGTAACGTGGCTACACCAATTTGGGTATTCTCAATCATCCCTGAATTCGAAAAAAAAAAAAAAAATCTTCCTAAACATCATTTCATCCTTCAACCTGCCAAAATAAAACAAAAATTATCAGTACTTCCTCACCACACAACTGGCTCTACCGGCCTTATATCATAATTTTTTATTTAACTTACAGTTATAACTATATACTTCCCTAACGATCGACATACCCAAATCATGGACGAATGGCCAAACATCTCCTTACTACTAACCTTACGCTAAGTTTCATGCGTGGGATGTCTTGCAAAGGAAAATCCAAACAAGGAACCCCCCCACCCCCACCCCAATACACTACTACCTAGCATTGTCGGTCATCGGAATCTGTGACACCCTCAGTCCATAACATGTACCCCTATATTCCCGTCTCTTGACAACAAAGTTACATCTCCTTTCACAAAATTCTTAAACAAGGAACTTCTTCCGAAAGACGTTGTCTCTTAATATTGATGATAATCACATTCCATAAACATCATGGAAATATAATCGGGTCTCTAAAGGGTGATATAACAATGCACTCTTCTTATTACCACATCCTGAGCGTTATTTATAATAACTAGCTAAATCTTTTCGCTGAACAGTAAACCAAATACACTCCGAAACAATATCAATAAAGTCCCTACACATACCGGAAACCAATATCCGATACCATTATAGTTTTCGAAGTCTTACAATATATATATACCTATATACAAATATATAAACTGGAGTCCGGCCCTCTCGCAGATGGGGCCTCGCCATAACAAAATATTCTACACCAAGGTAGTAACCCCGATGGACTAGCAATAACCGCACAGAGTCGGTTTAATCATTATCATAAAACCATAATTAGGATAATATCATACTCGTATAACACAGCACTAAAACGAGTAATTTCAATAAAGTATATACCACCATCGATACACCGATTCATCCTCCGCGGATAACACTAAAGGTAACCCCACTATACCAGGGAAAAATATTCACATAAATAATAACATTGTCGAGATACTCACTAAACTCGTCTCTCGTGCCAATATAGCAATAATAAAAATAGTATGCAGTAACTCGTTCCTGATACATACAATACGCATTATCATCTAAGGATATAGCTCATTCTTCTACCTTGCCAATCGTCCTGGCTACTCAAATGGTTCCTGGACTTTACACACTTGTCCGTACCAAACCGAAAATTTCAATAACTATTGCCTTTGCTAGGCACCTTACCCTTATCCCTCTACTTGCTTCGGCGAACATTTTAACGCACGGGTTTTACTCCTCACAAAATACCTCTACACATAGATCATGATTTCGTGGCTGCTAAAATCACAGAGTTAATCTACATGCAAAACCTATCAAGGTTACGATTTCAATTCTTCAAATCCATTCAATTAACATTGTTCAAGGTTATTCTCCAATTCTAACCCAACATGGATGATATATGCACTAAATTATTGAAAGTTAAATCACTTGCCTGAAATAGAGATTCTGATCCAATGAAGTAGACGGTATGGGGATGATCCTTGCTTTCCGATCTATCCGGTGGTGGTGATGGTGGTGCAAAAGCCTCTAAGTGGTGGTTATGTCCCTTGGAACTTCTCCTCTCTTCTTCTCTAACTGCCATGATGTTTTTTGCTTGTGAAAACCCTAAGGGGCTCAAGTGTTGGCTGATAAAATCAGTCTAAAATTCGTAGGTCCTTATTCACCAAAAATAGGAATGACTAAAATACCCTCCCGGGTTGCCGGTTAGGCCTAAAAATACCCCGGGACCCAAACTAAACCCCCGGCTAGTGTTTTCTGACTATCTCGACCCTTCCGGATACGTTGGCGCACTCAAAATGATCATACGAATGACATAAAAATAAAATACTTTTAAATCCATTAAATTGGGTCCTGACACGACTGACACGCGCGTTCCAACTAAATTATCGAAACTGTCGTATTTTCAACTCACGATAATTTTAATAAATTTAATAATCACATATTACCATAATCACTCAGTAATATTCAACATTATCATCATATTTAAATACTAACTCTTATCTCGCTAGTTATTTAAATCCGAATTAATTTCCAATAATTATCCCAAATTAATTTAATTCATTCCATAATTAAAAGTCATAAAAATACGGGGTATTACAATGTTTTTTTCCATCCTTTATCATTTTTTTGCATTGTCATGGGGAGTTTTTTGCAAAATGTTTTTTCTTATTGCTCTTTAGTTGTGTGTATTTCGGGAAATCCTATTTCCAATATGACTTGGAGACGGTCTAAGGTAGGGGTGGATACTGGCCGAGCTTGGGCGGATTCAGGTGGCACTTAGTCTATATAATAAGAGGATTGATGTGACTGTCCAGCCCCGAATTGGGCCTGATTATACCATCCCAAGCTTGCCTAGATTGAACACATTATTTCTCAGGCCTGTAGCGTAGTGTCGAAAATGAACCATTATTTTATTTTTTATATTTTCTTTTAATGTAACTAAGTTTTTATTTACTAAGATTTAAATTATAAAATAAAGTATAATAGCACATTAAATGTATATCGAAAACTTACCCAAACTATTGAAGTCTATTATTATATTCACCTTATTAAAAATTTAACATCTAACAAGTCATAATAGCCTATTATATTATGAAAATAAACAAATGACAATTATTGGATTTTGGGTCGGGTCATGCATGTGCGGGCCTAAGAATGCTTACCCCTGCCCATCCATAAAAAACATTGGACTTAAAAAATATACCAAGTGCGCTTTTCGGGCCTGCCCATGAAAAATATTTATGTCGGACCGGCCTGTCAGGCTTGCCAGGTCGGGAGCTTATGTAATAAAAATATAGAAAAGATATTAACATTTATTGACAAAACAAGTGAGCTTATAATGTAGTTATTAAAGCCTACCAAAAAAGAAAACCATATGCTTGCTATACACGTATGTCTCATTTTGTTCACTGAAACAATGTATCAATCGTTATCGTCCTATTATATGTGGAAGTTACACTACTGACTGAATTTGAACACCTGTGTAGCTGTCCAACATACACAAGAAAGTTAGTCTACCAACAAGCAACGTCTACCAGAAGCGCAGTATTTATTACACTACACTGGGCCCACGTAAATAATTTGATGTTTTTGTGTTGAGAGGCGAGATTAACGGCTGAGAGTTGGGTTGATAAACACTACACATGGTGCCTCACCACCTTCTTCCAAATTCATTTATATGATATAATATAATCGGCCTAACCGGAGGTCATTAAATACCTGGCCTCTAAAAATGGTGCATTAAGTATCACTCCTTCAACAAAGAGCTACAAATGTAATAACCATATTGAGTGCCTGTTTAAATAGACTCAGCATGTCGTCCTACACCTGTCTATTTCTGCTAAATATGATTTGATCAATGGGACAAGCCACATCCTTCTCAAGATTTCTGGATTTTCCGAATATAATATTTGAAAGATTTAGATGCTTTCTAATATTTGACTTAGTAGAAGCAAATTAATCGGTTGTACCCCAGAAAACTTAAATATGTAATAGTACACTGCATCCATGCCAAACTGCCAGTTCATAAGCTGCTATGATTATGTAAAGGTGTGGGTGTAGAACTTGATTCATTAGGGTCGGTTTGACAACCCAATTTCAAGTCATCAAAGTGGAATTGAAATGTCAATTTTAATTTTATGAAATTGAAATTGGCTTTCGAATTCCAATTCCAAGTCTTAAAATTGAATTATCAAATGGACCCTTAACCTTGAGCATAACCACGATTTAATCGTGCGATAATGTCAAAATTCTTCGGGGACAATCACACAAAAAAATTTGATACCATGTCTGTAAAATAATATAATTATTTAAGTAAAGAAGTGAACATAGATACAAAAATTGTTATTTATATAAACAGGAAAATAGAATAGTGAACAATATTGAAACAACTCATATGAATCTAATGTGCGTGTTAGACCCAATCCTAAGACAAATACGGCATGCACTATTCATGAGTGATGCCAATATTACAATTCCTCAAGCTGCAAAACCAAACAGAGGACTACATAACCACACTAGTTGCCACGATCATATTACAATAACTGCAAAGAAAAAAGTGACAGAAAAGTAGGAATATCGACAGAGATATATCTCGAATTGGTGTTAGAACACAACCCTATTTCTGCAGTTAAAAGGCCAATTGACTACCTATTTACTTCACTCCATGGTCCCAAATTAAGAAGTGTTCTTTGAAATTAAAATATTTTTAAGGAAAAATTTTACATTTCAAATTTAACCCCATAAGAATTGTGAATACCATTAGAATGCAATGAGTTGGGTAATTTTAGAACCTTACGTAGTTTTATATATTATTTAGGGTAAATACAGTAGTTTTAACTATTATTTAGGGTAAATTACGTAGTTTTATATATTATTTAGAATCTTACCTAGTTTTATCTATTATTTAGGGTATATATTATTTAGGGTTATATTAGAATCTTATACCAAACCCTCTCGAACTATTGATTTTTTATACACAACCCCTTTTCATAAAAAAAATGTTGATAAAACATGTTTTTATGCATAAAAGATGTTAAAAATCTGTTGAAGAGGAGTTGGGTGTAAAAACTCAATAGTTCCGGAGGATTTGGTGTAATTTACCCATTATTTATTATTTTTAGAAACATAACTCATAATTCGAGATGGAAAATAGGAAAACAAAATTCTTAATTTGAGAAGTAGGGAGGCCCTAAGACCCAAACCTTTAAACTTTTTCTTATATAAGTTATAACCCAAGGCCGCAAAGTGTGATGGCCTATGAGTTATGACCCAAACCTTTAAAATTCTTAGTATATAAGTTATAACCTTGAAGGCCGCAAAGTGTGATGGCCTATGAAACCTTGTAGTTTTTGAGTAGTGATCTCTTTTAGGTCATTGCCCACTTGATAAAGAGATAGAATTTAATATTTTATCACCACCCCCACCCACGCCCCGCCCACCACCACACTCCCCCCTTATTTTGTGTTGAATGAGATGAGATTTAAATGTTTCTCTTTTCAAACTAATATTGTAAGATTGTTGTAATAACAAAATTTCTCCTTATTATTCTCTTCATACAAATATCAAGTTCTTTCATTTGCAAATTGAAATGTATGTTTTTTATACATTCATTATTTTGGTATAAATCGTGTTCATCTACTGTAAATGTCAAATATTTTTAATCTTAATAAATAGCAATGCCAACGGTAAGTAAAAATATTGATTTTGAATTTGATCCAGTACAAAAACAACTAAGTGAACTTTATTTGTTCTTTTGCAAATAAATAATAAACAAAGTACTAAGTCATTATATTGTTTGCTATTTTATTATTTTCAACTGAAATTATGGCAAAATATATGATTGTGAATGTAATTGTGATACAATAATACGAAAATGACAATCATTTCTTTTTTTTAACATTTTTGTGCAAAATTGTGACATCAATACAACTCTTTCATTTTTTGTTAATAGTCCTTTTTATTATTTCTTTAATTTATATTTTTTGTGAAATCAAAGCATTAATATATATATCTCATTTTTTGTGGTGATAGTCTTCACTAGAGGAAATCACCTTGCAAAAGAACAAACAAGGTGCACTACATTTATAAAATATCGCACTTCGATATTTTATAAATTTCGCAATGAGAAATATATATTTGTCATTGCAAAATTAATTTCTTTGGGAATGTGAAATTTCGCATTTCACAATGCGAGATGAATATTTGTTCTACCTTGTTCTGCATAGGACGCCATTTTTTGGAACGCAAAAATATAACATAGGTTAAGCATAATAATTTGAAGCTTACATTTAAAAAAAAAATGGTTCTCTTAAAGATTGCATCAATTTTGCAGTACAATCTAACTATTCATATACTTCCTTAGAGAAGATTCTCTAAAAATTATCAAGTATCTTACAAATAGACTCATACCCGGCATAACAATCATAAAACCTTGAATTTCTTGCAACTACTTCGAAATGCCAGAATGATTCCTTCCACAAAGCCCAATTCTTTTGCAAAAATCTCCTCCCTCAATAATTTTATTACAAATACCTTGTCCTTTGATAAACCAGTATGGACAGAAAATAGTGCAAAAATTTGTAAAGTATTTATATCTCTACTAGCGCCCAAATTCTTGAGTAAAGACTGTGATGGCCCACTATCTCCTACTTCCATAAACCATAACATAGCATATATATATTTGATATCATTTGATGGCTTGTTAGACCTAGTGTGGTACCATTTTTGCAACAATTCACTCTTTTCAAAAAAATTAATGACTCCCATGTAAACTTCATCTAGTGTATGAGATGTAAACATATTTTAATAATTTTTTTGAAAACAGCAAATGCCTTCAAAATATCAGCAATAGACAAAAGTGAAAATATCTTAATGAGCAATTCATCACTGATATCAAACATGTGTACATTTTGTATGTAATTTCTGAAGCGAGAATATATCTATAAATTATAGGAGAGAAAAAGATAGTGACATTTTAATAAAAATTTAGCAAGTATTTATAGAAGCAGATAATATCCCACTCCTTGAAAAATGTGTGACTTGTGTTGAAATTAATTATGAAAGATATACAATTTTATGGTAGTTCAAAAGCTGGTCTTAGGTAATGATTTCTTATAACAACTTCCTTGTAATTGGCACTACGAAATCACAATGTAAATTTTCACTGCGAAATGTCACATCTTTATAAATACACTTAATAGTTATTAATTAAATATTAATCGATGAATTTGTGAATAACTATTTTGGTTGGGATCAAGTTCTGCAAGGAGAAGGGTATTTCTAACATAGATATAGAAGTAGATTCAGAAAATATTCTTCACTGTTTTTTATCTTCTTCTTCTACAGCTCCGTGGCATATAAGGACTGAAATTAACGAAATCAATGAATTTCTCCAGACTAATCATTGTCTCATCAAGTTATGTTCCTCAGAAGCCAATAAAACTGCAGTGTTGCTTGCCAATCATGGGTCCAATCATCAAAGCTCTTCAAGCTTTCAAAATTACAGTGATCTCCCTAGAGATATTAGAGCATCTATTTTAATAGTTTCTGAAAAAGTATCTGTAATTTCTCTTTGAAGATTGGCTTCTTTGTTTGATTTGCTTGTAAGCCATGTGAGAGGGCTTTTCTCTCTATTGATTCAATAAATATTTGATTCATAAAAAATAATAATAATAAATAATAAATAAAAATTAAATATTAAATATTAATTTCTATTGATGAATACTAATCAAATTCATAATGAATTGCACTAAATGAAATGAATACTTTAAGACCAGTAAAGAGTAATAATGATAATTTTCTGCCTAATTAAAGATGTGAATGGATACTTTTTGTGTATAGAAAAAAATTTGAAATAGTATGAGGTTAATAAAATTATCCAACGTATACGTTACTAATGTCTCTACACGCATTTATATGTTATTTAAGCATTCCTCCCTAGAGGAAATACAAATTTATTGTTTTCTTTTGATAATTATTACAACTTTGTTTGCTAATATCGTAATATTTTTCATATTTGAATAACAAATTATTGTTTTCTTTTAATAATTATTAAAACATTATTTCCTAACATCATAAAATATTTTATAATATATATAATAAATAATAATTGTTTTATATTGATAACTATTCAAAGTTTGTTTGCTAATATCGTATATGTTATGATATTTTAATAAAAAATTACACTACACCAAAAACAGGAATCTGGCACGGTTTAAAACTGTGTCAGATCAAATCTGACACGATTTTGAACTGTGCCAGAATCAGGCGTTCCAAAATGACCATTTTTTTCTGACACAGTTTAAAAGTGTGCCAGATTTGACCAAACAGAAACACTTCTAGCACACTTTTAAACCGTGTCAAAATTTGATATTTCTGGCACAGTTTTGAGCTGTGCCAGATTGAGCACAGTTTGAAAAACTTTTGGCACAGTTCAAAACCGTGCCAAAATTTGATACACTTTTGACACGGTTCTGAACTGTGCCAAATTTTTTATTAGAAAAAATAATTATTTGAAAACACGAAAATTCACAAATTGAAAATCTTGCACGTTGTTGATAAACTAATGTACATACAAATTTCAAAATATTACAAGTCTTTAATAGTTCACATGCCAAAAAAAATTGGGCATAGTTTTTCTGGACATTTCAAAACTTGCGTAACATAAAGCCCGCACACGGCCACAAAATATAACAATTAACTTACAAAAGCCCGCACGACCATAAAAGTTAACGAAAAAACTACAAAAGCCCGCACGGCCATAACACAAAAAAACAGAATCATAAATAAACCCCTTGTTGTAAACCATTGAGTTCTCTGTGTGTTCCACGTAAATAAATTCCAACGATAAAATGTTATCCAGCAAAATAAATATGATACAAAAAACAGAAGATATTAGTAACCCAGTAATTTACAAAAAAAGCTTACTCAAGCTAAAAAATTACATATAAGAGTTGCAATTATTATTATATTCTAAAATTAAAAATCTTACACAACTTATGACTCCCTGATCAGTTCGTACGAGTCACATTGGTCACGTGCGAGGTGTTCGTGCCTTTTACGGAACCGTTTGGGGGATGGTTTGGGTTTTCACCCTCGAACGGCCTGTTTTCAAGCCTAATCTACGTATTTAGGAATTATCGTCATATTCTCGAATCGGAAGACCCGAGACTACGCGGTCAGTTTGTACGGGTTACATTGGTCCCGTACAAGGTATTTGTGCCTCTAACGGGGTCGTTTGGGGGCTGGTTTGGGTTTTCACCCTCAAACGGCTTGCTTTTTAGCCTAATCTACATATTTTGAAATTATCATCATATTCTCAAATCGGGAGACCCGCGACTACGCGGTAAGTTTGTAATAGTTACATTGGTCTCGTACGAGGTGTTCGTGCCTCTTACGGGACCGTTTGGGGGCGGGTTTGGGTTTTTACCCTTTGAGTGCTTGTTTTTAAGCTTAATATAGAGATTTTGAAATTATCGTCATATTCTCAAACCGAGAGGCCCGTGACTACGCGATTAGTTCGTACAAGTTACATTGATCCCGTTCGAGGTATTTGTGCCTCTTACGGGTCCGTTTGGGGGCTGGTTTGGGTTTTCACCCTCAAATGGCTTATTTTTAAGTCTATGTATTAATTTTTGTAAATTATCATCAAATTCTCAAACTGAGAGACCCATGACTACGTGCTCAGTTCATACAAGTTACATTGGTCCCGTACGAGGTGTTCGTGCTTCTTACGAGGCCGTTTGGGGGCTGGTTTGGGTTTTCACCCTCAAACGGCTTGTTTTTTAGCCTAATCTACGTATTTTGAAATTATCATCATATTCTCAAATCGGGAGACTCGGGACTACGCGAGCAGTTCGTACCAGTTACATTGGTCCCGTGCGAGGTGTCTATGCCTCTTACGGGACCGTTTGGGGGCTGGTTTTGGTTTTCACCCTTTAAGTGCTTATTTCTAAGCTTAATATAGATATTTTGAAATTATCATCATATTCTCAAACCGAGAGGCCCGTGACTACGCGGTCAGTTCGTACAAGTTACATTAGTCCCGTGCGAGGTGTTTGTGCCTCTTACGGGGCCGTTTGGGGGCTGGTTTGGGTATTCACCCTCAAACGACTTGTTTTTAAGTCTAAGTGTTAATTTTTGTAAATTATCATCAAATTCTCAAACCGAGAGACCCATGACTACGCGGTCAGCTCGTACAAGTTACATTGGTCCCGTGCGAGGTGTCCGTGCCTCTTATGGGGCCGTTCGAGGGCTGCTTTAGGTTTTCACCCTCAAACGGCTTATTTTTTAGCCTAATCTACGTATTTTGAATTTATCGTCATATTCTCAAACCGAGAGACCCGGGACTACGTGGTTAGTTAGTACGAGTTACATTGGTCCCGTGTGAGGTGTCCGTGCCTCTCACGGGACCGTTTGGGGGATGGTTTGGGTTTTCACCCTTTAAGTGCTTGTTTTTAAGCTTAATGTAGAGATTTTGAAACTATGGTCATATTCTCAAATCGAGAGGCTCGTGACTACGCGGTCAGTTCGTACAAGTTACGTTGGTCCCGTGCGAGGTGTTTGAGCCTCTTACGGGTCCGTTTGGGGGCTGGTTTGGGTTTTCACCCTCAAATGGCTTATTTTTAAGTCTATGTATTAATTTTTGTAAATTATCATCAAATTCTCAAACCGAGAGACCTATGACTACGCGGTCAGTTCTTACAAGTTACATTGATCTCGTGCGAGGTGTTCATGCCTCTTACGGGGCTGTTTGGGGCTTGGTTTGAGTTTTCACCCTCAAACGGCTTGTTTTTTAGCCTAATCTACGTATTTTGAAATTATCGTCATATTCTCAAACCGAAAGACCCGGGACGACGCGGTCAGTTCGTACGAGTTACATTCGTCCTGTACGAGGTGTTCGTGCCTCTTACGGGACCGTTTGGGGGCTGGTTTGGGTTTTCACCCTCGTACGGCTTATTTTTCAGCCTAATCTATGTATTTTGAAATTATCGTCATATTCTCAAATTGAGAGACCCGTGACTACGCGGTCAGTTCGTACAAGTTACATTGATCCCGTGCGAGGTGTTCGTGCCTCTAACGGGGCCGTTTGGGGGCTGGTTTGGGTTTTCACCCTCAACTGACTTGTTTTTTAGCCTAATCTACATATTTTGAAATTATCGGCATATTCTTAAATCGGGAGACCCGCGACTACGCGGTAAGTTCTTAATAGTTACATTGGTCCGGTGTGAGGTGTTTGTGCCTCTTACGGGATCTTTTGGAGGCTAGTTTGGGTTTTCACCCTTTAAGTGCTTGTTTTTAAGCTTAATATAGAGATTTTGAAATTATCATCATATTCTAAAATCGAGAGGCCCGTGACTACGCGGTCAGTTCGTACAAGTTACATTGGTCCCGTGTGAGGTGTTTGTGCCTCTTACGGGGCCGTTTGAGAGCTGGTTTGAGTTTTCACCCTCAAACGGCTTGTTTTTAAGTATAAGTGTTAATTTTTATAAACTATCGTCAAATTCTCAAACCGAGAGACACATGACTACACGGTTAATTCGTACATGTTACATTGGTCCCGTAAGAGGTGTTCGTGCCTCTTACGGGGCCATTTGGGGACTGATTTGGGTTTTCACCCTCAAACGGCTTGTTTTTTTTGCTTAATCTACATATTTTGAAATTATCGTCATATTCTCAAATCGGGAGACCCGCGACTACGCGGTAAGTTTTTACAAGTTACATTGGTCTCCTGCGAGGTGTTTATGCCTCTTACAGGGCTGGTTTGGGTTTTCACCCTCAAAACTGCTTGTTTTTAAGTCTAAGTGTTAATTTTTGTAAATTATCGTCAAATTCTCAAACGGAGAGACCCGTGACTACGCGGTCAGTTCGTACAAGTTACATTGGTCCCGTGCGAGGTGTTTGTGATTCTTAAGGGACCGTTTGGGGGCTGGTTTGGGTTTTCACCCTCAAACGGCTTATTTTTTAACCTAATCTACACATTTTAAAATTATCGTCATATTCTCAAACCGGGAGACCCGCGACTACGCGGTAAGTTCGTACAAGTTACATTGGTCCCGTGCGAGGTGTTAATGCCTCTTACGGGGCCGTTTGGGGGTTGGTTTGGGTTTTCATCGTATGTGCTTGTTTTTAAGCTTAATATAGATATTTTGAAATTATCGTCATATTCTCAAAGCGAGAGGCCCGTGACTACGCTATCAGTTCGTACATGTTACATTGGTCCCGCGCGAGGTGTTCGTGCCTCTTACGGGGCTGTTTGGGGGCTAGCTTGGGTTTTTACCCTCAAACAACTTATTTTTTAACCTAATCTACATATTTTGAAATTATCGTTATATTCTCAAACTGGGAGATCCGAAACTACGTGGTTAGTTCGTACGAGTTACATTAGTCCTGAGTGAGGTGTTTGTGTCTCTAACGGGGACGATTGGGGAATGGTTTAGGTTTTCACTCTTCAACAGCTTGTTTTTAAGTCTAAGTGTTGGTTTTTACAAATTATCATTATATTTTCAGATCGGGGGTCCCGTGACTACGCGGTCAGTTCCTACAAGTTACATTGGTCCCGTGCGAGGTGTTCGTTCCTCTTACGGTGATGTTTGGGGGCTGGTGTAGGTTTTCACCCTTTGACCGTACGAGGTGTTCCTGCCTCTTTGGGGTTGTTTGGAGGTTGTTTTTGGTTTTCATCCTTTAACGGTATGTTTTTAATCAATTTAGAACGTTTATTGACTTTAGAAAATTTTGACATAGTTCCATTTGTTTATTTGTTAAATCCAACATGTTTTAACATTTAAAATAAACCAACAGCAACAGCAAATACCAAAACCAAACCACCAGCAAATCCCTTCCACCAATTTAACTAAATAAGCTCATAAAGTAAGCAATTTTATGTTTGGCTACTTGTTGCCTCTATTTCAGGCTATTTTTTTATTTAATGCTGCAACATTTAAAGAGAATATGAGAATTTAAGACTAACCAGATTTCATTTGTATTTTGATAGCCACCCGATGAACTCTTCGCGCCATAACTTCTCGAAAGTATCCCATTTGGTCCAACAATGTCTGCAAATTCTTAAATCATCAACTAACTTCTTCGAATTCTCATCAAATGAATCAATCCTCTTGTTCTTTACGTAGTATTGGGTGTGGATATTGAATATTTTTTAGGGGCATCTCTAAGTACAAATCAACCGCTGATAAGGAAAATATTATAAAGATAAAGAGATACTCTTAACGAACCAATCTAGTAAATTTAACCTAACTAGGAAAGACAAAACACAAGTGAAATGAACAACTGAGTGACAGTATATATAAGAAAAATAAGCAATAAGTTATCATAAAAGAGATCTTCGCCAACTAACATTCTCAACCTATATTAGCAAAATTAACATAGTCCTTATTTTGAGTTAGATTAGACCAAAAGAGAGAGAATGAGGTGTGACACCCCGCCTAATTAAATACCGGGCGATCACTCCTTTATTAAATTAAATCAAGGTGAACAGTTTAATTCATTCTTAGCATCACTGTCGTAAAAAGAAACTTTCCAATTAACACCCTAAATAATTAAGCTAAGTGTCAAAACCAATTTTAAACATTAACTTCCAAATTTTATTTAAAGAAAAGATTTATTTAATTTTATTAAGAAAGCTCAATGAATAAGATACACGCCACAATAAACTGGAACGAAAGAATCCAATATATAAAACATTCATCAACGAATGTCAACATGCGAGAAAAATAAAGTAGTACATCCGTTCTGAACAAAAATCCCATAATAACGAACTAGGAAATAACTGAAATAACAATGTCCCAACATAAAGAAATAATGGAAAGGGCTACACATGCCCTTCTGAAAGAAAGTGCTAAGAGTGAATCTGAATGGACGAGGTCGTCTAATCAAAAGACCTGCAACTCCCACCTAAGCTGCAGCGCGTTCCTTCCAATAGATCCTAAGCAAGACGCCCCTGTGGCTGGGCACCTGAAATACATACATATATATACAAGGGGGAGAGGGAGAGAAGAAATGGGTCAGAGCCCGAAAGTGTGTGTTATTTAAAATCAGTTTATCAAGTATTTAAATTGATACAGGCCAATGCAACATCATATTAGTTCGTCTCTCTCTTGAGAAATACTCACCTCTCTTCTAATGTGCACTCCTATCGTACTAACCTTCCCCAAATGGTTTAAATTACATAACATCATACTAACCTTCCCAATAATTTAGTTTATCTTAACTTACTCATAAGTTTTAAAAACCGAACAATGTCAACGTGTGAAAAGGGTACTTTCAAAGTGTAGCACAACTCTCGTTTTAGCTTCATTAATTTATAAAGTTTTCCAGTGTCATATTATACTCTCATAAAACAAGTATTTCCAATCTGATTCATCAACATGACTTACTTACCAAATCACAGTAGGTAGTTCCAAGTTTCAGAACTTCATATATATTAAATACTCGTGTAATATATATATTCTAATGGCACCCCACATAAAAATTTTGGTGCGGGCATACTCTGCTATCCAATCCCCGTATCAATCGTACTAAGGGAAATACAAGTTCGGAATCACTCTCGAACTGTATCAATACAAACACAAACAATATTGAGGCGAAGCATAGTTTCCAAGTCCAAGAGGTCAGCACATACCCTCGCGTCTCTTAGGACCGTGACTACCGATTCGATAGCCTGTACCTAGGATTCCTATCTTCTAGGGTACGAATCAATATCCCCCGTAAGGCAACACAGGATAAGACCGTCGCAGCGCGATAACCTCAGGGATAGCAAGTAGCGCGGGTACGTTTTTCACATGTATATAATATATGCACACACACAATCATATAAATATACTACTTCCATCATATTAATATAGGTCTCTCTCGTTACCCATAATTACAACATTTATCCTTAATTTCACATTTTTAGTATAACGTATAAGGTTTCGTCTCTAACCTTAATTCGAAGGGGTTTTCTCACTAGTTATGGGACACTCAAGGATTCTATCCATCCAAGTAACAAATTCAGTAGGTAGACGTTTATTCACTATCGTAGGTATTTGTCGTAATCCCTCACTTGAAATACGTAGTTGTCATTCCTTAATTAATTACCCTAAAACTCAATTATTATCTCATAACAAAGTTCTCAACACTTAATCATAAGTCCTACTGGTCTCTCCTATATCCCAAAACACTTTATTCAATATCCCCAAAAATTATTCCACGATAAATTAATTTAACTAATTAAACAAGGGGAAATAATAGGCTGCCAGGAAGGGTCGATCGATCGACTACTGGGGCTCGATCAATCGAACCTTCGATCGATCGGCGCTATAGGGTCGATCGATCGATCAAACAGGTATTTCGATTTATGCAGAAGTGCTGTTACGGGTTTCATCACAATACTTCATCCAAATACAAATTTTCCAACCTTAATCGTCCCAAAACTTCTACTACAATTATGATAACATATATTCAGATGTTTTTAACGTTCAGCATGCCTATAACCATCATTAAACATGATTAAACAACCAAAAATCTCATCTAATCATCAAGAACCCTAAGTTTTCTTAACTTTTGTTCTAATCAGTTTTCTCCAAAATTTCCTTCTACAATAACATCAAAAATTCGTGGGTTAATCATCTACTTCACATATTAATTTCCAGAATAAGGTCATAGTGATTTCTACATGCAAATCCCTATCAAAATTGGGTTTTCTTCCATGGATTATACTCCTAATCATTCCTACACTAACATGATTATTGCACCAACGAAAATACGCAAGTTAAACACTTGCCTAGGATTTCAGAGGTCTGGTTTCCTGCTGATATTGGTGTGGTTGCGTTCTCCTCCTAGCGATCTACGCGTTGGTGGTGACGGTGGTGCAAAAGGTGGTGTTTTTGGCCTTGAATCACCTTGCAAGGTCTCTCCTCTCTTCTCCAATAGCCGTCTTAGGGTTCTGAATGCTCTAACCCTAAAAGGCTGACTTAAATGGCTGCTAAGGATGGCTGAAATTCGTGGGTTTAATTACCCTATTTTATAAAATGACCAAAACGCCCTCCCGGGTCACTAATTAAGCCTAAAAACATCCCGAGACCCAAACTAAACCCCCGGGTATACTTTTCTGACTATCTCGACCCTTTCGGACGCGTTGGCGCACTCAAAACGACCATACGGACAACTTATAAAATAATCACTTTTTAATTAACATAATTAGTCCCGATGTGACACGAGCACGTCCCGACTTAAATTTTCGAAATAGTCATTTAATTCACTTATGACATTCAATATAACCAATATAACATATTACTATGCTCATTAGTAATATTCAACAAGTTTCCCATAATTACTAACTCTAGTCACGTTAATAATAATAACATCATTAATTTCCGAATTTTTATTAAATAAATCCCCAAATTAAATATAGCATAAAAATACGGGGTATTACATGAGGTTACCTGAGCGGGAGGAGTGGAGAGAGAGCTGCGCGGAGAGCGGGAGCTGCGCGGATAAAGTTCCTTACCAATGTGCTATCAGTTAGTATTATTTGGAAGATTTGGAAAGTAGGTATTCAGCAGTGTATAATAGTAGGAACATGAATGTGAGGATCATTATTCAGCAAGTTGACAAACATATACAAACATGAATGTGACTACATGGTCACACATATTAAATATAAGTTTGAGGCATAAAAGAGTACCTAGGGTTTAGCGGGAGAATTAGTCAAAACACGCACGAATTGTGATTACTAAGAGAGAATGAGAATGGTAATGTTTATGGCATATCTAGTCCGGTTCAATCAGTAAATTAATAAAAGGGAACGAAATTAAAAGAAACTACCAGATCATCAGACTGTTCCGTATAAGATCTGAGCAAAAAACAATACTACAACTGTGTGACAGCGGTACCAAAATCAGATCTTAACTAGTATATATCAAATCAACAAGCTGAATCAGTATATATATCAACAGCATATATTTTCGAAGTAGAAAAAAAAACTTCAAGAACTGGTATAAATTAACCAAATTGACGATTGAGCCGGAAAAAAATGTCGTGAACTTGTTTTATCCACAAGATCATACATGCTCATGCACGACAAATATTTATCCCTACATTTCATCATCACAAATGCCCTCACACACACAAACACACACACTTTTTCATATTTTGTAATCACGCACATGCCCAAGTACACGCACGACAACTGTTTATCCCTAATTCAAGCACACACTTTGCCTCAAATTTTTAATCACAAGCTACACGTTGTCCCTACGCATAACAAATGTTTCAGATGCTTAAATATCTCCTCTTAACATTAGAATCACAAGTGACAAGTACACTAGGCAAACAGATGCTTAACTTTTCTGATCAAAAATCTCCCTCTCACACACACATAATCACAATTGACGCACACACCCATGTTCATTCCTAAAATCTGTAATCACAAGTCACACAGGATCACACTTTCCATTCGATTTCGTAATCACAAGTCACACACACAAATGCTTTTCCCTAAATTTCATAATCACAAGTCTAACATACACACACACACTCATTTTTAATCACAACACACATGCACACACACACTTATCATCTAAAAAATTCAATTCACGGATCTAATAAATTTCAAAAATAAAAATTCAAACTAAACTACAGAAATAAACATATACGTCCTTACCGAGCATTCAGTTGCCTCCGCTTAACAAGATTGGTTCGGCATAAATCTTCTCAAGAACAATTGGCATAAATCTTCTCAAGAATAGTTCCTTACCGAGCATCCTGTTCTTGAGAACCAATCGTTAATACCAGTTGCATCCAGTTGCCTCCGCTTAACATACACTGATTGGTTCGGCATACACTGATTGGTTCTTGTTCTCAAGAACATTTTTTTTTAACAAATCTTCTCAAGAACAAGATCGTAGCAACTGATTGGTTAGGCATACACTTCCTTACCGAGCGTCAGTGAAAAAAAATGTTCTCAAGAACAGGTATTAGCGAACAAGAACAGATCTTCAAGAACTGGTATGAAATTTTGATGTTAGTCAGGCCAAAAGAGGTAAATCAGTTCGTCTTACTCCCGATCTAATAGTGTAGAAAAAAATATTGTGATCAAAAGAAAAATCATAGAATCGTGTTAAGAGGAGTATGAATCATATGAAAATGAGAGCTGAGAGATAGGGGGGTGCGACTTGTGTGTGAGTAGAGAGAGGGGGCGACCTGGTCGAAAATGAGAGAGGAAGGAGAAGGAGACGAGAGCGGGAGACCAAAAGTAAGTTAGAGTATTTTTTAGGCTATTATATATTTTAGTTAAGTGTGCTCAATTTTGGCACACTTTTAAACAGTGCCAAATTTTAGCACTGTTTTAAAGTGTGCCAAATTATCATTAAATCGTGCCAGAATTTGGCACATTTTTAAACTATGCCAAATTTTTAATATCAATGTGTGCCAAATTGTTGTTTTTGGTGTAGTGTTATTGTTGCATATTGATAACTATTAAGACTTTGTTTTCTCCCTTTAGCGAGGACTAAAAAAATAACATATACTTACGTATGGTTTAGAATTATCTCCTTCATAATTGGAATCATCTACTTCGTAATAATGGATTTCATTCAATGAACTGAGAAGAGAAAGGACACAACTTTTCAGCGAGTACTTATGGAAGACTACGTATTCAAGAAAGTTAATGAATTCTCTTTACATAGGCTAAAAAGGTGAATTCGATATCTGAAAAGTCAGATAATGAAATAACGTGACGTTTGTGGTATCTATATCTCTACATACATTCATCTATAAATTTACATTAATCTTATTCTCATTCAGTATTCACTTACATCCTCTATACAAAATATCAATACACAAACCCTAATACTCTTTTAACTTATTTTTTGTCAACAATTGTTCAATTTATTCAAAGTTTACAAGACTATCTGGATATATGAATGAAATGGAGATAAAAACTTAGAGATATTGAGGAAGTTCCTAAAGACCTCTTAAGGAACTTTGGCACTTCTGATGAAGATGGTGGTTTTACTATAGTAGTTTTCTCCTTGGACTCAGTCACGTTAGTTATGCTTGGAAGTACTACTTGTATGAAACCACTATCTCCTTTCACTATTACAAATTTGAATGGATATGTTTATTTCATAAAAGTAGTTCCTTTTGAACTCCTCGAATCTCACAGAGAGCAAACTACTAATATGAAGCCAACATCTCCATTCGAATGATGATAGTGACTTCATGAAAGTATTTCCTTCCAAGATTCACCAACCTGCAAGAGGCAAAGGAGAAAACTACTATCGTGAAACTAATATCATCCTCCGAAGTACCGAAGTTTCTTAAGTGGTCTTTAGACCTTGTTTAAAAGAAATTGAAAACCACCAAAGGATGATTTCTTCAATCACCTTTTTAAATGTATTTCTAGTTGTTGTTAATGTTCCAAAAAATATCGAGATATTTTATCGAAACTTGTTACAAGTCATGATTATGAAATATGTATTTTGCATTGAGAATTATGATAATTCACATTGAGAGATATAATTTTTTGCAATGCGAAGAACAATATTTCGCACTGCAAAATAGAGTAATTAAATATAACATTGTATAAAGTATAGGTCGTAAAATCCTACTTTGATTAATTCAACCCAGATAAGCCAAGAAGTAAAGAAAAATCACCCATGGATCGAATTCTCTTTTTGTTCTAATCTTCAAGCTATGATTGATTATCACGACTATTGAACACACATCATCTCTTCCGATTAGGTTGGATAATGCACCCCATATGAAGTAAATAAATAGTTTTTCAGATGGAAAAAATTTTAAATTGTAGTCATAAAGTGAATGTAAATTTTTTTAATATGGAAAAAGTTAAAATAGTAGTTATAAAGTAAATATATAGTTTTTTGCATATGAAAAAAGTTAAAATAATAGTTTTTGCATGTGTTACCCATTTCTCAATATGAATTTATATTATATTTCGGTAGTCCTCCCTAGAGGAAATCGAAAATTATTCTTTAATATGTTATTTTAGCAGTCATCGCTTGAGGTAGCAAACAAAATTTTAATTAAAATATCATAAAATATTATGATAATAGCAAACAAAGTTTAAATTTTATCAAAATACAATAATATTTTTTATTAAAAGAAAATGTGACAACCCGCCTAATAAGATACCGGGCGATCACTCCTATATCAAATTTTAACAGGAGTCTCATATGTATCATTCTTAGCATCACTGTTGAAAATTCATTTAATTACTAATAACCTATTAGGCTGGCGTTAAAAACTTTTACTTAACTACTCTTTTTAAATAATTATAAATAAAACATACGCACACTTTATGCGTAAATGAAACTGAAAGGAAAATGAAATGAAATAAAATAACCGAACACTCGATTCAAATTATACAACCATATCGAATATTTTACTAAAAGAATAAATAAATGCAATTGGAACATTGGCCCGAATATTTACACAGTACCTCCTATCTAGATTACAAGGATAGAAGCGTCTATCGAAAACATGCACGCATCCACAGCTGCTGCTGCAAGCGTCTGACTCGAAAGAAATGTCATCCAGGCGTCCCTGTGTCTAAACACGTATATATATATATATAGAAAGAGATGAAAAGTAGATAAACGGGTCAGAGCCCGAGTTTGAAAATATTTTGCAAGTGCATAAATGCCTTATTATTTTGAAAAAGGTTTTATCTCATATTTAAGTTTGGTATCGCACTCCCATGAGATACCCCTCACCTCTCTTCTATTAGTGCACACCTAACGCACCCCTCTAAACATCCTAGTCAAGCTACCCTACTAAACTAGTCTATCACCCAACTACCATCTACCCTAGCTAGTCCAAGTGCTAAGGGCTAAACTTCCCTCCATTCTCAACACTGCACTAAGTTCGTGCGTGGGGTGTCTCGCGAAGCGAAATCCAAACAAGGAACCCCCCCCCCCCCCCCCACGATACACTACTACTTGGCAGGGTTAATGGTAGAGATCCATTAGGCCCGTAGCACAAAACAAATATATAAATACATATTTATATACATCTTACAATATACATCCGGATAATATCTCCCGGAGTGAGGATTACCAATTAAATTTCATCTTTATAATACACATCCGGATCTATCTCCCGGACTGAGGATTCATATACGAAGTATTTATCAATACTTATCATATTTATCTCAAAACTTTCCCTTTCCTTTCTTATATCCAGGAAATGTATTTAAAAGCCAACTCATTAGCATGAATTGCTTTAACATATCATATAACTTTTTAAAAGCCAATTTTATTATCATAAAAATGATTTTCCTTTTTAAAACATCCCATTTCCCTTCTTACATCCAGGAAATGTAATTAAAAGCCATTTTTATTATCATAAAAATGCTTTTACCATATCATACGCTTCCACTTCCCTTCTTCCATCTGGAAAGTGTTACCGAAGCCAACCATTTATTCCATTTCCCTTCTTCCATCCGGGAAATGTATTTAAAGCCAATTTATTATCATAAATTGCTTTAACATATCTAAGACCGTCCCTCCGGGTTTCCCCACTGGACGCGCCCCTAAATGGATATCATCTTCCAGGTCCTATCAAACAAGACAACCTGGGAACCTACCAACGTCGAGAAGCGGCCATATGCCTGCGGAATAATCATGACTACACCCAGAATCACCTAACCAGCGCAGTAAAAATATAATCGCTCATATGGCCTAGGACTATATCCACCCTGCATTCATTAGCCAGGGGGCATCACCATACGTACGCAACTTCCCTTATGATAGCGATTTAGGGAGGTGTGTAACCATAATTTATTAATTATAAAAAAAATCATCTATCTTTCCATTTTGAAAATATTCGTATTTACATTTTCAAAATCATTTACATCATATCATATATATATACTTTAATCATGTAGTATATATATACATATACTATATATTCATCCTGGACTATATACATATGGCCATAATTGCCAACTACATCTAACGATGACCATTAATCCCAAAGATTCTCTCAAAGAATCATAATCATGCATTCATATAGGCATGATACTAAACCCAAAGTATTTTCTTACTTTAATAAGTGATACATACCTTAATCCCATCTACGGATTTATTATATATCTCCAAATATACCCATTTGCATTAACTAAATAAGTATATTCTCCAATTCATCATAATAATCTCGTCGGATTCACTCATCCATAATCAACATAATTATGTTATCTCTTTAAATCATAATCCCCTTTAATACTCAAATTTAGAAAGCCCACTTTAAACTCAAAGAGGAGAAGTATTAACAATCTCCAAAATCTTGGGCTGAAAACAGGGTACCGATCGATCGGTCCTGGACCCCCGGTCGATCGCGGGTTGCAAATAAGCCTACAAAACAAAGCAGTAGGCCACTTTTTCTTGACGCGGTCGACCGGCCTTAGGGGCGCGGTCGACCGGTCACGCCATGTCCTCAACACTAATTTCCTCAAATCCTCCATCCAACAACCCAATTTCATTATCAGGGTTTCTAAACTACACCAAAAATAATCGCAAACATCTATACGACTAATTCTAGCCTTTATTTTTCCGATTTTTGATTTGATGATTTCAACCCGGAACTTCCATCTTGTAAAAATCATATCAAATCGAGAAAAAATCAGAAAAATACAAGTTGGCGCCCACGCAACCATATCGAAAAGATCTACAACTTTTGTGTTTTGGCCGAGAGCTAAATCAGTTCTCTTCCTGACCGAAATGGCCCCACAAGCCACGGATTTACTATTCATCATCTTCTCCGAGACGGTTTCGGCCATTAAAGCTTCTCCCAAGATTTTGTCGCCTTACCCAACGTCCTACAACATCAACCAACTACAATTATACATATTTTAAGGGTTCTAAACATCCTAGAACCCTAAACCATCAATTTATTTCGATTAATTTCTAAGTTTCTCCAAATATGAAATTTTTAGGGGTTTATTTGTTTTAACTCCCAAAAATTCGTTTTATCCACGAAAACCCAACCCAAAATCTTTAGGGTTTGTTTATACCAAACTACGGTATGAGATATTTATGCAAAAAAAGTAAATAAAGCAAGTAAACGCTTTCCTCGTGGATATAATCCGACGACCTCGAGCCGAATCCCGCGGAGGTTAGCCAGAATCTCCCCCTTCTCTCCTATTTTTCTCTCCTCCTCTCTCTCTTCTCTCTTTTCTCTCTTCTCTTTCTCTTTTTCTCCCTCTCTCTCTCCTTTTATAAGGAGAAAAGGGTTTTAACCCTTAAAACCTAAAAACGACTCGTTTACCCAATTACGAGTTACTTTTACCTCAAAAATTACCCGAAACTCATTTTCGACAATCAGACACTCTTTTTCGACTATCTCGGCCATTCCAATACTCACGGCGCAGTCGAAATTTTCATCTGAGGTACTTGACCGCAAATCACTATTTCAACCCAAAATAAATAAATAAATGCGGTATTCCCATTAAAATATTATCTTCTGTCGCTTTACCCGGCAGCGACACATTATTAAAATACTCCAATTCATTTACTTAATCCTGAAAGTAATTATTTCATCCATTGAAAATCATTTAATCCTCGAAAATCCCAAAATTCACTATTCATAATAATTTCTCCAAATTCCAATTTATACTCAATTATGGAATTTAATTGTCTCCAAAAGGATGGGTTGTTACATAAAACTCCTAACAACATAAAAATATGTGCCACGTAATTTTTTATGTTTCATTGGTACACACTTAAGGAAATACGAACTTATTATTTTTAAATAACTTTTAACTATAATTTATGTATATTTAGCACTGGGAATTATTATATTTCGCATCGCAAAATATTGTAATTCGTAATGCGAACTACGATATTTTGCATTGCGGGATATAATAATTCTCAGCGCGAAATTAAAATATAGACAATTACTTAAAATTAGTAAACTGCTAATGACAATTTTTATTTCTCATTTACTTCACCCTCGTTTATTTCTTCCTTACATATTCTACAATTATGAGGTGAAATTTTTTTACATATATTACATTTAGTCAACCTTCTAGCCTCTCCTTTGAATGGAATCCTCTTCTTTCTTAACCGACCAAGTTGTTTCTTTATATTAGGTGGTATAATGAGCGTATCTTTTAACTTGAATTCGGATTTTTTAATAGTAGGGATTGGCACAATGTAGTCTCTATAATAATTTTTGAAAGTATCGAGAAAGCACTGCAGGGGCTTAACGAATTTACTTGTATCTGAGGCCAAACACACAAATTCACTATTTATCAATAGTTATTTTGATTTAAATTAAAGTGAACATGCAAGATAAGTTATGAAGTCAAATTCCAAACCGAAATAGAATGAAGAAGAAGTACAAGAAAAATCCTTTTCAAGAAAAACTTTTAATTCAACACTATTAAAGAATTTGACAAACACGTAATGACTTAGAAACTACTTAGAGATCCACTAAGTATAACGCACAAGGGTCTTCAAATCTTCAATAAAAAAATGATGCAGTTTAGCACCGCCCATAACAAGTAGATTTTGCCTTGGTATCTACTGATCAGCCTCAGGAATATGTGATTCACTTCTTTTTCAGCAATAGAGCCTCGATTCCACTTATCAGTAATAGAGAAAATATCTACAAGAGTTTTAGAACTTTGATTGTGTTCTTCTTGATTTGGAAAAGTGATCCTTAAAGATCCAAGGGGCTTAGATGAAAAAATAGTAGAGTTTGATCACAAAAAGAACTCTAAAAGGGCTTGTTGAAAAGTCTAATCATGCATCTCTATTCATACGAAAAGTTGTTGCAAAGATATAGGGATTAAATATTTGAAAAATATTTTTTTAAAACTAAAAACACGCATAATCGTTTGAATGAATTGCCACCTCGTTCAAACGATGTACCCTACCTCGTTCGAACTGTTTCCAATGAAACTTCAAACGATATTCCAAAGAAAAATAATTATTCTCCCCCTTTTTGTTTGTAATAAACAAAGGGTTAGAAAATAATTATGAATAATAAGCATCACGAGATTTCAAATGAAATAAAATCACGAAGATAGTCAATTAGGCACATTCGATGAGATTTCGAAAAGCATACCAACTATTTTTGAAATTTTTTAATTTTCTAAAGTATAAAAAAAGTACAGGTTTAAAAGGTACATATAGGTATAGATACAACAACACCATGGAATAACACTGAAATATCCGAATCATGAAAGTGGAATTTAATTGTGTATACATTTTCCATAGGCAAATCAACATAGGCATTCATAAAATAGGCACACGAAGTCAATGATATACTTCTAAAGAAAGAACTTAATTTCAACCTTAGGTGTAAGAACGTTGAACATAAATAAAATTGACTCGACTTATGCAACCTGCCATGTATTTAAATGCTTCTCAAATCAATAATGCCAAACTATATAATGCAAAGGAAATGGCTTGGGCACTTCTGTTTTTGTGTGTCATTAATCTTTTAGGCTCGTTTTTGAAAATGGTGATTTTTAACGCAAAAAAAAATTCTCTTTCGTAGCCCCTTTTCATTGCTTAACGTAAATATATTTTTCGAAAAATGAAATTTAGGCAATGGTTCTTACAAGCACGGCTTATCTCGAGTACATTTGGTTTGTTATTAAACACTATTAAGATGAAAACACCATATTCGGCACATAATAAGTAAGTACAATGTTCAAAAATCCGTGCAAGTGTATAAAGGTGATAAAAAGTCTAACATAAAGAAAGTAATCATCAATGAACAACGAAATGCAAGTCACGTATTATTAAGCACACTAAAGAAATAAAGTCATGTCTCAAAACACTATAAAAATCACATGAATTGATGGAATGTAGGGGTGATTCGAGCATCTTCAATGAACATCCATATATAGTGAAAGGCAAAAATACAAAAATATTTTGTCTTTTTCAAAAACATTAAATCAAAAATATAATCTTTTTATAATTTTTCAAATTTCTTAAAAATTGAAAAAATCTTTTTGGATTTTATCAAGATTTTTCAAAGTAAAATCATAGAAATACATAGAAATACAATCTAGAAATACGGAAATGATATGAACATGATAATCACGCTACACTAGATAAAGTATTCGAACTCAATCAAGGGAACAAATGACCAAATACTTCTTAAAATTCTCGAATCCAAGTGCATCCAAAGGTTTCGTGAAAATATCGGCTAATTGGTGTTCGGTGTTCACAAAGCTCGACGACACGACCTTCTCCTCAACGAGATCACGAATGAAATTCCCACGTATCATAATGTGCTTCGTGCAGGAATGTCGGACCGAATTGCGGGATATATGAATTGCATAAAATAGTCATTGTACCGTGGAAATTCCTATAATCTTCCAACATTTTCTTCATCTATAAGTGTTGTGTGCAACAACTCCTGGTGGCTATATACTTGGCCTCCGCCATGGATAAAGAAATGGAGTTTTTCTTCTTTCTCAACCTAGAGACAAGAGCACTCCCAAACTAAAAACACCCACCCGAGGTGTTCCTACAGTCGTCAACATCTCTGGCCCAATCGACATCTGAATAGGTGGATAAATGGTCATCAATATCAAAGGAATACCAAATAGCTTAGGAAATATGCCACTCGCGTATTTTTCGATACGTTTAAGTGCGATCAAATGAGACTCTTTTGGGTACGCTTGGTAACGCTCACAAATTCCAAAGCTAAAGACAATGTCTGGATGAGTAGAGATCAAGAAGAAAAGAATACCTATCATGCTCCTATAAAGGTTTTGCTCTACGTTCTTGCATAAAGTGTCTTTGATAGGCTTAGTTTATGTACTCATAAGAGTGCGTGAGTGCTTAGCAGAGTCTAAACCAAACTTTTTCATTAGGTCCTTAGCATATTTGGATTAAGATATAAATATCTCATACTCAAGTTTACGAACTTGGAGACTTAAGAAGAACGTAAGCTCACCAACCATGCTTATCTCAAACTCGCTATGCATATCCTTCTCAAATATGGGAGCTATTGTGAACACGTGGATCCAAATACTATGTCATCCACATAAACTTGGGCAACTAATATAGCACCACTCTCTCGCCTTATAAACAACGTCGTATCCACTCCTCCTCTCTTAAAGCCATGAGCTAAGAAATAATAAGTGAGTCTCTCATACAAGCATAAGCTGCTTGCTTCAAACGATACAAGGCCTTATTAAAATTAAAGATGTTTCCTTGGTGCTTTGGGTCTTAGAACCCCCATTTGGTTGTTCCACGTACACTTCCTCATGTAGTATTCCATTAAGAAAGGCACTCTTGACATCCATTTGGTATAACTTAAATTGTAGATGACATGCTATGACGAGTAGTAAAAGGAGGACTTAAGCCTAGAAACAAGAGCGAATGTCTAGTCAAAATCTACACCCTCAATCTCTGTGTATCCTTGAGTGACCAACCTAGCCTTATTACAAACTATGGTACCTTTCTCATCCATATTATTCTTTTAAATCCACTTAGTACTAATAACATTAGTCTCGTTAGGTCGGGGGACTAACTCCCAGACATTGTTCTTACAAGACTGAAGCAACTCATCTTACATAGAGAATATCCAATGCTCGTCCATGAGTTCTTCTTTCACATTATGGGGCTCTACTAAGTATGTGTAACATAAGTAGCTAACCACATTCTCAAGTTACGCGTGAGTTTTGACACCAAGTGTAGTAGAATGGTCAAAACTCTTTAAAATCCAAGAGGTTGGTTTCTATAAATCAAGTGAGGAGTCCATCACGGCAGTACGAGGAACAATGAGATCATCACCAGGGGGTGCATCGCTATCACACTCAAGGTTACGTTCAATAGATGTCAGTGGCTTTTCGTCTCTAATCATGATATTTATCAATTCAATAACCTTAGAGATTGCAAGGTTAAACACCCTAAAAGTCCTACTTGATGATAAATATCCTATAAATATCTCTATAAATTTCCTAAAAGTCTTATGATAGAGAGTCAAACTTTCCTAAGTGTTCTCTATCTCTCAAAATGTAGCAAAGGCTCCCAAAGACTCAGAAATACAATAGGTTGAGTTTCTTCCCTAAACACAACTCATATGGCGTGTGTAACGCGTGTGGATGAAGATATACCTTATTCATCGCATAATATGTGGTATTAACCTCCTCTGTCCAAAAACATCTAGGCATGTTTCTCTCAACAAGTATGGATCCATCCATCTCTTGAATCGTCTGGTTCTTCCTCTCAACAATCCTATTTTGTTAAGGAGTACAAATGACTGAAAACTCGTATTTAATGGCCGCTCCATCACAATAGCTATCAATTTTGAATTCTTTAAATTTAGTGTCATTATCACTATGCATCCGACTAATAGGGACACCATGTAGATTTTGTACGACACAACATTTGGTTGTTAGGAAATCGACCTCATCGAACTTTTCTTTAAGAAACCCTACGATATAGTGTCTCAAAGAGTCATTGATCAACACGACAATATATTTCTTACCACCCATGCTTTTCGTACGAGTAGTACCCATAAGATCCATGTGTATCAACTCCAACACATGAGAGGTGATAACGATATTTAACTTTTTATGGGGTGTTGGAATTTATTTTCTTTGTTGGTAAGTACCACAAACCAAGGAAGTTGGATTCCCAAGCGATGGTAAGCCACACACTATGTCTTTCTTCAGTAATCTCTCAAGATCTCTAAATTTCGCATGACCTAGTCATTGATGCCAAAGTTCCATAAAGGAGATCGTGGCATTGTTTCACACAAAGGAGGAGTTGGTAATGATCCCATAGCAATTATCATCGGTCCTCACTCCTTGTAGTAATAGTTCACCGGATTGATTATAAACGTTACACTCGGATCGGTCGAACTTTATTGCTAAGTTTGCATCATAAAGTTGGCTTATGATAATCAATTTTGCTTTCAACCCTTAGACGTACAACAGATTATCTATCTTAGGAAATTCGGGTATATCAACATAACCATATCCTAAAATACTAGACCTATTCCCATCTCCAAATGTGACTTTGTCTTCCTTGCGATCCACAAGGTTGGTAAGATATGACTTATCACTTGTCATTTTCCTAGAGCACCCACTATCGAATTACCAATGGGAAGTATCATGAACCTTTTGAGCAACGTGAACAACAAGGGCATTATCGTCCTGATCAGATACCCAAGTGGAGGAAACCTTTTGTTTGCCCTTATCGTTGTTTGCTCTTATCATAGTGTTAAAGGCGTTCTTGAGGGTGTGAGCTTGCGGTCTTAATGGAATATGTATATAATTAAATGTGCAAAACACAAAAATCTAAATTTTATCTTTTTACCCTAATACATACATCTAGGTGATAAACAGATAAAGTAAATCATGCAATCAACAAGGGCAAAGTTTGAGGAGAAATCCCTTGCCAAACTATTATCGATAAGTGATAGGGAGACCGTCTTCCTCAAGACTTCGACTAAGATGTTGAGATCATAGTTGTGATGAGGGCCAAATTTTAGAATTTTTTTCTTCGAAAAAATAGAGGAGTCTGGCAGAGGTTATGGATCCGACCATATTCACAGCTCCTTCGGGAGTAGTAAAGGGAGAAACTGTGGGTCTGATGAGGTGCTTTATGAAGGCATTTCGGTGCAACTAAGAGGATATGAAGAGTCCCTATAAGGTTATGTTGGCTTGGGTTTTCTTGAGCTGATCGAGAACTTTGCTCTCTTTACCATAACTTCCTTTCCTTTATCTACTTCGATTAAATGAGGAATTAAATCTTTATAGTACTTCCCTGATCTGGTCATGTGGTTCATAGAGGCGAGAAAGAATGAGAACCCCGTGGCTTCATCTACTTCGGGATAAATGGATACTTTGTTGATTTCCCCTAGTAAATCCTCGAAAGAGATCATTCCATACAAACTCTCAACTGAATTGGCTTCTTCATAATTCGATTCATCATCTGAGTTATTAAAGTCATCCCCCCATCCGTCAGCGATAATATCTTCCTTCTAGGAGTAATCAATGCATTTGACAACCTCTAAGGCCTCATCATATAAATCTTCCCAGTTAGCGGGAAAGTGTAGGAGTGAAGGTGTAGGAGTGAAGGGATCATTCATCCATGAAGTTTCAAAGCAACGGGAAACTCAAGAATGCCCCAAATTTCTACTGTTTGGCGAAATATATCTATGACACCCTGACTAATTAAATACCGAGTAGTTACTCCTTTATGAAATTAATACAAAATATCAAGTTGGTTCAGTCTTAGCATCACTGTCGAAAACACTTAATTGATTACTAGCCACCTAATATTTAAAAAAGAGAGATGCCAAATTTCATTAATTAAGTAAACAATTAACCAAGTAATTAAATCATCATCCAACAATCGCATAAAAAATCTCATATGAATAACCAACGAAATGAAATAAACTGAGTCTGAAGTAAACACTCCAATAATAATACCAGAGTAAGGTAAAATCCCGATACAAGAGCCTGAATAAATAAACCAATATCTGAAATAAAACTAAAAGTCTGAGAATGCTATCTCTAAATGGAAACGGGCAACATGCCCTAACAGATGAGTAACCCTGAATAAAATCAAGTGCAGAATGTGGAGGCGTCTAATACCGAGATTCTGAACTTCCATAGTAGCTACAGCACATCAATGTCATGGAACTCCTATGCATGGCGCCCCTATGGCTGGGCACCTAAAAAAGTTTTACAAGAAAATAGATTTGAAAGCAAACGGGTCAGAGCCCGAGGTGAAAACAGTTTAAAAATATAGCAAGTGTTTAATTATATTAAAGAGTAAATATTATATACATGTTAGTTACGTGCTCTCGTATGAGTTTCTCACCCCACAACTAATGTTCACACCTAACGTATACCCTTAACCCATCCTAGTTATGCCGCTAACTAACTAGTCTATACCACTTCCTGCCTTCACATTATAATATAGAGATCTATTCGTATTATTCTAATATATTCTGCATAAATCTCCACTACATATTAATCAGAGTATTACATCAATTACGATATGGATTCTCACATTTTTAATCCCATTTAAATATCATAATTACTCACATTCACAATTTAACAGTGAGTCAGTTACAAGTACAAGTATATCATTCTCAATATATATATATAAAAATATGCCACCCCTAAGCTAAGCTGCGATGCACACATACTCTGCTATCAAATCCCGGTACATCCAGTACATAAGGACTACGTGTTCCGAATCGCTCAGGAAGCATTTCAATAAACAAAATCACACATATTGCATGCGAACATAGTTCACATACCTATAGGTCACGTACATACCTACTCTTCCATGGTCATCTGACTTATCAACTCACAAATAAGTCATTCACAGCCCTATGTCCTTAAGGTACCAATCTAAATCCCCCCGTAGGCACACAAAGATTAGATGGTCCTTTTTCAAAAGCCAACCTCTCGTGATAGCAAGTATGGTAGGTATGTCATACATATAAGAAATCCATACACTAGGAATTCACACAACCTAAGTAATCATATATCAATATAGGTATTCACACTTTCAATCTTATAAGTCTCATACGTAGTAAGTTTATCCCGAACATTCAACGTAATATATATTTAGTTTGATAACTCTCTCGCCGTATCAATTTGAGTACTTAAACTTAACCCAAAAGGTTACTAGGTCTCCTATGAGTTTCTAAGGTTATCTAAGTAACTTAAAGTCCCTCCATTACCGTTCATATCCTTACATTATCATTTATTCCCATTATATTCTCAATTCGAACGATTTCTAACCGTACCTCACTCGATAGACCCTCGTAAGTAATAACATTCAATTCCATAAGGTAAACCATTTTTCCGGGCATCAACTAAGACCCTACTGACCTTAACTAAGTCCCATAATACTATACTAATCACATTAAAAAGCATTATAGGCTTGGGATTTATATTAAACCTTAAAGGAGAGAGCTTTTAAAAATTAGGAGGGGTCGATCGATCGAAGGCAAAGGGTCGATCAATCGACATTATTGAGTTGATCGATCGATCAAGCAGGTGTTTGCCCATAAATTCTTTACACAATTATGGGTTCTCCAAATTTACACCCCAAATACTCCATTACAACGTCCCAAACTCCCAACCAAGTATACTACTCATTACCCTAACATGTTTCCACAATCTCCAACGTTTTAGAATCATTAAACCATCATGAACTCATCGTTTCTTAGATCAAAAGTCATAAATATTCCTCTAAACCTAGTTCTTCAAAATTTTCTTCAAGAATATTAAATTTCTCAACATTAATTCATGAATTTGTACACATGGATTATGATTTCATTGTCTCTACATACCAGAAGTTCATCTACATGCAAAACCTACCCATATTCAAGATTAAATTCTCCAATTCATGCGATTAATAATATTTCTAGTTTGATCTCTAATTCTAAACTATATTGGGTATTATATGTACTGAATCATTGTAAGTTAAATCACTTGCCTCTGTTTAGAAGTTATGATCCTTTAATGACGATAAAGGTTGGTTCTCCTTCTCTTTCCGATCACAAATCTGGCGATAGTGGTGGTGTGTGGTGGTTATGTCCTTGGAAACCTTTGGAACTTCTCCTCTCTATTCACGTTGCCTACTCTTTGGTTTTGACAGATAATGGCCCTAGAAGCCTTAAGGTTAGCTGATAAATAACACCTGATTTTTGTAGGTTACTATTCATTAAAATTTAAAATGACTAAAATACCGTCTCAGGTTGCCGATTAGGCCTAAAAATGTCCCGAAACCCAAATTAAACTCCCGACCAGTATTTTATGACTATCTCGGCCCTTTCGAACACGTTGGTGCACTCAAAATTATCATACGGATGACATAAAAATAATTTACTTTTAAATCCATTAAATTAGGTCCTAATACGACTGAGACGCGCGTCTCAACTTAAATACCAAAACGGCCGTATTTTCAACTCAAGAAAATTTTAATAAATTCAATAATCATATATTACCATAATCACTCGGTAATATTCAACATTTTAATCATAATCAAATACTAACTCTCGTCTCGCTAGTAATTTAAATCCGAATTAATTTCAATTAATTATCCTAAATTAATTTAATTAATCCCATAATTAAAAGCAATTGCAATTAATTAATCTCATAATTAAAATACATAAAATTACGGGGTATTACATACTCCCCCTTCCCCTAATAACGAAATTTCGTCCCGAAATTCAAAAAAGTAAGGCATACCTGGAAAAATTAGGTATCCTCCACTGCTCAAAACAAATTTCAAAGTACGACTCAATCGCTACAGCCCCCGATTCACAACAAGCTTGTTGAACGTTCTCGACACTTTATCGGTTATAGGGTCACACCTCACTAAATGCACCTCACCTTGTGTTCTTACTAAACAACATCCGAATAAGAATAGCTTATAATCATTGGCGAAATTATCTCAATATTATTGGGGGGCCGCACCTCACTTCGTATCAACTCCCGTGTTTATCTAAACACAAAACTCCCATCCTGGGAGAAACCATAGAACATCTGACTACTCTTGTCCATTTTTCAAATCTCTGTTCCCGGCGGTGTAACTTTTACAAAAGGAAAAATCCACCTAAGACTGTTTCTGGTTATCCCATTTTAGTCATCGGACTCTAACTTCTGACTGATCCAAAACTCTGATAATCCTCTCAAACCTAAACATCCAGAGGAAGGATAATAAGGTTTATCTACACAAAACCTCAGTAAGCACCTTTTCCACTATACATAGGTACGAGTGCTTTCACATAACTCTACTATTAGGTAACATCATCTCCCCATTACCATATTATACTTCACTTACTAGCTATACCCTTTGTGGAAATCAAATGGTCGTAATGAGTCCAAAATTACTTTCATACAGCTCCACCAGTCGTCAATCACCTTGTGCCTACTCCTCGGGCTATAGGTGATACAACCTGTCCAAAATGAAATGTTATCCCCACTACTTCCTGATACTCCGTATTGAAGGTAGGTTTCAAGGATCTCATTCATTTCAGACTGGACAAGGGACTCTTGACTCATCTAGAGGTTGACAACCTCTCGAAGAAATTTACTAACTTGACTCTTCCATTACTGAAATCATCGGCTTGATACAAAATTTTCTGGCTGATCCACTTACTCCAACCGATTTACTACTAACTATGCCCCTTTCAACACTGACTTTCACTTATAATTCTTCCCATTAAGTGATAATAACCCTCTTCTTCCCTCGGTGCATACCAAAAGTTTCATCACGATGTGCACTACTGGACTCTTTATACCTTATTGACATCAGCATTATATTTACGCACAAGTCACTCTCAATATTCTACTCGGTAAAACTCCACTCCAATTTGTCCATAATAGTTAATTATTTGCCTTCTCAAGGGATACCCCTTTTTTAAATGGCTTCCCACTGCCTTTCAACCAAGTTAGGACGTGCTACTCTGATTGCACATGAATATATCGATTGTCGTTCTTCTCACAACGCTTAATCCACTCTACCACTTCCATTTTATTATATTGGTCCCACAACATATATTTCACACATCAATTCCCATGTCTTTTTTCCCTACGATTATGCCATCAGCAGACTAGGGTGTCTACACCCCCTATAAACCATGCATACGGGTTTAAACATCATATATGCTTCATACGTACTACAAACTCTATATTGCCCATGCATTCGCAACGTGGCTATACGACTTGGGCAATCTCAATCACCCCCGAATTTGAAATTCTATATCCTCCTAAACATCATTCCATCCTTCAACACTCCAGAATAAAACAAAATTTTTAGTGCTTCCTCACCACACAACTGGCTCTATCGTCTTTATCTCGTAATTTACCTTTTAACTTTCAGTTATAACTACATATTTCCATAACGACCGAGGTACTGAACTCATGGACGAATGGCCAAACATCTACCTACTACCAACCTTACGCTAAGTTTCATGCATGGGATGTCTCGCAAAGCGAAATCCAAACAAGGACCTCCCTCCCCCCCCCCCCCCCCCGATACACTACTACCTAGCATTGTTGGTCATCGAAATCCGTTAGGCCCTTAGCCCATAACATGTACCCCTATATTCCCATTTCTTGACAACAAAGTTACATCTCCCACCGCAATTACACTTAAACAAGGAACTTCTTCCGAAAGACACTGTCACTTAACATTGGTGGTAATCACATTTCATAAACATCATGCAAATATAATCGGGGCTCTCAAAATCCTGTCCCCATACATACAACTATGAGTATTAACTTCCACATCTCTAAAGGGTGATATAACAATGCGCTCTTCCAATTACCATGTCCTGAGCATTAAATATAATAACCAGCAAAATCTTTCCGCTGAACAGTAAACTAAATACACTACGAATCATGTCAATAAAGTCCCTACACATATCGGGATCAAATATTCGATACCATTATACCTTTCGAAGTCTCTATAATATATATATATATACATACATATATATATATATATATATATATATATATATATATATATATATATATATATATATATATATATATATATATATATATATATAAACGCGAGCCCGGCCCTCTCGCAGATGAGGTCTCTCCAGAACAACACATTCTACACTAAGGTAGTAACCCCGATAGACTTGCAATATCCGCACACTATCGGTTTAATCCTTATTATAAAACCATAATCAGGATAATATCATACTCATATGACACATCACTAAAACAAGTAAATTCAATAAACTATATACCACTGTCAATGCACCCATTCATCCTCCGCGGATATCACTAAAGGTAACCCCGCTATACCAAGAAAAATATTCACATAATAATAACGTCGCCGATATACGAACTAAACTTGTCTCACGTGCGAATCTAGCAATAATAACGATGTAGTAACTCATTCGTGTCACATACAATATGCATCATCATCTGAGGATATAACTCATACTTCTACATTGCCAATCTCCCAGGCTTCTCAAATGATTCCTAGACTTAACACGCCTGTCCTTACCAAACCGAAAATTTCAATAACTATTTCTCTTGCTAGGAACCATTCCCTTATCCCTTTACATGCTTCAAAAAAAATTTAACGCACGGGTTTCACTCCCCACAAAATACCTTTACACATACTCCACTTATCTCCGGTCATACTGACCATGTTAGGGTTGTCCTTCTCTCGAACTTTGGTAGTCTCGACTCTGATGGCTACCTCCGTTATTCCCTTAACTTTGATAGCCCTAAGGAACACGCTAGTGGCTTCAAAAACCCTTACTGAATTCACCATCGCTCGGTAAAAATTTTGTTATCCGAATCATTTAAATGGGTCCCCTGATGGGTCTCCCCCTGTGGTGCTTCACTAACACCGTCGCACCCAGTCTTGCTTTCTGACCAAATTCTTCGATTCTTGTAGCTCCCCGCACAAGGAAGTGTTTACCTCCATATTAACAAAATGCGACATTGTTACCATTTGCATTGACCGTCTAAGCAGAATTCCCCGAAAGTGCTAGCAAATTTTCTTATAAGTTAATTTTCCCCTTTAATTTCCTCTTCTCCATTACACCTACTTCATCTGGTGCAAGGTTCGCTGATTAATTAAATTTCTTTTCACAAAGTGACCTCTGTCCGACCCTCTTGTGTTAGTTTAGAATAACGTTCGCATCTTATCCTGAACATCTGATGAAGGAACTTGTAGTTAAACTATACTTTCCTTCCAATGACACAACATTCCACTTATAAAAGTGGTGGTTGACTCCTACTTTTATTACTTTGCTCTGACGAGCCGAGAAAAATTCTTACCCCATATTTCACTTACGGTTAGCCACGCTACGACATATGCCCAAGCCTTTGGATATTTTACCTTCGTTGTCTAACACGCACGATCTCCGCATTCCTAAAATTTCCACAGCTGGTTCTCTTCAATGTTTCGTCTAACTCTCTCCCAATCCAACCTTGTTGGGTGAGTCTAATTTAATTCCACTTTCTACTATAGCGGTACCTGAAATTCATATGTTGTGTCCAAGTCATCTTTACTGTCATGGCTTTCCATGCTCACTTGTTCCTCCTTTGAGAGCATATTGGTCATAATGGCGGCTTTCTTGTAAGGACAAAATTTTCAATTGAGTCCATTGTAAGTATTTGACTTATTCTCGGAACAAAACATTATTATTGAGTCATAGATATATTTTTTACCATCACGATCCCACATAATTTATGACATAAAGTTTATTGAAGACGTTGTGGACAAGCTTCAAAGATTTATCATGCCGAGATTAATTTGGTGATGTTTTTAAAGAGTTTTAACTGCGTTTATTCAGAGATAAGGATTATTTAGAGTCGTATTGAACCTTTTCTTATGTTTAGAAGGATTAAATGACATTTGTAGTCGTTCGAGCGACGTTGCAAGGTCGTTCAAGCGAAATGAACATGTCGTTTGAGCGACATGGCCATTTTGTTCGTGCGACATGATGATCTCATTCAAATGATGCACCGACTTAATTTTTCTATTTAAGACTTGTTTCACTCAGAATTTCAGAAGTTGCGGAACCAGAAAATCAGCTTATATATAGTACATTTTCTGCACAAGTTTTCTAAGGTTTTCAAAGTCTAAAAACATCCTTAGAGTTTCAAGATTCGAGCTTTCATTTCACATATGATATAGATATCTTGGTTTGTACTATTGGAGTTTATTCATCACACTGAATGTTGGGTTTTGCGGTGAAGAAGCGAAGGAGTTCGTGTTCAACATCACATTGCTAAGGTATATCGGTGAACACCGAGATATTCGTGGACGCGTGTGGATAGGTATCGTAGAAGGATTTCTGCATGAGCACTATGAAGGAGTGGTTGAAAGACCAAAAGAGCATCAAGAATTGTGGGGGATCGAATCGTTGAGTAAGTCTATCGTCTATACTTTGTAATACCACATCATAGTGATTATCTAACTTGGTTCGTCCGAGGTTTTTCCCTTAGTGGTTTCCTCGTACATCCGACGTCGCCTTTGTGAACTCACTTATTTTACTTGTTTTAATCACTTAGATGCATGTTTAGGATTAAACAAGATAAAATTGAGCTTATCTAAAATTGGTTCACATAGTTGGTGCAGTTTAGAATTTGGAAAGGGGTTTTTCAAAAAGAAAGTTGGTTTTGACATCCTTAAAGCACATTCAGAAGAAAAAAAAAAAAGCCTACCTTTCTCTCTCCACCTTCCAATGAAACTACTGACTGATTCTCTAAAAAAAATTCTTGAGCATATCTATATCTCTACGCGTGACCTTAAACTCTTCGTTGTATATGTACAGATACATGAATTTTTGGGTCACATCTTCCCAGCTACAGAACTTGGATTCCTCGAGAGACAAAAACCAATGGAGGGCACTTTCTTTCAAGGTCTGCTGAAACATTTGGGACATTATTACCTCAGATGCACCAAGAAGGGACATAGCTTGGTGATAGCTGCATAGGTGCACGATTGGGCGGGCATTTTCCCTTAACTTCTCAATGTTCGACATCTTGAACTTCTTTGGCAGTCTGGATTTCAGATAAGGAGACATATGGGTGTAATCCATGTAGTTTTTGGATATTTTGACTTAGTTAAACTGCTTTGATAGCAGCTTAAGATTTCCTTGACTTCGTTCAATTCTTCTTATTCGGTCTCCACAGGCAATTATGGATTAGCCCCTAGCTAGGTAAGGTTTGAAATCGGGAGTTAAGCAGGTGGCAACCCATTTGCAGGCGGGCCGAACGAAATATGTGGGTATTCCCTTGGGACCCAAATAGGCTCGGGGGTAGCTGGACCCATAGAAGGAGGAAAAAGGATATCAGGTTCATGAGCTTCAGAAGTTTGGGCTCGATCTCGCTGCATCTCTTAGAAATTAGTTTGAAGGTTATCAATCTTAGCGCTGAGTTTGGCTAGGATATTTATCTAGTCTGGGTGGGCATTTGGTGCTTGATCGATGTTTTCTATGGATAGCTTACAGAGGTAGATCCTAAATTCGTTTGAAATAGCAGAAGAAGCAATGGAGCTTCGGTGTGGTTTGACAGAAGATCGAAGCCAATAAGGAGCCAGGCCGAAGTAGGGTGTGTGATCGACCTGAGAGGGAAAATGATTTAGGTTTATTTTTAGAAGAGAATGGGGGGATTTCTAGTATTTTGGAAAAAAAGGAAAAATATTTTTGTTTTTTTTTTTGAAAAAAAAAAGGGAAAATGAGAGGAATCTCAGCATGATTATTATCATTATTAGGCTTTCACTTGTATTATGCTTTTCAAAGTGCAAGAAAAATGTCGAACAGGACCCAAGCTTTAGGGAAATAGGGTTTAAAAATATAAGATACGGTTTGACTTGTGGTAATCGGCAAACTAATTACGAGTGCCCTAAGGTTGATGCCTATATAAGGTTTATGCACTTGTTGGGTTAGTGGAAGGGTTCCCCCCTTTGGCATGACTTCCACAATATACCTCTTGCATATAGGTGTGGACAAGACATTTGATATACCTGAGTGTATGTGAATTGCCTAACGATATACCTCGTGGGTATGGTAGGTGTGAGAGAAAATTTGATATACTCGACGTACGTGAACAAGCTCCCTTCTATATACCTTCCGTTGTGAATTTGTTCAAGTGGTACATTATGAGGGGAACCGTTCGATATATGTTGAAGGTAAGAGGCCAATGGAAGGTTAAAATTATATCGCTTAGGTTAACCACGCCCCAGCGAAGCCGGCACCCATCACGACCCCCTGTACGGGATAAATTTTTTATCTATATTGCCATGTTCTGGTGATGTGTGCAAAGATGCTTGAGTCTAAATTAGTATCTTATGAAGAGAGATTTTTATTTGCATGCCAAGTAAGGGGGGACTACAACTAATAAGGGAGAATATACAAATATTATGAAAAGTAAATCTAGCATGGAGCATGAAGACTACACTAAGCATGGTGATAGGGAAGCATGTGAATATACAAGTGAGCAAGATGTGTAAGGTGAGAGAGTAACATGGTAATAGTGTAATGATCATGTGAATATACGAAAGAGAGCCTAATCATAGATCATATACAAGTGGTGTATGAAATGTGTAAGTGAGCATGGAAATATGTACAAGGGAGAGAAGTATGGGTGTGTGCAAGTGAAGCTAAGCATGGATAGTCTACAAGTGGTGTGTGGAGCATATGAGTAACGGAGAAACTATATATAAGTGTAAGTGTGTGAAAAGATCATGGAGAATATATACAATTTGTGACACCCCGCCTAATAAAATACCGGGTGATCAGTCCTATACCAAATTAAAATAGGAATCCCAGTTGGTTCATCCTTAGCATCACTGTCGAAAACTTTTTAAAATATACTAACCACCTAGTATTCCAAAAGCTGGTGACGAAATTTTAAACTTTTTAATTACACAAAACAGTACATGCGGAAATAAATATAAACCATTCACATGACTGAATAATTAATTACACCACTTGCCGAATAAACCAACGGCCACCAAAGTGAAAAAATCCAATACAAATATCCAACACTGACATAAAATGAATGTGAAACTGAACTGAAAGTCTGGGCGACATGCCCTAAATAAAACTAAAATTGATGAATGATTCTTACTCTAGGAATGAATGAATGAATGATGCGTCTAATTCAAACTCCTGCTAGCATCCACGTATGCCGCAACTCCGTGTCCCTGGAATGGAATATCAATCCTATCGTCCCTGTGGCTGGACACCTAAAAGGTTTTGAAAATAGTTTTATAGCAAGGGTTAGAACCCAAAACATTTTGAAACTATTTAGCAAGTGAATTAACTGCAGTAATTTAAAATGCATGAATGCGCTTCATATTTAAGTTAGTGTCGCACTCCCTTGTGGACATTCTCACCCCTCCACTATTGTGCACACCTAACGGTCACCTTGACCCCCACCTAGTTGCACTACCCCGTCCAGCTAGTCCTGGTATAACCTTCCCTTGCCATACTACTCTAACCCGAGTATAATGATTCTTGAATTATAAGTTATCTCATAATTAACTTAATCAATTCCTTCTTAAATAGTAGCATATAACCGTGTCACAAGTTATATAAAGTAAATACATCACACACTGTATTATTACCCGCATATAATATTGAATATCATTATATACGTACTTTTGCCAAAACATCCACACATATAACATCGTATATTCATCCCTCCGAATATACCCTCGCCGGATGATTCCCTCTAAAGTGCTATCTCACTATGTATGCTCACATAACCTAGTTACCCAAGTTGGAATCGCACACTAACCTGGCCCAAAACATAAACGAAGTGGAGGCGGTCATATTCCTTCCCTGAAAGTGAGGTAATCTCCTCACCCATATACCAGGCGCTATGACCTGGGGATATACTCGCCCTACTCCTCAAGCTAGGGGATTCACCCACATCGCGCAACCTCACTTGATAGCACTAGAGTATATAAACTGAATAAATATCTAGTCACTGATATTTAATATCACACACAATATATACACGTATATATATACTATCACAACACTGTATATATATAATATAAACCCCGGCTTTACCGTGTACTCGAAATCCCGTACACTATCCTGTAATTTCCTGAGTATGTGGCCCGACTCAACATAATTAATTTTCTCACTTAATAATTTATCATCTTGTCGAGTCTATGGTCCGACTATAATATAATTAATTCACACCTCAATTAATAAAATACTTTCCCCGAGTCTATGGTCCGACTCTAATTAAATTAATTAACACACCCATTAATTTTATACCTCCCCGAGTCTATCGTCCGACTCTAATTAAATTAATTAACACACCTATTAATTTAATACCTCCCCGAGTCTATCGTCCGACTCTAATTAAATTAATTATTATACCCATTAATTTAATACCTTCCCCGAGTCTATCGTCCGACTCTAATTAAATTAATTAATATACCTATTAATTTAATGTCTCCCCGAGTCTACAATCCGACTCTAATTAAATTAATTATTACATCCATTAATTTAATACCTACCCCAAGTCTATTGTCCGACTCTAATTAAATTAATTAATACACCTATTAATTTAATATCTCCACGAGTCTACAATTCGACTCTAATTAAATTAATTAACACACTTATTAATTTAATACCTCCCCGAGTCTACAGTCCAACTCTAATTAAATTAATTAACACACCCATTAATTTAATACTTACCCGAGTCTACAATCCGACTTTAATAAATTAATTATTACATCCATTAATTTAATACTCGAGTCTACCATCCGACTCTAATTAAATTAATTAACACCTCAATTAATTTGATTACTTGGCATCGCCCTACCATCCTACCCGGACTCGCTCACTTGGCCCGTAACTTAATATTTCCCGAGTCTATGTTCCGACTCTAAATTAATTACTCTCTCTCAATAATTAATTTAATACTTTGGTGTCACTTAACCAACATACCCGGACTCACTCTCTTGGTCCATTTTTACATCTCATAATTTTATTCCCACATATTCGCCCACAATGTGTCACACATTCATCTCCATAAATTCCCCAATTATATTTACCTGTAATTATCAACATACCCGGACTCGCCCACTTGGTCCATAAATAAATATTTCGCCTCAATTCCTCTAATAATGTAGCGTCACCCAACAACAATACCCGAATATTATTCCTCGGCCCAATATCAATACTTATGAATTATTTCCCCAAATTCATTCATCTCATGACATATCGTTCACACCTTCCTAAACCCAATTATATCACCCTATAATTGTTAAGGAAATATGTGTCACATATGAATTTATCACTAAATAAAAGTAAGGGGTGAAATCTTAAATAAATTTCTCTTTATTTATAAAACTGGCGAAATTGCCAAAATCCCTGTCTCATCGATCGATCAAAACCCCCTGGGTCGATCGATCGATCGTCCCAGACTTCGTCTTCTCCAGCCATTTTTCGGCCATGGACGAAAAACTAAGGTTTCTTTCCTCAAAATCCAACCTCAAACAAGCCTGTTAATCATCTTATTACATCTCTTAGGAACTATAAACATCATTTAAACCTTTTAACATCATTAACACTACAAATCTTTAACCCCCCTCAAGAACACAATTCCTATGGTAAAATCCCAATTTCAGGTTTAAATCCCACCATCTTAGGTTCCGGGTTTCTCATTCAAATCAGATAATCATACTCAAAAATGTTTAACACAACGATTTCTTACCTTGAAACTCAATCAATGGTTCCATTAATAAAAAACCCATTTTTGTACCCCTTTATCCCCAAAATGAATTTTAGTTTACACATCACTAAAATATAAATTGGATATCACCATTTACACATCACAACAAGTTAACCACTTGCCTGGAATTGTTCGTAGTGTCTGATCCGTTGGTGTAGTCCTTTAATTTGACTCCAAGATCCCCAAATTGGCTCTTGATTTGCTTATCCCCAAATTCCCTCTCAAACCCTAGGTTGAGAGTTATGTTGACTGCCATTCCATATTCTCTCAATTAGGTTTAAAAATCTTAATCCTGTTTTTGGCCATCTGAGCCTAATTAAAATGGCCCAACTCACCCCGTGTGGGCTCGGCTATACCCAAAAATACCCCGAGACCCAATTACTACCTCCGGGTACTCTTTTCTGACTATCTCGACCATCCAGACAAAACCGCACACTCAGAATTGCCATCCGAAATACTTTTCAAAATTTCCAAATTTCGACCTCAAAACGCGACACACGAGATTTTGAACCATTAAACTTAAAAGTCGCCAATTATAAATAATTCGGCTCACTCAATTAAATTCTCCAAATCATGAATTTAAGTTTCTCCAATTTAAATATTTTTATCACTCCCAAAAATAATTAAATATTAAATCCTCAAAAATTACGGGGTGTTACACAAGTGTGGGAAGTGAACATGTACGAGTGAGTGAAAAGTGATATATACATGAGAAAAGAGCATGGTAGAGATAACCACATACAAATAAAATATGTAAAGAAGTAAAGGGAACATACAAATGGGAGTATATTTATACATGTAGAAAACTAGGAGAGCAAAGAATAACACCCATGTAGAAATAGAGTCTAGTCCTCTAATAAAATCCCTAGCATAGCCTTTACTGTGGCCATCCGAGGCTAGATTTCCTCTGGCACGTGAGGATACGGGGGTTGACCGTCATTAAATGTGGGTATAATGTAAAAAGATATATTCGCCGGCCTATTTCCCTCAAAACCGACAAAGGAATGTTGTTGCCTCAAGAGAATGGCATCAAGGTCAAACTGATGCATGCGAAGGTCCGAGGACTAAGTTATGAAATGGGACGGTGTTAGGCACCATTCCGCCATTTCGTTCTCTCATGGGCTAATATTAATCTTTTCCTTTTTTACTCCGTGAAGTGTATCTACATGTGTATAATATAAACAATGGGAAAATAGAACCATCCAACTCACATCATGGAAGGATCGGAGCAGACTCATCCGGAGGAGTGTTCCCGAAAATAATGATAAAAAATATGATATAACTGTTCTCCGAATCCTAAATCGCAATGAAAGAGGGAATGTGCACGTCGAACGAGATACAAGTATGTAGGGGTATAAAACTCACAAAATATCTATACAATAAGATGTAAAGGAAACATATAAACATAACAAAGGGAGGACTCGAATCTCGAGATTGGCCCAAGATGCCAACATAGCCCAAGGGGCATCAAAGTCCATGTAGTTCGAAGTAGCAAAGAGGCGGGGTTCAACCCATAATACAAATGTGGGACTTATCTTATGTGTATGTAGAGAAAATGTGTTTTAAGAGTGAAAATGTGAAATGAAAATCCTAATTTTGGAATTTACAAATAAACCCTTTTTTTCTTCTTGTTGGAGTTTTTATGAAAATAGATTATGTGCAATATTACTAATAAAGAGTAGAGATTAGTGGGTGTGATATAAACAAAAGTACAAAAATAAATATAAGGTGAATAACACTAAAATGGAAAAAATTAGAGAAATGGATGGAAAAATAAACCACCTTATGAATGTTTGTTGCTGATTTTTAGATGCAAATATGCTAAATTTGGAGTGGTATGGAGGTGGTATGAAGAGGTGGGTGAATTAATAAGTGAAGTAAGGAAATGAGGTAAGAGAATGTGAGGAAAATAGGCTATTTGGGAAAGGGAAAGGCTCTGAATTCGAGAATGTTTTCTGACTTTCTGAGAGGGGTCTCTAAAGTCTCCCTCAAGGTGAGGTCATAGCCCCTTTTTATAGGGTCAAGGGGGTGTCGATTGGCATATTCCCTGACCTACCTATCGGCATAAGACCTTCCTTACTGGGCAAGGAAAAGAACACCCTGCCGATAGGCAGGGTGTCAGGGGTGCCTATAAGCAGTCTGAAACGGGTTTTTTGGAAAAAAGGGCATAAAATACAAACCGTAAGTCTGAATCGTGCACGGGGCGGACCATAAAAAAGGGAATTTAGATCCCTTGAATAATCCATGATCCACTCCTGGGTCCAAGAGTTGATCGAAGTCAAATGGAGCTCCGAAGAGCCCGATGGTATCTAGATGAGAGGTTTTCGAAAGAAAGCGGATCGTTCATCTGAACTATAAGGCCAATTCGCACATGGGGTGGACCGGTGGAAAGGGAATTAATATACATTCGAGATTTCATTGAGCTTCTCTCGATTTGGAGAGTTAATTTACGTCAAACAAGGCTCGAAAGTTCCTGATGACCCTTCGAAATAAAACGGATTGTTCGTCCGATCATAAGGCCAATTTATGCATGGGATGGACCGTTAGAAAGGAAGTTCAGAGACTTTCCAAGATTCATTAAACTTCGCTCAAGCTGAAAAGTTGACAGGAGTTAAATGGGGCCTGGGAGTGCCCAATGGAGCCTAGATGGCTTTTCGGAGTAAAACAAATCATTCGTGCATATCGTGAGGCTGATTCATGCACAGGACGAGCCGTTGGAAAGGTAATTCAGAGACCCTCAAAGATTCATTGATCTTCTCTCAAGATAAAGAGTTAACCGGAGTCAAATGGGGATCGAAAGCTTCCAAAGGCCTCTAGATGGGTACTCGGTGTATGACCTAGGATTTATGGTGAAGGGATGAATATTAGGGACCTAAGGAGTGGCTTAGGCGGGTAGTATGGGGTGTTTACAACTCTTTCTCCTAAAAAAATCTCATTGAGAACTCTCCCTCTCTCACTTCTTTCAACTCTTTCTCTAGTGATAACACCCTGAGCGCCAAATATTTATTTTATCTTTTCATTTTAAAAGACTCGATGTAAAGGTCAGCGTAGGCACAACGAAGGCCACTTTTTCCCGCACTCAAATCGTCATCTCCATCACTCTCCCTAGAATGACTATACATACTATCTAGGTCATCATGTTTAGTAACTTCCTCATTGGTGTGAGGTGTACTGCATATACTAATATGACTGGCCATGAAAGCGGTGAAGTTATATCCATGCAATGATTCGTCCCTAGAATTCACAGACTCAACCTCACTATCGCTAAGAGTGGCATTGTAGGAGGATTTACCTTTACCCTATCTCTTTAACCTCTTATCATACTCATTATCTTTATGACCCTTACCTTCTCACTCATAGCATCTCTCCTCATCTTCTTAGGGTATTCTCGTCTTGTTTTTTCAAAAAATTTCTTGCCCGATTTAAAATCTTTATTTTTCTCAAAACTTTTATTTTCTTCGAATGAATTTTCTTTTCTTAGTTTGAGAAATTTTTTTTATTTGCGAGCAAAATTTGTAAGATCGTCAAGATTAAAGTCAAATTCGAAGTCAGAAGAAACCTCCTCTTTCTTTTTAAATTGAGCTTTTAAAGCAATCCCTTTTCCTTTTGGCTTTTGAATTTTAGGGAATATGTCAATTTCATAAGTTTGAAGGTCTCATTCGAGTTCTTGTAACCTAAGCATACCTAAAATTCCCAACGAATTAAGGACTGTGACTTTAGGGATAAAACGGGACGACAGGATCTCAAAATATTTTTCACAGTGTGCATATCAGGAATTCTCTCATCCAAATTAAAACTAGAATTGACTATATCAGAATCTAGCATAGTTATAGTTTCAAACTACGTGGTGAGATTTTGTACCTTAGAAGCTTTCACAGCGTTGGTACACTCATGAGTCTGCTGGAGAGTACCCCACGCTTCCTTAGACGTAGTGCACATTATGATGCGGCAGAACTCGTCAGGGGTGATAACTCAAGAAATTGCACTTAAGCCTCATGAGTTAAAATTACTCCATTTAAATTCATCCTATGTCCAAGCAGTGATAGGTCTAAGACTTTCGACGTTGTCGTTAGTCAAAGTGGGTGGTGTCCACCCTCTTTCACAGACAAGTTAGACTCTCTCATCAATCGACTTCAATGCCGATTTCATTTGAACTTTCCAATATGCATAATTTGACCCATTAAAAATAGGTAAACTATTATACAAATTATCCATATAATCCCAAATTTAAATATCACACAATAAATTAATGTAATTGGCTCTGATACCAATTTGAGAAAGCATTGCAAGGGCTTTACACGGATTTACTTGTAATAGAGGACAAACACACAAATTCATTTTTTATCGAATTTTATCTTTGATTTAAATTAAAGTGAATATGCAAGATAAATTATGAAGACAAATTCCAAACCAAATCAACATGAATAAGAAGTGGAGGAATAATCCCTTTAGGGCAAAATCTTTAATTCGGCACTATTAATGAATTTGATAGACACGTAATGACTTATAAACTACTTTGAGATCCACTAATTATAATGTGCAAGGGGTTTAAAATCTTTAATAGAAAATGATGCAGTCCAACACCGCCCACAACAAGCAGATCTTGCCTCGGTATCTAGTGATCAACCTTAAGAATATGCGATTCCCTTCTTCTTCATTAATAGAACCTTGACTCCACAAATTAGCAGTAGCAAAAATATCTGCAAGGGTTGCAGAACTTTGATTGTGTTCTTCTTGATTTGAAAAAGTGGTCCTTAAAGATCCAAGGGGTTTAGATAAAAAAAAATAGCAGAGTTTGATCGCAAAAAGAGCTCAAAAAAGGCTTGCTTAAAAGTCTAATCATATCTCTCTATTTATAGGGAAAGTTATTGCAACGAGATAATTATTAAAGATTTGGAAAATATTTGTTTGAAAAATAAAAATACGAGCAACTATTCGAACAAACTGCCACCTCGTTCAAACGATGTACCATATCTCATTCAAACGGTTTTCAACGAAACTTTCAACGACATTCTAAAGAAAACCCAAAATGCGACATTCCAGATCTTGTTCGAATGTGGGAACCTCGTTCTAATCACCCTATGTAACTTGTCCGAATGACATGTCAAACTTGTTTTAACGAGTTAGGGAGATTTTCAAAATTTCTTTAAAAATTATTTTTAAAACGTTTTGAAAACTTTCAAATGAAAACTCTTTTAAAATGGCCCTGTATATTTAAAGCTTTATCAAACCACCTCATAACAATTCTTAGGTAAAGATATGATGAATGATCCTCAATCTTCCAAATGTCACTGACGTTTCTTCTTTTCGAAGATTTAAGAACGGTCATGAAGGTGCAGTGGGGTATAACGGGATAAGCCAAATAAAATAAAATGAGCAATTTTAAATTTTTCTCTTACAAGTATCGACTTAGAAATATTTATCCATGTAATTATTTTAGTTTTTGTCACTCTTTTGCATCTTTGTAGGAGCATAAGAACACGAAAATCCATGTATCTGCCAATTCTCAAAGGAGAAAGTCCTATTGTCGATGTTGACTGACATGGAATAAGAAGGGAAAAACCAACTTATATATACCTTATATAGACTAGGATACACACCAAATACAGCCCTCTTTTATACTGAGTTGCAATCTCTTATCCATATTAGGACACAACAAACGAGTCCATTCTCTCGATCGTGTTCGCCTTTTAACATCATGATCATCATCTTCATTCTTATAGTGTCAACCATTCTGGTAACCTATAAATTATGAGTACTCCTAATTCACAAATTGAAGGATTCAGCCACATTTGAATACATCTCCCTGTACCTTTTATCATTAAATTGTACATTTTTCCAATATTTTAGAACATAATCCTCTAAAAAAATTTAATCTTCTCACCACTATACTTTCTAAGTTCATCCATACCCTTCTCATATACCTCTATTGTATTTTTATAAGTTGCACCTTTGAACATGTTGACAACTATTTCATGTAGAATCTTAGAGTATTCATGACCACTAGTAAACAAATTTCTTAAATTTTCCTTCAGATGCTTCATTCAGTATGAGTGGTGACTCTGAAGAAAAACTTTAAGAAGAGCGCTTTCAACCCATAATTATGATCAAAAATGAAAGTCAACTTTCAATCATGACCAACAATACAACAAAGTTGATTTAAGAACCATGCCCAGTTTTTGTCATATTCTGCAACTACCACAGTAAATGCAAGGCATAACATATCTACAAATTATCAAAATTAAAAAAAATGTAATGCATTTTTGCAGTGAGAAATATTATATGTCACAATGCGAAATGATACATTTCTTAGTGCGAAATAACCCATTTCTCACTGAGAAATGATAAAAGTCGTAATGCAAAATTATTTAATCACGTTTTTTGCACCCTTGTATAACTTCAATTTATTAATTATTTTTTTGCAAATTCCATATATTTTAAACTCATTTTAAAAGTAGAATAAAACACATAAAGTAATGTATTGTGTAAAACTGCTAGTAATGTTTAACTAGAAAAAAATGGATGTTATTATATTGATCTTAACTACACGAAGCCGTTCACTATAACTATCAATAATGTCAATGGCAACACTATTAAATGTATTCTTCGACTCAATTATAAGGCTAAAAAATTGTTAGGTTTTTACCACTTGTACGAAGATATCATATGTGCATTTGGTCCTAATGCCATTGCACTAAAGGGATAGAAAAAAGAATTGAGCAAATCTGTATGGTTAGACTAAAATATTATGGTGTGTTTAGCATGAAATTGATGTATTACTTCTTCTCTGAATACGTCCATAGGAACCACAAATAGTCCATATATGTTGTAACAACAAAATGCACAAATTTTCACTCTGAAGGGAACATGAAATCCTATCAAGATATACAACAGCTTCATTGTTGGAAAATAATGTGAATTCCTCTAGCGAGGACTTCAACAACAAATGATTCATTTGTTAGAACATATTTTATATTTGTACTGAAATCAATTATATATTGCAGTATAGTACTATTTTTCGGCCATCACCTTTATATTGATATTTCGCAGTTTTGTTTCTCAATGATATATTTTATAGTTGAATTTCCTCTTTGAAGTTCGAATTTAACATTTTTTGATCTAAGTTTGCAATGCATTTCTCATATAATATATTAGTAACTGAGATTTCGCATAACGTCTCATTTCTCATTGCAAAATCACAGTGAACAATTTTATTCGTATGGAACTCTGAAATATGAATTCCACAACGCTACAAATATCATACCTTGGTTCCCATTCTTTCCCAAAGCGTCAACTAAATTCTCTTTGTATCTTCTTTTCAAAAATGTACCATCAAGAGATATCATTGGTCAACAAAATTTGAAACCACTGATACATGCACCGAAAGATACAAAAAAACTTTAAAGCTCTTTGTTGATGAATTCCAACTTAAGTCAAAAACACTTCTAGGATTTGTTATCCTCACTTTATCAGCATACCACCTAAGTTGATCAAATGAAATACATGCATCACCATATAAATGCTCACTTGCCTTTTCAACACCCGACCAAGCAGAATGATATGACATTTGTATTCCATAATTTGAATTTAACTTCTGAAGTATGTCGCAAGGTTTAGTTGAAGGTTTTAAACATATCTCATCCACAACAAACTCTGAAATTACCTCTAATGTAACCCTACAATTATTTCCAGTGTGCACGACATAACCACAATTATGATATCCATTGAAAGTCCTTGTAATAAAAAAACATTTCATTATTCAATTGAAGTGTGAATTCTCTATTTACAACCGGTTTCGGCTTTCATTGAACAATGTTCAGTCACTCTGGTATGCGCGTTCTTTGAATAATCAAAGTCAAAGCCAACTTCAATAGTGTACTTGCACAAGTCCATTCTGAATTGTCTTGCACCACCTTCAAATACCTGACCAACTATAACAATTAAATGAGCTCATCCATCTGACATTAATGTCCCATTTTACAACGCATTATAGTTAGTTTGCAATATTCTACCAATTTCAACAAAGTGGAATTCATCATCAGAGGAATTATAAGCTTCATCATATTCAGAATCAGAGTCATGCCTCTCAAGACTCACTATTATATCAACCTTATCCAAACCATGAGGGTATATATATCCAAGCATGTTCTTCATATCAATCTCATCATTTAACATATAACATGGATGACCTGAGACTTCATAACTCATATAAAACGATGTTGATCTCAACTTTTCTCATTCCACATGAATTTTTCCAACAAAATCCTCATATGCAAATGTTGTAGATATCACTATGGAAGCACTCAATTGACCATGCTTGACAAAACATGTTACATAATTGTTTTTCTTAGTTAACTTGTTAAATATTACTGAATTATCAAGATTCAAATGATAAGAATCCTAGTAAAAGCGTGAGACTGAAAAATGAAGAAGAGTAAGAAGATTTCTTATGACATCAGCTAACCTAAAATTGCAGAGGTAATCTTTTAGATACCTTAATTGAGATGATCGTTGAATGCAAAACGGTATTGGACACATGGCTTATCATTGTAATCACATGCAAATCGGTATTGGACACGTGGTTACCATGCAAAGGATATTTTTGAAAACTTAACTACTATAAACACGTGCCTTAGACTAAACATGTTTGCAATCGAGGCTAATACTTCTACACGTTTGTCTATAAGGGGTGATAATTTAATCATGCTTTTTTATTTTGTGGAGCCTAATTTACAACACAAAAAGTTCTGGCAAAAATGTGAGAAAATTGCATTTTACATGGTCCTTTGAGTGATTGATTAATTCAAAGGGTTCTCTTTAGATCTTCATTTTGTTGTCTATTTTATTAATTCATATAGTCTCTCGAGTTATGTGTGTTTTTTTCCTACCTCGACTTTAGTTGGGTAGTCACAATTTTTTCATTATAAAAATTATGTGATTATTTTTTTACAACATAATTTTTAATATATTGATTGATAAATAAGGGCCCTGAGTAAATGTTTGCTTTGGGCCCCAATATCTTAGGGTCAAACTTGAATTGAAATCGTGTTCTTTGCTAAAGATTGTGGATATAGAAATATTGAATTAGAGGGAGATTGTTCTTATATAGGGGATGAATTGGAAAATATGGAGGAGAGCCATTCAATGATTTCTAGGTGTATTGTAAATATTAAAAGGATGGCAGGATTGTTCTAATCTTGTTCCTATTATCAGGTCAACAAAGAGGGTAACAAATCTTCTCAAGTTTTGCAAAATTTGCCAAAATGGTGTATGGTTTATGTGTCCAGTTGAACCCGCCTGAAATCCCTAATTAAAGTCAGCAAAAGCCTACAACACTCGGAGTTATCCGACCTAGAAAGTCAATCAGGAAAATAATAACTAATAAAATATCAACCATAACTATTCAATTTTCTTAGTTCGTTAATGAGAGAAAAAGTAATAAAAAATAAAGAATTAATTACACTTGGACCCCCTGAACTTCACCACCTGAATTTCTTATTTATGTACTTTACCCCCAAAACATTCACTGATACTACAAGTTGATATAAAAAGTTATGGCGTGAGTTTTTTTGGTCGGAGACTTACTCACGTGAATTTTAAGCCCAGTTTTCTTGTCTTTTAACAAATAGTTAAGGGTAAAAGGGTAAAATACCCTAAAAACCTATATTCCCACCCCCCACCCAGCTCATACGACATCTCTTTCCCTCTCTCTTCCTCACCTTCACCCTGACCCTCACCCCCACCCCCACCCCCATCCCCGACAACCCCATCCCCTGCCCACCATTCGACCTAATCTCTTCCTCTCTTCCATCTTCATCTCTCTCACCTCTCTTCTTTCACAAATACACACGAACACACACGCACACAATGGCAAACACAAGCACACACCTACACGCACTAGATCTAGTGCAAATCTGAATGGTTTGTGCAGGTTTGAGATTGTGGATTTTAAGATATTTACTGGGTTTGAGATTGTTTGGAATGGTTTTTTTTTGTTGAGATTGTACCCAGATATTTATGTGGCTTTAATTCAACCGCTTTTCGTTTTATAAACTCAAAACAGATATATGTTTTTGGAAAATGATATTGGGACTGAATTTTTTTACCGAAAGTGGAATTACCGAATGAGGTGGAGGGTTTCTATTGGTTCTTTTGTGGGGCCCACGCCAGTGGCATCAGAGAAATAAACTAATAACACGCCGCCACATGTATTTTCGATCAAAAATTATGTCAAAGATTCAGTTACAATAGAAAGACTATGTTTTTAGCTCAGATTGTGGAACATTATGTGGGTTTTAGATTGATTGGGGTGTGGGCTTTTTTGTTGAGATTGTCAGTTTGGTATGTAGTTTTATTGCTGTTTTTTCTTTTATCAAGGTTGGAAATCATTTTTATTTTGCTGGAAAACATTTTTTTTGGGGGGTGGGGGTGGGGGGGGGGGGGGGGGGATGAAATTAGTTTTTCTTTTATTTCTGGAAATCCTTTGCTTTTTACGGATTTTTTATTTCTGGGGAAAAAAATTATTATTATTAATTTTAGAGTTTTATCCAATATTCGTCAAACTATTAAAATGTTTTTTCAATAATTTTTTTGTAATTTGAAAACCATAAACTTTTTTCTATCATTTTTAAAAAAAATATTTATTAAATGTTTTTTTATAAATTTTAATTTCTTTTAAATGGTGTTTTTTCAGATTTTTTTTCTTGGGAATTTCCCTTTTTACTGAAAATCATTTTTATGTTTAGTTTTTATTAAGGTTGGATTTTTTTGCTGGAAATTATTTTTTGCGTTTGACATGTTTTTTTTTCAATATTTTTATATTCCTTAAAAGTTTTTCTGTAAATTCCAAAATATTTTCAGCATTTTCAGTCTTTTAAAAAAAATAATAATAATTTCTAAAATAATTATTTGTAATTTCCAGTTTTTAATTTTTTCTGTAATTATAAGATTTTGTAAATATTTTCAACTGTTGTTCTGAAATTTATCCCTTTTTTTTAATATTTTATATTGGCTTGAACCAAAATACTCTCATGTGCATGGCATGTGCCATGCACATGACTAACCTTCCATAAAAAATTCAACACTGTTAAGGTTTGGGGGTTACTTATAGCCTCGGTGGAAGTTTGGAGAGTTGAGTGCAAAAACTAGAAGTTCGGTGGTGAAGAACATCACCGACATTCACCCAAATGTCACGTTATAGCAAATAGTGTAAAAAAATTACTCAAAATTTATATCATTATACTCGGATTAATCGACTCAACCCACCAAAATAACTGTCAAAGTTCCACTACTTATGCCAAAAGAGTTTTCACAATTAACAATAAGTACATAATCACCAATTGAATACAGAATGACATGTGATTAATATAAGAATGCCACATTTTTTACCAAACTCCAAAAAGAAGGAAAAGAACACTCTAACTACCATCTTAAAACTCATACTATAAATTCAATTTCATACGTTGGACCATATACTTGGCGTCAACAACTAATCTAAACTTCCTCACTTTGATGACAAAAAATTTGATATATGTGAAACATAAATAAAATAAAAACTAAACTAAATTTGAAATATGAAAAAAGAAGCATATGAAGAATTAAATCATAGTACGAATGGTGTTACTTCAAAGCGATCTAAACTACACGTCAATGGCCAAAAATCAAGACAAGTATGATTTCTAAAGAGAGAAACAAAGAATTTCTTATATTTCAAGAATGGAAACTATCCTCCAATGAGTACAAGATGTACTTATAGGTAGAGAATTACTTCCCAATCAAGTAATTGCCTAAAAAACTACAAAGGATAACTATTAACAAAAATATACCCAATTAGTTCCAAACATACTTGGAAACAGTTAAAGGACATAAAAGGAAATAAAAGAACTAAAATAAAAGGAAAACTAATAAAAAATACTAAAATGACAAATAAATCCTAAAATAAACCCATTCCCATCACATAATCTCCTAGAAATACAAAATCTTAAATTGAAAAAAAACAGAGCAGAGCACTTTCAAATACTAATTCATGCAGTCAAATAAATAGAATTTCACTTCAACATTACACGGCGAAGTAAGGTTCCTGGTAGCTCCAATACATGTTTTTTTTCAACAACACACGAATACATATTACAACAAAAAGGAAAGTCACTACACATTTTCTTTTATTTGCAATGATTTGTAATATTTAAATTTGCATCTCTCCTTCGCAACCTACAATATGCACCCCAAATTAGTGAAGAATTACTACAGCAATAAAATTTTGTGATTGAAATTAATAATAAGATGGCGCTAATCTGGTATAGAAGAAAAGGATTGTTATTAACCTTCAATGAACTATATATATTTAAAGACTTTTAACAGTGGGGAAAATATCTTCAACCCAACCGTTGTACCTGAACGGAAAGAGAAGTTATACTACAATCCAGCTGCTGAGATAACTTTGTACAGACATAATTACCTTACCAAAATACATTATAAAAATATATAATAAATTAGAATTATAAAGGAATGGAAATTATTGCTATAGAAAGGGGGAAAAAAGCCCTTTTCATGAACTTCTCTTCAAGAAAGTTACCTCTTTAAACCAAGTTATTGGGGAAAAAGAACTCAAAAGAATTCAAACAAAATCACATAAAACAACAAACTGGAAAAGAAGTTACAAAAGTAAGCATAACAAATTAATTAACCCAAAAAATATGTAACACGAACAGAACGATGGATGAAATTAAACTAAAGCCCTAAATCTCGAGTACAATCTAAATATCATGGAAGACCACCGACAATAGAAAATAAAAAAATCTAACATGTGTGAGAAAATATTCCCTAAACTAAGTTAAGACATCAAAAGAGAGGGAAGCATTTATTTTTTAATTTTTTAATAGGGGAGAGGGGAACCATTTATTGTCAGTGTGTGTTTGAGAATTATTTGGTGTGGTTAAATTTCAACTGATTTCAACCTTTTTGAATTTGAAAAACTCTTTCTGCACTAAACCCCTTGTAATCAATAGAAACCCAAAGGCCTTAAATTCAAATTAGAAATAATAAAACATATAGTAGAATTTGGGAGACGAAAAAAAAATTCAACCATCACTTTTCTTGAGATAATTTTATACTATATCATCTAAGCGAACAAGGATAGAGTTAACTATACACTGCCACAATTTAAAAAAAACGAAGTTATTTCTAGAGATATTTTACAGTAAAAAACTGAAACGCATTATTTCAGTCAATAGGGTAAATAACAGAGACTTAGCATTTCAAAACATGTACCATAGAGAAAAAAATACCTTCATTGTTGTGATGCCAAAATCGAAAATCTCAAATCTGTAAGGAAGTCTAGAACAAATACAAAAAACCAAAACCCATCAAAGAACTCTAAATCAAATCTAAAGGACCAAAGAAGACCTTGAACTGTGGTCGTTGTTTGTCATCGTGCTAATTGTTGTTTGTACATTAAAGGAGATTTGGTATGAAAATAACGCTGGAGGAAACACTTGTGTGGCAGCATTGGAGAAAACTTTACGAGTAAAATTAGAATAAAGAAGACCCCTAGATATCAGACTAAACCCAAATCTGAAAGGAAAACATAAGAACATGAAAATACCTGAAAAACTCATCGATTCGTTCTAGACCATTGTAGTTTGGTCGTTGTTGCCACAACGATTGATTGCGGCCAATGGTCGAAGGTTGAGAGTGTCATGTGGAGACTGCCTACCAAATTGAAGGACAACATGATAGACATATGCTTTTTGAACAGCTCATTCGCCAACAGGACCCCCCAAATGAAAAGAAAGATATCAAACATCTAAAGGAACCATAACAAAATCACTTCATCCAGACCCCCAAAATGAAAAATCAAAAATAATTTTTGTTCTACTCTTCAAACCAGACATGAACCCTTACACCTAATCAAATAAAAACATCTAAAGCCCTAATATTCACACTTCAAAATCAAAATAACCTAAAAAACACCAAAATAAAATCACAGCCACCTATTGTTCTATCCTCCAAACAAAACACAAACCTTCATCCCTAACCGAACATGAACATTAAATATCCTCCCCATGTAAACAAAGCACGATATGAAACTACAAATTAGATACTAAAATTACAAAACAAAAATTTTAAAAATGTATACATAGAATTAGACCACAATATTGTCATCACGCCGAACACAAACAGTGTTCCTTCCTAGTCGCCTAGATCTTAAGATTGTAAAATACAACAGAGTGATTTCAAACCAACATCTATAATGAAATTACAAACCTTCATCCCTAACCGAACATGAACATTAAATATCCTCCCCATGTAAACAAAGCACGAAATGAAATTGCAAATTAGATACTAAAATTACAAAACAAAAATAAATTTTAAAAACATGACCAAAAATGTATACATAGAATTAGACCACAATATTGTCATCACGCCGAACACAAACAGTGTTCCTTCCTAGTCGCCTAGATCTTAAGATTGTAAAATACAACAGAGTGATTTCAAACCAACATCTATAATATTTTGTTTTCAATGTATGTACGCATGCCATAGGGATTAATTGCATACTATTTAATGAATAATTAACACAAAAGAACAATATCTATCCTTAACATATTGAATACACTAATTAGAATGCCATCTCATACATTTTATGCAATAACAAAGCAAGCAAAATCAAGAACCATATTGTAATCAACATAAATTAAATCTATTAAAGAATCAACGTGAAACTAATAATATACAATAATAATATTGAATTACACTTCAAAAAAATTACCATAAGACGCCTTGATAATCCAACTACACAATTGAAACCATATAAGAAATTAATAACTTCAAAACAAAAAATAATATAAAAATGACCAGAGAGATGGGTGAATCAAATATACAAATTACCAGAGAGCAAGGCAGTGGTGAATTGTTCATTGTTCCTGCAAAATTAAACAAAAACAACAGCAAGTATGGAAATAGAAATGGAAGGTTCAATCAAATTCCTTTACGCACAAAAGGGAAGTTCATGTGTTGTCTACAAACTAATAGTCTTAACTTTACAATGCTCTAACACAATAAAATATCATTAATATCCTCAGTCAAAAACATAAAGTAAAAACCATTAGCTTTAATGCATAAACAATCAAAAGCTCAGATCAGACCACTTTTTAAGCATCCATTAATTTAAGCCCGGTAACTAAATACCATAGTCAGTGATGATTGATAAACCAAACATACACACGCACACACACACACACACACACATATATATATATATATATATATACTCATTGTTGATGTCAAAAAATGGAATCACACAAGAGACAGAGTTTTTAAAGTGGTTCTGTTTTGAAAGAAAGCCTACGTCCACTATTATTGTATTGATTTGAGTGATTACAGAAAGCTAGGTACTCTTGTAGAGAAGAATAACCTAAAATCCGTTCTCTCTTGCCTTTTTTGAAAGGAATACAATGTATTTATAGTGACCCGGGGATCAAGGGTTGGAATACCTTTATATATTCAAGCATTTACACCCATACATAATGAATGTGATGGTTGATAGTCTAGACCACGTCCGGAAGGACCCTTGGTTGTTTCCCCAAGTGATGACTGTTTATTTACTTTGATGGTCTGCATTCTCCATGTTGGTTGTCCTACCTGCCGAGCAACTATATTCGGGGTGAATGAAGTAGCTGCTGACTAGGATTTCTGCCACGTAAGAAAACAAGTGCCCATATCTGATTAGTCCACGTAGGTGTATAATTTTTTGTATCAACAGAAGCCCCCAATACTTCACTCTTGATGTTTTTATTGAAAGGATGGAATATGTTTTCTTCAAAGTTGGTCGGTGTGAGCCGACCTGTGGGACTTGTGAAAATTTTCCATGCCTTGATCTTGTGGTGGCATTTTTGTAAATAATTTGAAAATTAGCGAACCGCCAAAGGGCATATTGGTATTTTCACGCTTTTAGAGTTGTGTAGCCGTTAATCGTCGATACAATTAATCATTTCTTGCACAAGTCTCTAGGTAAGCTATATGAGACGAAAGTTTTGCCGGGTTTTTATACCACAATTGTTCAAGCTTTCGAACTCTCTTTCTTCTGCAAACTTTCTGCCTTTGAGCTTTCTTTTGCGTCCTACCCTTGCTTATACGATTTTCTCTGTAAGCCTTCTTCTTCCGTTTCTTTTCGATTTCTTTCTTTCTTTGTTGTAATCATGGTTTACATAGTTCATCGGGATTCCTTAAACGAATTTAGGCGGGAAAGGAACATCCCTGATTGGGTAGAATTAGAAATGCCGGTACCACCAGTTGAAGCGTTATCACTACCAGAGGGTCACTGGATTCCCTCACTGTTCATAGTTGAGTGTGGTTTCACTTTTCCCCCCAATCGTTTCTATCTAGAATTTTGTCAATATTTTGATGTCGTCCCTGCTAAAGTAGCCTCCAATACTTGGAGAGCAGTGAGTGGGATACATAGGCTGAACCAAATATATGGAACCCACATTGGCATCCCTGAATTGATGTTCTGTTACAAATGGGTTACTAGTAAGAGTACCTACTATATGAAAACCAGGTTTGCCAATAGAGCCTTAGCTGTCAATTTGCCAAACTCCAACAAAGACTATTTGGATTATGAGGTTATAGCGAAGAATTGGCAACATGCTCCTCTTCGAAGAGGAGAAGTGTATGAGGGGCCCAGATGCCCTCAAGTAGGACATGGCATAGGTTAATGATTTTGATTACTGTACCTTTCTTTTTTGCTAACCAGCTATTTGATAATATGTTGACTAACATTTCTTATCCTGTTTTGCACAGTTGAGAGCATGAAAAAGTGTCCTAAAGAAGAGGACCTCAATCTTCGAGAGTTGAAATTCCTGTGGAGCATTCATCAGAGGATTGGCGAGGAATACCCTAGATCAACCTCCCACTTATTGCAAGATAGGAGCTCGATTACCTCCTTTGTTGCTAGGCCTACCACTGCTCCAACTTTAGCTCCCATTAATCTAGAAAAGGAATCAGTGCCCACTTCTTCGACTGAGGAATCTACAGGGACTGAAAAGGATTTGGGTACTTCTTCTTTTGAGTCGTTGGACATCTCTACTATTCCCACTTCCCCCACTTGCTGTCATGGGAAAGAGGAAAATTCTTGACTTGATGACTGGAGCTTTGTCTCCCACTGCCACGAGGGCTGCCGAGAAGACTAGCAAGGCTGCTGATGCCAAAAAGTTAGAGAAAATATCCAAAGTTGTTGAAAAAGTTCCTCAAGTCATCACTACTAAGGATATTGATACTGTTGCACCTCAATTCAAGAGGTTAATAAAAGGTGTTTCTGAGAAGATTGAGACGAGTGTTACCGACAAAGAGTTGGTCGAGAAAATTCAAGAGGATATGGCTATTGCAGGGTCATCCTCTGTTGTTATTAATCCTGGCACGGCTAGAAAATCGATCAAGACTGGTACTCACTCTGCTAATAGAGCAACTGTTGCTTCTCTGCCACGATTAAAGATGGCAAAAAATACTTGCCAAAGTTTGGCTTTGATAACACTTTTGCCCTTTGTTAAATATCCTTACAGTCCTGTTCCTCTTCTTGTAATCTGATATTTTTCCTTTGTACAGTTTTTGGTGAAATTCAATCAGTTGATGGAGATGGACGATCAACTACGTTCTTCTGGAGGAGATGTAGAGGAAGCCTTTGAAACCAATCTTTGGAGACTTCGAGGCAAGTGTTGTCTAAACAAAAAGCTTTGGAGGAGGAACTTCAGAAGGCTAAGGATAGAGCCACTATTGCTGAGACCAGTTTGACAACTGCCGAAAACAGCGCCAAGATGGCCGAGGAGAAGTTGGTGGAAAATCAAGCCCTCCTCAAATCGGCCGAGGAGAAAACAGTTGGTCTGACTGCTGACCTGATTGTAGAGAAGGCCAAGAACAAGAAAATAAAGGAAGACTCCTTTAATAAGGGTTGGGACAAGGCGCTTCTAGCTGCCTCCGCACAAATTGAGTTCGTCAAGAAGAAATCATTCAAGGATGGCTGGTCAGAGGCCCTCAAGGAGGTCGGCACTACTGAAGACTCTGAACTGTTTCACAGGCATGATCCAAACAATCCTCTAAACTTGGAAGAAGACTTTGATGATGAGGAAGGGTCTGGAGAGTCTTCCATTCAACCCGTTGAGTCTTCCTTGAAGCCAATTGATAAAATCATCCCTTCTGCCGCGTTGCCTTCTAGGAGTAATGTTCAGGATAAGGAGAAGGTTTAACTCCTTTGTTTTTTCTTTTGTTCGTTTGCCTTGTAATAGGATCATTACTATGCAACACCTTCTGGTTTATTAATGAAAACAATTCTTTTTGGCTGAATGTGTTGCATTTATCATACTTATGCCTTCTTGCTTGGTTGATTTATCTTTATGAAGTCACACACCTTGTCTTATATTTGTTCAGTAAACACACTTATGTTCTTACATTTTCAATTTTCAATTTGATGCCAGGAAAAAGGCCATAGTTTCTGCTGAATCCGACCTGCTCAGGCGGAGTAGAAATTTTCTGGAAGTTGGCCATGTTCCTTTATCCGAAAAAGACTTGCTCAGCTTGCTTGGTCCAAATGTGTGCGACCAAGTTAAGGAGTCATGCATCCATATTCACTGCTTGCTGGACAGGGCAATGGCAAATAGTGTTGCTTATTAATAGATGATTGAAGATCTGCAAGAAGACCACAAGTTTTCTTTGGCTTCACTCCATGCCGACTATGAGGCTAAGTACAAAGCATTGAGTGAAGGATGGGACTTGAGAAGAAGCTTGAGGAGTATGCGCCTCCATGTACAGAAGGAAAGAGTTTTTATTGAACCGAGAAGTGGATGAAGCTCGGGAGGTAGCCAAACTTCTTGAAGAGGAAAACAATCGGCTCAGAGATGAGTTAAACAGCTTAAAGAAGTCGTCTACCAGTGGTGCTGATGAGAGTGCTTCTTTCTTGGAAGCTGAAAATGCCAGATTAGTAGAACTAGAAGCGCTGCAGAAAACCAAACCTGGGTAAACTTCCTGGCAATTAAGGGTTGTTCGACTAACTGCAAATGAGGTAAGAACTAGAAAAACATTAGCCGACCAAGCTACCCAGTTAAAAGCAAAAAGTCATACTAGAAGCTAAGGATAAAGCCATTGTCGATCAATCCGTCTAGTTGAAAGTGAAGAGTGATGTCTTGAAGAAACTTCAACATCATGTTGAAAGGTTAACCTTTCAATTTCACAAGCAGTCCAGGGAGGTCTGGATGGAAGGCTATAGTGAGGCCCTTAGCCACGTTGATGATCATCTTGCCCAGAGCCATCGTGAAGGTTACAAATAAGGATGGACCAACTTGCTGACCTTGCTGAAATACGACTAAAACAGTGAGCTATGGTACTGGAATAAACCTGGTTTGCTGGATTGTGACAAGCCCCCATTTAAGTTGGACATATCATGGATTCCTCCAGATGCTATTCCCCAGTGCTTAATCACCAAATACCTGAGAGATTATGGTCTTCATGATGTGCATGAAATAATTCATCCTCCTCATCTGATCGATGTGCTCAGCAGTAGGCGAATGCTGAGGGATTTTAATTTCATCAATTCCCCTCATACCTTGGATGATCCTCCTGCTGAGATGGAGAGAGTGCAACAAGATAGAGCACCACAAACTTCCAAAGCCCAAGGAAAACGTCCAGCTGAATAACTCTTCTGTATTTTGTATTTATTTGATCTTGAATGTAATATAGTTAGAATTTGAATAAAAATTCATGCTTTTGTGTGTCAACTTATGATTAGTTAATCAATCAATCAACTAAGTTATCATTTAATGATGAATTATTATACTGTTATTGTAAGACCTTAGATTCTACCAATGCACTTGAATGAAACTATAAATAGTTTTATTAATCCAAGTTTAGCATCAGTTATCAGTGCCGACCAAGTGTATAAGGAAAGTATGTGTGTATTCCAATTGTTAGGAATGTATGTATGTCTTCCTGCATTTCACTTAGTAGGGTAAAACTTGTTTTTAACTGTTTGTGTACGAAGTTTTACAAACTTCTTGTTCTTGACTTGTCAAAGACGAAGTCATACATGAATTATTAGTGTTGACCAAGTTTGTTAAGAGTGTATTCTTGTATTTAACTTGATCGGGTAATGCTTCTTGTTCATGACTTGTTAATAGGAAGTCATACATGAAGGAATAACTTTTTGTTCGTGACTTGTACGTACGAAGTCATACATGAAGTACTAACTTGGGCGAGACACGACTGTGCATTAAGTTGTTGGTGTATCTCGAAGTATGTGCTGTTAATCGACAGATAAGTTCAACATGATTAAGTATGTGTTGTAGATCGGCAAGAGCTGAAGACCAAGAGACATTGTTTGTTTGTTGTTTCTGAGGGATATATATCGCCGTACTTCGAAAAAAAATCGAAAAAATTGAGGGAACTAAAATCAAGTTTTTATTGAACTTGAAAAATAGTTGTGTTGAACATAAAGTAAAAAGAAATACAATATCCCACTGTCTTTATTTACTGATAATATTTGCGGAAGTGCTCGGCGTTCCAAAGGTTCTTGAATTCCTCCCCATCAAGTGTCTCAAGTCTAAAAGTCCCTGGTCGGACTACTGTTGAAATACGATATGGGCCATGCCAATTGGCCTCAAACTTGTTGCCCTTCTGGATGACTTTCTTGAGGACAGTCGCCTTCTTTTAAGTTGGTCGGCTTTACCCTTTGGTTGTAAAAGCGAGCAGTCATTTGTTGGAGGGTAGCATTTCTGAGGGAGGCATCTTCTTGGACTTCTTCCGGCATGTACAAATCCAATCTTCTCATTAAGTCACTCTTGGGAGAATCAAAGTTCAGCACTTTGTGAGTTGGTAGGCCTATCTCGGCACCATGGCTTCTATCCCAAACGCAAGCATATAAGGCGTTTCTCCAGTTGCTGTCTTCGGCGTTGGTCTATAAGCCCAAAGAATAGAGTGCAATTCATTAATCTAGTTTTCCTAATCAGCATCAAGTCTCTTCTTCAATCCGTTAAGCAAGGTTCTGTTTATCACTTCCGTCTGACCATTGCTTTGTGGATGGCCTTGCAGAATGGAGTTTCTGGATCTTGGATTGCACACAATGTGTCAAATTCATTATTATCGAACTGGGTTCCATGGTCTATAACGAAGGCGTAAGGCATGCCATACCTACATATGATGTTCTTCCAGATGAATTGGTACACCTGATAAGGCATCTCTATCAATGGATCGGCATCCACCCATTTTGTGAAATAATCAACAGTAACTACCAAGTATTTGAACCTGCCTATGGGGGTCAGCAGCGGCCCGACTAAGTCATTTCCCCAAATAGCGAATGGCCAAGTACAAGTAATCGGTGCTAGAGCAACGTTGGGTGCTTTGTGAATTGCAGAAAACATCTGGCATTTGTCACACCTTCTTGCGAAGGCCCTACAGTCTGCCCTCATAGTTGGCCAATAGTATCCCTGTGTGTTGATTCTCTGGAGTAATGACCGACCAGCTGAGTGAGCTCCACAAGAACCTTCATGCACCTCTTTGATCAAATTATCAACTTCCGATCGATGGACACAATATAATAAGGAAATAGTAAATCCCCTTTTGTGTAAGACTCCTTTATCCAACACATATCTGACTGCTTTGTACCGGAGCTTTTTTGCTTCTTTTGGATCAGTTGGCAGGATTCCTCCTTCGATGTAAGCTCTGATCGGATCCATCCAGGAAGGTCCCAAATCTATAGTAATGAAATTGATCGTTAGATCCTCATCTATGCTCCTGCTAGCCAAAATCTCAATTGGAATGCTTCTTCTGAGTTCTATTCTTGTTGCTGAAGGTAGCCGAGCAAGTGCATCAGCTCGGGCGTTAGCTATTCTGGGTATCCTGTTCATTTGCACGCCTGAAAATTTGGAAATGACTTCCATTGCCTTGGTCATGTATCTCGTCATTATTCTCATTTTCGGTGCTACTTATTTAAAATCTTCTTAATTCTAGGGTTTTTGTCCACACTCTTTAATATAACATTAATCAGTGTCTTAGTTTCATCCATTAGACCAATATCATCGGCAAATAATATACACCGCATCACCTCGTAGTGTATTCTTCCATTCAGTTCATAGAGCAAGTAAATATGATGTACACAGGAAAGAGAAAAGCATGTGGAACCAAGTCGAGAATGGATATATTGTTAATTGTACTTTTTATATTTACGTCATTGTTGTACTAAGGGAATATTCCTTTAAAGAATATCCTCCTAATTAGTTGGGGCAATTTAGTAGTAAGTAAGGGGATTGAAGGGCTATTTTAGGGTTATTTGTAAATAAGAATTTTTCAGACCAAGTAAGTTCATGGGGGACCATCTTTAGTGATGTCATCCATGACATCACATGGATGCTAAAATATTCTCAATAGGGTAGTCTAGAACCGTCTCCCTTCCCCTATATATATGGTGTGTACCCCGTTGTGGAAATCATTCGATTACCATATATTTTAGACAATGAGAATGAGAGTTTGAGTATTTTCTTACTATTAAGTTGTTATAATTGTGATTTGCTTACGCGCCACATCAAAATAGATTAGGACTAAGAGTTGAACCTTGAGGCGTGGAAGGGAAAACATCCTCCTGTAGCCAGCACAAAAGGCCATCATTATCCTAGAGGTAGAACATCACGACCTCTAAAAATATAATGATTTTTGGCTTAAATGGTTTGCATGACATAGATGTCTTAATCAATCTGCTGTGCTCAAAGAGTTTTTGCGTTGTGAACTTGAAAATGTAAATATGTTGTAAACGATCTTCAATACAACATGGTTTACTACCTTATTGATGGTATATAACTAAAGTGGGCAACTTTCATTCGCATAATAGCACCCAAACCAGGCAAAATAGAGTTACTTTCCTCAATGTCAAGAGGTTGCATGTACGAATTGGTGTTGCAGACTCATTCTGCAATTGCAAATAGTCCGGCTCGAATCTGGCATCACCACGATTAGGGTCATATCATGATCATTCGTATTATCTTACACAACATGATGCTTCAAAATAAATAGATCATAAATCTTGAGAAATGGCAATCCGATAATACTAATCCCCCGAACGTGCATGCTTATTTACTAAGCAATGAGTATGTTGACATACAAATGTGGTATCTAAACAGGACCATTTGCGTGACTCTGTGATAAATGCTTCCTTGAATTTAGATCTAATTGAAGATTTGTGGAGTTTTGAAAGTAACATTTAATAATTTATATTATTGTAACAAATTCCAATTAGTAACTTTTATTTCATTAATATTTCTTAGAGAAACAATTTACACGGTCCACTATATTGTGAAAAACTAATCAACTACATACACACTAAACCAAATGTTTGCAGCAATCTTATATATTAGAAAATAAGTGTTTTTGGATACGGTAGTTGACGTTCATAGTTCCGATACCATCAAAACTATTTAAACCCAAGGTTCGCAACAGACAAATGGGATCAATTCAACCCCGAGACTCATCCATAAATTGATGCACAATGTGCACATACCATATGTTGAGCTTGCCTCAGCATGTATCAAATTTTGGGAAAACTGGTAGGGGACATGGTGCACGATCCCACAAACGATTTTGAATTCGACAACGATGACCCTTAAACCCAACATAAAGTTCAAATCTACTTACTATTTATTAGGATGCTTACATTGTCTAATGATGTGTTGCCCGGGCAAGGAAAATGGAGGACATCCACCTTAGCGCTCCATTTGCAATTTTTCTTTTTGCATATATGGGGTTTTGGAGCTGGTTGGAGTGCAAAAACAGTCATTTCTTTCATAATGCCTAGATATTCCTTTATGAATTATGATAGACGGCCCGGGTGTTAACCCCGGGTTAGTAAAAATAATTAAATAAAAATTATTGTTTTATTAAAATAATTTTTTTTATTATTTTTAACTTATTTAATCCTTAAATTCTCGTTTATCCAATATTGTCTTATTTTTAAAGAGTCACGCCAGCGGCACCCTTTATTTTTATGGGCATATACCAAATAGTCCATCGAACTTTTTTTAATACACATTTAGTCCAAATCTTTTTATTTTGCAACAAAAAGTTCTTCACCATGCCAAAAAAACTTTATTATGTCGCTGGCGCGGACCTTTAAAGATAAGAGAATAAGAGACTTTTTGGTACAAAATAAAAGACTTTGACTAAGTGTGTATTAAAAAATGTTTGAGGGACTTTTTGGTATTAGATTCTTATTTTTAAACTTAATATTTTTTTAATTTTACAACATTTAAAATAATTTTTGTAGTTATTTTTTTTAACTCATTTAGTCCTTCAAGCACTCATTTACCCAATATTCTCTTATTTTTAAAGGTCCGCACCAACGGCACCCCTTATTTTTAAACTTATTTTTTTAACTCATTTAGTCCCTCGAACACCCATTTATCCAATATTCTCTTATTTTTAAGAGACTGCACCATAGGCACCCCTTATTTTTTTAACTCATTTAGTCCCTCAAATACTCATTTACTCAATATTATATTATTTTTAAAGGTCCACGCCAGCGGCACTCCTTATTTTTAAACTTAATTTTTTTTACAACATTTAAAACAATTTTTGTATTTCTTAAAACGGTTTTAAAATGTAAAAAAAAGTTTTTTTATTTATATTAAACTAACTTTTATTTTTTAAAACAGTGTTTTTAAAAATATATATATATTTTATATATTAAAATATTTTTTAAAAATAGTTTTCACATGAAAAAAAAAAAAAAGGAGCCTCCTGTACTAACCCGGGGTTAAGATCCGGTAAGAGTATCACTACTCTTCTTTTATATGTTTTTTCCAAATCTATAAAAAACATATGAACATACTTTTTTTTGCGCTCTACACCTTTCCATTAATCTCTTCATTAAATAAATAGCTTACAGTGTTTACCTTCAAGGCAAAACTCAAATTGACTATCGGATACTGTTATTTCTAATCTCTATATATGTTTTATCACATTTTTCCAAAGTTTCATTGTATAACTCATTAACTTAACCCTTCAATAATTTGAACAACATTATATTTCCTTTATTTTTATAAATATACATACTACTATAAAATGCAATACAAAGGAGTTATTTCTGCTAAACACTCAAGTTATCCACGAGGCCAATTCTCTTTAGCCGTAGCCTTAATATTCACCTAAAACTCATTGATACTCACCTTTTCTAATTTTGTCTCTTCCTCTTCTTCTATTCTCTTAAATCGTATCCTTGATATTCACCTAAAACCCATTTATATTCACCTTTTCTAATTCCTGTTTTTTCCTCTTCTTCTACCCATCATAAATTAAAATTTTACACGAAGAGAATATATGGGGTGAACACACCACAAATCTCTCCCCCAAACCCTTTTGTCACTCTCTGTCCCAAAGTCTCTCGGGCTTCTTAATTCAGCCTTCAAATATTCTGAGGGTCGAAATGCAACAGAAGAAACGGGAAGAGTTTAAGTTATGATAGTATAATTTATATTGTGTATGTATTTTCCGTTTCATTTTTTAAGGTTCACATTACCCATTTGCTAAAAATTGCAATTTCAGGTTGTTCACGAGTTGCTGTCAAGTTCAACACAGTTCTCTCCGGTGAGTTATGGCCAGAAATAGATACGAGTTGGGTTTATCACGGTGAAAAGAAGAAAGTTTATTGGGCAGTGAGAGGAATTGAGGCACTGTCGCGATTGAAGGATATTGGGAATCTATACGCCTATGGACAAATTGACGTTGGTTTATGTTATAACCTTCTTTTTATTTTATCTATCATTAATATTCCCTTTGCATCGATTGATTGTCTATCACTGCCTTTTGTTGAATTTTTCTTAGTGTTAGTGTGAAGTTTGCCTCAATGGATTGTTATAAACAGGTACAAGAGACATCATAAGTTGTTAAGTATAAGCAGGTATCAGAGACAACATTTACAGTCCGTAAATCAATACATACTATTTTTCACTGAGTTTCATGGGCGCACATTTTAACACCACCAGAGAAAAACCCAATTGGCGAAGACCCATTTAAGAAATTCCCATCAAGGTACAATCTTTTTAAAGAATCCTTCTTGCTGTACTCCTACGGTATTGACCCATGTAGCTGGTTGTAACGTAGATCAAGAGATGACAACATTCATTAGATTTTGTTAGAATAATAATATAAAGATTATTGTGTAAAATAATATCTTCATGGGCTTTTAAAATTGGTTATAGTAATATATTCAGTTGTTGATTATAAAAAAATGGAGCTAGTGTAATCCTTTAAATAGTCATGGACCAAGTGGTATCCTTACCTATGGCTCATTTTGTTATATGTACATTAACTTCAGTATATGTGATATTTTACCACCTAACTTGGAGTTTAAAGATCATCCCAGTCCCAAGGTTGTCGAGTATTGAGTCTAATTCCATACTGCAAGGAGGAAATAAAATTGAATTACAACTCAGGTGTTGTATCCAATTTCATATGATCCTTTCCAAAAGTTTTAGTAATTTTGTGAAAGCATAACTTTGTTTCAAGTGTTTGGGGTTTTTAGATGAGAGTCATATTTTTAGAGTGAAAGATGTTAGGTCCCACGCATTATTTTTTCTCCACTAAATAACTCTTATTTTTAAAGGGTTAATAAAGGGAACTATTATAATATCAGAACTGTCTAAAATACAAAACTATCTAAAATACAAAACCGTGATCTTTTATAATAGAACAATGTAATAAAATTTACCTACCAAATTAAATGCATACATGGTAGATACTTTTCTTCTGAACTAAGAATAGAATAAACAATCTCTATTTTGTATAAATTATATCGATGTTATGATTATCTTTTAATAATTTTATATATGCTTTAAGTATGTCTATCTTTTAAATAATTTAGTTTTTTATTTTATTTAATGTATACGTATATTTAGCATTTTATTTATATTTAATTTGTATATCATAAGATTTGTAAGACGCGTGTATTATTATTATATATTTAAAAACGAAAGCTTCAAGTTTGGCTTCGCCATGCGTCAACAATCAATTCATATTAAGTACACCTAATATATATCACTCTTACCTCAAATTCTAAATTTCCGATCCATGTTTTTCTTATTACTTATGTTCTGCAAACTGCGTCTTGCTCGCGCATCGCGCGAGTTTACAACTAGTAGGGACTAAAACCCTCTTTCTCCATTCATCGAATATCCTGATAGTCATTATAATTTTTATGAGATAATTTTGTCAACCAAGACACTCCTTCTTCTAAACACTTCCAAATTTTGTCATCGCACACCCTGTTTTCATCTTTTTTAAACAATTCTAACTCTGTTGTCCCAATTCTGCGAAAATATATTATCTCAAACCTCCCTAAGTTCCTCCATATCCAATTTACTCCCATTATCTTCATTCAATAACCTCTCAAAATAATTTTTTCACATTTCCTTAATCTTTTCATTCTTGACAAAGGTCCTTTAATCATCACTTTTATAAACTTAACGTTATTAAAATATTTTGTTTATTTTTCCCTAAGTTTAGCAAGCTTCTAAATACTTTTTCCCCCTTCTTGTGTCCCTAATTTTGTATAAAAATCACCATACACTTTAAACTTAGCATCTCTTACCATTTTTTTAACTTCTTTCTTAACCCATTTATATTTCTCAAAAATTTCTTAAAAACTAGTTGTTTTAAAGAACACTTTATTTGTTTTTATCAAGGTTCTAAAAATGCTGGGTGTGACCAAGGTGCGGAGGCCAAGCCTTAAGCCTTAGAAGCCCAGGCGGACCTTAGGCGTGAAAGAGACGTTTATGCCTTTTTTTAATATATTTTAACATTTTTAACTATAACAAGGCTATTAAAAATATTAAAATGGTACATACCTTAAAATATGCCTGAATATTTGCAAACTAAAATACTATTTTTTAAAATACCAAAAAAAATGAAAAAATGCGCATTTTTTCACGCCTTACCCCAAAAAACGTTAACCATCGTTGACCACGCCCTGGGCCAAAACTTGACGTTTGTAAAAAAAAAACGCCTGGGCACATTTTTTAGAACACAAGTTTTTACTATATTTTGTACTACTTAGTTCCATCACCAAGTTTCGTTAGATTGTGGCGCCCTACCTTTGATTCTTCAACAATCTCTTTCGATATTCTTCTAATGCATATAGTCATCTTATTCCACATTGGTCTTATCATCGACATTTCACGTCGCTTCTTTTAATATTTTATCTTTTAATAGTTTAGCCTACAAATAATTATAAAATCTTCATTATTAAAGGTAGACTTGAATGAATGAGATATTGAGTATTATTGGTGCTTAGTTAATTATCAACTTAGTAGTTTTTTTCTTCTCAAATTATTGTTATTACTACTATTTAATTTATCAAATAGTACAGAAATAATAATATTAACAATTACAAAAATAATTAAAAAAAAAACTAAATTACAAAAAATTAGAATCACTTACTTGGCATAGCAGAAATAAATAACAGAAGAATAAAGAAATTGAATTTGAGCCCTGTGTGATACCACAATTTCCTTAAGACAAATTAATCCCCTATGTAGTGCTTTAATGCTTGAATTATTGTCTCTCAAGATAGAACGGATTTCGAATCAAATTAAAAAGCACTGCTATGAATTGATTCCAACGAACTCAATTCTGTGTCTTTTTCTCAAACCATAAACATGTTGGATGAACAGAAAATGCAGAAAACATTTTTTTAATTTTTATCTGGAACGCAAGAGGGAATTTTTCGTAACTTAACAAATGAAAAGAGATGTTATATACATGTTTTTGGTTGAATGTTCCAACAGTCAACAGTTACAAGAAGTTGTAACTGTTGGGTCAACCAATTGGCCAAACGAATTTTAATTTGGGTTAAAATTCGACCCTGAAAGTTTAGTTAATTAATTACGGAATTAATTAATTCAGCCCAAAATGAAAGGGATTTATTGTTATAAGCCCAAGCTCGAGCTCGAGCCCGAATCGAATCAAGCCGAGCCGAATGGACAGACGGTGCGCACGCGAGCGTGTGGGCTTTTGGCCCAAGCCCAACACTTGCATAGTGTAGGCCATTTCCTCTTCAAAGAGTTGGAATACCCCAAAGGCATCCAAGCCTTAGTCCATAAATGGGGTTTTATTAACTCTTCAATTACCCACTACTCTTCCAATGTGGGACAAGAGTTAAAACACACCCAAATCATTAACTTTTATTGCTTTATGAGTCACTTTAGAGACATATTTATCATTCATAAATTAATGAAATTGAACATGTGAATATATTACGTTAATCTCATTGCGAAGGAGAACACGTTTGTATATGGTCCCACAATTATCGTAGTGTGGATCCCATATAAATTTGAGCTCAAAGTTGCTCAAAAATATGTTATCAATACCTATTTCCAACAATCCCCCACATGAATGATATATCGTGATATATATATATATATATATACAAAATGCAGATGCAGACACGGGTTTGAGTAAAATTGGAAATTTATTGCATCGGGAGAAATAGCCTAGTGGCCTTGAACTTTCCTTAGTGATATACTATCGGATTTACTTGGTTAATCAGTAGACTATATGTCCTTGAACTGTCAACCATTTTTGTAAAACTAAACAACAATATTCACATAATAATTCTTCAACACAGTTGGTTCTCACGTTTGTGTTCGTTTTGGCCATGAATACCACTTGGTTCCGTGAGTATTTTAGAGAATTTACCTTTCATTATTCTCATAAAAGTGGCCCCCTTTTTACTTACATATATGATATCCATAAGGAGTATTCTACTATATCCCACTTAGACGTACTAAGATATGGATGTCATTAAAAGAATAACTTATCCTAAATTCGCGACAGATGTGCACTGTCTCATCTTTGAAATGGATAGGATTTAATATCCCCTAGTGCGTATTGAATACAATATAGTTCGATTGGCCCATTGAACCTAGATCTTGGTATCTTCAATCAGCTAGGTTGGGTTGTCACTATATTGATTCTTATTTATTTATAGGCTTTAGACCCGTTCCTCTCGATGATCTTCAACCTGCTCCCAGTTTAAACCTTTCGTTAGTAGATCCGATATATAATCCTTTGACTTTACATAGTCAATTGTGATAATTCCATTTGAGAGAAGTTGTCTAACGGTATTATGTCTATGATGAATATGCCATGACTTTTCGTTATGCATGTGATTCTGTACCCTTCCAATTATTGATTGACCATCACAATGTATACATATTGCGGGCATAGGTTTCGACCAATTTGGAACATCCTGTAAGAAATTTTGAAGCCATTCAGCTAGCTTTGTCTAGTGCAATGAATTCAGATTCCATTGTCGATCTAGTAATGCACATTTGTTTTGAGGATTTTCAAGATATGGCTGCACCTCCAAGAGTAAATACATACCCACTCATAGACTTGGAGTCCTTTGTATCGGATATCCAATTCGTATCGCAATGTCCTTCAAGAACAACTGGATATCTTGAATAGCGCAGTCCATAGTTTTGAGTGTATTTTAAATAACCCCAAACTCTTAATATCACCTTCCAGTGATCTCTCCCTGAACTACTCGTAAATCGACTTAGCTTACTTATCAAGTATGTTATGTTCGATCGTATACAGTTCATGATATACATTAAACTGCCAATAATACGAGAGTATTCTAGTTGGGATATGCTTTCACCATTATTTCTTGCTAGATGTAAATTTACATCTACAGGTGTCTTAGTAGGACTGATATCATACTTTTTGAATTTTCCAAGTACCTTCTCTATGTAATGAGATTGAGACAATATTAGTCCATTCGATGTTTTAGAAATTTTAATTCCTAATATAACATCGGCGATACCTAAATCTTTCATGTCAAATCGACTACTCAACATATGTTTTGTAGTTTTAACAATTTATAGATTACTACCCATCATTAGCATATCATCAACATAGAGGCATACAATGACATATTCATTTTGAATGATTTTAAAGTAAACACATTTATCGCATTCCTTAATTTTGAAACCATTTGATAACATTACATTATCAAATTTTTCATGCCATTTCTTAGGTGCTTGTTTAATCCGTAAAGTGATTTTCACAAGCTTACATACTTTTCCTTCTTTTTCGGGAGCTTTGAACCCTTCAGTTTTCTCCATATAAATTTCCTCGTCTAATTCATCGTTTAAGAATGCGATTTTTACATCCATTTGATGTATTTCAAGTCCATTAATAGCAGTTATTGCTATTAACATTCGAGTGGACGTGATTCTCGTTACCGGTGAATACATGTCGAAGTAATCCAACCCTTCATTTTGCCTATAACCTTTAGCTATAAATCTTGCTTTATATCTATCAATTGATCCATCGACCTTCAACTTATTTTTAAAGATCCATTTGTAACCTAACGATTTTGAACCTGGTGGAAGATCCACTACTTCCCATTTATGATTTTGCAAAATGGATTCAATTTCGCTGTTAATTGCTTCTTTCCAATTAGAAGCATCGGGTAAGGATATCGCTTCTTTGTATTATTGAGGTTTATTTTCTAGCAAATATGTTAGAAAATTCGAATTGAAGGAAGTCGAGGTTCTTGCTCTTTTACAACGTCTTGGTTCATCCTCTTTGGTTCAATAGGTTGATGAGTACCACTACTAGTAGCTTGATTTATCCTTTTAGAAGGACCAGATTCTCGAGTCATATTATACGAAAATTCATTTTCAAAAAATGAAGCGTCCCTCGATTCAATAACTGTATTTATAAGAATATCCAAAATTTCAGATTTACAAACCAAGAAATAATATACACTGTTATTCATAGCATAACCGATGAATGCACAATCAACTGTATTTGGTCCTATTTTTACCTTTTTAGGTTTAGGAACCATTACCTTGGCTAAGGACCCCCACACTCGTAAATATTTATAATAAGGTTTTCGACATTTACATAACTTATATGGTGTCTTATGAGTTTTCTTGTGTGGTACTTTGTTAAGAATGTAATTAGCAGATAATATGGCTCCCCCCACAAGTTCTGGGGAGCTCATGAACTTATTAACATAGAGCTCGTCATCTCCTTCAATGTACAATTTTTGCATTCAATAATACCATTTGATCGAGGAGAATAAGGAGCGGTGGTTTGATGGATAATTCAATGTTCGGAATAAAATTCCTCAAAAGGATATTCATATTCACCTCCTCTATCACTGCTTATAGTCTTTATCTTTTTACTTAATTGATTCTCAACTTCATTTTTATATTGTTTAAATGCATCAATAGCCTCATATTTACTATTTAACAAATATGCATAGTAATATTTTGTGCAATCGTCAATAAAAGTAATACATTACTTTTTTCCACCTCTAGTTTGTAAAAATTTCAAATCACAAATTTCCGTGTGAATTAAATCTAGTGTTTCGGTGATCCTTTCAATAGAATGAAAAGGTAATCTAGCTAATTTAGATTCCACACAAATATCACATTTATGATTTTTATCAATATTAAATTTTGGCAAAAAAATCCAAGTTAATTAATCTACACAAGGTATCAAAATTAACATGTCCTAATCTAGCATGCTAAATATTATAAGACTCGGTTAAGTAAGTAGAATTATAAATTTCATTAATTGGGAATGCCTTTGGCATCAAAGTCATTACATTAATTTTAAAGAGCCCCTCAGGCAGGTAGCCCTTTCCCACATACACATCATTTTTGGACAACACAAACTTATCAGACACGAACACAAGTTTAAACCTATTCTTGCTTAAAAGCGATCTGAAAATCAAATTTTTACGGATGCCAGGCTCCTTCAACACATTGTTAAGAGTGAGTTCCTTTCCCGAAATCATTTTCAGAATAACCTTTCCCTGTCCCACTACTTTAGAACTCGAAGAGTTCCCTATAAAGAGGGTCTACTCATTTTCCAAAACCTTATAAGTAATGAACATCCATTTGTTTGCACAAGTGTGGCGTGTAGCCCCAATGTCCACCCATTAGTCTTTGGTTTTCCTATTAAATTACATTCAGAGACAACAACAAAAATATTTATTTTTGCGATAGCATCGAAAATGTTCTCACCCTCCATCATACTTGCTTAAACAGTGTTCTTTTTAGCGTTATTTGGTTTGCGACACTTGCTTGAGCAGTGTCCTGGCTTGCCGCAATTATAGCATTTGTCTTTGAACTTCTTTCTTTGCATAGATGTATTTTCCCCATCACCCTTACGTTTGAATTTAGGATCTTCAACCACATGAGCCTTGGACTCCATGATGTTCTTTCCACTTTTCTTTTGAGATTCACGGTTGTCTTCTTCAATCCTCAAACGTACTACCAATTCTTTGACATTCATCTCCTTGCGTTTGTGCTTGAGATAATTTTTGAACAAGTTCCAAGATGGAGGAAACTTTTCAATTATCGCTACCACTTGGAAAGAGTCACTGATCGACATTCCTTCAGTGCGAATGTCACGAAGAATAACCTGAAGTTCCTGAACTTGTGCAATAACCAAATTGGAGTCGATCCTTTTGAAGTCTAAAAAACGGCCGACGATGAATTTCTTCATACCCGCATCTTCAGTTTTGTACTTATTCTCCAAAGAATTCCATAATTCCTTTGTAGTTTTTATTGTGTTGTACACGTGATACAACATCTTGTACAAGTACATCAGGATGTAGTTATGGCACAGAAAATTAGAATGTTTTCATGCGTCAATGGAAGCAACTTTTTCAGTCTCATCTCCCTCTTTCAAAGGTAGACAATCCTCATACACGAGCCTTGCCAGTTGAAAGGTTGAGAGATAAAAGTACATTTGTCCTTGCCAACGTTTGAAATCAGCCCCGATAAACTTTCGATTTCTCCCCATGTTGGTCATAGGGGGCAGCAACAGTTGCATGTGTCACATTCACGGTAGGTGGTGGAACTGTGTTCATACTCTGTGATTCAATTTCTGTTACAAAAATATAATTTTTATCAATGATGGTATTCATGTGTAATGAATTTATCAAAATAGAATACAAAATTATGTGCACCAATCTCCTCAAAATTCAATTAAGACTAAATGAATTCTAACAAGAATTCTAAAATATTAAAGAATATTTGAATTTTATATCACAGAAATAAACTAAAATATTAAACACTAGTTCTTTACTAGTCTAAATTAAGAAAATTCTATGTAAAATTGTTTTTAATTTTTTTAAAAATTTCGTACAAAACAAAATTAAAATTATACAAACAGCTTTCCAAAAAAAAATATAAATAAAACTTATTTTCTGAGACAAAATACAATGAGCAGTGTAGAAAATTATTTTTCTGTAACACTAAGTGTTTTATAAATTTCTGTAATAAAACAATGCTTTATCAAAAATTTCTGTAAAACAGATTTATATGGCACTAATAAATTTTTGTAATTTGAAAATCATTATGTACACAATATAAACAGTAGAAACAAATTTAATTTGTCTTAAGAATTTTATTACTACTATTTAATTTATGAAATAGTACAAAAATAATAATATTAATAATTACAGAAATAATTAAAAAAAACTAAATTACATAAAATTAAAATGACTTACTTGGCACAACAAAAATAAATAGCAGAAGGATAAAGAAATTGAATTGGAGCCCTGTGTGATACCACATTTTTCTTAAGACGAATTAATTCTCTCTATAGTGCTTTAAGGCTTGAATTATTGTTGTTGAAATTAATATTTAATTATTTATTAATTACAAAATTTGACCAAATTTTGTAGTTATAAATTAAATAAAATTTTGCTCCTAATTAGTGTGGTCCAAACAAGGGGACGAATTCGATTAAATCAATGAATTATTCTTAGAAAATTATTATTCCAAAGGTCACATGATGTTTGGTATATTTGTGAGACCCTTTAGTTACTTTAGTGGATGGTAGATGATGAGTTTAAAAGGAATTTTGAGTCCTTTTTCAACCTATATATAGTGAACCATTTCTCCACCAATTGCTACACAAAACACACAAAATATATCTGGGCTAGGAAGGGAAAAACCCATTTTTCCACATTTTTCCATAAATTAACATTCTAGCCATTTTCTGGAGCTTAAAGAAGGAAGAGCTAGGAATTTGAAAGTTGTTCTCGAGGCACATCAACTTCAACAAGCGAATCAAATCTCAATGGACAAAGGTAATTTTACATAAAGTTTGTAGTTAAAATTAAAGTGGTGATTGCATGAAATATTGAAGATCTAATCAAAATTAACTGTTGTTATATATATAATTCTTATTCATGTTAAAATATAATTTACATGTGGTATCAGAGCCATGTTGAAATATTATCATGCTATCCCTTTAAGGATTTAAAAGATCAAACTACATATACTGATAAACTCAGTTTTAATGATTAAATTCCGCACTGATTTAATTATCATGATCATTATTGTTACGTGATAATATTAACAATAATTTGTTTATCATGATGAACGAGGATTACATGCTAAATTATATAAGAAATTATTCTTTTGAAAGAGAATTGATTCTGTCAGAATTACATGCTAAATTATGTAAGAAATTATTCTTTTGAACGAGAATTGATTCTGTCAAATTGTTAAGATTTTTTGTTTGATTTTAACAAAACTGATTAAGAATAGCTGTATTTGACAAATCTGATTTAGAATAGTTTTATATGTTTAATAAATCTGTTAAGAATCTGTTTAATAAATATGTTGAAAACAGTTTTATCTGTTTAACAAATTTGTTGAAAACAGTTTCATTTCTTTAACAAATCTGTTGGATTTTTTTTTTTTTGATTAATTTTAGCGAAACAGTTAAGAATTAAATAAAACAGTTTCATTTATGTACTGCAACCATATATATATATATATATATATTATTTTGATGTTATTTTAATGGTTACCTAATCCGTTTCTATTAATCCTATAAATTCCAATCAATTCTAGAACAAAAATTTTCAAAAAGCGCTTGCGGTGAATAGTATTTTTGTCCCCTAACTTGTTCCGAATGTGATGAAACTTGATAGTCTGATTGGAAACGGGACAACAACCAATTTTCACGACCTTTGGTCGTGATGTAAACTGTTTTTCGGCGATCCGATATTGTTTAGGCCTTAAAAACTCTAAATTTGCCCTTTATAGAAATAATCTCGGGGGGTATATCTCACTCCAGAAAAATTATTTTTGAATTTCGTAAAAAGTTTTGAGATTCTGGAATATTTTTCTACAGTTTCAGGATGCTAATTCATTTTTTCCATTTTGGCAAAATTTCATGTTTTTCATATGTTAAAAGTGTTGTATCTAGAACTGTTTTATAAACCTTGTTCTAATCATCCCGTTTTAGTTGAATATTCGTACCAAACATAGGCCAATATATTTCATATGGTAGGATATTAGACTTGTGTCGATTTAATATTCATAGTTTTATGAGTCTCGTGCCAAACACAAACCAATGATTCATAACATTGAATATTTAATCTATTCATTTTTTTAAAATTTATATATTCATTTTTATGAGTCTCGTGCCAAACACAGGCCAATGTCTTATATAGTTGAATATTATTGATATTTTGATTAACGCGTATCGTGTCAAATACAGGCCAACGACTCATTACGTAAAATACTAAATTTATTGTCCATCCTAAAGTTTGTTATTCGATAGATTTAATCAACTTTAGAATTATTGATATAATATTGAATTGTCCAATAATCCGTTTGTTAAATCACAGTTTTTATATTAAAATTCCATTAAAGATATTCTTCTTTTATGGTTTTGCGATTTAATATTAAAGGGCAACTTATAATACAATTTGTTACAATTCTGCCATAGCATTTGTGACAATTATATATATTCATTTCCTTACAAATTTTAGTTAAGCGTGTTATATTTTTTTAATTAATTAGAGTGAGCAAGTTTGCAGTGAATATTAACCTGTTTTCTCAAGCCTCAACCTTTTCGAAATTTGACGGAACTAATCTGTCAGAATGGTGCGAGCAAATTGAGTTTAGCCTTGGTGTTTTAAACCTTGATATAACACTTATTACTGATGAACCCGTTGCTATTACTGAACAAAGTAGTGAGGATGATGTGCTCCTTTATAGTACATGGTCAAAATCAAATAGGCTTTGTCGTATGTTCATTAGAATGTGTATTACAACAAATGTGAAAACTTCCCTACCTGAAACCACCAACGCGAAATAATATCTGGAAAATATTAAAGATAGGTTTCGCACTGATGACAAATCAATGGCTGGGAAACTTATGGATGACTTGACCACTATGAGGTTCGATGGCACTCGGACCATGAATGCACACGTTATTGAGATGACCAACATTGTTGCAAAACTGCGGACTTTAGGTTGTACAGTGAACGATTCTTTCTTGGTCCAATTTGTTATAAACTCCTTACCTTCTGATTATGGGTATTTTTAGATTCATTACTATACCATTAAAGATAAATGGAATGCTAATGAACTGCAAAACATATTGGTTCAGGAAGAAAGACGTCTTAAGACGCAAAGTGGTAAAGTGTCTAAATTGCAAGTGGCGAATATGGTGGTCAATAAAGAAGCTGGTAAGCAAAAGAAAGGAAAGGGCATGAAGAGAGGTCCTGGTCCTTCCAAAAATGAACGTGGTCCGTCACACCAAAAGAAGGAAAATGCAGCAGTCACATGTCACTTCCGTCACAGGAAGGGGCATATTCAGAAAGACTGCATTAAGCGTCAAGCTTGGTTTGAAAAGAAAGGTAAGCCTTGTGCTTTTGCTTGTTTCGAATCAAACTTAATTGATGTTCCTTCTAACACATGGTGGATTGACTCTGGTTCTACATGTCATGTTTCAAATTCAGGGCTTCATTTCAATCCGAAAAATAAAACAAAATGAAGATTTTCTTTACATGGGAAACCGGACAAAAGCAAAAGTTGAAGCAATATGAGTTTTTTCAGTTGAAATTACAATCTGACTTTTATTTGAATCTTGAAGATACTCTTTTTGTACCCACAGTTTCGAGAAATTTAATTTCTTTGTCTAAACTCTCAATAAGGGGATTCTATTTTAATTTTCAAGATATTGGTTTTACCTTATATAAGAATAATTATGCTTTTAACTTGGATTTTTTGTCAAATGGTTTGTTTCAAATTAATCTTGATCCTCATTTTTTGGAACCTTTATTGTCTATGTATACTAATGTTAGAACTAAATGTACCTCATTTAATGAGAATTCTACTTACTTGTGGCATAAAATATTAGGACACATATCCAGAGAGAGAATTGAAAGGCTTATTAAAGAGGGAATAATCCCTACTCTAGATTGGTCCAATTTTAGTGACTGTATTAAGGGTAAGCAAATGAAACACACAAAGAAATGAGCCACAAGAAGCACCCAGCTTCTTGAAATTATACATACAGATATTTGTGGTCCTTTTAATGTTCCTTATATTGTAGGAGAAAAATACTTTATCACTTTTATAGATGATTTTTCCTATTATTGCACATTTTATCAATTGCATGATAAATCTCAATCCGCTAATGCAGTTGAGGTTTATATTACTGAAGTAGAACAATAATTAGGCAAAAAGGTGAAAATCATTCGATCGGATAGAAGTGGTGAGTTTTCGGGAAAATATGATGAATCGGGCAACATCCTGATCCTTTTGCTAAACTCCTTAAACGTTTGGGTATTAGCGCACAATGCATAATGTTAGGTCCACCTTGGCAAAATGGTGTAACTGAACGACGCAATCGTACTCTTATTGAAATGGTTAGGAGTATGATAAGTAGAAGTAATTTACCTATGTTTCAGTGGATGCATGCTTTTATGACTATTGCACATATCTTAAATAGGGTTCCTAGTAAGGTAGTTCCAAAGACTCCTTTTGAACTATGAAAAGATTGGAAACCCTCTTTAAGTCATTTTCGTGTTTGGGGATGTACAACAGAATAAGAATTTATAATCCACATGAAATGAAGTTGGACCTTAGAACATTAACTTGTTATTTTATAGGGTATCCAGCCAAATCCAAATGGTATAAATTTGTGACACCCCGCCTTATAAAATACCAGGTGATCAGTCCTATACCAAATTAAAACAGGAATCTCAGTTGGATCATCCTTAGCATCACTGTCGAAAACCTTTTAAAACTTACTAACCACATAGTATTCCAAAAGCTGGTGCCAATTTTAACTTTTTAATTTCACAAAACAGTACATGCGAAAATAAATATAAACCATTCACACAACTGAATAAAACTCAATTGAATAATTAATTAAACAATTTGCCGAATAAACCATCGGCCACCAAAGTGAAATAATCCAAAACAAATATCCAACACAGGAATAATACAAATCTGAAAACTGAACTGAAAGACTGGGCGCCATGCCCTAAATAAAATTGAAACTGATACAAGATTTCTACTCTAGGAATGAATGAATGATGCGTCTAATCCAAACTCCTGCTAGCATCCACATATGCCGCAGCTCCGTGTCCCTGGAATAGAATATCAATCCTGGCGTCCCTGTGGCTGGACACCTAAAAGATTTTGAAAATAGTTTTATAGCAAGGGTTAGAACCCAAAACATTTTGAAAATATTTAACAAATGAATTAACTGCAGTAATTTAAAATGCATGAATGCGCTTCATATTTAAGTTAGTGTCGCACTCCCTTGTGGACATTCTCACCCCTCCACTATTGTGCACACCTACCGGATTACGTTAACCCCACCTAGTTGTACTACCCTGTCCAACTAGTCCTGGTATAACCATCCCTTGCCATACTACTCTAACTCGAGTATAATGATTCTTGAATTATAAGTTATCTCACAATTAACTTAATTAATTCCTCTTAAATAGTAGCATATAACCGTGTCACAAGTTATATAAAGTAAATACATAACACACTATATTATTACCCGTATATAATATTTACTACCATTATATACGTACCTTTACCACAATATCCACACATATAACATACGTATCCATCCCTACGAGTATACTCTCACCGGATAATTCCCTCTAAAATGCTATTTCACTAGGTGTGCTCACAAAACCTAGTTCCCCAAGTTGGAATCGCTCACCAACTTGGCCCAAAATATAAACGTAGTGGAGGCGGTCATATTCCTTCCCTGAAAGTGAGATAAATCCCTCACCCATATATACCGGACGCTATGACCCGGGGATATACTCGCCCTACTCCTCAAGCTAGGGGATTCACCCACATCGCGCGACCTCCCTTGATAGCATTAGAGTATATAAATTAAGTAAATATCTAATCACCGATATTTAATAGCACACACAATATATATACACATATATATATATATATATACTATCACACACCGTATATATATATAAGATAAATCCCGGCTTTACCGTATACTCAAAATCCCGTACACTAGCCTGTAATTTCCTGAGTCTGTGCCCCGACTCAACATAATAAATTTTCTTACCTAATAAATTTATCATCTTCCCGAGTCTATGGTCCGACTCTAATATAATTAATTCGCACCTCAATTAATACAATACTTTCCCCCGAGTCTATCGTCCGACTCTAATTAAATTAACTAACACCCATATTAATTTAATACCTCCCCGAGTCTATCGCCCGACTCTAATTAAATTAATTAACACACATATTAATTTAATACCTCCCCGAGTCTATCGTCCGACTCTAATTAAATTAATTAACACACCCATTAATTTAATACCTATCCGAGTCTGCGGTCCGACTCCCAGTTAATTAATTCACACATTAATTAATTCATACTAAGCCGAGTCTGTGGTACGACTATCATTTAATTAATTTACACATTAATTAATTTATACCAATCCGAGTCTGTGGTTCGACTCTCATTTAATTAATTTACACATTAATTAATAAATGTCCTTCCCAAGTCTACAATCCGACTCTAAATTAATTAATTGCAACATCAATTAATTTATTACTTTTCCGAGTCTACCTTCAGACTCTACTTTCATTTATTAACACACACATTAATTTAATCCTACCCGAGTCTACAATCCGACTCTAATTAAATTAATTTTCACACTTATTAATTTAATAACTTGGTGTCACCCAACCATTATCCCCGGACTCGCTCACTTGGCCCATACCTTAATATTTCCCGAGCCTATGTTCCGACTCCAAATTAATTACTCTCTCTCAATAATGAATTAAATACTTTGGTGTCACTTAACCAACATACCCGGACTCGCTCACTTGGTCCGTTTTACCTCTCATAATTTCATTCCCACATTTTCGCCCACAATGTGTCACACATGCATCTCTATAAATTCTCCAATTATATTTACCTATAATTATCAATATACCCCGAACTCTATCACTTGCCCCGAAATTAATTATTTCCCGAGTCTATATCCCGACTCTAAATTAATTAGTTGATCTCCAAACTTAATCCACTACCTTGGGATCGCTTGACCAATATACCCGGATTCGCTCACTTGATCCGTATCTCACTACTTTGAAATAAAATTTCTCAAATCCATCCATTAAATGCCCCACATAAATTCATCCTAGTCCCAATTACTTTCTCCCATAATTACTAGGAATATTTGTTTCATAATTATTTATCACTTATTAATGTATGAAACTTAACTTTCAACTAAATTCCCCTTTATATAACAAACTAGCAGAACTGCCCAGATTTCGCCATCATCGATCGATCGAGCCCCCTGGGTCGATCGATCGATCGTTCCAGTATTCGTCCTCACCAGCCACTGTCAGCCATGGACGAAACTTAAAGCTTTGATTCTCAATCTAAGCCCTTACCCAAACACAAATAGCATATCCTCCATATGAAATAAGGGTCTAAACATCCCACAGACCTTAATTAATCATCAATATCCATAAATTCCAAGGTTTTCCCGATTTGGGTATTATCCGGGTTTCAAACCCCCAATACGAATTTCATTCATATTATCAGCAATTAACCATTTATTCTCACTGGTTTTAACATACGATTCATTCCTCTACTTTCTAGAATTATAAACACAATAAATCTCACCCTTAATCCCATTACGGTATATTAATTTCCAAAAACCCAATTTTAATTTTGGTTACACACCCAAAACAAAATTTTTATTTACACATCACTATGATATGAATTGATTATCATCAATTTAGGAATCACAACAGTTAACCACTTGCCTTGAATTGTTCGTAGTGTCTGATCCATTAGTGTAGTCCCTTAATTTGGCTCCAACATCCCCAAATTGGCTCTTGATTTGCTTTCCCCCAATTTTCCTCTCAAGTCCTAGGCTTAGAGTTGAGTTGACTGCTATTCCCTAATCTCTCAATTAGGTTAAAAACATTCAATCCCGTTTTTGGCCATGTGGGTCTAATTAAAAAGGCCCAACTCACCTCGTGTGGGCCTGACTATGCCCAAAAATACCCCGAGACCCAATTACTACCCCCGGGTACTCTTTTCTGACTATCTCGACCCATCCGGACGCAACCGCGCACTCAGAATTTTCATCCGAAATACTTTTTAAAATGTTCAAATTTCGACCTCAAAATATGACACACGAGATTTTGAACCATTAAACTTAAAAGTCGCCAATCATAAATAATGCGGCTCACTCAATTAAATTCTCCAACTCATGAATTTAAGTTTCTCCAAATTTAAATATTTTTATAACTCCCAAAAGTAATTAAATATTAAATCCTCAAAATTACGGGGTGTTACATACTCCCCCCCTACAAAAGAATTTCGTCCTCGAAATTAAGATGAGCGTAATGTTCTAAGCTTCGCATATTACTCTCTAGTCATGTGTCTCCAAGCCCGCTATATCTATCCCATCCGCTCCTAACCATACGTTACACAAGTATGCATTTATATTACTCAGGGCGCCCATACACCCTATACCCGTGCTTAACCGCACAAAATTTGTCTTAATTAACCCGGGTGCCCACACACCCTATCCCCGCGCTCTAACGCACGAAAGTTACCCGACTATGCTAGTCGTAACCCGTATTATAACTTTGAACCCGTAGTCATATCACATATACGTATATACATATATATCTACTGCTCGGGTACCTAACCCATGTACTAACGTCCAAACATCTTCCCACAAGATACTTGTCTCTCAACACAAAAGTATATACGCTTACCCTTATGTTACCAAAGACAACATAAAATACCGTGCCCTTACTATCACTAATCCTTGCGCAAAATAAATCCCGAGCTATCTCTCTTTGCTCGAAAATAAATTTAACTACCCTGATTCACTTCAGTAAACATCCCCACTTACCGGGATAAAATGTGAGAACACAAAACCTCACTATGTGCTATCGCACCACGCAATACATCATATATATCCACATATATATAGGCTATACGCCTTCTCCGGTGATACCTAGTTTCAACCATACCCTGGTGTCGCGAACACCAAAATTTTACACCACTATCCACAATAGTTAAATTCCATCCATTTAGGAAATATTATCAACCCTACTCCCATAATTCTCGAAAGTAGTAACTCTTCGCATAATTCAAACCTTCACTCAATGTACACCTCCACTCTCCCGTGAAGAACACCAAGGAACTCCGCTACCCTACAGAAAGTTTATCCACATACTATGGCTGCTACCGCCAACGCACCACTAAGTTCGACTCACCTGCGAACTCTAGTGAAAAATAAGTCTTATACTGTGACATCCTCTTTGTCACTCCAAAAAATATACCCCATGCCCATAGGGTAAAAATTATTACCTCCATACTCCAGCTGGAACGGCTAATCCTCGGGTTCCGGATCATCTTCTCCCTGCCCGAATGCGCCCATGACTTGCTTTAGTGGCTATACATCCAGGACCTCATCCTGTAGTTAACCTCTGCCTCGCTTAAGACAACTCTCTTCATGTGTATCGATTTCCCCACAAATGAAACACCTTCTAATGCATTCACCCTGCCACTGGTCCCTTCCATGCCGACCTTGTTGGAATTCCTGGCCATCCTGCTGATAGCCTCCAGTTCTAAATCGTTTGGCATGATTTCCTTGCCGAAAATCCTTCCCCTGATCTCCCCCAGTCTGCTGCTGGGATACCCTACTCGTATTGTTCCCTCCTGCCTTATCCTACTGGCTAGTTTCCACTCCCCTCCCACTTCCTTTCACGTGGAAGCGATATCCCTGACAGTGCCGGAGTGTTGCGTTAACGACATCAGTATAAGCTACTGATGCGTATTTACCAATTAAATGTTGCCTGATTCTCCGGACTAACCCGTCCACAAACCTTTACTTTTTTTCTCTTTTCCCTGCTTACCTCATCCGGTACAAAATTTTGCCAACGAGTGAATTCTTCCTCGTAATCGGCCATTTAACGGTCCCCTGGAGTTACCTCACAAAATTTTCTCCTTGTTTCGGTTTCAACCGCTGGAGGAAAAATACTTGCGGTCGAACCGCACCCAAAACTCTGCAATAGCTAGTGTGTCCCTTTCCTCACTGTGGTGATCGACTCCCACCACTATAGCGCTGCTCCCACTAAACTAAAAGTGGTTAGCATTTGCTTCCACACCTCATCGTAATCTCCCATGCATAGGTGACGTTGGATATCTCTCTTTCTTGACACGCTTGCACTACATCTAAACCCCCTCGCAACTCTGGGGGGTTCCCACTAAAAATAACCTCTCTTTCTCGCTTCCACCCCGACGACCCCGCGTGAGTCTGAACATCCGATGCCACTAACACTTATGGCTGATCCCGGGGAAAGTACCCTGCCGTTGTGACCACCGTTTCTCCAACTGCCTGTGCCACTAATTTAGTTACCTGTGCTGCCAAAATCATCTCTGGCCGTTGCTGCAGTAACTCTTGCTACTGATGAGCCTCCCTAGTATCATCTCCCTCTGCTGCCCTAGCTGCTCCCTCTCCTGGGCTGCATCTGGAATGAGAATCGAATCGTATGAGTTCACCCTCAATTATAAATTTGGCAGAAGAACGTAAATGCGCATACGTATAAGAATACAACAATTCTATGATAGGGATCTATATCAAAGATTGCTAAGCCGCATAGATCCTAAGGACACTAGAACCTGATGCTCTGATACCATCTGAGACACCCCGCCTAATAAAATACAAGGTGATCAGTCATATACCAAACTAAAACAGGAATCTCAGTTGCATCATCCTTAGCATCACTGTCGAAAACTTTTTAAAACTTACTAACCACCTAGTATTCCAAAAGCTGGTGCCAATTTTAACTTTTTAATTTCACAAAACAGTACATGCGGAAATAAATATAAACCATTCACACAACTGAATAAAACTCAACTGAATAATTAATTAAACAATTTGCCGAATAAACCATCGGCCACCAAAGTGAAATAATCCAAAACAAATATCCAACACAGGAATAAAATAAATCTGAAAACTGAACTGAAAGTCTGGGCGCCATGCCGTAAATAAAACTGAAACTGATACAAGATTCCTACTTTAGGAATGAATGAGTGATGCGTCTAATCCAAACTCCTGCTAGCATCCACATATGCCGCAGCTCCGTGTCCCTGGAATAGAATATCAATCTTGGCGTCCCTGTGGCTGAACACCTAAAAGGTTTTAAAAATAGTTTTATAGAAAGGGTTAGAACCCAAAATATTTTGAAAATATTTAGCAAGTGAATTAACTGCAGTAATTTAAAATGCATGAATGCGCTTCATATTTAAGTTAGTGTCGCACTCCCCTGTGGACATTCTCACCCCTCCACTATTGTGCACACCTACCGGATTACCTTAACCCCACCTAGTTGTACTACCCCGTCCAACTAGTCCTGGTATAACCATCCCTTGCCATACTACTCTAACTCAAGTATAATGATTCTTGAATTATAAGTTATCTCACAATTAACTTAATTAATTCCTCTTAAATAGTAGCATATAACTGTGTCACAAGTTATATAAAGTAAATACATAACACACTATATTATTACCCGTATATAATATTTACTACCATTATATACGTACCTTTACCACAATATCCACACATATAACATACGTATCCATCCCTACGAGTATACCCTCGCAGGATGATTCCCTCTAAAATGCTATTTCACTAGGTGTGCTCACAAAACCTAGTTCCCCAAGTTGAAATCGCTCACCAACTTGGCCCAAAATATAAACGTAGTGGAGGCGGTCATATTCCTTCCCTGAAAGTGAGATAAATCCCTCACCCATATATACCGGACGCTATGACCTGGGGATATACTCGCCCTACTCCTCAAGCTAGGGGATTCACCCACATCGCGCGACCTCCCTTGATAGCATTAGAGTATATAAATTAAGTAAATATCTAATCACTGATATTTAATAGCACACACAATATATATACATATATATATTCTATCACACACCGTATATATATATATATATATATATATATATATATATATATATATATATATATATATAAGATAAACCCCGGCTTTACCGTGTACTCAAAATCCCGTACACTAGCCTGTAATTTCCTGAGTCTGTGGCCCGACTCAACATAATTAATTTTCTCACCTAATAAATTTATCATCTTCCCGAGTCTATGGTCCGACTCTAATATAATTAATTCGCACCTCAATTAATACAATACTTTCCCCCGAGTCTATGGTCCGACTCTAATTAAATTAACTAACATACATATTAATTTAATACTTCCCCGAGTCTGTCGTCCGACTCTAATTAAATTAACTAACACTCATATTAATTTAATACCTCCCCGAGTCTATCGTCCGACTCTAATTAAATTAATTAACACACATATTAATTTAATACCTCGCCGAGTCTATCGTCCGACTCTAATTAAATTAATTAACACACCCATTAATTTAATACCGATCCGAGTCTACGGTCCGACTCCCCGTTAATTAATTCACACATTAATTAATTCATACTAAGCCGAGTCTGTGGTACGACACTCATTTAATTAATTTACACATTAATTAATTTATACCAATCCGAGTCTGTGGTTCGACTCTCATTTAATTAATTTACACATTAATTAATAAATGTCCTTCCCGAGTCTACAATCCGACTCTAAATTAATTAATTACAACATCAATTAATTTATTACTTTTCCGAGTCTACCTTCTGACTCTACTTTCATTAATTAACACACACATTAATTTAATACTACCCGAGTCTACAATCCGACTCTAATGAAATTAATTTTCACACTTATTAATTTAATAACTTGGTGTCACCCAACTATTATCCCCGGACTCGCTCACATGGCCCATACCTTAATATTTCCCGAGTCTATGTTCCGACTCCAAATTAATTACTCTCTCTCAATAATTAATTAAATACTTTGGTGTCACTTAACCAACATACTCGGACTCGCTCACTTGGTCCGTTTTACCTCTCATAATTTCATTCCCACATTTTCGCCCACAATGTGCCACACATGCATCTCTATAAATTCTCCAATTATATTTACCTATAATTATCAATATACCCCGAACTCGATCACTTGGCCCGAAATTAATTATTTCCCGAATCTATATCCCGACTCTAAATTAATTAGTTGATCTCCAAACTTAATCCACTACCTTGGGGTCGCTTGACCAATATACACGTATTCGCTCACTTGATCCGTATCTCACTACTTTGGAATAAAATTTCTCAAATCCATCCATTAAATGCCCCACATAAATTCATCCTAGTCCCAATTACTTTCTCCCATAATTACTAGGAATATTTGTTTCATAATTATTTATCACTTATTAATGTATGAAACTTAACTTTCAACTAAATTCCCCTTTATATAACAAACTAGCCGAACTGCCCAGATTTCGCCATCATCGATCGATCGAGCCCCCTGGGTCGATCGATCTATCGTTCCAGTATTCGTCTTCTCCAGCCACTGTGAGCCATGGAGAAACATAAATCTTTGATTCTCAATCTAAGCCCTTACCCAAACACAAATAACATATCCTCCATATGAAATAAGGGTCTAAACATCCCACATACCTTAATTAATCATCAATATCCATAAATTCCAGGGATTTCCCGATTTGGGTATTATCCGGGTTTCAAACCCCCAATACGAATTTCATACATATTATCAGAAATTAACCATTTATTCTCACTGGTTTTAATATACGATTCATTCCTCTACTTTCTAGAATTATAAACACAATAAATCTCACCCTTAATCCCATTAAGGTATATTAATTTCCAAAAACCCAATTTTAATTTTGGTTACACACCCAAAACGAAATTTTTATTTACACATCACTATGATATGAATTGATTATCATCAATTTAGGAATCACAACAGTTAACCACTTGCCTGGAATTGTTCATAGTGTCTGATCCGTTGGTGTACTCCCTTAATTTGGCTCCAACATCCCCAAATTGTCTCTTGATTTGCTTTCCCCTAATTTCCCTCTCAAGACCTAGGCTTAGAGTTGAGTTGACTGTTGTTCCCTAATCTCTCAATTAGGTTAAAAACATCCAATCCCGTTTTTGGCCACGTGGGTCTAATTAAAAAGGCCCAACTCACCCCGTGTGGGCTCGGCTATGCCCAAAAATACCCCGAGCCCAATTACTACCCCCGGGTACTCTTTTTTGACTATCTCGATCCATCCGGATGCAACCGCGCACTCAGAATTTCCATCCGAAATACTTTTCAAAATTTCCAAATTTCGACCTCAAAATAAGCCACACGAGATTTTGAACCATTAAACTTAAAAGTCACCAATCATAAATTCTCCAACTCATGAATTTAAGTTTCTCCAAATTTAAATATTTTTATAACTCCCAAAATTAATTAAATATTAAATTCTCAAAATTACGGGGTGTTACAAAATTCTACCGTCCTAACCACACAACAAGAATTATTGGAACCGAAAATGCTAAATTTATTGAACATGGTGAAATTAGTGCGAGTAATGAATTTAGGAATGTGATTATTTAAGAAATCAAGGAAAATCCTCCTCTTCCTAGAATTCAGGATAATCATAATTTTCTTAATGAGGTTCCTAATGATCATATTGTTCGTAATGATGTTGTTGCACCGATTATTTATCCGACCAACAACGAAGAACAAATGGATGAACCACATACTGAGCCTCTTATTGAAATACCACAAGACATAGCTTTAAGAAAATCTCAGAGAAATCAAAGATCAGCTATTTCAGATGACTATGTGGTGTATCTTCAAGAAAATGAATTTAACATTGGGGATATTGATGATCAGGTCTCTTATGAAAAAAGTTGTTTCTAGCATAGATTCTAATAAATGGATTGATGCCATGAATGATAAAATAAAATCTATGGATTTTAATCAAGTCTGGGAGTTAGTCGATTTGCCTAAAGGTTATATAGCAGTCGGGTCTAAGTGGATATATAAGACAAAATGGGGAAAAATTCTGCTTAAGTCAATGTCCTCAAAATAAATTGGAAATGGATCACATGAAAGGTGTGCCATATGCTTCTCTTGTAGGGAGTTTATTATATGCAAAGGTTTGTACTCGATCGGATATTAGTTTTGCCACTGGGATGCTGGGCAGATATTAAAGTAATCCGGGTGAATTCCATTGGAAGGCTGCAAAGAAGGTGTTAAGGTACTTGCAAGGGACCAAATACTTCATGCTCACTTATAGGAGATCCGATCACCTTGAGGTGATTGGTTATTCTGACTCAGATTTTGGAGGATGCCTTGATAGTAGGAAAAGAACTTCGGGTTATGTTTACCTTCTAGAAGGAGGGGACGTTTCATAGAAAAGTGCTAAGTAGAGTGTTATCGCTTCTTCAACTACGGAGGATGGGTTTGTGACTTGTTTTGAAGCTATAAATCATAGGTTATTGCTGCGAAACTTTATTTCATGACTTAGTATTACGGGTTCAGTATCTAAGCCACTGAAGATTTATTATGATAATGTCACAACATTCTTTTTTTCAAAGAATGATAGATATACTAAAGCAGCTAAGCATATTGAGATGAAGTATCTATTTGTCAAAGAAAAAGTTCAGAAACAAACTGCATCAATTGAACACATTAGTACTACTAATAATATATTTGTTCCTTTAATGAAAGGGCTATCTCCGAGGATATTTTTGCAACATATTAAAGAAAGGGGCCTCGCGTAGTTAATTGTGTAATTGCTATTTGCTTAGTTATTTGACACAAGTTTTGATATTAATAAAGAGTTTCTGAATGCTAAATTTCTATCTTAATTGTATACATTGATTTGAATGACTGAATGTGATAGAAATAGTCTTTCATAAAGATATTATAAGACCATTATGATAACTCACACAATTATCCTTATTAAGTATGACATTAGTAGCGTGGTACATAGAAGGAACCATGCTCTTGAATTAGTGTGGAACCGCCATGACTCACAGTAATAAAGTATTTATTTAAGGGGCTTAATAATGTTCTAAGATACTTGCGCAACTTATGTTAATCAATTCTTTATGCATAACCTTATTAGGGCCAATTGGGATACTGTTGGAATTAATATTTAATTATTTATTAATTATAAAATTCGGTCAAATTTTGTAATTATAAATTAAATAAATTTTTGCTCCTACTTAGTGTTGTCAAAATAAGGGGACGAATTTGATTAAATTAATGAATTAATCTTAGAAAATTATTATTCCAAAGGTCACATGACTTTTGGTATATTTGTGAGACCCTTTAGATACTTTAGTGGATGGTAAATGATGAGTTTAAAGGGAATTTTGGGTCCCCTTCACCCTATATATAGTGAACCATTTCTCCACCAATTGGTACACAAAACAAATAAAATATATCTGGGCTAGGAAGGGAAAAAACTATTTTTCCACATTTTTTCATAAATGGCCATTTTTTGAGAGCATTTTTCGGAGCTTAAAGAAGGAAGATCTAGAAATTTGGAAGTTGTTCTTGAGGACTTCAACAAACGAATCAAATCTCAACGAAGAAAGGTAATTTTACATAATGTTTGTAGTTAAAATTAATGTGGTGATTGCATGAAATATTGAAGATCTAATCAGAATTAACTGTTGTTATATATATAATTCTTATTCATGTTAAAATATAATTTACAATTGTCTCCCAAGATAAAACGAATTTCGAATTAAATCAAGAAGCACTGCTATGAATTGATTCCAGTGAACTCAATTCTGTGTTTTTTTCTGAAACCATAAACATGACTAGATGAATTGTATATATAGAAAACATTTTTTCATTTTTATTTGTAATGCAGGAGGGAATTTTTCGTAACTTAACAAATGAAGAGAGGCGCGCATGTGAGCTTTTGGCTCAAGCCCAACACTTGTATAGTGTAGGCCATCTCTGCTTTAAAGAGTTGGGATACCCCAAAGGCATTCAAGCCTTAGTCCATAATTGGAGTTTTATTAACTCTTCAATTTTCCACTACTCTTCCAATGCGGGACAATAGTTAAAACACACCCAAATCATTAACTTGCATTGCTTTATGAGTCACTTTGGAGACATATTTATCATTCATAACTTAATGGAATTGGACATGTGAATATACTGCGTTAATCTCCTTGCGAAGGAGAACGGTGTCGTATATGGTCCCACAATTATCGTGGTGTGGATCCTACCTAAATTTGAGCTCAAAGTTTATCAAAAATATGTTCTCAATACCCATTTCCAACAATGATCGTATTCATCTCTTGGAGCATTTTCTTTTATTTCCCATAAATTAAGTGTTGTTCAACTGTCCCACACAACTAAGACAACATCCTTTCATAATAAAAGAAAAATTCTCAGAAATTAAAAAGGAAACTAATAAATATTACAAAAACAAAGTTGAATTTAAGAATATAACTGAATTATTCAAACAAAGTAACATATGCTCCAGCCAATGAGTTAGATCTTGTGTATAGGCAACATGCTCAACAGTTTTAATCTCATTGGCTTCTCAACAATGTGTTCAATATTAATGACCAAGGAAAATTATTGGAAAACATCTCAAGTGATTGAATGTTGTTGGACTTTTCCTGAATAATTACTAAAGCCGTATTAATAGAGGACCAAGAACTGCTTCCTTTTCTTTTCCCCTAAGTGAAGTAGAAATAAAGTATGAACAACTTTTTCCTCGACTTGGATGATCATTAAAATGGGTTGGGATGATGTAAACCCATTTTTTTTTATAATTTAAATATTTTTAGAGCCTAAAATAATATTAATTATGAATATAAGACAATAAATATTTAGTTTTCATTTTTAGTCCCTATTTCCAAATTTTGGTTGATGTGGCATGCTGTGATTGGTTGACATGTTATGGGTGTTGGTCTGCGCCATCGGCTTTATTAAAAATAGGGACTAAAATTATAAATGATATTTTTATTGTCCTATTTCGAGAATACATATTACAATAGACCCTAAATTTACAAAACCCCCTTTTTTATAAGTAAACTATATTAAAAAAATTCCTAAGAGTGAATCCCTTAAACAGGATGTATACAAAAAGAAGAGAAAAAATAATACACAATTTCCAATATACGTCACACAGCTGGGAAATATAAAACAGGCTCCTCCTTATTCTTAAACTCGTCCAAAAAATGAACAAAAATATCAACAGACTCTGGATAATATTTTTTTAGCCACAAATGAAGAGAGCTAACATAAAATAGTGCGGCTTATTTAGATATGTGGCCCACTGGCCCTTCAAAACATCTATTATTCCTCTCTCCACAATGTCAAGAAGATAGAGAGAAGGACAACTGCCATACACACTAGACAGCTTTACTCTTCCAAGATGCCAACTCGACCACTAAAGCTGACCTAACTCATAATAGATTAAAGAGCGAGAAAACTCCACATCCCATAAACTCCTTGCCACCCAGCAATGCAGAAGAAGTTTATCCACTATCACCTTGTCCACCTTAAACAACCAACATCGACTAGGGTTGAACTTGCCCCTTTCTTCAAATTATCGGATGTCAAAATCATTTTCCCCTCTTTCAAATCATCAGATGTCCAAGAAAAGGAAAGAAATTTTTACCAGATTCTTGATTGTCCACAATTGCTTCCTCAGAAAGAGGCTACCTCTACCTCTCACCAACAATGAGGAGTAAGCTTTCAACGTCACAAGCCCTAATTGTTGCCTTCCCACCTTAGCACATCATCACGCGCGATGGTAATACCACCTCCCCGAGCCTCTCGAAGAGCGCCTTGACCTCTTCTACCTCCCAATCCTGAAATGACCTCCTGAACCGTAAATTCCACATCTCCCTTTCCACCTATATGATCGAGATAGTCGACCACTGAGCCCTTATTATAACTCTCTATATGAAATAGACAATGGGGTTCCTCCTTTAACAAACCCTAGCTACACCATATACCCCACCAAAAAGTCACCCTTTGACCATAACCCAACCGAAAGGAAGTATAATTGATGAGATCCTTCCATCCCCTGGCAATGAACTTACAAAATCTCGCCCAATGTGGAATTAGTGTGGTTTGAGAACTCTATCCATCATAACTAAGACCAAATCTCGCATCCACCACTTGCCTCTATAAACGATTTTCTTTTAAAAGGAAACCTCCACAAACATTTCCCAAATGCCTTATTGAAAAGAGGGAAGTTTTTCCAACCTCCTTTACCGGCTTAAAAATTTCCTCCCAATTCACCAAACAATACTTAAAATCATCCTCATTACCCAAGTAGAGAAAGTCCCTCACAAGTTGCTCTAGCCTTTTCTCATAGAGGAAGAAAATGACAAAATAGACAAATGATAAGTGAGTATACTTGACAAAGTGCTTTTGATCCGCATTCAACATCAGTCGGTCACCCTTGGAAAGATAACTCCTCTTCCACCCAGAAAGTCTCCTTTCAACCCTTTCCAATGCGGATCCTAAATGACCATGGATTTAAGTTTCATTTCCAAAGGTAACCGTAAATATGTGGAAGATAGCCCACTTTATATCCCAACACCGCCACTATATGATCACATCTCTGATCCCACCCAGCGAGGTATCAATTAAACTTCCCTGCATTAATATAAAGACCCGACACAATTTCAAAACACATCAAAAGTACATCAAGTGTTCGCATGCTCCTACTCAACCCATAAAAAATGATTGTGTCATCTGCAAACAAGAGGTGGGAAATTGTAATTAATGCATTACCACTCTCTCCTACCAGGAATCCACTAATCGAACCAACCTCCATTTCCAATGACATAGCCCTAATCATTGCCTCCATCTCCAAAATAATCATGAATGAAAACATAAGATCACCAACACAAAAAATCTTACCGTGGAAATGGATATTTGTTGGAAAAACTTCCAACGTGCCATTTACCGGCATAAAAAAATATGAGTGTAGAAATGCATATTTGAATCCACATTCTCTAATGTTCCCCCAACCCCATCCTACTCAACATATGCAATAAAAAAATCCGAACTTACGTGGTTACATTCCTTCTCATTGTAAAGCTAGCATATGACTTCAACTCATCAACCTAACTTCCCTACACTCGTTAGAAACTAAAGTAAATGACCTCCCATAAAAGCATTTTGCGCTGCTGTAATAATAGGATTAGTCACTTTTACCTCATTCACTTATGGTACTTCATCTTTGATAATTTAATCACTTGTTTTAAGAAATTTTAGTGAGTATTATCCAATTCTAAATCATTATGGAAGCAATTTTTATTTTCAACACCTGAAACCCTAGATGTAATAACAATGAAGGGCTCTCAGTTGATAGTATTTTTACCTCTTGTACTAGAAATAATGAAGAATAAAAAAGGGAATATATAAGGCTAGATTATACAAGTGTAAATTTATTTCAAGTGGATATAGTTTATTAAAAAGGGAATAACAATGAAATTCTCTTAACCAAGATAAGAAATTCACAATAAGGACGAAGAAATTACTAGCATCACACGAGTAAAAATCCAGTGTGATCACTCCTAGAGTCTTTAGGTTTCATAACTAAGGCTATAGTTGTAGCACACTGAAGTCGCTAGGCAGTACGGGGGATGGTTGTTAATTTTTAATTTTTTTCAAATTAAATATATAAACTTAAAACAGACTAAACCCAAGTAAAACTTTGCACCAATTTCAAACCAAGTTATTATGATAAAACGATTTACCAAATTTATCTTAACCTAAAACATACATCTTGGTGAAAGCGGATAAAATAAATGAATCAATCATACAACACGTCGATGTACGAGGAAAACCCATAATGGGAAAAACCCCGGATGACCCAACCATGGATATAATGAGGAATTACACAAGACAGACACTAGACTTACAACACAGATTTGACGCCCTATCAAGCATTGATGCTCTTCAGCCTTCAACCTCTCCTCCACAGTGCAACGCAGGAAACCACCCACGCAAGTGGTCACAATGTGTGAATCCACACACGCCTCGGTATCCACCGATAAGGCTCAGCAACCGTATACATATATGATACATGGATGCACCGTTCTTCATTGCAACACCACACCACGGAGTTCACCTCGTGTAAATAGCAAACCGAATATGGAATCCTCCGTACGAAATAATTCTCAATCAAGATGAAGAGAATAAGCTTCTTGTTGCCCACAAAATAAGATCTCAAAGCATATATAACAATGAAACTTGGATCTTAAACACTTTGGGTGAAACTAGGGTTTGGGAGATTTTGGATATGTATAGGAAAATGTTTTTCACCAAAAGTCTCTCTAAAAGAAAATGCCTAAACCCCTTTATATAGAAAACACGGTTTTCGAGGCGACATGTTTTTTGAAACCTCTCGTTAGAACGAATAACCAAACTCGTTCAAACCAGCTTCAAACCATATTAGTTTTGTAAACTGAAAAATGCCATTTGATGTTTGTTTGACCAAACTGCTAAACTCGTTCGAATGAAACTGATAAAGTTTGAACGAATTTAAAATAAAATTATTTTCCTTTTAAAATCATTCAAAAATAGATCTAAACAATTTCAAAACAAGCACCCAAAAATAAAATTCTAAGGATTAAAATCATATGCATTCATACTCGAGAGATCCTCGAAAACAAGAAGACGAAACGTGGCACGATATGTAATCTTTGAAGCTTTGCCGCTTTGTCTTCAATCAAACGCGCCATAGGGTTGAAAGGTTAACAACACTAAGACTAAGCTATGACTCAAAACATTTTGTACGGAATTAATCCAATACATATAAATTGACTCAATTATAAATTTGTTCTTACACACAATACTAAAAGAGAAGCAAATTTTATTTGAAAATTTTATTAATTTATTCATTTATATATATATGGAAAATGTTAACATCTATCCCGAGGGAACATATTTTGAGCACCAAAATAGTAAGTATGAAAGCTCCACATGAGTACTTGTGTCCTGTTAATTGTATGTCGGAGCTTGGACCCTTTTGTGTGTGTGTATATATATATATATATATATCCAAAAGGGATAATTACAAGCCATATAGAGTTCTTATGGTGACTTTTGAACTTTTAGACTCCTCAACAACAATAAAGGACATTATAAACTGCCACCTTTACAAAATTGATAAAGGCTTGATTGAATTCTAGATGCATAAATTTTAAACATTTACTGAATCAACATAATTAACGAAGGATTGTGTATCGACCCAATAGACCTTTTATGTGACTAACTTTTTGACTTATCCTATAAAATAAATCATTTAAATACTTTTGTGAAACCCAACCACCCCATAACTGATCCATGTGATGAAGCCCAGTTATTCAGGACCTCTACCAAAGCATGCCTTAAAATTAAGACAATAATCCATTCATTGTACATGTTTTTCCTTTTAGTTTTCTATATCCAAAATCATTCAATGCTAAAAGAAAATTTATATTATTGTACCATAAATATGGAATATGAATTAGACCAATAGTATTATGACACCTATCATCATAAGGTGCTCGACTTACTCATTAAACATGGTCGGCTTATCATATTACTGGTCGACTCAATGATATCACTAGTCAGTTGGATAACTAACCACAACAAACTCATGTGATTAGTTAAACACACCAAGGGTGGGTCACGTGAAGGAATATAGACAACTCCGATTATACACACGTGGATTACCAACACACCCTTTCAGCTGATTATAAATGAATCATGATCAGCTATTTTTTAGAATGTGAAAAGGTGTAACTGTCTGACTTATAAAGGCACTCCACCTATCTCCCTACTCTCTCTCTCTCTCCCCTATAAATAACACATAATACCACATGAAGGGACTCAAGAGATTGGGACACGTAAAATCCATACAGAGAGATACTAGGGATATCCTTAAAGGCTTGTATCCGCTTTTCTGACGACTCTTGTCTAACTAAATAACATACACCTTTAAAGCACCCGTGGATGTAGGCACCGCATTGGGCCGAACCATGTTAATTCCCTGTTTCTTTATTTGTCTCTCATATCTCTCTTAAATTTAGATCATTAATCTCTTTAATTGTTTTTTTCATCATTAGTATTAATCAACTAAGACTCATAAATCCATATACTAATTTTATATGATAATAAATTGGCACCGTATGTGGGAACCCGATAAGCCCTTTGTTATTTCCTACCATTTCTAATCCAGAAACCTCATCTTTGACAAACCCCCGGATCTAGAACTGTCAACGGATCAGGTCCAGATTGGATATAGGGTGATCCAGATCCATTTAGCAAGTGCTTAATTAGATTCGGATTCAGATTGGGTCTTAATTGGATCTTCAATATTGGATATAGATCCGAATTCGTATTGGATCGGAGGTCTTAATCATATACTATAATACAATATTAATTTCATATTTATTTTTATTTTATCCCCTTCCTTATTTTAAAATTTTTGTCTAATAGTTTGTAATGTATTATAGTATATGACTAATATAAATCAAACATATATTACTTATATTTATTATATTCATAAAAATATAATTATATATATAATACTTACGTGTTATATTTATAAAGACATATTTATAAATATATATAAATTTATAATATATTTAAATCGGATCGGATTATACTAGATCCATATCTGATCTATTTGATAATCGGATAATCGGGTAAACAGGTTATCGAGTAATCGAATTTTAAAATATGATTATGATCCGAAAAACGAATCGAATCCAGATCCAGACCCAGTCTATTGACATCCCTATCCTGATCCGTATTCGTTTAGATACTATATTGTACATGTAATTTTTGAAAATGGGAAAGAATCTAGAAATCATCTGCGCGAATGAAACAGTTCCACACCCAACACCTATTAGAATGGTGGGGAATTCTGACGAGCCTGAATAGAGACCAGAAGGCGATGTAAGAAAGTGTAAAGAAACTGACACAAACACTCCAGGTCAGACAAGGTAGACTAGAAGGAGAACCCATCAACCGAGCACGGGGTGAACACCCAGGCAGGAGGGTAGAAATGCCACAACTTGCCCCTACCAACAAAGGCGACAAGCCTATCATAACTAGGTCTTAGAGAAATCAAGGAGGCTGAGTTGGGGTTCACAAGAATAAGGGTACAGGTCCAGGTACTCCGCATCACAAGACAACAGGTCATATCGCCTAAGGGATACCTCATCCCTCAAAACCACAGGCTTTGACGACGAACAAACCTTCTCTGAAGAGAGGCCGAGCGTGTTGGAAAGGTTGAGCAGAGGTTATGCGTTTCATCATCTAGGTCCATGTAATACCCTGCCCTAAATGTTTAATTTAAACCCCTTATAAAATGGTGATAGTACGAAAATATAAGGACTTGATGATAATTATTGAAATTTTTTTAGTAAAAGATTTAATTACAAAGGATTAATGGATAAGGAATGTATATGAATTAAATAGATTATATAATTAGAAATCACAAATTAATTAACTATATATGTATACCTCCTAAGAACACGAAACTGTTGGAACCAATGTACACAGGTATTGGGTTAAGTAGCAATGGAATCAAACCATATGGTCATACTCTTGGATCTCCAATGTAATTAAGGGTATAAATGTAAAACTGGTGTTAGTTGTTCGAACGACCATGGAGGTCGCTCGAACGACGTTAGAAAACCTCTCTCCTCCTTGAGCTGTCGAACGTTCGTTGGAGGGTTTAAAAACCTATGACAGTCTGATGACATTCTTTGAGGCATTTTGAGTGTTTATGGGTTATATAAATATTAGAGAGAAAGTAAGGGTTTCCCATCTTCCGAAACGTGGCCCCCAACCCCATCCCAATCGTTGGTTCCTTTGGGTATTGTTATAAGTAACACCAGCAACCCTTGTTGTTTATAGAGTGAATGCTTCGGCCATAGGAAGTGTGGAGCTAAACCCTTCTCAAGCCAAAACCATATCCAGTATCAATAACTGTGGATTTCTAAGAATCTCACATCTCTCCCCCACTCTACTGTGTTCCGTCATTTTCAACAATCACCCTCACACTATAAAATAGTTATCCTTCGAAATTGTTAAGATATAAGACACGAAATATAAAGAGTTGTTGGGGGGTTTTATGAGGATATTCTTGGAGCAAGAAGATGTATATGTGGAGGTGTTTTAGAGTATTTTGGAGATTCCATGGAGGCTATTTGGTGGAGCTTTGTGACTTCCTTTAGGGCCACCTTTGGAGGTGGGGGAGTCACCAATCTTCATCACCACCACCACTTTGGAGACCATTGAGGTGGGATAACTTACTCTTTAATTTAGGACTCTTTTGGTGTATAGTGTAGTCTTGTGATTGTGGGATGATAAGAGTAGGACTAGTACAAAATAATATATTGTTGTGATGGATTTCCTAATAAACTAAAAATAATAATTTTTATTGAATAAAAATGCTAGAAAATATTGTGTGTTTCCTATTAAATCCAAATAGGCATTTTGATGGAATACAGATGCTAGAAAACATTATTGTTGTGTGTTTTCTAATAAAAACTGAAATTAAATATTTTTGTGGAATAAAAATGTAAGATACTATTATTCTAGTGTGTTTGCTAATTAAAGAAATAATAATCATTTTTATGGAATAAAAATGTAAGAAATGCCATTTTAGTGCATTTCTAGTGAAAAAGAAATAATAATAATTTTTATGGAATAAAAAAGTAAGAAATGTCATTTTAGTGTACTTTTAGTGAAAAAGAAATAATAATCATTTTTATGGAATAGAAATGTGAGAAATGTTATTTTGGTATGTTTCTAGTGAAAGGGAAATAATAAATATTTTAGGGGATGAAAATGTTTGACAATACGGTTTTAGTGTGTTTCTAGTAAGATTAATAATGAACACCCTTGGAATAAAAAGGGATATTTTGTGGGACAAAATATTGAATAATGAATAGTATGAGACTACTAGCGCTAAATGAAAGAAAGGTTAACAAGTGTGAAAATTGGGCAAAAGTGTGATATTAAGCAAGTGTTAAAAATGGCTAAGGTTTTTCAATGTTAAGTTGGAAACTTGATAACCACGTTGAGAAATAACACTTGTTAAGGACCTAAATTGCAAGTTTGGCCAACGAAGGGAAAATTGGTAATTTATTTAAAGTGGAACATTTTTATGGAATAAAAATGTTAAGAGAACATCTTTACACTAATATATGTGAAATTGAAGTATGTCCTAAAACGTGAATGAATTTAGTATAAATCACGTGTTTGTGGATTAGGGACTTAAAGATGAAAAGAAATCATTTTTCAAGTGTTAATGAAAAAACGGACGGTTAAGTTCGGGTTTTGGCTTCGGTCGGGTAAAAGCAGAGAAGTGGAATAATGTGGAAATTTGTAAAATGTTAAAACAAATCAAAGGACTTGGATGACACCAGGAAAAAGCAAGAAGGGTTCGAAGCCCTTGGGTGAAAAGCCCTAAATCACTGGCCAGAGAATATGGTGTGCATAGCCATCAGTGTGGAGCCCGTGTAAGTATGCGATAAATGGTAAAATTCTAAGAAAAGATAAAGTAATAAGGAACATGTCAAGAACGGATTGTGTGGTAAAATACTGAATACAACCTAACCTGAATGAATAAATAAATGTTCTGATAAGAGGTAAAATGGACAAGTAAATGTGTAAATTTATTAATGTCCATAAGTTGAGATAAAAAGGCTAAAGTAAAGCGGGTAAGCGGGTGGTTAAGTAAGCTAAGTTGTCAAACCCATAATTTGCATAAGTATGTATTGAACCGGATGTATTTAATAAAGTGAGAAATGATATGTATGAATAAAGGAAGTCTTTTCAAGATTAAGGTAGATTAATCTAAATGAGTAAAGTTTTGGAAGTAAAACGGTTAATGCATTCGAATATGTATTTTTCAAAAGTATATTTATATGTATGTGGATACATATATAGTGTTCTCATGCATGTGATTATAGCGTGTGAGTATTCTTTCCTTCCGTTCGTTTCTATACTGCTTGTATATTCCCACAGGGCATAGGATCATATCCCCACTTTGTTACGACAGGTTGTGAGGGGCTTCGTATATTGAGAGCGCTATACATATAAGTATATTTTATTTAGGTTTACGTTAGTAGCTCTGTTTACTTGGTCTAGGGGTGCTCCCCACGTATCCCACGCGTAGTTTATCTTGAAACTGGATTCGCATGCTAATAAGTAAAACATTAACTTAAAATAAAACTGGACTAACAATATTATCTAGGTTGTTTCATTGCACCTCACACCTAACGCTCGATTCGGGTCGGGTTGACTCACGGATAACCCATAAATCCGAGTTGAGGCATTACAGTCCACGAGCAGTGAGGGGCCAATATGGTAGAGAGCCCACGAGGACTAGACAACGCGAGGAAGAATGAAAAAGGTTGGGCACCAGAGCAACGAAGTGATCGGACAGACTTAGGATAATTGCACGAAGGTCAACACGAGCCGAACAACCTTCTATGAAAGAGAGTTCTACGAAAATCTATAGCCGACTAGGCAATCCATCACAGCCATGACCAAGCAGAATGCCCAGCCCTGAAAGGGATCAATTCAGCATGTCAAAGATCGTCTGAGGGAAATCACTAAATCAAAGGATCCTTTGCACAAAGGTTTTATGAAAGGGTCTTCATTCACCCCGTCAATTATGGGTTATCTCACACCCACAATGTTCAAACCGTCGGTGGAAACCCCAAAATATGATGGCAAGACTGAACTGTTGTTGCACATAGAATAATAACAAGATCCCACTAATATTTATTCTATCCTGGATGAGATGTGTTTTCGGGAATTCTCCAGTACAATCTTGGGATCTGCACAAATATGGTACAGTAGTCTACCGCGAGGGAAAATTTCCAACTTTTAATAGTTGGCCGATCTCTTCGTCATTAATTTTTGCTTTGGAACCAAGCCCGAAAAGAGGGTGTCCCATTTGTTGAATATTCGATAGAAGGCATACGAGAAGACTTGAGAGTTCATCACCCATTTTAACATTGAGAAGCTAGATGTGAATGACTATGATGAGAAGACCGCCATCACAACCCTAATGAGTGATCTACTGTTAGGAAAAACTATATTCCGCGTTGGCTAAGGAGTAACCCAGGACGATGACTGAGTTATTAGCCAAGGTTAGGAAGATTATGAATGCCGAGGAAGCTATGGATGCCAAAGAGGTTAGAGGCTCCAAAGTTAACACCTGTAAAATCTCGGAGAAGAAAGAGCAGAAAGACAAAAAAGTTGACAAACCAAAGTGATACACGAGTATGCTCCTTTAAATGTTGGTGTCCATCATATCCTAGAGGAAATCCATGGATGCAAAGATCTAAAATGGCCAAAAAAATTGAAAGCCCAAGCAAACAAAAATGACGAGAGCAAATACTGTGAGTTCCAGAGAATTCACGGTCATAACACTAGTAATTATTTGGCCCTAAAGAACAAGATATAAAATCAAATAAGGAGGGAAAAATTGTAAAAATTTGTGGACAAAAGTGGCCATGCAGAAGACCTGACGAGAAGAAAAGATGCAGAGACGATAATTCTGAGGATGACCTTGATCTGCCCAAGAGGCCCAAGGAGCATGTGCATGAGGTTAAAATGATTTTTTTGTAGTGTAATTTTATTACAGAAGGAGACACTGGAGGCGGAGATGAATTCTCGGGAATGAAAAGCCTACCTTAATGAGGAAAAGGCTTATGCTTACATTAGGCAGATCAACCTGAGCAGCACTGTGAATACTCACCCAAGGATGGTTAACAACGGTCGCTTGGTGGTTGGTTTCTCTAAATACAAATTATCAAGAGTGATTTACCCTCATGACGACCCCCTGGTTGTCACGATGATGGTACATGAGGGTAAGGTGGCAAGAATTTTGATCGATAATGGCAGCTCAACCGACATCTTATTTTACGACTGCTTCAAAAGTCTGAGGTTGAGGGACAACAAACTTGAAGCCTATCACAGAACACTCATCCATTTCTCAAAAGAAAAGGTAAACCCTTGGGGTAAAATTAACTTAGAAGTTGTGATCGACACATGGCTCACCTGCCAAACATAGAAGATTTGTTTTTTTGACTTGGACAAGAACGTTCACTCAGCGTACAACCTCATCTTTCGCATGGTTGGACTGAAGAGGAACACTCGTGCATGAAGTTACCCACTCATTATGGGGTCAATGTGATAAAAGGAAGTCAAATTGAAGATAGGGAATGTTACTATACCTCAGTTAACCAGGAGGAGCATAAAAAGATGAGCACAACATACCAAATCGAGACGCTGAATTCTCGAGATAAGGATAAATTAGTTAAGAGGCGGGTCATAGAGGAGATTGAGTCAATTATCTTGGATGAGGAGAACCTGAAGAGAACAACTTAGATTGTTTCATCGCTAGATCTAACCCTCAAGAATAAGTTGGCTGATTTTCTGACACAACAAAAGGACGTATTTGCCCAAAATCATGAAGACAAGTCGATAATTGATTCAGAGTTCATTTGCACGAGCTAAGCATAATAAAGGATGCTTAAGACGATGAAACAGAAACGTCGTGCCTTCATCCAGGAAAAAATATAGCAGTGCAAGAATTAGAGAAGTTACAAAAAGCAAACTTTAAAGAAGACGCCAAGTCCCCTGAATAGCTCTCTAATGTGGTCATGGTCAGGAAAAAGAATAACAAGTGGTGTATGTGTGTCGACTTCACCGACCTGAACAAAGTATGTCCAAAAGATTATCATCCTCTTCCTAAAATTGACTAGCTGGTCGATTCTACCTCAGGGCACGAGCTCCTCAGTTTCATGGACGTTTACTTAGAGTATAATCAGATAAAAATGAAGCCGGAAGATCGGGAGAAGACTTCGTTCATCAACAGTAGAGGTAATTAATGCTACAATGTCATGCCTTTTGTACTTAAAAATGCTAGAGAAACGTATCAAAGGCTGGTAAACAAGGTGTTCAAAGACCAGATCGGCAGAAACATAGAGGTGTACGTCGATAACATGCTGACGAAGAGCAAAATGGCCGCCGACCACAACATAGACTTGGGACAGACGTTCAACCAATTGGAGAAACACATAATAAAGCTCAACCCGACTAAATGTGTCTTCGGAGTAAAGAAAGGGATGTTCATGGGATTCATATTTAATTAGAGGGGTATTAAGGTTAACCCCGATAAAATTCAGGCACTCATTAACATGCAATCCTTAACAGATAAAAAGAAAATTTAGAGGGTAACTGGGTGAGTGGCTATATTGAACAGATTTGTTTCGCGAGCTACTGACAAATGCCTATCCCTTTTTAAGGTATTACGAAAGACGTTTGAATGGAACGACGAATGTGAATCCGCATACCTAGAATTGAAGAAATATTTGGGATCTCCATACCTGATTTTAAGATCTGTCCCAGGCGAGTAGCTTTATCTATACTTGATCATATCCAAATCAACATTTATCTTGGCATTAGTCCGACAAGAAACAAAGTGAAAAGACTCATTTATTATAGTAGCAAGTCCTATAAATGGGCGAAGATCCGGTATCGAAGTCTGGAAAAATTAACACTGACCCTAATTGAAACTTCTCGGAGGATGAAGTTAGACTTTCAAGCTCATACTATCGTTAATTATACAAATATACCCCTATGCAAGGCTGTTTATAAGCCTAAAACATTGGATAAAATAATGTCTTGGACCATAGAACTAAGAGAGTATGACATCCAGAATGATCTGAAAATGGCCATCAAGGGCAAAATAGTCACAAATTTCATTGCTAAGTGTTGATACCAAAATTAATATGCTGATGTGGACGAATAATACGAAGACACGTGTCAATCTACATGGCACAATAGCAGCGAGGAAGATCATTTTCCGACTAACCATGCTCCTTTCCGAGCAACGATAATACACCTAGGAACTCTAGCATACCGAGGAACTCTAGCATACCGAGGAACTCTAGCACACCGAGGAACTCTAACTCACCGAGGTACTCTAGTGTTCCGAGGAACTCTTGATCAGCGAACAGCTGTGGCGGTCCGAGCTGCATCTCGGTTGTATCATTAATTGCCAGATAATCAACAGCTCAGATATTCATTGAATGCTTATATTCTTGGCACGCACTCTGCATTAAATGTATTACCCTTTCACATGTATGTCATTTAATGTATCGAACCTTTCATGTACAGCCTCAAGGCTATAAATACCATGTATCATCCTCATTCAAGGGGACCGGAATTTCTTGAGAGAATTTGTAATCAAGAATTCCACAAACACTCAGCAATAACATAACAGTGGACGTAGGCTTTATTCCTAGCCGAACCACTTTAAAAATCTTTGTCTTATTTATTTATCTGTGATTAAAAAATTAGAGCGATCTAGTTTTTTACATCAACAGATTGGCGCCGTCTGTGGGAACGACTGTTGCAATCGTTTTTCACCAAAAATCATTTGTTATCAATGGCAGATAATCCCGAATCCAGTAATCGAAATTCTGGAAATACTGGAAATTTTCCAAATCCATCTGCACCTCCAGATCTGGCTGGAATTATGACAAATCTGGCTCAAGGACAAACCGCCATGCAAGAATCTGTGAGGCAACTCATTCAAACTCTTCAAGGCGGTGCACCTACCTATTCAGGGTATAGGAGTGATCGTGGGCAATCACAATCCAGACGTACTGGGTCATATCGCAATGGGGAGTCTACTGATTCTACGTATCAACCTGGGCGAACATCATCGATACGGGCTACGGATACAGATCAACGTGTCACACTCTCTCCGGAAAGAACCAGCGCTTTGGAAAGATTAAGCAGGGCGTCTCCTTTCAGTCGATTAGGACCAAGGAGGAATATGAATCCACCTAGAGCTCCGTCGAAAAGTTTTCGGCCATCATCAGGTTTGAGAGAAGGATCAACACAATCACGACCAGCAACTCGTCGAGATAAATCTCAGGAAGCTACGTCAGAACACTCAGTTGCTCGGACTAAGCGGCCTGAGGAAGGAAATGAAGCATGGAAAGGTTCCATTCAGTGGTTGGAGGACAGACTGGGAGAAATGGCTAAGGCGAGGAACCCCTTACAGAGAACTTTTGTTCAAGGAACACCTTTTGTGCAAGCCATTGTGGATTTCCCTACACCGTCGAAATTCAAAGCACCCGTAGTGACCCCCAAGTACGATGGAAAGACAGATCCCGTACTTCATATAGAACAATACCAAGCTGCTGCAGATATCTACGCTGTCCCCGACGAGATGAGGTGTAGAGCATTCTCGGGAACTCTTACCGGATCTGCACAGATATGGTACAATAATCTTCCTCGGGGTAAGATTTCAACTTTTGTTCAGTTAGCCGAGTTGTTTATTGGCAATTTTTGTTTTGGAGCAAAGCCGGTAAAGCGAGTAGCACACTTGATAAGTGTTAGACAAAAATCAGGTGAAAGTACTAGAGATTACATAACTCGTTTCAATAACGAGAAGTTGGAAGTCATAGATTATGAAGAAAAGACAGCAATCACTGCTCTGATGAGTGGTTTGCTGCCTAACAAGCTGTACTACACTTTGGCCAAAGATCCACCTAAAAATATGTCGGAGTTGATGGCAAAGGCGGCCAAAATCATGAATGCCGAGGAGGCTATGGCTGCGAAGAAGAATATGGATAAAGAAGTTAAAGTGGAGGTCGACAATTCTAAGAAGAAAGATCAGAAAGGTAATGGTGGTGACAAACATTCCAGGAATAACAGGATGAAGTTGGAAGTCCTAAAGAAGTATGATAATTATACTCCATTGAAAATGGGTATTAATCATGTTTTGGAAGAAATCAGGAATAACGAGGAAATCAAGTGGCCAGAGAAACTGAAGACAGATCCCGACCTGAGGAATAAGGCCAAATATTGCGAGTTTCACAAAGATCATGGCCATATGACAAAAAATTGTATAGCCCTTCAGAACGAGATTGAAACACTCATCCGAAGAGGAAAATTATCAAAGTATGTAGATCGCAGAGGTGAAAGGAAGAATGATGATAGAACTAGAGAGAGATCTAGATCTCCTCGTCGTGCAGAGGAGAAAAAGAGGAGGGACCATGAAGAGGATCCAGATGATGACCCCGATCTTCCCAAGAAACCAAGGAAACCTGAACGAGAAGTATTTTCCATAAGTTTTGGGTCATTTTATTGTAATGTTATTACAGGAGGAGATGCAGGAGGAGGAGACCTTACTGCAGAAAGAAAAGCTTACCTCGGAGAGGCTCAAGCTTGTTCATACATTCAGCGAATAAACCTGGCCGAGGATGATCGTCCGAGGAAGGTAAACAAAGAGAAGCTAGTGATTGGTTTTTCAAAAAATGACCTAGCAGGTGTTCTTTACCCTCATGATGATCCTTTGGTGATCAAAATGAGGACGAAGGATGTGGTCATTTCAAGGGTGTTAGTAGACAATGGTAGTTCGGCAGACATCATGTACTATTCATGCTTTGATAGCTTGAATTTAAAATTATCTCAATTGGAACCTTATCACAGACCCCTTTTGGGTTTTGCTGGCGAGAAAGTTTTTCCACTTGGGACGATCAAGTTGGATATACTCATTGGAACTTGGCCTGCTTGTCGAACAGAAAGAATACGCTTCTTTGTGATGGATAAGAATGTGCAGTCCGCCTACAACATCATCATGGGAAAAGTTGGATTGAAGAAGTTCGAAGCAGTTCCATCTACAGTACATCAGTGTTTGAAATTCCCAATGAATTTTGGAGTAGGAATTATGAAAGGTGATAAAAAAGTAGCTCGGGAATGCTATTATTCGTCTGCCGAGCAAGAAGAACTTGAAGAATCAAGGAAAAAGACTACTGCTTATCAAGTGGAGGAGGGCACAGAAATTGAAACTCTTGACCCTAGGGATGAATCTCAACTCGTAAAAGGGCAGGTTGTGGAATCTACAGAAATTATTATCCTGGACGACGAACATCCTGAACGAGTAACTCAGATTGGATCGTCGTTGGATGTTTCAATAAAACAGGAGTTGATAACTTTCTTGAGAAACAGGAAGAATACTTTTGCTTGGAGTCATGAAGACATGCCAGGAATAGATCCAAACTTCTTATGTCACGAACTCAATGTGAATAAGGAGATCAAACCTGTGAAGCAAAGAAGAAGAGTGTTTAGTCCCGAGAAGAACCAGGCCATACAAGAGGAGGTCGAGAAACTCCAGAAAGCCCAATTCATTGAAGATGTGAAATATCCAGATTGGTTGGCGAATGTGGTGATGGTAAAGAAGAAGAACAACAAATGGAGAATGTGTGTTGATTTCACTGATCTCAACAAGGCATGTCCAAAAGATCATTTTCCATTGCCCAGAATTGATCAACTAGTGGATGCTACCTCGGGACACGAGCTACTCAGCTTCATGGATGCTTATTCTGGCTACAACCAGATCAAAATGAAACCTGAAGACAGGGAAAGTACTTCTTTTATTACCCCAAGGGGAACTTATTGTTATAATATTATGCCTTTTGGTTTAAAAAATGCAGGTGCAACATATCAGCGGTTGATGAACAAGGTTTTTACCGAACAAATCAGCCGCAATATGGAGGTCTATGTCGACGACATGCTCACCAAAAGCAAGAAAGCTGCAGATCATTTGGTTGACTTGAGTCAAACTTTTGATCAACTGGATAAACACCAGATGAAGCTTAACCCGACGAAGTGTACCTTTGGAGTACGAGAAGGAATGTTCCTCGGATACATCGTCAACCAACGAGGTATTGAGGCAAATCCGGAAAAGATCAAGGCTCTTTTAGGGCTGCGATCCCCGACGACGAGGAAAGAAGTGCAGAGTCTTACCGGACGGGTTGCAGCACTCAACAGATTTGTATCCCGAGCAACTGATAAATGCCTCCCATTCTTCAAAACACTGCGAAAAAGTTTTGAGTGGACTGATGAATGTGAGAGGGCATTTCAAGATTTGAAGAAGTATTTGGGAGCTCCACCATTGTTGTCTAGGCCAATAACTGGAGAGAAGCTGTACTTGTATTTGGTAGTATCAGAAAATGCAGTTAGTTCAGCGTTGATCAGATTGGAGAATGGAGTCCAGAAGCCAATTTATTACACAAGCAAGGCCTTCCGAGGTGCGGAAATCAGATACCCAAACCTAGAAAAATTGGCACTGGCATTAATTGAAGCAAGTAGAAGAATGAGGCCATACTTCCAGGACCATACCATCATTGTGTATACCGACATGCCGTTAAGACAAGCCCTTCACAAGCCAGAAAAATCAGGAAGATTGATGTACTGGGCAATAGAGCTCGGTGAATATGATATTGTGTATGAACCCAGATCATCGTTGAAGGGGCAAGCCGTGGCAGATTTTATAGCAGAGTTCACATACCCTGATACCCCCGAGGAGCAAAAGGTGCTTGCTGACCTACCTGTGGACGATACAGGATCAACAGACACAGATCCAGACCAACCAAGGTTGGTAAAAAGACTTGTGGATGTAAAAAAATCATCATATTCAAACCCCGACCAATTCCGATTAGTAGAAGGGCGCGAACAAATGACCGACGAGGAACGAAGGATACCCGGGGATGGTGAAAGAAAATAGATGATATTTCACCGAGGAACTCTAACAGATAAGAAATTTGAAGACGAGTTACATACATGGAGATTATATGTAGATAGATCATCTTGCACGGCTGGTTGTGGAGCAGGGATTGTTTTAAACTCTCCAGATGATATTGACATGGAGTATGCCTTGAGATTCCAATTCAAAGCTTCCAATAATGAGGCTGAATATGAGGCTATGATAGCAGGTTTTCATTTGGCGAAAGTTATGGAGGCACGTCAAGTAATTATTTTCAGTGATTCTCAATTAATTGTGAATCAAATGATAGGAATATATGCAGTGAAGGGAGAGTTAATGGTGAAGTACCATGCAAAAGTGATGGAGTTATTGAAAGAATTTGATGCTATTCAATTGGTGAGGATACCGAGAATGGAGAATGCTAGAGCAGACGCATTGGCCCGACTAGCGTCAGCTACGCGCACCGAGCTGCGAAGAACAATACCAATTGAAGTATTAGAAAGTCGGAGCATAAAAGAAGATCTGACGGTGAAGATTATTACCCTTGATTTAGGACCATCTTGGATGGATCCTATCAGAACATACATTGAAGAAGGAGAATTGCCGGAGGACAAACTAGCTTCCAAGAAATTAAAGTATAAAGTTGCTCGGTATGTGTTAACTAATGGTGTTTTGTATAGACGAGGAGTTATGGCAGGTTTGCAGAGATGTGTGCATCCATCAGAAGTCAAAGAATTGATTGAATAAATTCATGAAGGATCTTGTGGTGCTCATATAGCAGGTCGGACACTTTTGCAAAGGGTAATGACACAGGGATACTACTGGCCGATGATGAGGGCTGATTGTATAGCCTATGCTAAGAAGTGTGACAAGTGCCAACGTTTTTCCTCCATCCGAAGAACTCCACAGGCATTGTTGACACCCATAACATCACCTTGGCCATTTGCCATGTGGGGAATTGATCTGGTTGGACCACTGCCGACGACCCGAGGAAGGTTCAAGTATCTCGTCGTGGAAGTAGACTATTTTACTAAGTGGGTGGAAGCTGAACCACTAATTGATATGACGTACGAGAAGGTGTATCAGTTCATATGGAAGAATATCATTTGTCGATATGGTCTCCCCCACGCTTTCATCACAGACCATGGAACGCAATTTGATAATGAAGAATTTGCTGCCTATTGTCATCAGTCGAACGTCTTGAAGTTTCATTCAGCACCAGGCCATCCCCAAAGCAATGGACAGACTGAGGTGACGAACAGAACATTACTAAATGGGTTGAAGAAGAGGTTAAGTGAGGCTAAAGCAAATTGGATTAATGAGCTACAGTCAGTTTTGTGGGCTTACCGAACAACTCCCCGAGCAGCAACAGGAGAATCACCATATATGCTAGCATTTGGAAGTGAGGCTGTGATACCTGTCGAGTTGGGCCTACCAACACACAGGGTGTTAAATTTCAATTCTCCGATCAGTGATTTGATGAGAAGACTGGATTTGGATATGCTCGAAGAAGTCAGAGAAGAGGCAGCTATTAGGAATGCTGCTTATCAACAACGAATAGCTCTGTTTTACAACAAAAGGGTAAAGAAATGCGATCTAAAAGAGGGGGATTATGTGCTAAAGAAGGTCATTCAGAAGCAGAATAAACTGGAAGCAAACTGGCATGGACCTTACCGAGTTACAGAGGTTGTTCGACCAGGAACTTACAAAATAGCAACTCTAGAAGGAGAGGAATTTAAGAACGCATGGAATGCTGAACACCTGCGCAAGTATTATCAGTGATGTCAAATGTAAAGCATTTCTTTCATTATGAATAAAACGAGGATGTTTCGCCATTTTCTTTCTGGTTGAAAGTTTTTCGGGGAATACTAGTGTAATACACTATACAACAAAAGTGCTCTAAGGAGCCAACCTCCTTTGGTTAGGAGGACAGCTCTACGGAGCAAAATTGCTCTAAGGAGCCAACCTCCTTTGGTTAGGAGGACAGCTCTACGGAGCAAAAGTGCTATAAGTAGCCAACCTCCTTTGGTTAGGAGGACAGCTCTACGGAGCAAAAGTGCTATAAGTAGCCAACCTCCTTTGGTTAGGAGGACAGCTCTAAGGAGCCAAAAAGTGCTATAAGTAGCCAACCTCCTTTGGTTAGGAGGACAGCTCTACGGAGCAAAAGTGCTATAAGTAGCCAACCTCCTTTGGTTAGGAGGACAGCTCTACGGAGAAAAAGTGCTATAAGTAGCCAACCTCCTTTGGTTAGGAGGACAGCTCTAAGGAGCCAAAAAGTGCTATAAGTAGCCAACCTCCTTTGGTTAGGAGGACAGCTCTAAGGAGCCAAAAATATTCCTTTGGTTAAAAGGTGTACACCAGCTACACCAGCGTGATCAATTACGGTTGGTAAGATAAAAATATACTCTAATATTACAACTTATGTTGGTCGGGAGGTAATATTATTACAAAGAGTTCTTTGAAGAACAAAATATTCAAAAAATACACCAAGTATAGTTGGTCGGGGATAAAAACCCAATAACTGTAGTTGGTCGGCGAGGGCAAATTATTGATCTTAGTTGGCCGGACGCGTTTTTATAATTGAACCAAGTATAGCTGGTCGGGGATAAAAACCCATCAACTGTAATTGGTCGACAAACATTATTCAACTACCTTGGTTGGTTGGAAACAGTTTGAACAATTTACTTTATTAAGTGATTGAATAACCTTGATACTTGTAATTTTTTAAATTGGTTGCTGGTTAGTACAATATTGTTATCTTTTTAACAGATACATAGATACATATGTACAAATATAAAGGTGTTTGATAAACACAAGACAATAGCAAAATTGGCAAACAGAAAATGAAAATCTTTCATTAAATTTAAAATAAGATTACAGGATACAAGAATGTACTAATTGTTACATTGATATTACTATTATATTGGTTTCTTGCCCTGTGCTTTAGAAACAGGTTCCTCGCCGGCAGGAGGGTCTTCTAGGCAAAGGGGAGAATTGATGAAATTAACATCTCTGAGCATTCTGACGTTCATAACAGAAGGTGTATCCAAAAGATGCTCAGGACGAGATAATTCAACTTGGGAATGAAGGCTATAATCACCAAGGTATTTTGAAATTAGGCTGCGAGGAATGGAACGAGCTGGGATCCATGCCATATCCAATTTGAAAGGTGGTACAGGCAGGTCTAATAATGATGGAGCATGATAGTCCCATAAAAAATGCCCTTGCTCTAATTTTAACACACCCAGTGCGTTTAACCATCCTTGCTTGTAACCTTCATTGTTGGCATGTTCAATACGAGCATCCAGGTGAACAAGGGCTTCATTGTATCCTGCCATCCAGAATTCCCTTGGCTGTTTATGGAATTGGAAGGTTAATCTATCCAATTGTTCATGAAGGTTTTTGGCAAAAAGATCCTTATTGTGTAAGGCAGATTTCATCTATGTAAGCTGATCTTCCAGAGACAGATTTTTATTGGACATCTCAGTCAGAGCACTGTCTTTTACTTTCAACTGGAATGCTTGAGTTTCCAGAGTAGATTGAGTGCGAGCCTCTTCAACATTTTGGCTGAGGATTCTTCCTCACCCCCGAGAACCTCTTCCTCGTCCCCGAGCAGTTCCAGAAATGGCAGATCTTCTTAAGTCCTCCAGCTCTTGCCTTAGTTTGGCGTTTTCGACCTCTAAGAACGAGAAGCCTTCATCAGTAACTGGTATTAATGCAGTAGAAGATGAAGCAGCAGATTCATATTGAGCCAATTTTTTCTGTAAATTATTATTTTCTTGTTCCAGGATCTCGGCAATCTGCCTGCAAGCTTCAACTTCACCTTTTAGGGTCCTTTCCCTAATATCATATCCAGCAATGATCTTCTTATGGCCTGTTTCAGAAGAAAGTTGTTGGTATCTATTTTCATAATCTTTGTGTAACAAATCCATTGATTCATTGTGCTGACCTTGGAGATCCTCTATGGAACCATGAAGTTCCTCGATCACCTCATAGTAAGCGACATTGTTGGCCACTGCTCGGTCGAGTAAAGCTTTCAAGTACTGATAAGCTTCAATTGCCTGCTCCGAGGCACCATGGCCAAGAATATCAGCAATTTCTGATGTACTAAGGATTGTATGACCAGCCTTATAGTATTGGTGACATTGCTGCATCAGCTCGGTATCATGTGAAGAGATCAATTCCATTCTAGCAACAAACTAAAGACGAGAAAAAGACAACAATCAACAAATATAAATCATCAACAACAGAGATGAGCAAAGATATATTTTATTAGATCATCAAAAAGTTACATTGTTCGATTACAAGGAAATATAGAAATGATACCGAACAACTTCACACCTTTTCCTTGTCCCCCAAGACTTTCTCGGGAGGCTGGGACGAGGAGCTCGGTTGCTCGGTGGTAACAACAGCTTGATCGGTAGGAATCTTCTCGGGAGGAGGAGGCATGGAAGAAACGTCCTCGGTGGCAGAGGGTTGAGAGGCAGAAACTTGATCACCCATAGCCATAGAAGACTCATCTGAGGCAGGCTCATCTTCTTCTTCTTCCACAATTGGTGGAGGAGGACCAGGGAGATGCTGTTGGAATAGCTCAGAATCATCTTGGACCTTTAGCTCTTGCAGAGCAGCTACCCAGCCATCATGGAAGTATTTCAACTCCCCATATTGAACTTGGGATGTCATTGCAGCTATCCCTCTCTCCCATCCTTTCTCCCAACCAACACTGAAATGTTTCTTGATTGCAACTTTTCTCCTCGACTTCTCCAAGGAGAGCTTCACCTCCAATTCCTCTTTCTTGACCTTGATATCTCGCAGAGTAGATAATTCTTCCTCTGCCTTCTTCAACTTATCATCAGATTCCTGATGTTTAACCTCCAAAACTTTAATTTTCTCCTCCAAATTCTTGGAGGTTTCGGCCATTTTCACCTTCTCAGCCTCAACCACAGCTAATTTCTTCTCCCAAACAGCTTTTTCGTCAATATGCTGTTGACGAGATCTCTTTAAAGACTGGGTCAAACCCAAAAAAGCATCATCTACACATGACGAGGAGCTTGAAGCTTTGATAGCCTCATCCTTCTTCACAATGTTATTAAAACAATTCACCAGCTGAAAGATGAGAGAAATAGCAAAGTCAATACAAAATGCAAGCTTGCAGAGAAAGAAAGAGAAATCATAAGTATGAGAAACTCACTGAAGCAAGGTGACGAGCAGCTAGGGATGTCAGCGTATCCCTAGGAATTCTTTCATCAAGACCATGAACCTCGGGTACAACCGAGCTCATTGCAGAGCTTGTAAGAATGATGTTTGGAACATCAGTACCACTAGATGGTAAAGAAGAGGCAGTTTCAGCCGGAGTAACCGAGGATGATTTCCTCAATCTCTTCAACGGGCGGTCAGAACCTTCAACCAGAGGGGTCTTGGTCGGGGAGATTGTAATTACATCTTCAGGAGCATTTTTCTTGCTCGGGGCCACTGGGGGCTTCTCGGCAGCTTTGGAGGACCCAACATCTACTTTTTTAGTCCCTTCTGGGACATCAGTTTTGCCTTTCTGGGCTCCAACAGCAGAAGAAATTTCACCAAATAGAGCAGGAGGAGCTCTTTTCTTGCCCATTCTTTGAGATAAAGGGATATGAGAATCTGAAGATGAACTTTCTGGTGTTGAAGCTGGTTCAACAAGGCGAGCAGTATAAGAGGTTGTGTAACTCTTATACTGTAGTATATATGAAGCAGATCTGATGTGTTCGTCTGCAATGTTCTTATGCAAACCCCAGATAAGTTTCAGATGTTTAATATTCACTTCTGATTCCTTTGGAGTTTTTCTTTTGCTATCAACTGCAAATAAATACATGTTGAGATATCAGTCATACATTTTGTCAAACATGATGAAAGCATAATTTCATAAGTAAAATAAAATGAAAAATAAACCTATCCCATTGCCGTATGGGGGGCATCTGGGACCGTTGTATACTTCATTCCCAGATAAAGGCGCATGTTGCCAATTTTTTATGATCAACCCATGCTCAAAATAATCCCTATTTGAGTCAGGGAGATTAACTACAAGAGCCCTATTCAGATACCTAGTTTTTAAATAATAAATATTATCTAGAGTGGCCCATTTATAACAAAACATAATTTCAGGGATCCCAATACGAGTCCCATGAGTTAGATTTAATTTGTGCACCCCGTTAATTATTCTCCACGAATTGGGGGCTATTTTTGCAGGAACAAGATCAAAATATTGACAAAACTCAAGACATAATGGGTTTGGTGGAAAGGAAAAACCGCATTCAGCAACAAAAAGACTGGAGAACCAATGTCTCTCAGCCAATCGAAAGTAATCTAAAGGCTCAGAAAGAACCTCTAGAGTTACCCACGAAGGAATGGAAAAATCAGAACGGAATTTCTCAACAGACTCCACAATATAAACCATATTGAATAAAAGAGATACAGAAGAAAGGAAGAATATCTTACAGAAAGAAAGGAGGTATGTTGGCAACGAACGGAAACAAGGATGAACGCACAAGAGAGAAGAAGAGAATAGAAAGATTGAATGCAGAAAATGGAAAACGTAGACGACGGTATGGTTACCAAAGAAGTTTAAATACTTTGCATTGGGAAGCGGCGAAAGAAATGATTACCAAAAAGAAACTACCGAACTTCCGGCGGCTAAAAGGACAAAAATTGCACGAAGATCGAAGCACTTATAAAAAAGGCGGAAACTGCGAAATAAGAAGGAAATTTGAATACAATGTTCGTGAAACCCAAGAAGGACATCTAATATTGCCATATACCGAGAAAGAATGTTCCATACTCCTCAAAGTTCGAAATATGAAACATTGGGGGCTTCTGTTGATACCAAAATTAATATGCTGATGTGGACGAATAATACGAAGACACGTGTCAATCTACATGGCACAATAGCAGCGAGGAAGATCATTTTCCGATTAACCGTGCTCCTTTCCGAGCAACGATAATACACCGAGGAACTCTAGCATACGGAGGAACTCTAGCATACCGAGGAACTCTAGCACACCGAGGAACTCTAACTCACCGAGGTACTCTAGTGTTCCGAGAAACTCCTGATCAGCGAACAGCTGTGGCGGTCCGAGCTGCATCTCGGTCGTATCATTAATTGCCAGATAATCAACAGCTCAGATATTCATTGAATGCTTATATTCTTGGCACGCACTCTGCATTAAATGTATTACCCTTTCACATGTATGTCATTTAATGTATCGAACCTTTCATGTACAGCCTCAAGGCTATAAATACCATGTATCATCCTCATTCAAGGGGACCGAAATTTCTTGAGAGAATTTGTAATCAAGAATTCCACAAACACTCAGCAATAACATAACAGTGGACGTAGGCTTTATTCCTAGCCGAACCACTTTAAAAATCTTTGTCTTATTTATTTATCTGTGATTGAAAAATTAGAGCGATCTAGTTTTTTACATCAACACTAAGTACATATATGAGGAGCATCCCGTCGAGCAAACTTCTAAGGAAGAGATCTCAACAAAAAAAGGGGAAAAGCAAACTTCTACGAAATAGAGCTCCTCCCCACAGCACACCGAGCAAATTTCTCTGGAAGAGATCTCACCAGTTCAACCAAACGAGCAGACTCCTACAAGAGATAGTTCTGCCGTTGATCCATCCGACCAGAAAACTGATGTCCTGGCATCATCGGCAAAGCGAGAAGTTGCTCAAGATTCAGAGTAATTAAAAAATCTATTCGAATATAGTCATATGGTCGACGAAAATTTTATAAAGGAGAAACTTATCTGGAAGATGTTCGTAGGAGGCCCATCCCGCACTATTGGTAGCGGAAAAGGTTTAATAATTATGATGCCGAATGACATCGATGTGGAATATGCCCCCAGGTTTCAATTTGAAGGCTCAAATAACGGAGAAAAATATAGGGTTTGGCCTGGCGTCATCTCTTGGTGGCGAACAAATACATGCACATAGCGACTCTCAGCTCATAATAAACCAAGTGTTAGCAGTTTACGAGGCAAAAGAGAAATCCATGGAAAAAAACCAGGCCAAAACTAAGGGTTTATTGGCAAATTTCCCTGCTATTAAGATGGTTAAAATTCCAAGGGCATAGAACGCCCACACAGATGCACTTACTCGACTTGCATCTGTCACAGGACCAAACTAAAAAGAACAGTGCATGTAGAGAGCCTCACGCATGGAAGCACCGTCGAAGAGAACATTAACATAATAAAGCGGGATTTGAGATCATCCTGAATGGAATCCATACGAGTATATTTGGAGAACAAAGCAGTACCATCAAATCTAAAAGATGCAATAAGACTCCGATATAAGGCGATGAGGTACATACTAGAAAGGAGAATCCTTTATAGAAAAGGGTTCATCATATCATTGATCAGATATGTATACCCGAATGAAGTCAGTGATTTGATAAAAGAGGTGCATGAAGGCTTTTATGGAGCACATTTAGCAGACATATCATTGGTAAAGTGAGTGGCCACACAGGGCTACTACTGGCCCACCATGAAGGCAAATTACACGGATTATGCGAAGAGGTGTATTAAGTGCCAAAAATATGCCATTATTCATAAAAGTCTGGGGCTTCTCTTACGCTGATCACATCCCTTTAACCATTCTCCATGTGGGGAATAGATCTGGTCGGACCCTTACCCAAGACCAGAGGCAGGTTCAAGTACTTGGTTACCGTAGTGGACTACTTCACTAAATGGGTAAAGGCTAAACCCTGGTGGAGATGCCGTATGATAAGGTATTCAAGTTTATACGAAAGAACATTATTTTCTGTTATGGGATATCGTATGACTTCATCACCAACCATAACACCCAATTTAACAATCATGAGTTCGAAGACTATTCATATGATCTAAAATCCAAAAGCTGCATTTTATACCTAGTCATTCACAATGTAATAGGCAAATAGAAGTAACAAATAAAACCCTACTTGATGGAATGAATAAGAGGCTGGACGATGCTAAAGAAAATCGGATCAACGAGCTCTAAAGTGCCCTCTGGGCATTCACAACAACGTGGAGAACAACAATGGGCGAGACCCCTTATGTGTTAGCCTTCGTAATAGAGACAGTGGTCCTAATAGAAATTGGTCTTCCAAGTCACCACGTCCTTAATTTTGACTCACCAAGGAGCGACCTAATGAGAATAATAGATTTTTACCGAGTAGAGGAAGTCAGAGAACATGCAGCACTTCAGGTGGCAGCATATTAACATCAGACTACTTGGTTTTACAATAAAAGAGTAAAATCAAGCACTTTTAAGGAAGGAGACTACGTGATGAAAAAGGTCATTTAGAAAGGGAATAAGTTGGAGCTAGGCCTGTCAATGGGTCGGGTCTGGACCCGGACCCGACCCGAACCCGATCCGTATAATAAGGTCTGAGCATATTTTTTTGGACCCGAGACCCGAAGACCCGAATACCCGAAGACCCATTTATTAAACGGGTAGGGTCTGGATCTTATACAAGACCCGGACCCGAAGACCCGACCCGAATTGTACATTATTCTTTTTTAAATACATATACATATACTATAAATTTATATATATTCATAAATATATCTTATCAATATAACATGTAAGTAATATATATAGAAATATATATTTCTGTATATAATAAATATAAATAATATATGTTTTATTTATACTTATAATATTCTATAATACATTGCAAAATATTTTAATTTAAGATTAAAAAATAAAGAAGGGGGATAATATAAAATAAATATATATATTTGGCCAGACCCGGACCCGAAGACCCTAACGGATTCGGGTCTAGATCCAATATTGTAGACTTGATGAAGACCCGGACCCGAACCCGATGAGGACCCGATTACACGGATCTGGATCTATCTAAACTCGATTCGGCTCTGACCCATTGACAAGCCTAGTTGGAGCCTAATTGACATGTCCTGTGTAAAATATCTGTTGTTGTCTATTTAGGTACTTACAAAATTGAAACCTTGGAAGGAAGGTAGTTCAATAATCCTTGGAAAGCCGAGCACTTAAGAAAATACTATCAATAATCAAAGTCTTTTCATTTCTTATAACCCGCTTTCAGTGATAAATAAAATTTATTAATGAATGTTATCATTGTTTGTTTTTTATGTTTTTCGTCGGTATGAGGGAGATGTGCTAAAAACCTTGCCAAAAGCCAAAGCTGAAGTCATCTCAGCCACACATCACATGTTAGAATGCAACGAATGTGCTAAAATGCAACGACTACAAAATAAACGTCACGTACCCCATGGGGTCATGAATAAGAAGTTTCACTTCATGTATGATATCACTTTAGGACAGACTGGAAATAATTTTTTTATCAAATTTGAAAAAATCCGTTATAGCTATATGGACAACAAGATCCGACCATAACTAGTTAAATGCAAGGATAATTCCTAACATGTTTGGTTGTTTCAAGTAACTAACGATGACACTTGGTCAGGGTGACAAGATCCATCCAGACGACTAGCAAAGGGCGTCAATAGAACCTAAGACTAGACAACCCAAGTTCGTCCAACATTAATAGTAAGGGAGATCATTCAGGCAACAACCGACCACATGATTATAAAACTAAACTACTAGTAGACCTATTTATAGCACATGGCACTCATCAAGATAACGTTGCTTAATGTTCATAAGAATATAAGTGTTATTAAACATTTGGCTACATTTACTTGTGCGAAAGAAAAATAAGTAAAGAGAGGTAAGTGAAACATGGATATGAATTTCCATTATGATTTGTAAAAAAGTCGTTATAGGGAGATCAAAAAAACATATTACACCAAAGTCATTCATGAGGATGGATTTGCTTGCTTTGCAAGCTCTCAAAGCCAGCAGGAGGAATATCTAACACTTGTGGAGTAATGGTCTTCTTCAGATATCTGATCCTAGATTGGCTACTAGAACTTACTCTATCTACTAAATGTTGAGGTCGGCGTAGATTTCTGTCCCCATCAAGGTCTCAATCCCCAAGGTATTTCCTCATCAAGCTCAATGGGATAGAATCCGGAAGGATCTTTACAGTAAAATGTGGAAGTTCTCATAAAAAAATGAAGAACTTAAAGATAAAAAATGGGATTTTTGAATGAAAAGTGGAGTAAGAAAAAGGGTGGGAACTAACATTTTATAAGCTCAAACGGTGTCTTCGCGATTCCCTAAGTCTAATGATAGTTAAATGTATGTGACGCTTCGTTATGATGGTGACTCGTCGCCAAAGGCGGTTTATTACCAGTGTACCCCTGGAGCGCTTCGCTTCCTAAACCTTGCCTATATTTACAAAGCTGTCACTAAACTGGGAGGACAAAAATACCTGATATGCCAACTCCTTAAGATCGTCAGACAACTAAGAATCTCTACCAACCAATTCACAAATAAAGGTTGGCGATCATATTTTTGTGTAGCCTATTAACTCCTACTATGTAACACTTCATCCACTCATTTATCACCCCTAGTTACTCTAGAGATCTAATACTCTAGAAAATCTACTACCCGTTCCAGTCATGAATGAAGTCTTGGGGGCTTTTGTTGTACCATAAACATAGAATATGAATTGGACCAATAATATTGTGACGTTTGTCATCGTAAGATTATCATATTACTCATTAAACGTGACTGGCTTATCATAATTCTAGTTGGCTCAGTGATATTCATAGTCGGCTGAATAACAAATCACAATATACTGACGTTATTAGTTAAACCCACCAAGGAACGTGTGGATCACATGAAGGAATACGGATAGTTTCGCTTATATTCACGTGGGTTAACAGCCCATCCTTTCAGTTGATTGTTACTGAATCATCATTAACCATTTTTATCAATGTAAAAAGGTATAACTGTCTAATTTATAAAGGCACTCCAGCTATCCCCTTACTCTCTCTCTCTCTCTCTCTCCTATAAATAGCACACAATGACACTTGAAAGGACACAAGAGATTGATACATGAAAGATCCATATAGAGAGATACTAGGGAGATCCTTAAGAGCTTGTATCCGCTTTTCTGACGACTCTTGTCTAACTGAATAACATACACTTGCATAGCACTTGTGGATGTAGGCACCGCATTGGGCCAAACCACGTTAATTTCCTATTTCCTTCTCTATCTCTCATCTCTCTCTCTTAAATCTAGACCATTAATCTCTTATTTGTTATTTTTCATCATTAGTATTTAGTATTTATCAACTAAGACTCATAAATCCATATATAGACGATAACAAAAACCAAAATTTAAGAAATAAGAAATTTGACAATATTACAACTATTAATATTGTCATTCACAACCATAACAATTGTACTCAATTCTATAGAATGATTATATACTACAATCTAAGGGTGTGTTTGGAAACCCAAATTCCATGCCTTAAAAGTGGAATTCGAAAATTTCCAGTTCAATTTTTTTTTTCATTTTCCAAGCATGAAATTGTGGTTCCCAAACGCACCCTAAGTTAATTCACTACATTAAAGCAGTATTCCTTTGACTTTATTCCCATTTTAGCAGTAAAGAAAAAAAATACTCCATAATACGTGTTTAAGTAGTCAAAGCTACTTCAGAGCATATATTTTTTTTATAACCCCGCAGCTTCACATGAGGGAGCCCTTTGGACTCTCTCATGCGAGATAAACAATGTCCCATTTAAAATCTAGTATCCAAACAATGTCCCGCTTAAAATCTAGTATCCTTTGGAGGTTTCAAAATTGATACCTATGGACTTTTTCTACTCGTTCCTTATCAGTGGACTAACGAGGGTAGATAATTGAGAGCATATACTTTAAGAAGGAAAAAAATGAAATTACCTCCAGAGTCAGACGTCCTCATGAATATTTAGTTATGTTATCAATTTCATCGACCGGGAACATATTTGTGTTGTTCTAGAATAATGGTAAACATAATGTAATTGTGGCTTTAGGTAGTTACAAACACCAGTCCCCAAAAATATCCTTGGCTGGACAATCAATAAATTTGATGGCTTGAAATCCCAATGCACAATCAAACTCTGGATGATCCACCGCTTCATCTCACAAACTACCAAAATCCAAAGCAGTGATAAATAGAATGTCAACAAACTCCCAATGTCATCCACTATTCGCGTCACGGGAGAAATGTCACCGCAATAATTCGTACAATTAATGTACTTTGTAAGTTTAGACTTCATTTCATTAACAACTCAAATTTATCTCTTAGGTTGCGTTTATTTTTCCATCTGAATACGAAGTTTGAATATGAAAATATATTTATATTTATAGTTTTTTTGGCTATCGTCCCACCTTCTAAGATATGTTAGGCTCCCATCCATATATTTTTAAAATTGCAATAAGTCTCATAACCATTCAAAACTTCCCCTAATTACTCTGTAACCCTCCATCTTTCTTTTTGCAGAGAATGACACTTGTCTCATAGTGGTTACAATAGGACCAACATCTAAAAAAATAAAAACATGGGAGTGGTTATAAATAAATCTTAAAAAATAAGACAAAACACTTAAGAGACCTTATTTTTATGTCTAAATGGATATCTGAATGGATGTATTTGGACTAATTCAGACTTCAGAGGTTCATTTACCTTCATTCAGAGACAAAAAGAGTCGATAGTGTCTTAATCATTTAAAAAAATAAACACTATTTGTTACCTCTTAAATTTGAAGGGGCTAGATTTAGATTTAAGAGATAAAACAAAGTGATTTGTCCCGAATCATAGCACTCATTACCCTCGAACTTAGGCATTTTAGCTCCCTCGAGTACCGTAATTCCTGTAAATATGCTCATTAATCATACAACCTCCATTTTATATCCTACCATGTTATTTGAGGTATTATTGAGCTTTTATAGGTGTTATGGTGCTTAGTATGAAGTTTGAGTGCGTTCTGATAAAGTTCCGACGCGATTCGCACGTTCAGGGGCATTTTTTTAATTTCACAATTCGGAATTTTTGCATGAAGTATTCATGAAGTTGTAGCCCTCGGGCCAAGATTTTCGTGCTCGTGAACGGTTCTCGAATCAAAGTTCGAACAAAGGAAACACAGACCTTTAATCGAAAAAGAATTATAAGAAATTAATAACAATTCTAATAATTCCACCCATGTCCCTTTTCTCTTTTATAACAAATCCTATAATTCCTTCCATGTCCCTAAAACGTTTTTTGCAGCAAATGTTATGACGATTTGGGTTTTTTGCTCGGCTTTTGCTCGGGTTTTTGATTTGGCCATGTGGAGCTCAAATTGGAACACGATTTTGGTTCGGCACTATGCACGAGTCAATTGGCTCTCGGATTTAACCCGAAATGGGTCCTTGTCTTTACATCCATGGAGATTTTGGAAAATGGTTGTGGGTTTGTATTTTTTGATGGAGGTGGAGCTTTTTTGGCCATTTTTTGGACCTTAAATGTTGGGATTTAGATTTTGAGCATATCACACGCACATATGGTTTTAGGTTTTGTCGAATTCAACAGAAGGTCCAATTTGGTGGTGCAAGGTGAAAATGGGTCTCATCCATTAAAGCTTGGTTCTCGGTTTTTGCAGCCATGTATGTGGTTCTAGTCGGTATGGCAGCTGCTATGGGTGTTGATTTGCAGCGTGGGTCTTGATTTTGGGTCTCGGCTTTAGCCATATTGGGGCAGCGTGGTGATCTCGACTTGTACATCATTGGAGGCGTGGCTTGGTAGCACAGTGGCTGCGATGTTGGTGTTCTGACACTTTCGATCGACCGCGGCCCTACCTCCGATCGATCGGATTTTTCATTTAAGCCTTGGTTCATAGACACTGTATCCTTTCCCATTTTCGCGATCGACCGGCCATGCTCCGGCGGACGACCGGTGTTCTGTATTTCTTTACCATTACCTGTTGCCCATTTCTTTTTCTATTTTTATTTTATTTTATTTTAATTTTCTTTTGTTATATTAATTTTAACTTAAACTTTTTTCTTTTCTTTTCTTTATTCCAACTTAGTATAAAAGCAAGTCTTGTTTATTTTTTGTAGAGATAATTAGTTGGATCTTTATTTTGTATTAGAGACTTAGGGTTTAAGAGATATTTGCGAGTTTTTGTGTTGGAGTTCATCCCTCTCGTCCATGTTTGTTGTGTATGCCCCAATTAATGTAAGGTATTTTAACTATTCATCTTCTTCTCCCCTTATTTATGCTTTCTCCCTTTTATTTATTGCTTTGTTAATTTCTTGCCCAGTAAATTAGTGTAGTTTAATTATTTCTTACTTTAATTATTAATTAGTTGTTTAATTTAATTATTCATGTTATGTGCCTAGTTAAATAAGGTTTGGGTCGTGTGTCCGCCATTGATGGGCGTCGAGCTCCGAAAATTAGGTTTCGTGTAAAACGGTATTTAATTGAAACCCCACAAATTAAAATGGGATTATTATGCGTTTAACTTTCATTGTCATGCAACATTAGTATTTAAAGCGATAATCCGACTTTAAATCGCGTGTGACCATTTTTTATTAAATATTTAATTTCGCATCGTTGGCCTAAATTCCTTCATGTGATGTTTATGATTAATTAAAAATGCTCGATTAAATATTTTCGAACCGAAATTCTAATTCCGTGTGTTTAGCCTATGGCGGGGATGCGATCCCGACCCTCGTTTTATTAATTATTTTTTAGTTTAAACTTCTTATTTTTTCTTTTATTTATAATCACCCATCCCCTTTTATAATTTTATTCCTGAAATAATAAATCGATTAAAATCTGTCGAACACTCCCTATGGATTCGATACCCGACTTACCGCTATACTTGTATCACAAGTGAAGTCATAATTTAGGTTTGTATTAGTGCGGTGAAACGAATTCAATGATTAGCGTTTTGACGCGACGCTACTTTTCACCCTTAATCAAATTGGCGCCGTTGTCGGGGACTATTTTGTTATAGATTGTAATTGTCTTATTATTTCATAGTATTTTTCTTTTGTATTTGTATTTTTTTGTTTTAACCTTTTTTGCAAGATTTGCGCATTTGAGCGCTAAGAAACGCATGAATTTTTCCGGCCGCACATCATCTTTGTGGAATTTTCCATCTCGAACCTTTGTTGAAGTAAGCATGTCTTATTCCAATTTTTTGGTAATCCTAATGATAATTCTCAAAATTCCCATAAACCTATGACTTTTGGTCAATACTTATAAGCCCAAAAAATTGCAACATCTAAAATGACATTGGGTGAGTATTACGAAAGTCAAAATTTGGATTACATAAATTTTGGGAATGATCATTTTGATTTTGGATCGCAAGATGCTTATGATAAAATTTTTGAAACAAATTGCAATAGCTTTCAAAATTCTTATGTTAATGATTTTGATAGTCGTTTCGATGATAATTTTCAAAGTTCTCATTTGCAAGAGTCCGCTCCTCGCCCTATGACTTCGGGTGAGGGCTTACCCGTGCTTGAAAATGAGAAAATTGAAAATCATTATCATGAAGAAAATCATTGTTGGGAACATGAGTTGGATTTATTATTCGAATCCGACGACGATTTCTCTTCCAATACTTTTGATGTCGAGGAATGTTTTGAACCAAGTGAGGACTTTGTACCTACTTTGGAACAAATCATTCTTAACTTGACCCATGGTATAGTAGAGAATGAAAATGAGGAAGAAATGGGCGTAGTATCCATTTGCAATGAACTCGTTTCTTCTTTGATTCTCAAAGAAGAAAGTTTCATTGCAAACGATCATATTTCCTTCGAAATTCAACATTCTAGCGATGATAAATCATCTCTTGAGATTGAATTTCATTCGTCCCCATCTTTATTCTATACTATCACACCAATTTTAGTACTCGATGAATCGATTCAAAAGTTTATAGTTCCAAACTTTTTCACCGATGAGGAGTACTCGCTCGGGTCGCCTTCCATAAAGGCATCTTTGCCTCCATGTGTTCCACCTACCATTCCAATTGAAAAATATTTGGGAGGAAATTAAATTTTTTTGGAACCCATGTGTACCTCTCCCCCTTATTATCCAAATCACCCATCGTCCGCCCAAACTTGATAATTGGCGATGGTTCACCTTTTCCACTACCCATGTGCCTTTCGTTGTTCAAACAAAATTCCTATATTCCGGGAGGTATGCATGAAAGGGAGGGTCCATCGTTGATGCTCCAAAGTCAAATTGTATTTTGGGTGGACCCTAAAAAATTTCAACTTCTAGTGTATAGTTAGTTAGGAGTCTAAATGGTAGGTTGTACATAGTTAGTTTATTTTTCTTCTTACTTATAGTCTAGTGTAATTAGTTAAAAATTTTATTCTTTCTTTTTATTATGCTTTGGTACTAACATGTTTTGTAGAATCATTGGACTTGTACTTTTATGAGATCGCTCCTTTTTAGGTAATATCGCTCTTTTCCTCTATTTAACTTGGTTCTTTATTTACATTGAGGACAATGCCAGGTTTTAAGTTAGGGGGTGTGGGATATTCTATCAATTCATAGTAGTTTCTTTGATTTGATTACATGTTATTTCCAAGCATGCTTTTCTTGTAAAAAATTAAAAATTTCAAAAAGATTTTCTTTCTTTTTTCTCCTTTTTGGGAATTTTGCCTTTGTTTCCAATGATAAATTTTAATAATTACCTGGTCCAATAAACAACTCAATGATGAATGTTCTCGATTTTAGAAGTTATTAGACTTTAGTCCCCAATCATTGATATTATTAATAACTTCATGAATTAAACTTTAATCCCATAAGAACATGCACTTTTCTTACTTTATTGATTTGGTTTAAGATTTTTATAACTCGGTAATCTCTTGTTGCATTGTATATACTTACACCGAGTAAGATTTGTACCTTTTGTCTTTTGTGAGTGTATACACTTTTCTTTCCTCATTAAAAACGTCGAATTCGTTGGTAATCTCACTAATCTTTCATTGAACGTTCATTAATTGAGTTCATACTTGAAATGTGTTACTTGAGCATGAGTTTCAAAGTTTGTTTTGACTCGAGAATTGCATAAACTTTAGGAAATGATCATAGGCAATCTTTGTTATATCACCCATATTAGTCTTGACCTCACCTTATATGTTTACCCTCGTCAACCCCTTTAAGCCTAAATATTAGCCTTTCATTTCATTACCCAAAATCCCATAACCAACTCCACATTGGAGTTATAAGCCATACATATTAACTTCCGTACCTTTGTTTGGAATGATACTTGGGATTGAATTATGTTATTGTCTTGTGGTTGCAATTTAGGCATGTGAGAGTGAGAAAAGAAAAGAAAGAGTAGTGAAAAAGAAAAGAAAAAGCAAAAAGCAAAAGAAACGAAGATAAAACATGAGAAAAAGAAGAAAGAGAAATTTTTATATATGTGTTATATATAGTCCAATAATCCTTGTTGCTCTCCCCATTATTATTTTCAATGCCTTTTATGGATTGTATTTTCCAGTTTTTGAAATTTCCCGTACTTTCCCGTTATCTCGAGTTTTCATCTCCGAACACTTTGAATCCGTATATACATATCCTTTGTTTCGTACCCTAACTTAGCCTACATTACAACCCTATACAAGTCATATGTGATCTTAGGGTGCATTTAATTTAAAAGTCAAAATAATTTGATAATCTGTGAAAATACATTTCGCATCCTTTAATGAGTGGTATCTTTCATTGAGATTACAGTTTTTCATTTTCTATATAACGTTCTTCATTTATAACATGTGTGCGACCTAGTTTTCATTTACATTTACTCTTTATGCCCACATGTTCCGTGTGTTAACTCCCTGTTTCGAGTGAATTCACTTGATGAGTGTAATGCCCGCGAGGATTGAATTTATGCTTGCTTTAACGTTTATCCGGTTTATATAAATTTTTAACAAATCATATTTTGCGTGTTCTCTCTCCCCTCCCACATTTAATGTTTCAATTTTATGAGTTTCATTCTATAATGTTAATAACAACGGACTTTTGTGTGAATTCATTTGCTTTTCTAATAACGTGTATGAAATCTTTTTCGTATTGTTGGGTTTGTCGCATGTGGTTGGGCATTATTTTGAGGAAACCATATGATGTTTGTGGGTTTCATCCCTGAAAACCCTCATGAGATGACACTCGTCCACTAGTGTAACCTAGGGGTTTAACAGCTTATTGCATACACTAAATGCAATCGTTCGCCCGCGAAAGTGGCCTTATCTTTCTTATCCTTTTTATCGATTTTGTATATATCTCCCGTTTTGTATTTTTCTTTTAGTTCTTCTTGGTTTTAATTTCATTACTAGGGACTATCAATGTGTAAGTTAGGGGGTGTGGTTCGTCCCGAATCATAACATTCATTACCCTCGAACTAAGGCATTTTAGCCCCCTCGGGTACCGTAATTACTATAAATATGCTCATTAATCAAACAACCTCCATTTTATATTCTAAAATGTTATTTGAGGTATTATCGAGAATTTATAGCTGTTATGGTGCTTAGTATGAAGTTTGAGCCCGTTCCGATAAAGTTCCGCTGCGATTCGTACGTTCAGAGGCATTTTCGTAATTTCACACTTCAGAATTTTTGCCCGAAGTATTCACGGAAGTTGTAGACCTTAGGCCAAGATTCTCGTGTCCACGAATGGTGCTCAAATAGGAGTCCGAACGAAGGAAACACAGACCTTTAATCGGAAAAGAATTATAAGAAATTAATAACAATTCTAATAATTCCATCCATGTCCCTTTTCTCTTTTATAACAAATCCTATAATTCCTTCCATGTCCCTAAAACGTTTTTTTACGGCAAATGGCTATGGCGATTTGGGTTTTTGCTCATTTTTTGCTCGGGTGTTTGGTTTGGCCATGTGGAGCTCAAATTGGAACACAATTTTGGTTCGGCACCGTGCACGGGTCAACTGGGTCTCAAATTTAACCCGAAATGGGTCCTTGTCTTTACATCCATGGAGGTTTTGGGACATGGTGGTGGGTTTATATTTTTTTATGGAGGTGGAGATTTTTTTGCCATTTTTGGACCTTAAATGTTGGTATTTGGCTTTTGAGCATATCACACGCACATATGGTTTTGGGTTTTGCCGAATTCAATAATAGGTCCAATTTGGTGGTGCAAGGTGAAAATGGGTCTCGTCCATTAAAGCTTGGTTCTCGATTTTTACAGCCATGTATTCGGTTCTAGTCGGTATGGCAGCTGCTATGGGTGTTGATTTATAATGTGGGTCTTGATTTTGGGTCTCGGCTTTACCCATTGTAACACCCCGCCTAATTAAATACCGGGTGGCCAGTCCCATACCAAGTTAAAACAGAATATATAGTTGGTTCATTCTTAGCATCACTGTCGAAAACATTTACAACTCACCCAATACCCAATTAAGCTGGTGTTAAAAACTTTCCAAATTTTAATTTAACAAAATCCATTTCCAGTTTAAGAATAACACAACACATTTTATTCTACAACACTGATAACCAAATAGATAACACAATAGAATTTAAATGCAATTGGAATAAACATTCCCAAATAATATAAATCCATTACAGAAATCCCAACAATATTAAATGTATTAAAAAGACCCGAATACAATAGTATTTGACCCCGATAGAAAAAGATAACTGAATCCTTTGGGCGACATGCCCTAACTAAGAATACTGTGAATCAAAAAGATGATAGGCGTCTAAGCAAAACTCCATAGCTCCATAGCCTGTCATAATCCGCTAAGGTTGGCGTCCCTGCTGCTGGACACCTGATATAGAAGATACAATAGAAAAGAAAATATGCAAGGAAACGGTTCAGAGCCCGATTGTGAAAATAATTTTTAAAACAGCAAGTATTTAATAAGTGTAATAAAGCATTTATTATGTACATGTTAGCATCCCACTCTCACTTGCTATTCTCACCTCTCAACTAGAGTGCACACTTAACATTTTCTATTAACCTCCTAGTTAATGGTTCCTCTTTAACAATTCCATAATATAATTCCATTCCCATATCATAACCCCGTATGTCCCATACCATACGTTATATAATCATTCTTGTACATTTTTCATTTATATGAATCGTTGTTCATTAACATGAATCATTTCTCATTAATATGAATTAAGCTTTTCAATTCTATAAGAATAAACATTCATTAACTTAATTCCATTCTTTTTCTCTATTCACCGTTATCTACAATTATCACCGTAGATAGATTTAACCACAATAAATATCCATTCATTCATTTAATTCATTATATATATATTCATATATAATACGGCACCCCGAGTCACAGCTGCGGTGCAATGCATTACTCTGCTATCACGTCCCATCATCGTTGGTCGTCGAATAGGCGACTAAAAGTTCGGTAAAGATTCCTCGAACCACAATCAATAACATACAAATTGGAGGCGAACATAGTTCTCGTATCCATGGGTCACGCACATACCTACGTACCCACAGTCAGCGGACTTATCAACTCCCCGATAAGTCTTTTATAGACCTATGTTCTCGAGCGACAAATCAAAGATCCCATGGATTAATCAGGATATGACTGCCCTCACGCGCAAACCTCCCGTCGATAGCAAGTAAGCTAGGTATGTCATACACATAATCATAAATCAATCAAATATGCATTATCATACCTATAATATACTAACAACAAGGTACTCACATTACCCTTAGATTAGACGTAGCATTACATCTCTTTAAATCCCACGTATTAAAATATCACATCTTTAATTCTTAATTTAATTATACCCGAGCCTCACTCAATACACCAGGTTCAAATAGGTTTTTCCTCAACACATACTAAGTAAGAAATCATTAATACCCTACTGGTCCATATCGTCATAACTCCCGAATTACTACGAATTAAACTCTCCCTTTAATTAAGGTTAAAACTGACAGTTTCAAATCTCTTATAAACACATCTTCTTTCACTTAGGGTTAAACCCTCTTGTAAACTTAAGGATACCTAGGTGTTATATTAAATCACCCATATTGGTCCTATCTTTAATCCTCATACATCCCCATTTAGAATTCAACAATTGAATCTAACAACCGAAATTCCTTTAAATTAATTATCATTATTTTAATCAATTAAATCCCAATCGAATTAAATTCAAATCTTATCAAGGGCTTACTGATATTTTCTAAGTCCCATAATATCCAATTAATAATCACCAAAGATCTACAAAAGGTTTGGGATAAGAATTAACATTTAAAAAGAAACAACTTTACATATTCTGGGGAGGTCGATCGATCGAAGGCAGGGGGTCGATCGATCGATCACTCAGGTCACAACCTGGTTTTTCTGCATTTTTGCAACTATGGGTTTCACCATTTTTGTTCATTCAAACCTTCATATTAACATCCCAAATGACTTATAATTATTACTACATGATATATCAACATATATGAACGATTTCCAATACTCTAAACATCCTAGAATCATCAAGGGATTGGATTAAAAAGCATGTTTATCTCCTCTTTTCCAGAAAATTATAAAACTAACATCCTCAAGAACACAACAATGGTTTTCATAGTTTCCTCCATAGATATATGATTATTTCGTGGTTATTATCATCCTATAACATGAGTTTACTTCCTATATCATTTCAGTTTCTAGAAATCCATATAACAACTCCATTATGTCTTCCAAACATGAAAAATCATCTCTTTTCATAATTATTCTAACATGGACAATATACGAACTTAAGTTGAAAATATCAAACACTTGCCTTTACTGAAGGTCTGATCCTTTGGTGTAGTATATCTCAGGTGGTTATCCCTTTTTCGGTGAGCTTTCGGTGGTGGTTGGTGGTGGTGACTCCTGGTTCTTAGTTCTTCTCCTTCCCAAGTAAGCTTTTCCCTTCCAAAGCAACCTTTCACTCTCTCTAGGAAGATGACTTCTCTATTTTGTGTAGAGGAGATGAATAACCTACGTACACTTAATCTACCAATACTTATAATAGGACAAAATCAGACATCACTATTCATCCCCTAGAAAAATGACCAAAATGCCCTTTTGGGTTGTCTATTCATTTCCAAATGACCCGAGACTCAAAATTAACATCCAAATAGACTTTTCTGACTATTTCAAACCTTCCAGACGTAACGACGCAGTTGAAACGACTATAAGGTCGATATAAAATAAATTTCTTTTTTAATTTAATAAATTAGTCTCGACACGTCCCATACCGCGTCTGACTAAAAATTCAAATTGCCGAATTTTTATCACACCGTAATATCAATGACATCACATTAATATATTACCTAAATATCTTTAAGTAATATTTAGAATCATCCATTTTAATATCCACAATTCAGATAGCACCCAAATGAATTAATTAATAATAAAATCCAATTAATCCATTAATTTAAAATATAACCCATTTTAAAAGTCATAAAAATTACGGGGTATTACACCCATATTGGGGCAGCGTGGTGATCTCGACTTGTGCATCATTGGAGGTGTGTCTTGGAAGCACAGTGGATGCGATGTTGGTGTTTTGGCATCGCCGGTCGACCGCGGCCCTACCGCCGATCGATTGAATTTTTCATTTAAGCCTTGGTTCATAGACAATGTACCCTTTCCCATTTTCGCGATTGACCGGCCATGCTTCGACGGTCGACCGGTGTTCTGTATTTCTTTGCCATGACCTGTTGCCCATTTCTTTTTCTATTTTTATTTTATTTTTTTCCTTTTCTTTTGTTATATTAATTGTAACTTAACCCTTTTTCTTTTCTTTTCTTTATTCCAACTTAGTATAAAAGCAAGTCTTATTTATTTTTTTGTAGAGATAATTAGTTGGATCTTTATTTTGTATTATAGACTTAGGGTTAAAGAGATATTTGGGGGTTTTTGTGTTGGGGTTCACCCCTCTCCTCCATGTTTGTTATGTATGCCCCAATTAATGTAAGGTATTTTCACTATTCATATTCTTCTCCCCTTATTTATGCTTTGTCCCTTTTATTTATTGCTTTGTCAATTTCTTGCCTAGTAAATTAGTGTAGTTTAATTATTTCTTGCTTTAATTATTAATTAGTTGTTTAATTTAATTATCCACGTTATGTGAGTAGTTAAATAGGGTTTGGGTCGTGTGTCCGCCATTGATGGGTGTCGAGCTCCGAAAATTAGGTTTCGTATAAAATGATATTTAATTGAAACCCCGCAAATTAAAATGGGATTATTATGTGTTTAACTTTCATTGTCACGCAACGTTAGTATTTAAAGCGATAATCCGACTTTCAGTCGCGTGTGACCATTTTTTATTAAATATTTAATCTCATGTCGTTGGCCTAAATTCCTTCATGTGTGATGTTTATGATTAATTAAAAATGCTCGATTAAATGTTTCGAACCGAAATTATAATTCCGCGTGTTTAGCCCATGACGAGGACGCGATCTCGACCCTCGTTTTTATTAATTATTGTTTAGTTTAAACTTCTTATTTTTTTCTTTTATTTACAATCACCCATCACATTTTACAATTTTATTCTTGAAATAATAAATCGATTAAAATCTGTCGAATACTCCCTGTGGTTTCGATACCCGACTTACCGCTATACTTGTATCGCAAGTGCAATCGTAATTCTAGTTTTTGTGTTAACGCGGTGTAATGAATTCAACGATTAGCATTTTGACGCGATGCTACTTTTCACCCTTAATCACAAACAACACCTTAGTCTTTTTTTTTTCTCACCCTTAAAAGGAGGTTTCTCAACCAAAAGTTAATTGGGTGAGTGTAGAAACAAAGCAATGTCATTCCGCTGATGCATAACACACAGAGAAAGTTCGTTGGGTGATGCCTAACATGAAGGCAACGTCGTTTTGATAAGCCTACGGTATTTTTACCATTTACATTATCACATTATACTTTAGTAAATTCTAAGGGCGAAATTCTTATATTTACGCCATGAGGTATTACCGTGTGAGGTGAGGTTCTACCGTTTGTATTGAACTATGGAGTATTAAGGGGCCCAAATTTGTGTTTTTAGTTTCTTGTATTGGGACTATGGGGTAAGTATACCTTTGCGCTGAGTTTTGGAGTTATTTACGTAGTATTTTGCGCTAGTTTAGAGGAAAAAAAATTAGGCACTTTGGTGACCTGTGGGTTTAGACTTACTTTAAGGGTGTTAACCCTCATTGGTTGGACAAATTACACATAAAACACAAACCCTATCTGACCTAGAGATTTGGGAAAATTTGGGAAAAGCTTTGGAGAGGAAGGACAACGTATCAAGAGGGGGAATCATTTAGGCAAGAAATCTCTTGCTTTATAATCGTATAATCTTTAAATTGTATATGATTTCATTGACATGTAATTTTTTTAGGATTTGAATTTGATATCATAATCATGTTTAAATTTTTAGGATTAGTATTAGTTAGCCTTGCATTAAAGACTTGCATATTTCAATAGAAATCTAAAATTAAATGATTTTAATGTATAATTTTGTGATTAAAACTCGTATTTAGGATTTAATTTAGTTTATAAGTTGAGTCCTATATTAATTTGATGTTGAGATCTCATTTCATATAATAAATTGATTACATATTGCATAAAATATAAACTAGAAATTTATTTAGGGATTTGTAGAGTTAAACCTTTAATTGATGTAATGGATCCTATTTCGTTTGGGGAAATTGTTTAGGATCATCGTACTATATTTAGATTTAACTTTGGTGAAGTTTTTATTGCTGGGTAGAAGCTTTAGAAGTCATCCATGGAGGTTGGAGAAAGAGAAGTTATGAATCTAGAAGAAGGACCCTGACCCAGGCCAGTCAAATCGATCCGATTACATGGCCAGATCGATTCGGTTTGAGGCAGGCCACATGAATGGGCCAAGGGTTGGTTTATTTGGGTATAGTTTGGTTTTAGGTGTAGTTTTATGCTCACTTAAGTTAGTTTATTGAGAGAATAAACTATAAAGTTATTAAGAAGGGTTTACATAAGTTTTTGCAATTATAGTATAGTAGTAACGAACTAAAATATTTGGGATGTTAATTAGAGTTTTGGGATATTATAAGCCTTTAATTAACTTGGTGATTCAGGATAGTGACATATGTGTATATTACAAGCTAGAATATATATATATATATATATATATATATATATATATATATATATATATATATATATATATAGAGAGAGAGAGAGATAAATATGCTCATAGTTTAGAGACGTGATAAACTAGAATTGAATTTAACAAGGTTTGAGAGTTAATAAACCTAATAATGTAATGGATAATCCGATGATGGGGATTGGGATAATTAGGTATGCTTGAGAGTACGTGATATCCTATTTTGCGATATATGTCCGATATATTGTAATATTGGACTTAATTAAGGTTTTGAGAGATAGTAGACCTGTAATTTGAATGACAATCCGATATTTTGGGATTGGGATGATTTGGATACGCTTCAGAGTACATGTTATCTTATATATATATATATATATATATATATATATATTGGTTGATTATGTGAACATACCTGTTCCTAGTGGTGAATCTATCAGTCGGGGTTTTGATGACTTTGGCTGTGACTGGATACCACACTCCTCGTCGATGACGCATGACTTGTGGAGGTCGATATGTTTATCACTCGTTCAATCGGTTTACGGTTCGTGATGTGAGATACTTATGACTCGATTCATTGGGCGAGTTGCGTTATATCGAGTAGTGTAGGATTGCTTGATGATATATTTAGATCATACGTTCATTCGGTATTTTCTTCGTGATAAGAGATGCGGATGATCCGATCCATCGGTCGAGTATTTGTATGGTACTACTCGGTAATGTGATTGCGTAGTGATTCCGCATTCTTATCTATGTGTATATGTTTTCAAATTTGTAAGGTTAAAGGTCTTTTACGGGTTACCGATAAAAGCACGAGAAGGTACCCAAAGGTGAATGACTTCATGTGGTTGTTATGAGACTTATATGCATGTATATAATATTAGTCTGGTGATGGAAATTTTAATTGAATGCCCTATGTCACATTTCTGTATTCTGATTGAGATTGTGTATATCTAACCGTGCGGGGGACATGAGTGGGGGTGGATTTGGGATCGTGTTATGTACGTACGTTATAGCCCAGTGACAGACAAGTTTAATTAAAAGATGTTAAGACGGAGACAGTGTAACATTTATGAGATCGTGAGTATCATAATGCAATTTATTCATGGGTATTGGGGTGTATTCTACGTGAGTAGTTAGTTGCATTCCATAATAGTTATTCGTTATGTGACAGTACTTGTTAGTATAGATATAGATACTTTTAGTACAGTTATGCCTTGGGTTGCTCTTAGTATTTCACTTAGATGAGAGGCAAGGTATTAATTGCATGCGAGTGTCGACGGGATGGTATGTTTATCGTAAATGAGTCGCACGATTATTAATGTTTTGATATTATAAGTTATTTATTGAAACTTTAGGGTGCTGACCCAAATCTATAAATATTTCCCCTCTTATGTATTATTATTGTTTCTATATACAGGTTTAGCAGGGCTAAGAGGTCAAAATTGTAGTTATGGAGATTTACTTTAGTACCCTTAGAGTGGGAATCATTGATTCTTTGTAGTAGTAACATATAGTTTACGAGTTTGTTCCAAAGGTGGTTACTGTTGTAATTCTTTTATTTAAGTTGGGAAATTTGTATAAAAGAGATCTTATTATAGTGGATTCAGTTTTATTGGAATTTCAGTTCTATTTTAGTTTAGTTATTCCTGTTGTCATCCTTTATTGAGTTTTCATTCCAGATGGTTTTTACTTACTGTCATTTTTATGTTTACATTAATGTTAAGAATGATATAAATTATATAGCTCTCTATGTGTTTGCCGTTTCGACCTGATCAACTGGGTGTTGAAAATCAGGGATGTTACAATTGTATCAGAAAGGATGTCTTCTATGCTTGTAAGTAAATAATTTGGTTTTGGTGCATGTTTTCTTTTGATATTATTACTTTGTTTCAATTTTCTGAATTAATTGGAATTTAATAAAAAAATATAATTTAATTAAACTTAAGCAAAACTAGAATTACAAAAATAGGTTGAAAGACAACAGTATTCTAACTACAATGCGTGCCTTCCCCGCAACGTTTGATCTGCCACGCAAAGTTCACATATGTTTAAGCTAAGCAAGAAAATTCAAAATCACTTCGCTTCCTATTTTTCTTGTTTTGAATAACTTTATTAGTTTATGCAATGATCTAGACCCAAAATCAAGAAATAGTGGAGCAAAAATGCTCAATGCCTTGGAGATGGGCTAATGTAAGTACACTAAGGTACATGCCTAAGAACTAGTTTGTCTTAAGTTGTTTCTTACATTCTTAATATGAATCTGAACAATTCATATTCAAAACATAACAATTAGTGTTTGTTTTTTAAATATTACCTTTAAATCTGAACATTGAATCTGAATGTGATTTAATACATTCATTTATAGATAAAAACAAACATATTTTACAAATTAAACTTTTAGACTTTAAAATTTAGATTTGAACGAAAAACCTGAAGCACCTTAAATAGTTGACTCTCTAGGTTTGATTGAGTCTACATTATTTGGATGTTCAACTAGTTTGGATAATGGTGCAAAATATTTCTGTAGTTGAGACCTCTTTAAATCGTACATCATGTGAAAGCATCCTAAGAGGCCAAGACCATCAAGACAAGGGTAAAAAGGTAATAGAATCACATAGAGTGGTTCATAAACACACCACATGTAATACCCCGTACTTTTGGCTATATTTATTTTTGGGATTAATTAATTAAATGCGTATTAATTGGAAATTAATCCGGGTTAAAAATACTAACGAGATGCGAGTTGGTATTTGATTATGTGCATACATGTTTTTATATGAATATCGAATTATGAAAAATTTGTCGTGAGATTGATATACGGCATTTTGGAAATTTTGTTGAGACGCGTGTGACCGCCGCGTCACGGTGTAATATTTTAATTATAAAAGTGAATTTAAATTCTATTAACCGTATGGTCATTTTGAGTGCGCCAACGCGTCCGGAAGGGTCGAGATAGTCATAAAACACTAGCCGGGGGTGTAGTTTGGGTCCCGGGGTATTTTTAGGCCATACCGGCATTATAAAGGGTATTTTGGTAATTTCGTATTTTTAGGAATTAAAAATGACGAAAATTAGAGAAGTAAATCTGATTGGGAATAGACCCACTAAACCCACTAACCAACCCTTAATGACCCAATAAGCTACGGAGGTTATCATTTAGGTTTCCAACTTTCCCAAAGAAAACCCTAGCCACCATAGCCACCTTTGGAGAAGAAAGCTTAGAGAGGGAGAGAAGGAGAAGGAATTCTGCAGAAAACCTTTACAAAAATCAACACCAAATTCAGAGACAATCAAGGCTAGTGATTTAATCTCTTTTAATTAAGAGAATGTTTCCTCCATGTTAGATAATTTGAAGATTTACTTGTTCTTGGAAGATAAATGAAAACCCATGTTGTTTAGACATAGAACTTGAATATTGAGGACAAATTGCATGTAGAATCATATAGAGATGATTATTCTGGTATTAATATATGTTGGATGTAAGAAAAACGGATTTAGAATGGACTAATATAGAACTTAAAAGTTTAGGGTTCATGTTCTTGAGAAATTGGGGAAAAATGTAGAAACTTGTGATTTAATGCTGTTTAGGATGTATTAATTCCTTAAAAGTTGTTAGTATGTGACCTTAGCATGTTTTAGGATGATTAGAGAACTTAAAACACCATTGGGACTAATTTTAGAGGAGATTTGAGGAGTAGAATTGGTGAAAAACGAGATTGGGAAAATTCTGGGCCGAAACTGGTCCCTCGTTAGAAGACCTTCCCAAGTCGTTCGAACGAGCTCGTTCGAATGAGCTTCTAACGAGTTGACCAGTCGCTTCTAATGAAAATGAATTTCGTTCGATACTTCGTTCGAACGAGATCTCGTTAGAAGGTACAGTTCGTTCGAATGAACTGGATCTCGCTCGAACAGCCTCGTTCGAACGAGACTTCTAACGAGCTGGCAGTTTGGGCCTTTTTGGCCTGATTTAATTTTGGGAGTCCCGTAAACTTGTTTGAGGGTAGAGTTAACATTCCTTTGATGAGGTATTGATAGATTTGGGACTTTTGGGTTATTATGAGGAGTAAATTATATACGAGTGATTTAAATCAATGAACCGCTTGGGTTGAGACGTGAGTGTCTACTACGACGTGAGAATAGATTATGGCGCGTATGATTATAAACCGGAATCATATAAAGTGTGTAAAGTATATATTGGTACTAGAATGAGAATAGTACTACAATTAAACTACGGGATTACTAAGACGTGTGTTTACTTAGTATTGGTATATGAATTGTGTGTATGACATACCTACCATACTTGTTATCACGGGAGGTTTACGTTCGCTTAGGGCCCTCTAATCCTTGTGTTGCCCGGATTTAGACTGGTTACCTTGATAAACATAGGTCATAGAAAGACTTATTGGGATATTAATAAGTCCGCTGATCGTGGGAGCGTAGGTATGTGCGTGACCCATGTGATGTGACTGTGTTCGCCTCCATTATTTGTGATGTTGTTATCTGTGAACTATTCCTGAGAGATTCGGAATATGTAATCCTTATGTACGTGATGTACCGGGATAGATAGCAGAGTATGTGTGCACCGCAGCTTAGTTCTCGGGGTGCTTGTATTGTATAGTTATGTTGTGAATAATATACACTTAATTAATGGGAACCTTCATGTTAATGTTGTGAAAATAATTACAGTATTGTTTCGAGAAACATAACGGGTTAGCTGATAGTGAAATATATTGCATATTGAGCATCTGAGTTTACGTTAAACCCCTATTTAATTACGAGCGTTATAATGTTAATAGAACCGAGTAATAAGGGTAAGACCTATAACAGTCTAGCTAGATATGATGTCACTTAGCTAGTGGTTTGTGTCATTGTAGATGGGTACTTACGTTAGGAGTGCACAGTTAGACGAGAGGTGAGAATATTATGTGAGTGCACGTCCTAACATGTACTTTGCATTTAATGTTTTAAATGTTTTTAAAGCACTTGCAGGTTTTTAAAATATCTCCACATTCGGGCTCTGACCCGTTTGCTTTCAAATCTATTTTTTCTTTGTAAAACCATTTTAGGTGCCCAGCCACAAGGACACCATGCATAGGATACTCATTCTGATGATGAGCTGTAGCTGTTTGTGGAAGCTACAGGGATTTCCTTGTAGACGCTTCTATCACTTGGATTCCAGATTCATTATCTATCAGTTGTAGGGCATGTTGCCCATTTCTATTAGAGACATCTTTCCATTTCAGTTTTCAGACTTTGGCATGTATTGATTTAGTATTCAGTTTACTTATATCAGTTGTGGGATTTGTAGTGAGGAGTTTTCCTCCAGACTTTATTTACATTGTGATGGTTATTCTATTTACTTCATTATGGTGAATGGTGTTATTATTCTTGATTACACTTGTTGCATGTTAATCAGAATTTAAATAAAATTTGGCACTTACTTTTAAATACTAGGTGGTTAGTAATAATAAAAATGTTTTCGACAGTGATGCTATTAACTGAGCCAACTTGGCATTTTGAATTAATTTAATAAAGGAGTAGCTACCCGGTATTTAATTGGTCGGGGTGTCACAGGTGGTATCAGAGCATCAGGTTCTAGTGTCCTTTAGGATCTGACGGCTTATTATGTTTCCGCTAAGTTTCTTTGATATAGAGCCCTATATTTTAGGACTGTTGTACTCTTTTTGTGTATGCTTCGTTCTTCAGCTATTTTAAGTTTATAACAGCGAACTTATAAACTTTGTTCTTATTTCAGATGCCTCCACGACGTGCACGACGAGTTCCCAGGGATGCAACGCCCGAACCCCAGCCCGCTCCAGTTCAGGGCATGATGAACGCCGCTGAGGTTGCAGCTATAGTAGCCCAAGCGGTAAATGCCGCAATTGCCGTAGTCCAGCAGGCACCACCTCAGGCGCCGGTTGCCGCGCCAGTTCAGGCAAATGCATTCCCGTCTGCTTGGGAGCATGTACGAGACGCTTTTCAGAAAGCGCATTCGCTAGAGTTTGCAGGTAGCTCAGATGTGGTAGTCTCGAGCCAGTGGAGGAAGGATATGCAGAGGCACTTAAGGATGTATGAGTGCACGGACGTTCAGAAGCAGGTGCTAGCTACTTTCAAGCTAGTTGGATCTGCACTGCAGTGGTGGGAGTCTATTACCACCGTGGAGGAGAGGGATACTCTCACTATTCAGGACTTCTGGGTGCGGTTTGACCGCAAGTACTTTCCGTCGGCTGTTCACACGGAAATGAGGAGGAAATTGATGAGTCTGAAGCAGGAGGGTAAGACTGTGGCCAAGTATGAGGCCGAGTTCACGAATCTGTTGAATATCGTTCCAGATGAGATACCAACAGAGAAGAAGAAGATTGAGAAGTTCACGGACGGGTTGACATGGAGGATCCGTCAGCATCTGTTAGGGAACCTTTCGTTGGCCACGTATTCTGATGTGGTTAACGCTGCTTTGTTACACTGCCAGGACCACCGCTTTCATATGGCTAAGGGCAAGAGGTCGGGAGAGTCTAGCCATCAGGGAAGGACTGGAGGACATGATGCCGGTGGGGCACAATCTGTCCAGGGGTAGAGACAGGGTGAGCAGGTTTCGCAGCAGGGGGATCAGAAGAGGTTCCGATCAGGGAACTACAGACAGGGACAAGGAGGTTTCCGTCAGGGCCATCAGGATCCAAACGACCATCAGGGCCAACAGGGGCAGAATGGGCAGCAGTTTCACCAGGGCCAGTAGGGCCAAGGGAGGAACGGTAACGGCCACCAGGACCGGGGACCACAGGGGCAGAGAGGAGGGAACTTCCCAGGGAAGTGTTTTGTTTGTGGCAAGACTGGCCATAAACGACAGGATTGTCCTGATAGGGGCAGGGCCCCACAACAGCAGCAGCAGGGTGCTCGCCAGGAGCCACAGAGGCCTATGTTTCCCGCCGCTCTTCCCGCACCGCCACAGATGGCAGCATTGCCACCCATTCCAGCAGTCCCAGCTCAGCAGGGGCAGCTATAGTATGGACGTGTCTATAACGTCCACCAGGCTGCAGTTCCACAGGCACCGCCCGCGATTGAGGGTACGTTTCCTATCCATGGCACTATGGGTCGGGTATTATTTGATACGGGGGCTACACACTGTTTTATAGCTACACACTTCGCGAAAGCTTTAGGATTGTTAGCTACGGCAGAGAGCACAGTGACGTGTGTCGACTCACCATTGGGGAGTGGGTCACTTATTTTCTTTATATGCCGGGGAGTGGGGGTAGAGATTGGTGGTTTGGTATTACCTGCAGACATGTTGGTATTAGATATGCATGTTCACGATGTGATTATCGGTATGGATTGGCTCGTAGCTTATAAGGCCATGATTGATTGCTTCAGCGGGAGCATTGTTTTTGCCATTCCGGGGCAAGAGATGTTTGTAGTGGCGATGCCTCGCCCAGAGGGAGGATCGACCGCTCATCTGTATTACATTGAGGAGGATACCTCTAAGGAGGTAGTGATTCCTTTAGATTCTATCCCAGTAGTCAGGGAGTATTCAGATGTGTTTCAGGAGATACCAGGCCTACCCCCCAGTCGAGAGATAAACTTTGTTATAGACCTATTGCCAGATACGAGGCCTATAGCACGCGCACCGTATCGTATGGCTCCGGCAGAGATGCGAGAGCTACGAGATCAGATAGAGCAGCTGTTAGGTCAGGGTTTTATTCGCAGGAGTACCTCACCTTGGGGCGCTCCAGTTTTGTTTGTGAAGAAGAGGGACGGTTCACTGAGATTGTGTGTGGACTACCGAGAGTTGAATAAGGTCACGATACGGAATAAGTATCCGTTGTCTCGAATCGATGACTTATTCGACCAGTTGAGAGGAGCTTCTTTCTTCTCGAAGATTGATTTGAGATTGGGATACCATCAGTTGCGTATCAGGGAGGAGGATGTCTCGAAGACTGCGTTCTTGTCGAGATATGGTTCTTACGAGTTTCGGGTTATGCCTTTCGATTTGACCAACGCTCCAGCAGTGTTTATGGACTTGATGAACAGAGTGTTCAGGGATTTCCTAGATCAGTTTGTCATTGTCTTCATTGATGATATACTGGTTTACTCCCAGACAGAGGAGGAGCACGCCGAGCATTTGAGGCAGGTTTTGCAGACGCTGCGTCAAAACGAGCTGTATGCGAAATATGAGAAATGCGGGTTTTGGCTGAAGGAGGTCCAGTTTTTGGGACATATCATTTCCGACCGGGGAATATCTGTTGATCCGGGGAAAGTATCCGCGGTGAGGGAGTGGGGACAACCCACGACACCGACTGAGATTCGTAGTTTCTTGGGTCTAGCAGGATACTACAGGAGGTTAATTCGGGGTTTCTCAGAGATAGCAGTTACTTTGACACATCTGACTCGTAAGGGTGTGCCATACATCTGGAGTGATGCCTGTCAGCTGGCATTCGATGAATTGAAGGACAAATTGACCTCAGCACCTGTGTTAGCATTGCCGAGACCGGGAGTTGAGTATTTGGTTTACACCGACGCGTCCTTGCAAGGGCTTGGAGGTGTATTACAGCAGGAGAGACATGCCATAGCTTATGCTTCCCGTAAGCTTAAGACTCATGAGAAGAATTACCCCACCCATGATTTGGAGTTGGCGGCAGTGGTATTCGCCCTACGGATTTGGAGGCACTATCTTTTGGGGGAAAAGTTCCAATTGTTCACGGACCACAAGTCCCTACAGTACCTATTCACTCAGAAGGAGTTGAACATGCGGCAAAGGAGGTGGCTTGAGACTACCAGTTCGACATCCAGTATCACCCGGGAAAGGCTAACGTGGTAGCAGACGCGTTGAGCCGTAGGCCAGCAGATGAATTGGCAGAGGTGTGGAAGGCAAAGTGGAAGGAATTGGGACACCAGGATGCAGTGGCCCGATCTTTCATGTTTGTGATGACTGTTACACCGCAGATTGTCACAAAAGTAGTACGGGCACAGGCTAATGACTCGTTCTGTCAGGAGCAGATAGTTCGATTACTAGCTGAGGGAGCCGAGTCCTTTACCGTTAGCTCAGACGGGGGATTACGCTTCAATGGGAGATTGGTAGTTCCGGAAGGGGAGGAATTGCGACATGATGTGATGGCAGAGTCGCACGGCTCACGGTTCGCGGTACATCCCGGATGGGACAAAATGTACCAAGACATGAGACGACAGTATTGGTGGAGCGGTATGAAGAGAGATATCGCTGAATTTGTTTCGAAATGCGCCACTTGTCAGCTTGTAAAAGTGGATCATCAGAGACCGGCAGGACTGCTACAGCCGTTGGAGGTCCCAGTGTGGATGTGGGAGAGCATATCCATGGACTTTATCACGGGGTTGCCTACGTCGCAGAGGGGTCACGACTCCGTTTGGGTAATTGTGGACAGGTTGTCCAAGGTCGCTCATTTTTTACCCGTAAGGACTGACTACACTACGGGACAGTATGCTCAGCTCTTCATTTCAGAGGTTGTGAGACTTCACGGTGTGCCCCTAAATATCGTGTCTGACAGAGACAAGATATTTGTTTCGAGGTTTTGGGAGAGTTTCCAGGAGGCCATGGGCACGGAATTGCGGTTGAGTACGGCTTATCATCCGCAGACCGATGGGCAGACCGAGCGCACAAATCAGGTGTTGGAGGACATGCTGCGCATGTGCATTATTGACTTTGGGGGTGGATGGGAGCAGTTCCTTCCACTGGTGGAGTTTGCTTACAACAACTCCTATCAGTTCACTATTGGCATGGCTCCGTTTGAGGCATTATACGGTAGGCCTTGTCGTTCCCCAGCATGTTGGTTAGAGGTGGGGGACAACAAACTACTTGGGCCGGAAGTGATTCAGGATACTTCGGCAAGGATTGAGTTGATTCGGAGTCGCATTCGGGTAGCTCAAGACAGGCAGAAGAGTTATGCTGATGCGAAGAGATTTTTCAGGGAGTTCCAAGTGGGGGACCAGGTTTTGCTCAGAGTATCTCCTATGAAGGGGATTATGCGTTTCGGGAAGAAGGGGAAATTGGCACCGAGGTATGTGGGGCCGTTCCCTATTATTGAGCGAATCGGACCGGTTGCGTATAGACTTGGGTTACCGGAGCATTTGCATCGGATTCACGATGTGTTCCATATTTCCTCGCTGAGGAAATACCTTAGAGATAATTTGGCTCATTCTCACATTGCTGTGGAGGACATCGATCTCCAGCCGGATAGCTCCTACGAGGAGGGGCCGATTGCTATTTTGGACCGAAGCGAGAGGAAACTGCGGTAAAAGATAGTTCCGTTAGTGCGTGTTCAGTGGCGACATCACAATGTCGAGGAGTCCACATGGGAGCGCGAGGATGAGATGCGCGAACGTTATCCAGAGTTGTTTTTAGCAGGTACTTTCTAGTTTCGAATTTCGGGACGAAATTCAGTTATTAGGGGGGAAGTATGTAATACCCCGTACTTCTGGCTATATTTATTTTTAGGATTAATTAATTAAATGCGTATTAATTGGAAATTAATCCGGGTTAAAAATACTAACGAGATGCGAGTTGGTATTTGATTATGTGCATACATGTTTTTATATGAATATCGAATTATGAAAAATTTGTCGTGAGATTGATATACGGCATTTTGGAAATCTTGTTGAGACGCGTGTGACCGCCGCGTCACGGTGTAATATTTTGATTATAAAAGTGAATTTAAATTCTATTAACCGTATGGTCGTTTTGAGTGCGCCAACGCGTCCGGAAGGGTCGAGATAGTCAGAAAACACTAGCCGGGGGTGTAGTTTGGGTCCCGGGGTATTTTTAGGCCATACCGGCATTATAAAGGGTATTTTGGTAATTTCGTATTTTTAGGAATTAAAAATGACGAAAATTAGAGAAGTAAATCTGATTGGGAATAGACTCACTAAACCCACTAACCAACCCTTAACGACCCAATAAGCTACGGAGGTTATCATTTAGGTTTCCAACTTTCCCTAAGAAAACCCTAGCCACCATAGCCACCTTTGGAGAAGAAAGCTTAGAGAGGGAGAGAAGGAGAAGGAATTCTGCAGAAAACCTTTACAAAAATCAACACCAAATTCAGAGACAATCAAGGCAAGTGATTTAATCTCTTTTAATTCAGAGAATGTTTCCTCCATGTTAGATAATTTGAAGATTTACTATTGTTCTTGGAAGATAAATGAAAACCCATGTTGTTTAGACATAGAACTTGAATATTGAGGACAAATTGCATGTAGAATCATATAGAGATGATTATTCTGGTATTAATATATTTTGGATGTAAGAAAAACGGATTTAGAATGGACTAATATAGAACTTAAAAGTTTAGGGTTCATGTTCTTGAGAAATTGGGGAAAAATGTAGAAACTTGTGATTTAATGCTGTTTAGGATGTATTAATTCCTTAAAAGTTGTTAGTATGTGACCTTAGCATGTTTTAGGATGATTAGAGAACTTAAAACATCGTTGGGACTAATTTTAGAGGAGATTTGAGGAGTAGAATTGGTGAAAAACGAGATTGGGAAAATTCTGGGCCGAAACTGGTCCCTCGTTAGAAGACCTTCCCAGGTCGTTCGAACGAGCTCGTTCGAACGAGCTTCTAACGAGTTGACCAGTCACTTCTAACGAAAATGAATTTAGTTCGATACTTCGTTCGAACGAGATCTCGTTAGAAGGTACATTTCGTTCGAACGAACTGGATCTCGTTCGAACAGCCTCGTTCGAACGAGACTTCTAACGAGCTGGCAGTTTGGGCCTTTTTGGCCTGTTTTGATTTTGGGAGTCCCGTAAACTTGTTCGAGGGTAGAGTTAACATTCCTTTGATGAGGTATTGATAGATTTGGGACTTTTGGGTTATTATGAGGAGTAAATTATATACGAGTGATTTAAATCAATGAACCGTTTGGGTTGAGACGTGAGTGTCTACTACGACGTGAGAATAGATTATGGTGCGTATGATTATAAACCGGAATCGTATAAAGTGTGTAAAGTATATATTGGTACTAGAATGAGAATAGTACTACAATTAAACTACGGGATTACTAAGACGTGTGTTTACTTAGTATTGGTATATGAATTGTGTGTATGACATACCTACCATACTTGCTATCACGGGAGGTTTGCGTTCGCTTAGGTCCCTCTAATCCTTGTGTTGACCGGATTTAGACTGGTTACCTTGATGAACATAGGTCATAGAAAGACTTATTGGGATATTAATAAGTCCGCTGATCGTGGGAGCGTAGGTATGTGCGTGATCCATGTGATGTGACTGTGTTCGCCTCCATTATTTATGATGTTGTTATCTGTGAACTATTCCTGAGAGATTCGGAATATGTAATCCTTATGTACGTGATGTACCGGGATAGATAGCAGAGTACGTGTGCACCGCAGCTTAGTTCTCGGGGTGCTTGTATTGTATAGTTATGTTGTGAATAATATACACTTAATTAATGGGAACCTTCATGTTAATGTTGTGAAAATAATTACAGTATTGTTTCGAGAAACATAACGGGTTAGCTGATAGTGAAATATATTGCATATTGAGCATCTGAGTTTACGTTAAACCCCTATTTAATTACGAGCGTTATAATGTTAATAGAACCGAGTAATAAGGGTAGGACCTATAACAGTCTAGCTAGATATGATGTCACTTAGCTAGTGGTTTGTGTCATTGTAGATGGGTACTTACGTTAGGAGTGTACAGTTAGACGAGAGGTGAGAATATCATGTGAGTGCACGTCCTAACATGTACTTTGCATTTAATGTTTTAAATGTTTTTAAAGCACTTGCAGGTTTTTAAAATATCTCCACATTCGGGCTCTGACCCGTTTGCTTTCAAATCTATTTTTTCTTTGCAAAACCATTTTAGGTGCCCAGCCACAAGGACACCATGCATAGGATACTCATTCTGATGACGAGCTGTAGCTGTTTGTGGAAGCTACAGGGATTTGCTTGTAGACGCTTCTATCACTTGGATTCCAGATTCATTATCTATCAGTTGTAGGGCATGTTGCCCATTTCTATTAGAGACATCTTTCCATTTCAGTTTTCAGACTTTGGCATGTATTGATTTAGTATTCAGTTTACTTATATCAGTTGTGGGATTTGTAGTGAGGAGTTTTCCTCCTGACTTTATTTACATTGTGATGGTTATTCTATTTACTTCATTATGGTGAATGGTGTTATTATTCTTGATTACACTTGTTGCATGTTAATCAGATTTTAAATAAAATTTGGCACTTACTTTTAAATACTAGGTGGTTAGTAATAATAAAAATGTTTTCGACAGTGATGCTATTAACTGAGCTAACTTGGCATTTTGAATTAATTTAATAAATGAGTAGCTACCCGATATTTAATTGGTCGGGGTGTCACAATAATCTTCTCACATTTTTTTGCATTTTTCCTTATTTTTTATTGCATATTTTCATTAGTTGGAATCAAATACCTTATAAAAATGCAAAAATAATGGAAAATCAGAATAAGTATAAAACATGCGAAAATAATTTTCCCATATGTTGAATTTTAATAATTTTTTTGATTTTTAAAAATTAATTTCTAAACAATTATTTTGTTTGATAAAAGTCATTTTTTACATGTTCTTTACAAAAACACAAGTGTGTTTCTTTTCACACACATAAGCTGGGAGTATTTAGGACCCTTGATAAGTGTTAGATCAGGTGGTGGATAGTTTGTAAATCATTGGCTGACCAATAAAAAGCCTTGACCAGATAAATATTTTACATCCACTCATTTTCTTTATGACCGTTAGTGGATTATTTTTTACCGGATGACCTACTTAAGAGGTTTGGCAAACTTGGTAAGCATCATTGGTGACCATAAGATTAATGTTTTTGAGGTTTAACATATCGCAGTCGTTCATTTATTTTAGATATTACCGTTATGCTTTAGCTTCCTTTGTACGCATTTAATAAACCCTTATCGGCCGCTGTATTTTAAAACTCGGATTGAACACATGGTTTTGATTTTAGAATACCAGCCGTGGTTTTCCATTATTTCCTATCAATTAGTTGTTGCCTTTCAAACCGTCAGATCTTAAGGGTTTCAAATAAAACAATTTCAAACGTAGGTATTTTTTTAGAGATATTACCGGTTTTACCTATTATACCCAGTTAGCTTTGATTTTAAGCACATATATCAACCATTAGATCATCGAGCTTCCTATATTTTTATTCTTAACCATAGATTACATCAGGGTTTCCAAATTATTCCTTTCTTGGGTATTTAATACCCTTTCAACTCATTTGTTGAGTTTAGCCTCACATCACAAATTCCTAGAAAGATTAAAAAAAGAGTTGAGGGTGCACACACACACACACACACACACACACACACACACACACAGAGACCCTAAATCCCGAGAGATAAATTTAAGAGTGGGAAAGAGGGATAAAATAAGTAAAAAGAAGGATTGCGAGTAAGAGAATGAGAGTCTTGTCTATACACAATATCATCAGGATAATTCCTAAGTCATTTTATCTCAATGATATCAATTTGGATTTAAGTATATCTCTGGTTTTTATATAAACTTTAAGATAATCTCTTGTGTTCATATATCTTATACACGGTTTACACACTTAGGGTTTTAGAATAAAAGGGGTTTTGAAACTCATTTCCAGTAGTTGTAATTGCCTAAAACTTGTTAATATGGGTTAGTAATTTTGTTAAACATGTTATACTTAAAGGATAATGGGTATTGTGTTGTTTAGAGACTTTAAAGTTAATATTTGAGTTGTTTGCGGTCATTTTTTCACTTTAGGGTTGATCTTGTTCAAACTACATTGGGATTTCATTTAAACGAGATAGAGGTCTCATTCGAACGACAAGGTTTTCTGGTTTGAACGAGATGTTCTTCTGGTTTGAACAAATTTGGGTGTTTTATTAGAATGAGTTAAGGGTTTTGTTCGAACGACTTTGCTACAGTTGGAAATTTATTCTTAATTAATTAGAGATAACTAAAAAGAGATTTAGGACAATGTTTTAGTAATTTACGAGTATGATTGATTATTGTGTATTTATTTTATGTGTAAGTATACTGAGGGTGTATGCATGCTTATGGGGGACGTACTAGGATAGAATTGGATTGGGCGCGCATAACGTTGATCATTCTGCTACCCTAATGATTACGAGGGGCTTAACTTTGTTTTATTCACCTTGATCCTACTGTTGATGTAACCATATCTCGAGTGGGGTAAACTGGGGTGTCCTTTCATATAACCTTGGGTATGATGTCTATTTGATAGGTAGGAAGGTGTAGTGATTTTACCTTTATTGTTGGTTTGAGTTTATAAGGTTGGGAAGACCTGTAACTATACCTAGTATGCAAGATTAATCCCCAAAGGCAATAGGGATAGGACTCCGTGCTTTTACTTATTGGCTTGTGTATAGCCTATATGTTTGTATGTGAGTGGGGCATATTTATTTGGATATTGGACTTCTGTGATTTTATTTCCTATACTGATTTTATACAAGATATGTATACATGAGATAGAGCTATATAATCTTGTAATAATAAATACTTGAGAAGATTTTTAATTATGTATCAAATAGGTTCACTTAGGCTTGGGATTATACTTGCTTGTTATATTTAAGCTACATGGATTGGGTTAAGTTAACACAACCTAATATATAAGAGGGATGTGTATTATTCATATTGTGGACCAAATTTAGTTATATTCTTACTCATTGTAGACTTGTTGGGTTTAATCCTATTTATGAAACTATTATTCAAGTCCTAGGTAACAGCAATATCCACAACCTTGATCTCAATTTCATTCATTCCCAGTTCCATATTCCAGTCTTAAGATATAGGTGTCGAGTATGTGTGCTTATTTTATTTATCGCATTTTCATTTTAGTAGTCACATTATTGTATTTAGATACCATTTGGATTGAGTCTTTTATTTATATTTAGAGTTAAATATTATCATGAGATAGTTATTATTCAAGTGATTGAGTTTTATTCATTAAGACCTTTACATTGGTTTTAGAGTGTATATGTCTTACTTCTTTAATTACTTTTGGCCTATTATCATTTTATTTCATTTCATCCAGGCTAACATGATATGATATTGTTAGATTTATGTATTATTTATATTTAGAATTGATCAATCTAGTTATGAATTTTACAGGGTGTCACAATATTGGCTAGTTCAGCCCTACTAACCAATAACCCACCTAACTACCAACTTGAGACTCAACCCACTACTGAATTTGTTATTTCTACACTCAATGTAAATGAGAACACTTTTTATGAGTTTCACACTACTATCTTTCAAAATAATGATGTTGAGGATGGGTGTAATAAGTGCAAGTGTTCAACCTAAACAAACCTTGAGGGGGTGAATAGGTTTAAAGGCATCATATGGTTAATTTTTAGTTTTTTATAAAATTGCCTGCAATATTGAATCTCTTAACACATTATTTAACAAATATCTTTCCAATTGCCTTGATTAAATAAAACAACAATGAAATTAACTGAATCTACAGATTTAAAATAGATTTAACATACCTAATTCAATTTTAAGCAATTTCACTAGATTCAAGTTTGATCAAAGTGACATATGTGATTAAATGTGTGTAAATGAATATAAATCATACACAAGCATATACAAGAAAAGGTTTAGGATGAAAAAATGCCATATAGGGGTAAAAAACCTCGACGCACTCCAATTTTCATTTCTACTTAAAAAGTTATTTTATACAAGGCAAGAAGACACCTCTCACACAAGCACTCTTGTGTAGTTACCTGTAAACCTTGCAACTTTACCACATAGATGATGAAAATCCACACCTAGCTCCACGATGTGAATTAAGAAGTCTATCTCTTCCTTTAAGTCAATGCCATACTCTAATTTTTCTAATAAATCGGATTGCCTCCAATTTTTTTATTTAGGAGTAGGTCATTATAGCAATTGAAAAGGTAGATTGATGAATTGTAATACGCTATGTGAATCTGAACCAAAAAACTCTCAATTCTCTCTCAAAAGCATAAATTAAGTATGGATATAAGTTTTATAGATTTTGGAGGGAATAAGTTAAATTGGATTAGATAAGAAAGTGAAAATGCTTTTAATTTAATTTTTTTTTCTTAGAAATGTATTTGAGTTACGAGGTTTTTAGATCTTTCCACATAGGAGGGTAAGTGGCCCTTTATAGATATTTTTTAAAATTTGATGCTTTCGTGTGCACGGTTTACTTTTTCCGTGGGCACGATTCCATCCAGTGTGGAATTCTAGCCAAGGCTGTGCGCACGGGCACATTTTGGTGTCATGCGGATGCCACTTTGCACACGAGCTTAAAAGTAAGTCGTGCGAACAATTAAGGTTTCACTCTTGCCAAAAAGCCTTAACTTTGTTCAAAACAAAGAACAACTCCCAAATGTATTTTCTCAAAAACTCTGAGACAGTTTTAAACACTTGGTCCATCAAATTTCAATATCCTCACACATTTAAAAAATATTTTTTAACATTTGTGTGTTTAGCCATAAACAATTCACCAAATCTATTAAAAAAAGATGATCTCCAATCCAATGTGAATGCATGACAACGAAAGTCTTAAATGATCGACTTGTAAAATCTTCAATCTTCAAAGGTCCATCCTGGACAATGATCGCACCTCGGTTATTGAAACCAAGTTTATGTGACTTGAAAGACTCAATGACTCAAATGTTTTGACACGGGGACTAGTCAACTAATATTAATTACTGAATTACATTTTCAATCTCCCCCTTTGACTATTCCTTGACAAAAACCCCAAAACCCCAAATAAACTTGATTGCCCCTACAAGACTCACACCTCACTAGCCATATAGTGAGAGTAGTAGGAAGGTAATGCAAAAATACACCCAATAGATCAACGATGCATCAATAGTCGAGCCTAAACATGATCCGGAGTCGGAATCAACATAGTTATATCTGAAAACATACAAAACAACAAAAATCATCACACAAGGAATATCATGCACAAAGAGAAACTCCCACTGCTTGGGAATCTTCCCAAAATATCAATGTGATATAGATAAAATAAAGCATATAAAGATGAAATGAAATATGATCATCGAATATCAAAGATAACACTGCATAAAAAAGCCCCTCCCCCTACATAGCATATACCAACAATAATTAATAACGCCCCTATCATATAAACCTTTTTGATATATTGAGAAGAAAAAAATATCCCCCTTTTGACACCAAGGCAAAGGCAGAAATAAAATTTTCTCCCCCTTTTTGACATAAGATCAAGATAAAGGAGATATAAAATATTTTCCCCCCTTTTTGACAAGCAAAAGTCAAAGAGAAGAAATACGTCATACACAATGGATATAACATGGTAATAAATAAAGATCATATTGACAAATAGAACTAGTTAAGCAAGAGATAGTATAGCATGTGAAATACCAAGGCTATAAAGGGGAAATACATAATGGGCATATACAAGTGAAACATAATATGAATCTCAAAAGAAAGAACGAGAAGATGAATGATATCAAGCAATAACCTCAAAAATAATATATGTGATATACAAACAATCTAACTAAAAAGATGAGATCATAAATCAAGTATGGATATATCAATATGAACATAGAAATAAGATACCAATTCAGAATAAACCAATTGAGAACATAATTATGGATAAAACGAAATAATTCATAAAACTAACAAAGTATCCATGCAATCATCCAAAACATCAATACCAAAGAATAAGGTATGAATATTCAACAATCATAGAGATAACACATAAAATCTATAGATCTCATCAAACACACATGTAAAATGACGTCAAGAATAAAATCACACAAGATCAACATGCTAGCAACAATTAATAAGTAGCATAATAAAGAATCAACAATCAAATGCATCGCAACTAAGAACATGCAAACTTCCTAAGTGCTAATCATGCTCCCTCTAAAGCAAACATAACTCCCTCTAAATCTATGCATGAAAAATAAAAGCATACCAATCATGTGAAACATTATGGGAGTAGGAGTAAGTGCGTAACAACAAGATATCATAAACGAATGTGATATAAACGTGTGAGCACGGAACATGTGAAGAATTGACCATAAAAAAATATGTCAAAACAATCAAGAACAATATGATATGGAAAATAGATATCTCAAATCATATAAACTCACAAGATATAATCAACAAGATATATTATCGAACACTAGTCAAGACAAACACTAAAAAGTCACTAGAGACATGAAACGCTATAAGAGACAAGGTGTCTAAGATTCAACTAGCATGATATGTACAATCTCAACTCACAAACTCAAATGGATCACACAACTATCCAATCCAAACAATAATTAAGGTCTCATCATTCACTCGAACTACCTAGGGCATATAAAACTCAGAAAATAGTAGTAAAAAATGATCCTAAAGAACATACTAAGCTCTTAAAATCAATCAAATATAAACCATAAAGTCAAATAAGATCAATGAAGAAAACATGACAAGGTATTATATCCAAGACATAAAGTACAACAAAACACACTAAGAAAAGAACCTATCAAGTGTACAATCAACACAAAAGCTGCATGGAATAAAAAATGTACCAAAATAGAGTAGCGTGCGTACGAAAGAGAATTGTAATCGTGAGAATGAACATCGTGCGAATGGGATAGTTTTGTATCGTTAGAATGAAATAGGAGAATTACTAAATCAGGGACAACAAAGTCTAGAAAAGATAAATTTAACTACTAAATCCCAATCCTTTCAACTCTAGTAGAATGCAAATACATGAGAAATCATTCATTTTAAATTGAAATATCAAATGAAAGATAATATGAAAAGAAAAAGAATAAAACCAACAACTTAAACAAACACACACACACACACACACACACACACACACACACACACATATATATATATATATATATATATGAATGCAAAAACAAAGCATGTAAAGTGTGATTGTGATTAGGTAATGAAATGCCCCAAGCCAGATTTGGGTCACCGTCAGGTCAACCCGCACCGAGTCAAGAAGTTAAGGGGGGAGGTGGATAGTACAATTCTATTATTTATGAAAAACCATTTAATTGCACCATTTTATGAGGATTAAGTTATCGATTTTAATTTGAGAAATAAGTGATCACTTTAAGTAATCCAGTTAATTAACAAGGTTCATTTATGAAAATCCGTTGAATCCATCAATGTTTAATAAATAAGAAATATAACATAGTTGTCCTTGTATTATTACATCACTTGGTCAAGGGCCCAAATAAACTGATTTAAAGTATTCCAAACCCAATGTTTTAAAGACATTTTAAATAAAACTACATACCTTCTAACGACGATTATTACCCTTAGGGGCCTTATCAGTATCCTTGCCAATGCCCCTACTTGATGTACCTGGGGTGGGGGTGGGGATTTTAACATAAGAATCGGGGATGAGCGAATGCTCAGTAGGGTGGAAAATACTAAGCTATACGTTTTATATAAAAACACTATGCATATAACCTGTATTATAACAATTTAGAGAACTTTTATCAATTAGCCAATATTAATGCAACTACTATGAAATGCACTCGAGCGATATGCTCATACACACACTTAACCATTTGATGCCACCCTTTACCGGGTCTAGAGACTATTTAATCACATTTTAATTCCTTAGCCTCCACTTTATCCCTTTTATTAAGTTGTCTTATTTACATTCCTCAAGCACAACCAAGTTCATTTTCATTTCCATTTTCTTTTCTCAAAATCCTCCAATTATTCGCATACTTTAACGGGCTCCACACCGCCGGCTATGCTATCATATGCTATGGCTAGTAATTTTGGGTATTTCACCATAAGGCTTCGGCCCCTTCTTAATTATTACTGATTTCATCTGAGCCCGCATTAATGTATTATAACATTTTTACCAATGTCAACATTATTCCCTTACTTTCACCATTCTCATGACATTTAATTCAATTATCCATTTCTCACAAAACCGATCGATAAGATCAAATGAGGAAGTCCAACCACTAGGACCCTCTAATTTTTACCAAAATTACCTTTTTACCCTTCATTTGCTGAAACCTTGTGAAAAATATATTTCTTTTATCATGACATTAGAAATCATCATTTTACATTAAAAAACCACCTTTCATGATTTTATGTCTATAGATAATACATTATCCTTTTTCTCCAAGAAAATCCTATTTCTTTATATTTCTTTCCAAGAAATATATTTAATGTCGTGAAGACCATTTTCTCTAAATGTTTACTTTACCCTCATACACAAATGTTGTATTAAATGTTATACCATCTTCATTTCATCATGATTTTACAACATATTTAGGTCTAATATTTCTAACTTCTTTCTTTCATCAAGAAATCCATTTTTAATTCCATATATCATGTTTATATGACCCTTTTCAACATACTACAACATTTTACACATTGTTGAGAGGATTTCAAGCCTAGAAATTCTTAAATATCCAACTTAAACATGATTTTTACATGGAATATATTTTCATGCTTATTTATTCATTTTTCCAAGATTAAAATATCATTTGTTCATCAAAAGCCATTTTAAACTTATTTTTCATCAAAAATCTCATTTTTGTATGAAAACCTATTAATAGATATACTAGAAACTATTTTTGCAAAATAAGCCATTCTAGCATGCATCCTAATAGATCTTAATCCTGAAAAACACTTTTGAAGAGGAGAAACTAAGGGGATGACTTGAAAGCTCCAACGTATTCAAGCGAGCTTTAACAATGGCTTCTTCAACCCAACTTCTTCTTCAACTAGGCTTGAAATGGGTGGCTTAGACTTAAAAAGATTGAAAAATACTTGGGGTAAAAGGGAAAACTTTGAGAAATGGTGGAAATGGACTGGGAATGGAATAGAGTAGCTTTAGAGAGAGAGACAAACAGAGAGCTCCAAAAATATGATAGAAATGGCGTCTCTAACCCTTTCACCTCTATTTAAACCCAGCAAACCTAAACTCATTAACAAAGGGTTAAACCCATATTTTTATCTCAGCCACTAAGATCTCAACAACTTAGCAAATCCAAGGATCCTCCTTATGACAACACATTAAAATGTGCAGAAAAATCTGATTTGCATCCGTTCGTTTGAACGAATTGGACCTCACTTCTAACGAGATCCTTTCTCATTTGAACGAGAGTTCTAAAGAGGTACTCACAAAGGTAAAACGTAGGCTTAAAAGGGAAAAGGAACACACATCATTCTAATAGGAAATGTAACACCCCATGATTTTAAATAAAAAAATATGTTATAAATTAAAATTTTGGGCAAAATAAATTTTTAGAGATTATTAATTTTATACTTAAAAATGTTGGTTTTGATTGACGTAAAAGGATATTTTAATAGGAATTTATTTTGGAATTTAAAATTTAAAATTATAAATTTTTATATAAAAATAGGGAATCTCGATTCGGCAGGGGAGCCAAACCTGTTGGGCACAGGGGTGAACCAATTAGGGCATAAATTTATCATTTTCTTGTAGTGTTTGTGTAGGACTCAAACTTTTTTCTTTTCTTAAAATATAAAGGCATGAGCTTATGATTTTTTAAACACATTTTAGCATTCTAAAAAAGAAGTAGCCTCTCATATTTTTACCGCCTCTCATGTACAAAACCTAAACCCCATTTAAATCAACTTTCAACCCAAGTTTTGAAGATCTAAATCTAGTTTTCACAAGAACATCCAAGAACGTGTCTTTGCTATTTTCGTGAGAGGAATGCAACTGTGTAATCATATTTTCAAGACGACTTCTTTACAGGCACGAATGATTTTATTATTCCCCTAAAGTGTTTAGCGTTTTAAATATTGCCTAAACTTTAATAAATGATGTTTTTCTTAAAATAAATTAAAAAGACTAATTAGGGAAAGTGAAAATAATTCTGGGACTGTTTTCAAATCCAAAAATATATTTAAGACTTAAAACAATCACTTGCTTAGAGATTTGGACTATGATGGAATTCTAGGACAGTTCGCCTATTAAAATTAAAAATATGAATATGTAATAATATTTCGACTCAAAAAATGATTCTTGCGTGTAGATTATAGATTGAATTTATTATTATGTAATAGGTGTACTTTCATGTTAAAATGGAATCTTGTGTTAACTGGTAAAATATCGCTCGTATAGAAATGATGAACTTTGACAACTTGTATGACGATTGGTAAGACTTGTTTAATTATATAATTAAAAAGGGCGTAATTTGGATAATATTGAAATTGGAGAATTTATTTGGAAGAATTGTAGCTATAAATTGAAAATGTGTTTTATTTGAATTTTGCCTATATAAATACTTCGACACCTAGTGGACGTTAGGATTTTGGGGTAGTTATGCTTTTACCCTTATTTTTAGGTTGCTTGCTAGGTTTGGAACTAGTAGGTAGGCCTCATTGTTGTTAAAACTTTCTAGGTACAGGACTAGTGAGTGTAGGATCGTACGGTTGGATATTTCCTGGGTGGGGCTAGGTAGTACGCCGTCACGTGTTTTCCGGTAACCTCTAGGTGCGAGACTAGGTGGTGAATTGTGGTAGGTATTCTTCCTTTGTGATAGGATAGAAAATACTCGTGATTTTGGTGATCTCTAGGTATGGGACTAGGGATTTTTTAGGTTGGATTACCCGAATAAAGGGTGGGGCTAATAGAGAAAAATGATACATTGACAATAAATTTATAACTAATGCCTAAGACAAAAAATGACTATTAAAATGGATTTGCATCGCTAATATGTGTAGAACTAACGAAATTAGGTTGGCCGGCTATAGTGACGTGGGTGTGTGTTGGCATCGCCAATATGTGCATAGCTAATGATAATTGGGCTGACTGGCTATAGCGGCATGTCGTAGGTGGAACATCACCAATATGTGCAAGGCCAACAAAATTGGGTTGTCTGGCTATAGTGATAGGAATGGCTGTGATGGATTGGTAACTTTAGCCAAGCCAGAATATGTGCATGATCCATAGATAGGTCGACTGGCTATAGTGGTGTCGCTCTGATAATAAATTGATTAAAAGCATTAAATTAAGTAATAAGCTTGATAAAATAAAATGTTGTAACTTTAAACGTTAAACATGAATAGTGATGTGGCTTAGTATATGGGTAGTTAGTGTCGTGTTTCTTTATTCGCATTTAATTATATCGTTTAATTTAAAATACTCTATTGTGATATTATCATGTATGATGCTTATGTCTGGGTTCACGAACCCTAATTGGGAGGAGTAGCTAGTGTTAATGCCGTAGGCTCTGATCCGTTGCGTTGACTAATATTTCAGGTATAGTTCTGGAGTAGCTGTATAAGATTGATTGGAAATCTTTGGATTGCAACTAGAGATTTATTTTTATCGCTTTAGTAGATTGATTTTTTTCATTCCGTCTTATAATTATGAGAAAGTTATTTATAGATTTTGGTGGGCCATTCGGTTCCACAGTTGTTTATGGTTTTAGTTCGGATTTGTAATTAGATTATTTACTTAAAGTTTTATTCTATCGTTTGGAGTTGGAATTTATTTTGGAGTTAGCCTGATGATGGATTTTATTGAATGGATGTTTATATTCGTTGGATGTAATCGAATTATTTCTTGTGGAATTAAATTTTTTATTGTCTTACATTTCTGTCACGTGCTGAGAATGGTATTTTATTTAGTGATGCCCGACGTAGTTTGGAGGCATCTGATGCCAGAGTGCCGGGGGTGTTACAGATGGTGTCAGATCATGGTCTTTGGTCTCATAGGTTGTGAGTTCGTTTTAGCTTCCGCATTACCGATCTTTGATTACTTTTTATGATTTATTATCTTTAGTTATTTCGAGTCTGATTGTTGTTTGTTCATGTTTTTTCAAATGGCGAACACTAGGAGATCTGGAAATAAGAGAGAGGGTTCGATTTCTGGTCTTACAGTTGAAAATAGGCAGGGTCAATTTGCCTTTGGGTGCTGAGGAGTTAGCGACTATTGTTCGTGAGGCCACAATGACCGATATTAAGATTAGGAGGCAGAGGTGGGGAAACCTAGAGGCGCAGCAGGAGGGTACCCCCACTTTAATTTAGGATAAGGTGAGGGCTTATTTCCACAAGGGCAATCCTCCCACCTTTGAAGGGGGATCTAACCCAATGGTTGCTCACCATTGGAAGCATGATATGGAGAGGCACTTAAGGATGGTAGATTGTACAGATGTCTAGAAGTAGATGTTGACTATGTTCAAGTTGACAGGGGATACATTGCAGTGGTGGGGGAATGTCACCACATCTGAGGATAGGGATCGTATGAACTATGGAGACTTCTTGATGAAATTTAATGACAAATATATCCCTTATTCGAATAGGACTGCACAGAGAAAGAGTTTCTAGATTTAGAATAGGTTTCCAAGTTAGTTGCTGAGTATGAACAAGAGTTCACAAATTTGTCGATGTTTTTATCGGAGGAGATGAACACCGAGGCAAAGAAAATGGAGTGTTTGATTAAGGGTTTAATATGGTCGATTAAGAAGATGGCTTTGAGAAATCTGACGTATAGTACTTATACTCACGTAGTGGATGTTGCATTGTTGTTATGGAAGGAGAAGGTGAATTATTAAAAAAAAGTTGGGTAAGAGATATGAGTCGAGTGGACAAGATGGGGCCAAGGCAGGTGAGGAGAACAAGGGTCATAATAACCAGCCGTGTAAGAAGCAGAGAGAATGTAAGGAGAAGAAGCCCTTTTAACAAGGCAACGACGTCCCATAGGGCCCTCAGGGATAGGGCCAGGGATAACAGTGTGAGCGAGCGCTAGAAAGGAATTTAGGGGTGCATGTTTCGTTTATGGAGAGGTAAGGAATTGAGATTCTAGGTGTTCGAGAACACAGGGCCAGCAGGGCCAAGGAGCATAGGGTCAGCAGGGCCAAGGGCCTCCAGCATGGGAAGCACCAGGTGCACAAGGAGCTCCAACATCACCCGCAGTAGGTAGGTGTTATTTACTTCCAACTCGGGAACCTTAGGCAAGGCAGGCTCAACAGGAGCCAAAGCGTGGCTAGTGGGATAACATGGTACGAAATATTTTTCCTAGATATGTTTATATATATATTTATATATAGTTAAGCTATATATATATATATATATATATATATATATATATATATATATGGTATTTTGCGTTCGTGCGTTAGGTGCATATAGGGTTGGGTGCATGGGCGCCCAATCGTAGCATTCCACGGGTAGGCATATGTAAGCATTATTTTAGTTGCGTGACTTTACGTTTGACGTTTATGCTTTGTCGAATTTTGAGGAAGAAATTACGGTATTAGTGGGGGAGTATGTAACACCCCGTGATTTTAAACTGTAAAATTTTTTATAAATTAAAATTTTGGGAAATATAATTTTTTGGAATTTATTAATTTTTATACTTAAAAATGTTGGTTTTGATTTATGTAAAAGGAGATTTTAAATCAGGATTTAAAATTAGAAATTATTACTTTTTATATAAAAATAGGGAATCTCGATTTGGCATGGAAGCTGAACCGGTTCGGCCCTGGGGGTGAACCGATTCGCTCCAGTGGCAGGGTGAAAAATCGTCATTTTTTGTAGTGTTTGTGTAGGACTCAAACTCTTTTCTTTTCTTAAAATATAAAGGCATGGTTTTAGGGTTTTTAAATCACATTTTATCCTTATCAAAAAGAATTAGCCTCCCATATTTTTACCTCATCTCATTTACAAAATCTAAACCCCATTTAAATCAACTTTCAACCCAAGTTTTGAAAATCTAAACCAAGTTTTCTCAAGAACATTCAAGAACGTGTTTTTGCTATTTTCACGAGAGGAACGCAACCGTGTAATTATATTTTCAAGATGACTTTTGTAGTTCGCCGAACATGTTTGATCGATGACACTTCATCACTTCTAGAGTAAGGTTAGACTTTAAACTAAGAGCATTGGCCACCACGTTAGCCTTGTTGGGATGATACGATAAGGAAAATTCATAGTCCTCCGTCAATTCCATCCATATTCTTTGACAAAGATTGAGGTCACGCTGTGTGAAAATACAATGGTGGCTCTTATTATAAGAAAATACCTTAAACCGTTTCCCATACATGTAGTACCTCCAGCTCTTAAGTGTGAACACCACATCGGTTAACTCCCAATCATGGGTGGGGTAAATCCTTTCATGCACCTTTAACTAACGGGATGCATAAGCGACCACTTGTCCATTCGGCATTAATACCGTGCTGAGTCTTGACCCAGAAGCATCAAAATACACGGTGTAACCCTTTTTGCTCTCTAGAAGAATAAGTATGGGCACTGAAGTTAACCTACCTTCAATTACTCAAAGGTCGACTCACAATCCTCGAACCACTCAAAGTTCACATTTTTTTGAGTCAAAATGGTGAGGGGCAACACAATTCGTGAGAAGTCCTATACAAATCCGCGGTAGTAACCTACCAAATCTAAAAAATTATGTTCCTCCGCGACTGTATTTGGCCTACCTCAACTCAAAATTTCCTTTACCTTCCCCCACTAAAAACTACATGGCCAAGGAATTCGACCTCATCCATCCAAAATTCACATTTACTGAACTTGGCATATAACTTATTCTCCCTGAGCAATTGCATTGTCATGCGAAAGTGATCTTCATGGTCCATATTCGATGCCGAGTAGACTAGTATATCGTCCATAAATACCATTATAAACTGATCTAAGCAAGGTCAATAGATGCAGTTCATCAAATCTATGAACATCTCTGGGGCGTTAGTCAAACTAAAGGGCATCACTAGAAACTCATAGTGCTTGTACCGAGTTCGATCACTATCTTAAGAATGTCCTCCTCTCTGAAGCATAATTGATGGTGAGGGTCAATCTTTGAAAATCTACCTTCCCATGCAACTAGTCAAACAAATCTTCGATACGGGATATGGGGTATTTATTCTTCACTATTACCCTGCTCAACTTCCTGTAATTGATGCAATGTCGCAGGGAGTTATCCTTCTTCTTAGCAAAGAGGAATGGAGATCCCTAAGGGGACACTAATGTGAATGAATCTCATGCTATTAAACTCCTCCAACTGAACCCTTAGCTCCTATAATTATATCGAAGCGATGCTGTGAGATGGTATAGAGATAGACGAGATGACCGGATGCACCTCTATGGAAAAATCCACCTCCCAACATAGGGGTAAACCAAGAAGATCATATGAGAAAACATTGGGAAACTCCCGCACAACTAGGTATTCTAATAGCATACACGATGGCAAGACATGTCTGGAAGAGATACTGAGACACTATGCCAATTTCATTCGATGGTAGCATCAAAACACAACAACGAATCAATATCGAGGATATTTTTGAGCCCATCCATGTATATGAGAATCAAGTCATACTCTAGAACATAGTCTCCATCCATAACCATGCAAATATGGGAGACCCTATCGAGAACTCCATCACCGCCAATCGGAAGTCCTATGAAGATAAGAGGGTAAAACCGATCTACCTCTGATCCCAAACTAAATGCTAATGAGCTTAAGATAAATGAATGTGATGCACCTAAATCAAGTAGTGCCTTTACCCATGTATTGAACAATATAATCATACTTTCTATCACGGATGGATCATCGGGAGGGGCTACAGACCGTGACATGGCGTTGGTGCGTCCACGGTTAAACCTATTGCTCTTTGACCATCGAGCACCTAGCCTAGACCACGGTTGTTCTTCCCTTGACTAGGATGTGAACCATCCACGCTATGTCTCATCGAATGATGATATCCATAGGAAAACTACTGTTGTTGTTGTTGATGTTAGGTGGGGCCTGTGTAGCTAGAACTTATGGATGGTACATAATTGACAGTTTGCTGACTGCCCTGTTGATTACCCAAAGATCTATGTAGGCAATCCCTCTTAAATTGATCGAGGTACCCACATGTAAAATAAGTCCTATCACTATAGGACAAGGGACTCTGGTCACTGGTACACCAGGACGATGATGAACCAATCCCCATAGCGGCCTTCAACTTTGCAAAGAAGCCTCATGCCTCACTCCTAGACTTTTTTAGGGCTGGCAATTTTTGACAGGATAACCCATTTATGGTGATACCCGAAATGACCCAAAAATGATATGATTATCTTGTATAGATTTAAGAATATAAAAAACTTATACTCAAATCAAAATTAACGCGATTAAAAAATGACACGACTAACCCGAATCGGCACCCCAAACTTTTTGTTACCACTGCCTTGGGATCCTCTTCTTCTACCCGATGGCCTTGTTGTCCCGTGCCTCTAATTCTATCTTAATGACCTTATTCACCATAGTTATGAAGTTTGGTAGATCCAAACGAACCATGATTCGTCGAATACCGAGATTGAGTCCCTTGATAAACAAACTCTTCTTTTCGACCTCATCCTTCTGTACTGCATCCATGTCCTTGCACAAACTTTTGAACCTGACTTTGTACTCATTTACTGACGTTTTCCCCTGAATCAGATGAAGGAACTCGTCATTATTGTTATCCTTAAATGCCAGGGGAAAGTACCGTTCTAGAAATGCGACCCTGAAGTTATCCCAATCTATAGTCTCTGCCACATCGGTGGAGTAGGCACTCCACTAGTGCAGTGTCTGCTCCATGATATGGAAGGTTTCTATCTTGACTTTGTACCCAGATGGCACATTAAGAATCTCCATAAATCGAGTGACCTCATCAATACACTCTTCTTCAGCGTCAGGGCTAGCTTCCCCGTTAAAGGTTGGTGGGTACAACCTCTTGAACTGCTTCAGGATGGAGGCTGAAGTACTGCTCTCAACTGTTCCATTATGGTTATCCCCCACCACGACGTGTAGTCATCTATATAAGAAATGAGAGTTCAATACACACTGATACGAAATGAAAGCAATAGCTAAAGAGATTAACACAAAACAGTAACTAAAGCAGTAACTACAATGGAAACGTACTAAGAAAGCGTAAGCGCTCCATCACAACTGATGATCCTTTTGCTCTGATACCATTTGTAACGCCCCAACTCTGATTTTGGTCACCGTCGAATCAGCCTGCACTGAGTCAAGGAGTGAGGGGGGGGGGGGGGGGGGAGGGGTAAAGTCATATTATATTATTTAAGAAAAACCCTTTAATTGCTCTATTTTATAATGATAAAGTTGCCAATTTTAATTTGAGAAATAAATGATCACTTTATGTAATTAGGTTAGTTAAGAAGGTTTATTTACCAAAATCTGTTGAATCCATCAATGTTTAATAAATAATAAATAGATCATAGTTGTCCCTATAATATTACATCACTTGGCCAAGGGCCCGAATAAACTGATCAGAGTATTCCAAATCCAATATTTTCAAAGATAGTTTAAATAAAACAATAAAGATTCTAATGATGATTATTACCCTCAGGGGCCTTACCGGCATCCTTGCCAATATCCCTACTCGATGTACTTGGGGTGGGGGTGGGGGGTTAACATAACAAGCAGAGGTGAGGGAACGCTCAACAAGGTATGAAATATTAAGCTATAAGTTTTCAATAAAAATAATATACATATAACATGTATTTTAACAATTTCGATAACGTTTATCATTTAGCCAGTATTAATGCAACTACTATGAAATGCACCCGAGTGATATACTCATACGCACAATTAACCATTTTATGCCAACCTTTACCAGGTCTAGAGACTATTTAATCACATTTTTATTCCTTAGCCTCCACTTTATCACTTTCATTAGGTTGTCAAGAACAACCAAGTTCATTATCATTTCCATTATCTTTTCTCGGAATCCTCCAATTATTCGCATACTTTAACGGGCTCCACACCTCCGAGTATGCTATCATATGCTCTGGCTAGTGATTTTGGGTATTTCACCCTAGGGCTTCGGGCCCTTCTTAATTATTACTGATCTCATCTGAGTCCATATTAATGCATTATAACATTTTTACCAATGTCCACATTATTCCCTTACTTTCACCATTCTCATGCCATTTCATTCATTTATTCGTTTCTCATAAAACCGATTGATAAGGTCAAATGAGGAAGTCCAACTACTATGACCCTCAAGTTTTTACCCGAATTACCTTTTTAATCTTTGTTTACTGAAACCTTGTGGGAAACATATTTCTTTCATCATGGCATTAGAAATCTTCAAGAAATATATTTAATGTCACGAAGACCATTTTTATCATCTTCTTCATTTCACCATGATTTTACAACATATTTAGGGATAATATTTTCAACTTCTTTCTTTCATACAGAAATCCATTTTTAATTCCATATATCACATTTATATGACCCTTTTGAACATACAACAACATTTTACACATTTATAGAGGACTTCAACCCTAGAAATGCTTAAATATGCAACTTAAACAAGATTTTAACACGGTGTATATTTTCATTCTTATTTTCTCATTTTTCTAAGATTAAAATACCATTTGTTCATCAAAATCCATTTTAAAATTATTTTTCATCAAAAATCTCATTTTTGCTAGAAAACCTTTTAATAGACATGATACAAAATATTTTTGCAAAATAAACCACTCTAGCATGCATCCTAATAGCTTTTAATCTTAAAAACGATTGGAGGAAAACCCTACCTTGGATTTGAAGAGCAGAAACTAAGGGGATGACTTGAAAGCTCCTAAAAACTCCAAACTCCAAGAAAGCTCCATCTTCTTCAAAAAAGTTCCAACAATGACTTCTTCAACCCAACTTCTTCTTAAACTAGGATTGAAATAGGTGTTTTAGCCTTGGAAAATGATTGGGGTGGAAGGGGAAAGTTTGAAAAATGGTGAAAATGGGTTGGGAATGGAATAATGTAGCTTTAGAGAGAGAGAGATAGAGGGTTCCAAAAATATAATGGAAATGGCCTCTCCAACCCCTCACCTCTATTTGAACCCATAAACACTTAAGCCGTTACCCAATGGTTGAGTGATATTTTGTTCTGATCCACTAATAGCCCTACAACTCAGCAAATCCAATGATCCTCATCGTGATAGCGCATTAGAATGTGTAAAAAAAGTCTGATCTTCGTCTGGTCGTTCGAACGACTTGAACCTCATTCGAACGAGGGTTCTAACGAGTACTCACGAGGGTTTACCGTAGGCTTAAAAGGGCAAAGGAACCCACTTTGTTCTAATGGGAAACTACTCCTCATTCGAACAACAACGCACCTCATTCAAACGAGGGCATTCCAACAAGATTCTAGAGAACGATGAAAATCCAACTGGTCCTAGTCGTTAGAAGGTTGCTCAAACCCCGTTCGAACTACATGCCCATTCTTATTCGAATGGAATGGCCACTAATTCGAACGATGGGGTTTTTTTTAAACTAACTTTAGGCCATTAAATCCCCAATTTAAATTGAACAAAGGCCACAAGGACAGCTCAAACTTAATATTCATTCATAATATACAGTTCATGGCCCAAAGGCATACAAATTACAAGGAATGAGGTACAAATATCGGGCATGGGTGTTATAGGTAACACATGACCATTTGATTTGACATAGATATTTCATTTAAATCTTGATTAAAAAAGATGAATTGGAAACTTAAATAATTTAAACCTCAATAAATTTAACATACAAGGCTCAATATTCTTATCAAATCGATATATTACGACTTTGTAATATCAATCAAGGTACGATTCATGTGACGAATAATGGATATAAAATCGACATGAATACACATAATCAAATCATGTAAACATTAAAAATTATTCTTAAAAGATAATCATTCCATCAATATCCTTTTTATAAAAAATGGTAGTTTCAATCCATTAACTCCCTCAAGCATATGTTGATTAAAATATTTTGAATGCCAACTAATATCAATTTTCATTTCTAAAAGCTATGCCCTATCTTATTTTTTATGCCAGTTCAAGCTCTTAGCTTATGGCACTTTTTTAACACATTTTTCCTTTTTCCATTGATTGGATTTTCACATACCTAGATGACACCTACAAAAAAACATTTGAATTTCTGAAATGGGTTTAATCACTCTAGTGGTAGCCCTTATCAATGCTTTTCAGAATGGTTCCTTTTTAACTCCTTAATAGTATGTGTGGGGACTAAAATAATTCACTAGGCCCTTCCACAATTTCAGCCGACCATCCTAGCAAGAGATAGGATGCATTTGACCTAACTCAAATGATTAATTTCTCACGTGTATTTAACATGTGATTAAATACACCTTGATAAGCTCAAATCGGTTACCAATAATCTTAGAGAGATATTCAGGGACACCTCATGAGCTACATTCAAGCCGAAGGGGTTTCTTGTACAATTCAACCTCTTTAATGTTACTATAAATGTAAACCCTTGCCCTAGGGTCACAGGGATGAAAGTTTACAATCTTGAGAGAGAGAGAGGATAATTAAATACAGTGATCTCTCCGTGGACGTAGGCAAGTTATCGAATCACGTATATTTTATGTTGTGTGAGATTGATTTACTTTTTTTACTTACTTGCTTTCTTGGAATGATTAATTGTGATCGTTATTGAACTCACAATTGACGCCATATATGGGAGGCGATTCTCTTCTCCTACGAAAGCAACAACTGAAGGAAAGTACCATGATGTCTTACCACAGTAACAACCTACCTTAAGCTGGTAACGTACAGGCTGACCCAGTCCCACCTAGGATGAGGTTTCAGATTCGTCAAGATCCAAATCCAAAGTTTTATCAAGAGAGACTACCATCGAAAGAGAGCCACGACCTACTTAGGTCTATGAAGATCTCTCGGTTGGTTGATGCCTATGAAGCCAGGATTCGAGAGTAAGATGAGGCCACACGCCTTAAAATGGAAGAAAATGCTTGCCTTTAGAGATAATTAGAAACAGTGGAGAGAGATCTCCATGACGATAATCAGAAGTGCCATTCAAGGACTCCTAGTCCTCAAGTGAGACACCCTTGTAGTTGAGGGAGGAGATCTAGAAGCGACTTAGATAGATCAGAACGTGGTTGACCGGAGAGGCACCATAGAAATTATGAACGTCAAGACATAAGAATTTTGGTTCGAAGAGATATGGATCAACACCCATACCATCGAGGGGATAGGTCCACCAAAGAGTTGTCTAGAAGAGCTATTAACGCACAAATGAGATCCCCTTTTTCATGGAAAATTGAGGATAAATATCCCCCAGAGAAGTTCTCAGTCCCTAGGTTAAAATCTATAATGGAAAAACTAACCCCATAGACCACGTCATGAAATACAGGAAGACCATGACCCTATGGACCCACAACGACTCTTTTATGTATCGCATCTTCCCTTCTAGCCCAGCTCAAAAATGGTTTGAGAGGCTTCCCCACAGGTCTATAATGAGTTTCAAGGTCCTTGCTGAGGCCTTTACTACTAAATTTATAACCAGTAGATCTCGCTCAAAGAGGATCGATTCACTGCTCACGATGAAGAAAAAGGCATATAATACCCTTCGTGAGTATGCCAAAAGATGTTGGTAAGTGTTCAACGAAATAGAGGATTACTAGGAGCAAGTTTCCATAGCATCCTTCAAGATCGGTCTGCTAACCACCTCCATGCTGTACCAGTCCATATTAAAGAATAAGGCTAACACCATTGACGACCTCACGGCACGCATTGAGAAATACGCGAAATTTAAGGATGTGGTTCATACCATGCTAAAACTGGTCGCGTCAAGGAAAATAAGGGAGGCGACAAGGATAACAATCCTAAAAAGGGCAACATGAATGGTTCCAAGAATGAAGGCTAGGTGGATCCTTCGAAAGCCTTCCAAGCTATTAATACGGTCTTCAAGGAACCAATCTACATGATACTAGGAAAGATTAAGGATAAATAGTTTGTGACACAACACCAAAAAGGCCAAATTGTCACCTTTCAGCCAGCCATCCTTTTCACGATCATTGACCGTGACGGAAAAATACATATTTTTTTATCACGATCAATGACCGTGACAAGTCCGTGACAAAGGCTTGTCATTGTCATTTACCGTGAAAACATTAGAAAGTTTCCAAGGTCAAAGACTCTAACAGGTCCGTGAAAACTTTGTCAGTAAAAAACCCTTCGACCTTTTCTTTTCCCGTCGTTTTCACTTCCCTCCAATTTCTCTCTCTAAGCGCATGACTGCTCTGTCTGTCTCTCTCTCTCTACGTTTTCAGGTGATTTTTTTTCTATCTTTCTCTTTCTTTTGTATATGTGTGTGTGTGTGTGGGTGGGCAGTGGTGTGTGTGTGGTGGGGGGGAGGGGGTAGTGGGGGTGGTGGTGTGTGTGTGTGTGAAGGTGGGTGAGTGAGTGTGTGCAGGTGTGTGTGTGTAGTGGTGGTGGTGGCAGTGGGGTGGTGGTGGTGGTGGGGGAGGGGGTAAGTGGGGGAAGGGGGTATGTGTGTTGTTTTCAATTTGGTTTTAGGAATTATAAATATTGATTGGGTATTTTTATTTTTAGTTTAGGACTTCAAATTAATTGTTAATGTTGATTGGGTGATGTTAGTTGGGATTGAAATTAATATGAATTATTAATATTGATTGAATCTTATTGTATATTATTATTTAGGTTTGAAATTGGTTAGAATTTGTTAATGTTGAAATAATTGAGTAGATGAACTAGAAGGAGTACGGGATACACATTTATTGGTTTGTTGTTGTTGTTGGATTATATTGGACGGATGTGGTTGGATATGGAAGTTGGTTGTTTAATTTTTTTTTAAAATCCCTAATTTAATTCATACTAATAAATCCTTAAATTGTTATATTGTCTAATTTATTGGGTTGGTTAATTTTGGAAGTGGCATGACCACTGGATTATTGTCAAAATGGGGGGGGGGGGGACCTTTCAACTTTTTTTCTAAAATTACTTTGTATCACGACCCGTTCGAGAGTGGCACGACCACGGACTTATGATAATTAAATGAAGCATATTTGAAATTACACATAGTGAACATAGATACTAGCCTTCTAGTTCTTATGCGTACGCATTCAATAGACCTTAGACTCGTTCGAGAGTCATTACACCTATAATGAGATCTCTCGAATTTTCCCGTTTGGACAGTTTGGGATTGCATAATTTCTGTATAATAATATTCTCAGTGGGTTAAACTTGTTACTTTTGGAGGAGGTTATGCAGTCTATCTTTATGTTCTTTGGGTACATACTAGATGATGTGATGTTAAGTGTTATTTCAATTATCAATTGAAATAACACTTGCACTTGCAAATCTACGCCGTGTACTTGGAGAACTATAGGGATATGCTGCCGAATTTTCCTCTAATTGGAACAGTGTGCATGAGCTGTTAAGTATATAACAGAAATATGCAGTTTTGAATGGGATAGGACCACTCACCCTTTAGAGGAGATGGAGGAAATAGGAATTAATATTATAAATTGAATTTGAATTTGAAATTTAAAAACCGAATATAAATAAGACATAATTAAATGAAACATACTATAAATTTTATACAACAAGTAATAGGTGATTGTTTATACTAATGGGAACTAAATTTTCACAATTTTGTTTATATTAATCCACGAATAGACGTTTCTTACCTGTAATAGGTGATTGTTTGGAGTAGCTATGATGGGATATCCTAAATACATAGAGTTGACGAGTGAGATAAATAGATTAGGGGACGTGTTTCGCAAAGGTGCTAATGAATTTGTGAAATACGCAAAGAGATGTCATAATGATGAAGAGTTTCCGTATCCGTGTTATAGGTGTGAGAATGTTAAGATATTTGAGTGAAAAATAGTCGAACTACATTTGTTAAGATGGGGTATGCAAAATAGTTATCGATTTTGGAGTTTTCACGGGGAATCGAAAGTTCCTTTTATTCCCGAGCAGCCTTCACAACAACCTTTAACAAGTAAGATAGATGTACAAGGGGACGTCGTAGATCATAATATGTTAAAGGATTTAGTTGATGATGTGTACGGAGTTCATGAAGTGGAAGATAATGAGGTCACTGACGATGTACAAGGTTCAGGTGCTTATAAAGATATCAGGATAAACCTTGATGATGACTACCAAAGTTTAAAATTTAAGGCAACCCAACCGTTATACTCTGGCTGTGAGAAAGATCAAACAACTTTACATGCCATCGTTAGTTTGCATAGTTTGAAGACCCAATACGATTTGTCTGGCAATAGCGTGAGAGGAATAGTTTCCAAGGAGAATACGCTTCCAAATAGCTATCCTGTTATGAAGAATAGTTTGAATGGTTTGGGAATGAATTATAAATCGATTTATGCTTGTGTGTATGAATGCATACTATATCAAAAGGAGTATGAAAATCTCGATCGGTATTCGGTATGCGATGAACCTAGATATGTCCAATCTACGGGCAAGGAAGGCACAAGCTCAAAAGTGCCTCAAAAAGTGTTGAAGTATTTTTCCGTTGGGCTTAGATTAAAGCGTTTTTTCACAGTACCATGGACAGCGGAGGCAATGACCTGGCATGCTAGGGCAGAAGTAGGGGATATTCTCATGCGTCATCCTATTGATTCTACAACTTGGAGGATGGTGAGTTATGAGTATCCCGATTTTGCTTGAGAATAGCGTAACATTCGTTTGGCAATATCAACAGATGGTTTCAATCCATTTGGAAATTTAAGCACTAATCAGAGTGCATGGCTAGTGATCCTAGACCCACTCAACCTCCCTCCTTCACATTGTATGAAACCTGAATTTTCGGTGCTGTCTTTATTGATACATAGGTCAAAGGAACCAAGTGATGACATAGATGTCTACCTGGATCCTTTTGGTAGAAGAATTAAATGAGTTATGGGAAGAAGGTGTGCAAGCATTTTACTCTTTTAGAAAAGAAGAGTTTACGCTGAAAGCTATGTTGATGTGGGCAATTCATGATTTTCTAGCTTATGGGACATTATCAGGTTGTGTAGTACATGGTTATTTAGGGTGTCCTATTTGTGGAGAGGAGAATGAATTTCGTCGTTTCCCCGCTAGCTCGAAAAATGTATACCATTACCATAGGAGGTTTTTACCCCCCGCTTATAGTTTCATATTTGAGAAAGGTTCTAATTTTTTATTGGGCGGGGTTGAACATAGGCTACCATCGAGAAAACTTTCAGATTCAGAAATTGAAAGTAAATCTTCTGATTGTGGCCCTAATATGCCAGGTAAGAATCCTAAATTTAACAATGTTAAGAATAAGAAGACCCCAACTGGGAATGAAACTGAGACAAGAAATGCATGGTCTAGGAGGTCAATTTTATTTGACTTTCCTTATTGGAAGAATAACCCGGTGCACCATGTATTGGATGTGATGAGCGCAGAGAAGAACATCGCTGAACATATTATGGGCACATGCCTTGAGGGGAGTTATTTGAAGGATGGAGAAACTGCACGAAAAGACCTGAAATCGTTGAAACTTAAGCCACAATTATGGTTAAAAGAAGATAATAGGGTAAGGATAATAATTCCCCCTGGTGTGTTTACTTTGACGAGGGAGGAAAGGAAGGTGATTTTGGACACAATATATAATTTGAAGGTTCCTTCTAATTTTTCGTCCAACTTGCAAAGGATTGTGAATTATGCTACCCATGATTTACATAAGCGTAAGTCCCACGATTGGCATGTGATCATGCAATTGGTTCCTCTATTGTTTAAGCATTGTTTCTCCAAGCACAAGGATTTATGGAGGGAAATTTTGTAAATTATTATCTATTTATCACTTTTATGTGAGAAGGTAGCAATCGAGAACACATAGTGGCCAAAAAATTGGCGGTTATTGAAGCAATTTATGTGTTGGAGAAATACTTTCCCCCATCATTCTTTGACATAAGTGTTCACTCGTTGGTACACCTATACGACGAGGCACTTCATTGTGGTTTAGTTAGATATCGGTGGATGTATCCATTTGAAATATTGATGAAAGTTTTCAAAGATTATGTCAAGAATACACAATACACTGCAGGATCAATTACAGAGGAATACATAACCGTTGAGTCATCAATCTATACTCGGGAATATATGCCTTACTCGACCAGCGTTGATGACATTGATGAGTTCGATGACGAGGGTGGTCATGTGATGGGCAAACAAGTGAAATTAACGAGTTTGCAACATGAACAAGTAACTCGTTATCTATTTACCACACATGAAGATGTCGAAGAATGCAGAATTTAAGTTTAAATTATTTTAAGTTTTACATTATTTTAGATTATTTTATACATGATTCATTTTTTAATATGTTCGTCACATTAATTTTATGTAGAAAATATGAAACCTGTAAGAATAATAAAAGACGAAAAATAATGGCACAATTAAATAACGAATTTAGGCTGTGGTAAGGGTGTATGAGGAACGTACAAATTTACAGAACTCGGGCATTTCATACAAGGCTCTTACTTTGTTTCGAGCGTGCGCGAAAGATAAAAACCTCATTGACGCTGAAATGACTTACTATTGTGTAATTCAAAATATATTTGAATTGGACTATCAAAGCTACAAGGAGGTTATATTTTACTGTTATTGGGTAAGAGTTGTGGATAAAAATGCTTGTAAAGTTGGTCATGACACCAATTTGATCATGGTTGACTTGTCCAAGTTGAAGAGCAACGAACACATGAGCGATGAGACGTTTGTTTGTGCATTTCAAAAGGTCAAGCAAGTGTTTTACTCAGAGTATATTAACAACGAGCCGTGGTCAATCATCCTACATATGTCAAAGAGTCTAAACAGTAGTGTGGATGACTTGGCTGTTCCTACCAAATATCAATCCATTTTTTATGATAACCCGAATTTGAAACAATTTTTAGATTTGTAATAAGTATTCCAATTATCGGATATTAGTTTAATGCTTTTAATTCATTTGTACTTGATTAGTTTAATGCATGTAATATTTAGATTTAATTCGTAAGCATTAATTAAAAGTCCATGTCCATTGGGTGTATTATTCAAGTGTTTTATTATTATCGAACATCAGTTTGATTCTTTTAATTCATTTGTATTTATCAGTTTAATACATTAATTCAAAGTGGCCAGTGTTTTATTATAATATGGTTAGGGCTTTGTATTCTTATAATTCATTTGGATTTATACTAATAACAACAATTTTGACAGAAAATGTCTTCTTCAGGGATCGGCGGCAGCGGAGGCGACGAGGGCCCCTCGGCTCCCAAAATAGGGCAAATTAGGATCAGCCGTTGGAACAAGATGGGAATATTGGATGGATCCCTCGAGTTGGTGAAGACGATTATTGGCCCGAGGTACACTAGTTGGAGGGAGGTGCCAAATGAGCTCAAGTTGGATATTTTGGCGGCACTACAGGTAATGTATTTATATTAATATTTCAATTTCAATTTATATTTATTAGAAACTCACACATTTCTTTCCTTTTGTTTTGTATTTGTTTGACAGGAACAATTCGTCCTTCCCCCACAAATCCGCGATTCCGTGTTGGAGCAGTTAAGGGAACAACATAAGACGTGGAAGAAAAATTTGTGGGCCCAGTACTTTGGGAAGAACCGATACTCCATTCTCAGCCTGCGTGAGACCGTCCCGCCGAACGAGACGATTGCATTGACACAGTGACAAAAGTTCCTCAATAATCAGATTGAGGAGCAACAATTGGCATCTCACCAATCGGGGACGGATAATTGGTAAAAAAAGACGGACGTGCACTACTTCGGGCGGACATCTTACGCCGAGGTGGAGCACAGGATGGTAAGTTTTTATTTTTCTATAATTATAGTTTTATGTTATTCGACATTATTTTATTTTGCGTTACTTACTAATTTTGCATTATTTTATTTCTAGAGACGGGGAGTGGCCCTGGGGGTAGGCCACATAGGCTTGATGTCTATGTGGCAATTCGGACGAAGAAGGGCAAGGATAAGGAGGTGTCTCCAAGCGTCGCGACCAGACCATGATTGTAAGTTATAAATATTTCATTTTTGTTAATTACATTATAATTTTTTTTATTTACTTAATTAACTAATCATGTGATTTCTGTCATTTCAGGCAAAGCTTAAGGAAGTTCATGAGTCGCAGTCTAATGATGACAAGGCATCTTTAGCTACGGATGCACTCAACCAAGTGCTAGGCGCTGATCGCAATGGCAGGACTAGGGGTGAACTCGCGGGTGGGCACGCCTAGGATCATCGGAATGGAGATGAGTAACACTGGGTTGGCTCGTTAGGTGGACAAGCATGATGACAAGCTATAAAGTTTAAAGGCGATGATCCTAGATATGTACGCCTTCATGAAGCGTCAGTTGGGCAAGGGAAAGGGCAAGGGCAAGAGGAAGGAGAAGACGGTGTAGGAGGAGGTGGACAAGGACGAGGATGGGGATGAGGACGAGGACGAGGACGAGGACGAGGACGTAGACGTCATTGCTTCATTGTCGATATGCGCGGACGTATCTCTTGATGATCCGATTCCCATCTTGTCTCTCGTCCAGTGGCCTATGTCAATAATTGGTTGGCCGAACGTGTTTTTACTCGACATATATGATGGACAACAGATAGCGAGGGGTTGAGGGAACCGAGAACCCTCCCGGGTATGTCGGTTCATGGACGTATCCTTCAAGACATCGAGGCTAAGGTGCTCGTCACGCATGTGATACCCCAAAAGGAGAATTCCGCATTATAGTTGCGCGAACAATGCGGCGTGACGCATATTGCGATGTGTCTCAATGCGTATATCGTGTGTCCTTCCTTCCTCCTCCAATCTACTGATGACTCTGTGCATTGATTATTTGTATCTATTTTATTTAGACACTTGGATTATATTTGTATTTGTTTTGATTTGTTACATTTTGGTTTGGATATGGATTATATTTCTATTTTATTTGGATATGGAATTATATATGAAATGATTTGGTGCATTCTTTCTATTTTATTTGGATATATGCTGTTTGAACATATACAATTTTTCTATAACAGGTACAAATATACTGTTGGGCAGTGGCAGTGGCCATATTGTCCAAGAGATTTTTTTAAAATTCTGGTCAGAATTGTTAAGGTCTTTGACTGTGAAAATTGCTTTAGGGTTTGTCACGGGGTTGCCACGATCTTTAATCGTGATAAAACTTTTCAAGGTCAAAGATCATGATAGGACCGTGACAAGTCTAATGAACTTATCACAGTCTTTGACTATGATAAGTATATGACAAAAATAGTTGTCAGCCCCAGACTTATCATGGTTATTGACTGTGATAAGTTTGACTTGCACGGTCAATAATCGTGACAATCCAACAGTTTTGGTGTAGTGTGAAGTGGCCCAAGAAGATGGTTGGTGACCTAACGAAGAGGAACAATGCATTACGATGCATATTCCACAAAGAAGGTGCCCACCGAATAGAGAACTGCAAAGCGTTAAATCCTCACTTAAAGGAGCTGGCCAAAAATGGGCATCTGGACGAGTATATAGATAAGAAAGCTAATAAGGTCGCAACCAATGATAATCAGAAGACAGACAACGTCCTAGATGAAGACATGTGATAAGAGTTTACGTGATTCATGGAGCTTCTGAACTCAAGCAAATTCAAGGGAACACTGTTCGAATGGAACTGAAGAAGGTCACAATCGTTATAGAATCCACCCAGATCGACCCCGCTAAAATTCATGTTGTCAAGCACCGATGAGAAGATGATGTAGACTACAACAAACACATCAGCTTTACTAAAGAAGATTTGATTAGGGTAAGGTCCCCACACCACGATGCACTCGTAATCACTCTTAGGTTTGCGAATTAGGACGTTGACAGACTATTGGCGGATCAAAGGAGATCCTCCGAGGTGATGTACCTAAAGATCTTCCACAAACTAAATCTCAACTTAGCTGGTCTAAAAAGGCATTGGTTTCACTAGTCGACTTCGTGAGGAAGATCACGATGCCATTAGGAAAGATAATCCTGCCTGTAAGGGCAAGAATATTTCAAAATTAATTGAATTCTTAGTTATGGACATAGACTGGCCTTACCATGACATTCTAGGCATAGGGTGGCTTCATGCGATGAGAGACGTACCGTCGACATACCAACAGAAGCTCAAGTGTATCATAGACCAAGAGTAGTGGAAATTCGGGGCAACCAGGCCGCCACTAGGAAATGCTTCATCACTCCCATCCATCCCGAGAAGGAAAAGAAGAAAGAAAAGGAATCTTCATTCAAGGAAGCCCAAGATGGGGCTACTCCTTCTAAATCACAACTAAGTTACGACCAATCAGGGGTAGAGGAAACCAGGGTCCACCCCAATGACAAAGTCATTAAAAACTTGCAGGAGGTTTCGTTTGATGCCAACCTGCCACATAAAATGTTTCTGATTGGAACAACACTCGTTGATAATGAAAAGAGGGAGCTCGTTGACTTTTTAAAGAGTAATTTGGATGTGTTTGCCTAGGAATCGCATGACCTTCCACGGATTAGTCCCCAGGTGGCTTGCCACAGTTTTCATATTGACCCAGATTTCAATCCAATCACTCAGTGGGCACATCGAATAGCCCTAGAAAAGGCTAAAGTGATGGAAAACTAAGTAAGAAAACTTCAGGAGGCAAGGTCCATTAGATAAGTTCAATTTTTTAACTGGCTCTCAAATACAGTGGTGATGCACAAAAGCAACGACAACTGAAGAGTATGTATTGATGTCACTAATCTCAATAAGGCCTGCCCCATAGACAGTTTTCCCTGCCGAAGATAAACCAATTGGTCAACCAAAAGATTGTATATGAGAGAATGAGTTTCTTGGATGCCTATTCGGGGTATCATCAGATTTCACTGTTCGGCCCTGACCAGGATAAGAAATCGTTTATCACCCCAGTTGGTTTGTATAGTTAGAAGGTCATGCCATTCGGCCTTAAGAATGTTGGGTCCACATATAAAATATTGGTTATTAAAATGTTCAAGTAGTAAATGGGGGAAATCATGGTGGTTTACATCAAAGACATGCTTATCAAGATCAAGGACAAAGGCGACCACACTAGTGATATGGACGACACCTTCGAAATCCTTAGGGAATATAGGATGAAGCTCAATGCGATAAAGTGCGCATTTGTGGTCCAGTTAGGATAATTCCTAGGTTATCTGGTCAGAAAAAGAGGTATTGAGGGTAATCTAAATCATATTGATGCTATCAACAGGGTCCAACCACCGAAGACATTGCGCGATATCCAAAAGCTCACGGGAATGCTCGCAGAGCTCAATCGCTTCATCTCTAAGTTTCCAAAGCGCTGCCAACCATTATTTTAACTCCTCAAGAAGGATAAGGACCTCACCTTAAACGACGACTTCTCAAAAGCACTTGACGAAATTACCTCCTACCTCAGCAAACCTCCTTTGCTGGCAATTACTAACGGTGGGGACCCATTGTACCTCTACCTCACAGTTTAAGGTCACATAGTCAACTTGGCCTGGGTCTGCGAGGAGGAAAATAGTCATTTGTTTATTACGCCAGCAAAACACTTCTAAACGTAGAGCAACGCTACCTGCCGTTGGAGAAACTAGCTTATGCTTTGGTTATCGCCTCAAGGAAGCTTAAACACTACTATGTAGCCAACTTTGTTACTGTGATCCCTTCATTCCCCCTGAAAGTTGTCCTTCAAAAATCTAACCTCTCCAGACGAATGTCAAATTGGTCAATAGAACTTTGAAGTTTTGATATTCACTTTCAATTAAGGATAACAATGAAGGGGTAAATTTTGGCCGATTTTATCGTCGAATTCATAGAAGAAGATTCGACCGATCAGCAACTAGTAGAAAATTCCATAAAGAATGAAGCACAATCTAAGGACTGGATTCCATACGTTGATGGAGCCTCCAATTTCAAATGGCAGGAGGGGGAACTGTCCTTGCCACACCATAAGACACGATCATTAATCAAAGAATCAGGTTAGGCTTTGAAGCTTCCAACAATGAAGCTGAATACGAAGTGTTGATAGCTGGCCTATGCAAAGCCCATTTATTAGAGGGAAAAAATGGCTCAACGTGTTTAGAAATTCCAAATTGGCATCCAACCAAGTCAGCGGGTATTTCAATGCAAATGATGATAGGATGTAGACCTACCTTATTGTGGTACGCAAGCTTATGGAAAAGTTTTAAGAAGTCCACATTCAACATTTCCCTCGAGGACAAAACAGTTATGCTGATGCCTTTGTAGCCCTAAGCTCAGTAGTAGAATCTTACCTCAAAAGAAAAATCGAAGTGGAGTTGCTCGCTAAGCCTAGTATTGACAAGACAATCGTTACCAAACATGTTCTTACTATTGAAAAGGTCATAGGTGGATGGATCTGATCATTGCTTACTTGCAGAATGAGACATTATCATTCGACAAGAATTGGCTCACCAAATAAGAGTGAAGGCTACTCACTTCTATCTGGGTCCTGAAGCAAAATTTTACAAAAATATTTCACAAGTCCTTACCTCCAATGCGTACACCCAAAATATGTTGAGCAAGTTTTTTATGAGCTTCACGATGGGATTTGCGGGAGTCACGCACGAGGAAGATCCCTGGCATTCTGAGTGATCAAAGAAGGCTACCGGTGGCCGTATATGCAGAAAGATGCAAGTATATATGTTCGAAAGTGCGAGAAGTGCGAGAAGTTATCTCTTATGGTTCATCAATCGGCTAATGATTTGAGGCCTTTGACCAACCTATGAACATTTTCTCAATAGGGATCAAATATGGTCGAACCAGCACTTACCACACCTGGGAATCGCAAGTATTTGCTGGTCAGCATGCACTACTTCACTAAGTGGGAAGAGAAAGAACCACTGTCCAACATCAGAGATGCCTCCATGATAAGGTTCATCTAGAGGAACATCATAGCACGTTTTGGGGTACCAAGAGCCATCATCACTGATAACCACATACAATTCAAGAGTGGTCCTTTCTAAAATTTCTATAATGTGTACAAAATCAAGCATCACTTCAACACGGTAAAATACACTTAAAGTAATGGTCAAGCAGAAGCTTCGAACAAAATAATGATCGATGGCCTTAAAAAGAGGATGGAAAGAACAAAAGGTGCTTGGGTGGATGCGATTCCTCATGTTCTCTTGGCATATCATACCATGTCTAGAAGACCAACTAGGAAAACACCCTTCGTACTCACTTATGGAATGGCAGCTATCATACCACTTAAATATGGTCTTCCAACCATGAGAACTAGAGTGGTTGACTAAGGACTGAATGACGACGCTCTTCGTGTTGAATTTATCCTAGCAGATGAACGTTGAGAGGAAGACATGATTAATATAGACTCATACCAACAATAATTAGTAAGGCAGTACAATAAAAGGGTAAATCCAAGGAATTTCCATGTAGGAGATTACGTCCCAAGGAAAGTTCTCGGCAGCGCCATAAGGCCATCGGACGATAATTGGGCCCCAAATGGGAGGGACCTTTCAAGGTGGTCATAGATGATATTCAAGGAGCCTATCACTTGGAAAAAATGGAGGGTAAAGAGATACTAAGGGCATTGAGTGCAGATAAGCTCAAGAAGTTTTATTTTTAGTCTTCTTATATCTCAGTACATTTATTTTACGAAGATTTTCATTTCAAACTTATATTGCTCGCAGTTTTTATTTTACATTATGAATAAAGGAAGGCCATTTATTCTAAATTATGCTTAAATATCTTAAAATTATTTGGTTAATCAATATTATTTCCTAAGTAACTGTCTCACAATTGATTTTTAATCCTAGAAATCCATCGACCATACGGTCATACGAACGACCTTTAATTTAATTACAATGGCAGTGTTGCTTCTTGCAATTAAAACTTAAGTCCACAGGTCCACATCATAACTAACAAAGGTGACCTCATGACTTGCTCAGGAAAGATAGAATCCCTACGGGGGATCCCTAATCAATTAGCCAACTTTGCTTGGTCAACTAAAATCCTGAATGGGTGGATTGCCCATAAACCAAGTGCATTTTTACCACCGTCTTTCCTTGGCCTAAGGGAGTGTGACGGTATGACTTAAAATGTATGGAAGATAAAATAACACATGCAAAGTCATATTGGACTAGAGAAATTTAACTACAGTTGATATTAATTTAATTTACTTGACAAAAGCCCAGAATACAGGAAGTATTAACTACACAAAAAAATTACAAGAAATACAAAATAGTTTATGGTCTATAAGACATAAATTATTCTATATCCTTCCTCCACCTATCATCAATATTGGGGGCCTACTCATCACCACTATAGTGATCCACCAAGTAGTCATTAACCAGTTGATGGGGGATGGAATCCACTCCTCATTTTTTCCAAAGGGAGGTTGGCGGTATATTGGACAATCCACTTGGTACATGTACCACAACTGGGACTCCTTCGATTCTTTGAGAACCTTAATGGCGTTAATCCCCCAACATATATACTACATCATAGGCTTCTTGCAAATGGATGGGGGCATCATGCCATCCTTTATCATAGCCTGCCGACTAGGCAGCCCGAGGGCTCATTCTGAAAAAGTATCGGAGCTTGTTCACGTCATGCTACAACCCAACAATAATAATGTTACTCCTCTAGAAATTTTCCTCCAACTCAGAGAGTTTCTTCCTCAAAGCATCATTTTTTTACTAAAACCAGAGTGCCGACTGCACCTACTTCCTTGCTCTTCTCAAGCTGGCCTTCAGGTTGGATATATTCTTCTACATCAAGGATCTCACGCCCTCCAAGTCTTGAAGGTCGTCCTTTCAACTTTGTGACTAGGGTGGAATGGTCCATAAATGCTTCATTTCTCGACTGCAATGATCTACAGGCCTTCAAGAACACTCAGTAAGCTTTCTCACTTGCATCTCACCCGAGAAACTTATTAATATTTTTAAAAGAGGAAGTCTCCTCGGCAATAAACTACAAATAAATGGAGCAAATAAAAAATAATGGAAAATAACTCAGTAAAGGAGAACATCATTTTTCCTTAACAACAAAAAAGAGTAAGCAGAGCCATTACAATCCAAGGAAAAAAGAAAAAAAAGTATAATGAACGAGAAAAAGAAGAAAACAAAACCCAAAGAACTAAAGGCTTCACTTCTTCACCTGCTGTTTTGTATCAATTTCTTTCCCCTTTGATGCCCCTCCTTCTCTTGAGGCACCACGACCTCTGTTCTCTCTGCGAGATGGCTAGTAGAAGGCTCCTCATCAATAGTAGGAGGATAAACTGGATATTGCTTCCTAAATATCTCGAACTCCGAAGGGAATTAAGTTTCCATTGAGGCTCTGTCCCACCCTTTCTTGAAGCTCTTCTTCTGACCATAGGTGATTTGGATTACGACGTCGTTGTACGCCCCATTCTAGACTTTCTCGAAGCTGACGTTCTTAAGTGTAGGAATTCTCTCTACCTTCTTGGTCAAATTAGAGTTCTCCACCTGCATAAGGCTATTCTCAGACTTCAGGGAGGCCATAGCTAAGGAAATGGTCTCCTTTTCCTTCTCATGGGCCTCCTTGGTCTTAACCTAGGCCTCATTTGACCTCTTCGGAGCCTCAGATAACTCTTCATTCTTCCTGGACTAGTCGGTACGACCATCCATAATAGTGGTAAACTTCGCCATAAATTTTAGAATAGAAAAGATGTAAGTATTCGGGTTAATCACATCTTGAAATAACAAGGAAATGAGAGAAGAGAACACTTACCAAGGTGAGAGCTTGGGAAGCCCGAAGAGACAGCTGGTTAGGACCTAGCATTATTGAACGCTCATGATCTCCAATGATTACTGCGCCCGTTAACATGCTAGGGTAAATAGATGGGTTGAAGACCACACTGTTGGCCTCAGGAGTATCAGAGAGGGAAGAAGGAATGCTACCCTTTTTTCAGGACTCAATGGCCTTCTTTTTCTTCTCCTTATCCTTGACCACAAAAATTGGGCCACTAGTTCTGGGGGACTCATCCTTTACCTTCTTTAGGACCTTATCCCTAGTATAAACAAGGACTTTATCATCGTTATCATCATCTGATAACAGGATCCTCCTCCTAGGTGTATCCATATTCTCTTTTTCCTCTTGGGAGATTGATTCGATGTCCACTTGCTCGAAGGATAAGGAAGTTTCCTCTAGGAGAGGAAGGTCTGGGATATCATCCACCGAATGAGCAGAGAAAATTGTGGTGGTGTTAGTGTACTTAAGCAGATAGGCTGCCGATCAAGGATGTTCACTTGTGGTGGTGGTATCGGGTAGTCAATCCTTGATTCCCCAAAGATTCAGAAGGTCAGCAACCAAGATGTGATGGATAGATGGCTCCTTATTTTTATTATAAGCTGTACAGAAATAAAGGATGCACAAATTAGCAAGTAGGGCAAGAAATTGAAACAAAAAATCAGCAATTGAAGAAATCAAGTAACAACGCATATGATCTTCCCCCAGTTAGGGCACAAAGGCCCTGCGTATTTCTCGCCCTCGAGGAGGGGTAGATGCTACCAGTTTATAGCACAAAACCCTGATCCCAGTACCCCTTGTTGGAATCAGGGAGGTTCACCACCAAAATATTATTGGCTTTTCTCGCCTTCAAATAGAGAAGATCATTAGAGGTGTGCGAACAAATGTAACAATATTTAATTTTTGGATCCATAAGTTGGTCCTATAAAGCTCATTGATCATGTGCACCTCATTTACCATTCTCTAGTTAATAAGGGCACACTGGGCGAGAACAGTTCAAAGTTGTCAAAAAATTCTAAAAACAGGCGATTTGGGGGAAATATTAAACCTCCCTGAACTACAATAAGGATATGAATCCATTACCCCTAATTCATGTACCTGACATCTTTGGTCATAGGGGCCAAATAAATTTCCACCCAAACAGGAGTGGAGTATGTTTTCCTAAACTCCTCAACATTTTTGTCGTGAAAAGTAGCCATTGGTGAAAGAGATACAAATGATAAGGAAGAGGAATTGTGAACAAAAGGAGCAGGAAAGAAGGACTTACAGAAAAAGAAGAATGCGAAGAAGCTCTAAAGGAATTGGAAGCAGAAGGAAATCTCTCAGTAAATTTACGAAGAAGAAAACTCAGAAATGCAAAGTGACATCTTGAAGTGACAAAGCTTCGTTTGAAACCTTGTGCATAATCATGGGGTATAGTTCTTGAGAAGGATTTTTGGCTCTCCAGATCACAGATCAAACCAGCGTACCTCCCCAACTTCAGGGTTATTACAAATTTGCAATGCCAGTCACCACCAACTTTTCTCGGACGAGCTTACCCTCAGCATTTAAGGGATATTACAAAACTGTCATGACAGTTTTAACAATGTTAGGTCTTGGTCCTATAACAAGGATAAAATCTATTGTCCCAACAAGTCTCAGCCCAGAGATTTTAGGGGCAATTATAGGGACTAAAACAATTTTCTAGGCCCATCCATGATTTCAGTTGACCAGCCCAACAAGAGATAGAATGCATCCGACCTAACTCAAATGTTTAATTTCACACGTGTATTTAACATGTGATTAAATACATCTTGATAAGATCAAATCAGTTGCCAATAATCTAGGAGAGATATTCAAAGACACCTCACGAGCTACATTCAAGCCAGATGAGTTTCTTGTACAACTCAAACTCTAAACCGTTACTATAAATGTAAACCCTCACCCTAGGATAATGGGGACGAAACTTTTTAATCTTGATAGAGAGCCTAATAAAATAAATTGACCTCTCCGCAAACATAGGAAAGTTGCCGAACCATGTATATTTTGTATTGTGTGTAAGATTGATTTACTTTCTTTAGTTACTTCTTTCTTGGAATTATTAATTGTGATCGTTCTTCAACTCATAATATGAAACACTAAAAATCTCACACATGGACCAACAAAACACCAATAAGATATATGGATTTGATCATGATCTAGTAAGCACCAAAAGCAATAATCACATGAGTATAATCATATGCCACAAGTTATATGCATATGCTCAAGTAATGTGAAATTGATACCATAGATTTCACAAAAAATTGTCAATCATGATTGATCAAATGAATTTCAACCTAACAATTAAATTAATCAACATTTCCAATCAAATGGTTTAAAAGTCACTTTTAATCACCATTCAAATTAAATCTATCATCAAATCAACCTGAATCAAAGACTTAGCCACATATCACAAAAGGAATAAACACAAAATCTTTTTGGATTCTTGAATAATAATAACGCATGTATTTACAAAATCATGTTTAGTAAAGAAAACATAACATATAAAGAAAATTCACATATGTATGAAATACTCACTAATGCATGAAAAATGATACCAATTGAAATTCTCCCACCCATATTGACTTGTTTTCCCTTAAATCAAGAATGAACTAGGATTGAAAACTTATAAGAACCTAGTCATCGTAGTAAACTATATATCTATATAACTACGAGTGTTTCATCTCCCGGGTCAATTGGAGGAATAAAAACACTTTTTGTCTTCATAAATTTCACTAGAGTAAACTCAAGCTCAACCTTCTTTTGAGGACCAATCAAATCAACCTTCACCACCTAGGCAAACCTCTACTTACTCTAGGTATCCATCTCTCATTCCTCCTATGATTTTTATGCCTATTCCTTAGAACTTGATTATGTTGTCTAGGTCTAGGAATATCACATCCAGCCTCACCATTTCTTTGAACTAGAAAGGTCATTTTTCTTACTAATGCATCAACTTGGACTTAACTCGTCAATATGATTACTTTGTTACACGTTACTACTATTTCCAATAAACCTTTGATTTCTCTTGTTCAAGCACCAACAAGAGTGATTTTAGTGATCATGTACTTGACAAAAAGTATAAAACATCACATTAATTTTCTCAAAACTTCTCACATTCCTTCTCAAGTCTTTCTTCTCATATCGTGATTTTTGACCAATTCTTTCAACTCCTTTTCTTTTGAAGAAAATATGCACAACATGGTTTGACTTACTAAAAAAAAGTGCAACCAAATCTTTTTTTAGCAACCTCAAATTTTGTCTCAACCTCCTTCTTTTGCAACATATGAGTTTGTTTTGTATCCTTATTTTGAGAATTTGAACTTTCAACATTTAATTTTAATCTTTAAGCTTTTTCTCAACATTTGCATCGTTGAAACCAATTCCATGATTATTAGGCTTCAATTGATAATGGATTAACAAAATGCTATCAGGAATATTTGTTTTATTATATATTTCAATTTTAAAATCTTTAGCATGATCAAGTTAAAGTTTTAAGTTTTCAAAGCCAACTTTCAAAATTAAATTCTCAAGCTCAATTTCTTCGTTTTCTTTTAAGATGACTGCATTGTGTGATTTCAAAGACTCACATTGTTGAGTGAAAATATCAACAAATTTTTCAAGATCAAAACACTTTGATTGAATATTTTCAAACTTTTCTTCTTCTTTTCATCCTGTCCATTTTGAAAACCTTTCCTTTTTCATAAAAGTTTTATGTTAAAAATTTTCAGTTTTAAAGATTCTTTACAGAGTTCGTCAAAATCCTCTCGAATGTCATTAACTTCCTCATCACTCTCACCTTGTGATTTTTGAATCTAAGTGTGTTAATTCTTGATACTACATGAAAATGAGTCACTCAAAGACCTATCACTCGTAGCATTCTCACAATTTTTCTTCACTCGACTCATATTTTTCACTAGCTTTTTCAAATATGTGGGAGATATATTCTTGAGATGACCAACACCACCACAAACAAAGCATTTGTCTTCCTTGGATTTGTTCTTCTTGAAATCACCATTATCAACAAAAGAGTTATGTTTAGAATACTTATATGTCTTTTGTTCAAACTTTTTTCAATTTTTGAAATACTTTTTGTTATTTTTGTAAAACTTGCTAAATCGTTAAACAAAAGTGTCATGTCTACCTCAACACTATTTTTTGGATTTTCAACACCTCTCTTGGATAATTTTTCACTTGACTCAACAACTAAATGCCAAGTTCTTTTTTGGTTTTTAAACTACCACACTTTCCTCTTGCTCATCAATTAGAAGTGGTCCAATAAGTTCTTCTAAACTGTGATTGTCAGTATCCTTGACTTCATTCAAAATTGCAATCTTAGTGGAAAACCTGGAAGCAAAAGTTCTAAGAAGGTGTTTCACAACCTTTATCGAGGATCTTCTCATCAAGATTGAAATAAGTGTTACAACTTTTGTCAACCCAGTGTAGTAGTCATTGAAAGACTCATTCTCCTCCATTCTCATAGTTATAAATTTTATTATGATGTGTTACAAATTCGTACGTTTCACACTCGTTGTTGCTTAATGAGATACTTGAAGAATATCCCATGCCTCCTTAGCTTTCTTATAATTGAGAATGTGATTATACTCTTGTGTGCTTAAGAAAGAAAACAATGAGTTCAATGCAATTGAGTTTTAATTTCAATCAACAAATTTTGCATTCATCCATAAAACTCTCCGTTTATTCACCCTAACACGTTCCATTTCAATATTAGGGTAAATACATCCTTATTCGATACTGATCCACACATGTTCATGTTTCGATCTTAAATGAGTTCGCATCTTAAGTTTCCAATGGACATAGTTAGATCTATCAAAGAACGGTGAACGATTCGTGGAACTTGAATCATGGTATTGTTACATTAAGCAAAATTATCAAAATTCACAATTAAGAAAAGAATATGACCAAAATACAATTAACACACAAATAATATCAACTTAAGCACGTTAATGCAACATAAATGATCACATTGCTCTGATACCAATTGAGGATGTGTGTAATAAGTGCAAGTGTTCAATCCATAGCAACCATAGATGGGGTGAATAGACTTGAAGGCATCCTATGGTAAATTTTTCGATTTTAATAAATTGCTTTTTATAGTTAATCTCTTAACACTTGATTTGACAAAGATCTTTCAAATTGTCTTGATTAACTCACACAATAATGAAATTAAGTGAATCTAGAGATGAAAACTAGATCTAACACAATTAATTCAATTTTATGAAATTTCACTAGATTCAAGTTTAATGTGTGTGACCAAATGTATGCAATTGATTAAAAATCAAACACAAGCATACACAAGACAAAATTTATGAGGAATAACCCCCACATAGGGAAAAAAACCACGATGCACTCTAATATTTATCTCTACATGAAAAGATATTTTACACAAGGCAAGAAGATATTATAACACCCCTCGTGATTCTGCATTGGTCGCCACAAAGACTACGATGGGCGTCACTAAATAAAATATCACTCTTAGCATATGACAGATATGAGACATATAAAATTCATTCCACAAGATAATAATTAAATCAATACCAATAAATAATAACCATTCATGCGATAAAAATCCACGACCATGCTAATCTCTAATTTAATCCAATCTCCAATAAATATAAAACTGAATAAAATGATTCAACTACAAATATTTGAATAAAACCGTAAAAAATCGTGGAACCGATTGGCCCACCAAATCATTAATAAGAGTCTCATAATAAAATGCGACAGAAAGAAAATAAATCTAACTACTAAAGCATATAAAATAAATCACTCCAACCGCACCTCCAAGATGTATCTCCAAACACTCCAATGCATCTACTCCAACACTAATACCTGAAAAATGTTAGTCAACATACAGGGCCAGAGCCTAGAGCATGAATACACACTATTTCCCTCAATTAGGGTCCATTAACCCAGATAGTAACATTATACATGATAAATACCACAATAGAATAATTTAAATTTAAAAAAGATGATTAATAATGATGTGAGGAAACAAACGACAAATGCTAAAATATTCAATAATGCTACCCCAAAGTCTAAGTCCAATTACTCATTTTATCGAAAGCAGTCCATCTAATTTAATTCAATTCATCCGATTAGTTATTTCTTTATTAATATCAATTGCAGGACTCCCGCCAAAAGTTTTACTCTATTTTATTCGTGGGACTCCCACTTAAAGCATTATCTCATATTATTTGTTTGGTTGCAGGACTCCTGTTGTTCTACACCACACCCATTTGCCTTACTAAGGCCAGTTAGCTCGTTTCACTGTCAGCTATGCACACAAGACACATCACTATATCCCGTCAGCCCGTTTAACTGTTAGCCCGCATATACTCGTGATGCCAACACACACCCACGATGATATAGCCAGTCGGCCTATTTAACTGTCAGCCCTGCACATACTCTAGTTGCAAATATATTTTAATACCATTTTTATTATCTTAGGTATTAATTCTTATTTTCTCATCATCATATTTTTATTTACCCCACCCTTATTATCGACGTGAGATCCTCAAAACACCCTTAAACCCATACCCAAGGTCTCCAAAACACAAATACGCCCTACCCTGTGATATATGATGAATCTCTATCAATTATATCTCCTTAGTCTTAAGCCTAGGCCAATGAATCGGCGGAATGACGTAAAAATAACCCCCACCCCGAAATATACCATTCATGAAAATCTCCACTAACTAGTCCCATACCTAGAAAGTGTTAACAACGACTAAGGCCTACCCAATAGTCCCATACCTAGCGAGCATCCTAGAATATATGTGGGAGCACACTACTCAACAACCCCGTTGTCTCCATGATGAGAAATATGAATAACAATCAAGCACACAATCCAAGTATAACAATATGTCAATTTCCTCATAAGATTGCAATTTAATTATTAATTTCATTAGTAACACCGTCATCGTTCTTAGCACACTTATTATCATTAAACAATTTTAGATTAATCAACATGCAAGTTTATAAAACACACAATAAGAATCCACTTTTATAATAACTACATTATTTATGAGTTTGTACGCCCCCGATTTTAATTAAAAAAACTCTGTAAAATTCTACATGTGATTCTATACCAAAAAATGACCAAAACCCAATACTCTATCCTACGCACCCAAGGGTTTCCAATCTTAATTCATAGTAAAATTTTTCATAAAAACAATACCAAATTAGTTTTCACTTTTCCAAATTAAGGTTGCTATGTTATTTTAAGAAAAAAACATGTAATCTTATGTTTAGGCGACACATAAAACACATAATACTAAAGGAAGAGAATATAGTATTCATGTCTGAGTAAAAGTTAGGTAAATTTTTTGATTAGACGGTTGAAATCCTCTCAAAAAATTATGAAAGATCCGTTCTGAAACAATCTTGAGAAAACAGGGTTTATCTTGACAAATCTTGAGTTGAAAGTTGTGTAAAATGGGGCTAGGGTTTGTAGGTGGGAGAAGATGATAATTGTAAGGGTTTACTGCTCTTAGAGGTTGTGAAAATATATTTGAAAATTCTTAATCCCGTATTAATTTAAGTGAGAAATATTTGAAAATTTAAGTGGCATTAGAATCCTATTAAAACTAAAACAGTTCGCCTGTTAGTCATGATCCAGAACTGTGACAAACTGTTAGTCACGGTTTAAAGCCATGATAAATCTCTGAAGCAAGATTTTTATTTTGGTCCTATTTATTTTCCTAAAGAGTTTTATGTTTTGATGACTCTTCTAAACGAATCTATACTGATATATACTTATATTTGGAGTCTTTTATGATAACTTTATGAATTTTGAATGAATTTAATTAATTACCGGATAAAATTACGGGTTGTTACATAATTTCTGTAACACCCCGCGTAATTCTGCCATCGGCCACCACCAAAACTACGACGAGCGTCACTAAATAAAATATCACTCTTAGCATATGGCAGGTATGAGATATATAAAATTCGTTCCACAAGATAATAATTAAATCAATCCCAATAAATAATAACCATTCATGCGATAAAAGTCCATCACAATGCTAATCTCCAATTTAATCTAATCTCCAATAAATATAAAACTGAATAAAATGATTCAATTACAAATATCTGAATAAAACCGTAAACAATTATGGAACCGATTGGCCCACCAAATCCATAATAAGAGTCTCATAATAAAATGCGACCGAAGGGAAATAAATCTAACTACTAAAGCATCGAAAATAAATCACTCCAGCTGCATCTCCAAGATGTATCTCCAAACACTGCTATTCAGCTACTCCAACACTAAGACCTGAAAAATGTTAGTCAACCCACAACGTCAGAGCCCCGAGCATGAATACACACTACTCCCCTCAATTAGGGTCCGTGAACCTAAACGAAAGTATTATACATGATAAGTATCACAATAGAATATTTTAAATTTAAACGAGATGATTAATAACGATGCGAGTAAACAAACGACATATGCTAAAATATACAACTATGCTACCCCAAAGTCTAAGTCCAATTACTCATTTTATTGAAATCAATCCATCTAATTTAATTCAATACATCCGATTAGTTATTTTCTTCATTAAAATCAGTTGCGGGACACCCGCCTAAAGTTTTATTCCATTTTATTTGTATCACTCCCACTTAAAAGCTTAATCTCATATTATTTGTTTGGTTGCGAGACTCCCGCTATTCGACACCACACCCATTCCCCTCACTATGGCCAGTCAACCTGGTTCACTGTCAACTATGCACACACTCGTGATGTTTCACGCACAACACGTAATTATATATCGTCATCCCGTTTAACTGTCTACCCGCACATACTCGTGACGCCAACACACACCCACGATGATATTGCCAGTCGACCCGTTTAACTGTCAACTTTGCACATACTCTCGTCGAAAATATATTTTAATACCCATTTTATTATCTTTGGTATTAATTCTTATGTTTTTCATTTTCTCATCATCATATTTTTATTTACCTCACACTTATTATCGACGTGAGATCCTTAAAACACCCTTAGTCCCATACCTAAGGTCTCCAAAACACAAATACCCCCTACCCTATGATATAAGAAGAATCTCTATCAATTATCTCTCCCTAGTCTTAAGCCTAGGCGAACGAATCGATGGAACGACGTAAAAATCAACCCCACCCCGAAATATCCCATCCGTGAAAATATACTCTAACTAGTCTCATATGTAGAAACTGTTAACCGTGACTAAGGCCTACCCAATAGTCCCATACCTATAAAGCATCCTAGAATATAGTCGAGAGCATACTAATCAACAACCCCATCGTCCCCGTGTGGCAAATATGAATAACAATCAAGCACACAATCCAAGTATAACAACATGTAAATTTCCTCATAAGATTGCAGTTTAATTATTGATTTCATTAGTAACACCATCGTCGTTGTTAGCACAATTATTATTATTAAACAATTTTAGATAAATCAACATGCGAGTTTACAAAACACACAATAACAATCCACTTTTATAATAAATATATAATTTATGAGTTTATACGCGCCCCAATTTTAATTATATAAACTCTGTAAAATTCTACATACGATTCTACACCCATAATGACCAAAACCCAATACTCTATCCTACGCACTCAAGGGTTTCCAATCTTAATTCATATTAAAAAATTTCATAAAAACAGTACCAAATTAGTTTTCACTTTTCCTAATTAAGTTTGCTAATTTATTTTAAGAAAAACTTGTAATCATATGTTTAGGCGACACTTAAAACGCATAATACTGAAAGAAAAGAATAAAGTATTCGTGCCTCAGTAAAGTTGGATGAAAATTTTGATTAGACGGTTGAAATCCTCTCAAAAAATTATGAAAGATCCATTCTGGAACAATCTCGAGAAAACACGGTTTATCTTGACAAATCTTGAGTTGAAAGTTGTGTAAAATGGGGCTAGGGTTTGTAGGAGGAAGAATATGAAAATTATAAGGGTTTACTGCTCTTAGAGGTTGTGAAAATTGTAACAACCCGCTCAAAACAATAACGGGTGGCCAACCCTATACTACATTAAATCAGGTGTCTCAGATGGCTCAGTCTCAACATCAACTGACAATACTAAATAATATAAGGCTAACTACCCGAAACTATTAAAAGCGGATTGCTAAAAATTTAAAACTTTTATTTAACACCAAATAAAACCAACCACGCAACCAATATCAACAATACTACATCTAACTATGATGAGGGATACATACAAACTCCAATAATATAAAAGAGTACAACACAATGTACAAGGTAAAATACCCGAATATGCTGTCGGGTCACAGATAATACAATAATCTGAGAAAGAAATTATAAAAGTGTTAATATAAAATACTTAAGTAATGACCCAAATATACAAACTAAATCCTGATCTAGATATACAAAAGATAGGAATCGACTAAAGCGAGTTGCCGCAACAGTCCGCTACTGCCACAGCTCCACGAATACACTGGATGGATAGACATCAATGGCGCCCTCACGGAGGAACATCTAAAGTAATACAATATATATACATAGCAGGGGAAAATAGAGACGGGTCAGAGCCCGAGTTGAAAACATTTTATAGCAAGTGCATTAAAATGCATAATAATTATAAATGCATTATTACATGATTAAGGTGGAGTCGTACTCTCCATAATAGTCCAACTCACCTCTCAACTAAAGCGCGCAACTAAACGTATGAACGTGATCTCCAAATAAATGCCCAATTATATTTAGGCAAGGTTATCTAACTTAAACCCAATTTAAATATACAATTAAAACCATCTAACTTATCTCTCAAATTGCACTTATCTAAATTCCATCTAAATAACATACTTCAATTACAAATCTTATTGTTCTCAATTATTGGTTCACTTACTTCACATAAACAATTTACATACTCATTCTCTTTACTAGAATTTCTCATATTCTAGTTATGCCATCAATATGCATATAAACATATATGAGTTATTAGCATCCAAGTGCTAAGGACTAAACTACTCCCAATTCTCAATACTGAACTGCGTTTCATGCGTGGGATGTCTCGCAAGCGAAATCCAAACAAGGAACCCCCCCGATACACTACTTCTGGCAGTATTGATGATCAAGATTCATTATGCCTTCAATGCATGATGCATGTAACCCAAATTCTCATTATTCCATTTTAATTAATTTATTATTCCCAATTCTCAACAGTGCACGATGTTTCATGCGTGGGACGTCTCGCAAAGCGAAATCCAAACAAGGAACCCCCCGATACACTACTCCTGGCACTGTCGATCGTCGAGATACATACTATATATAAATATGAGTTGTAAGGACTAACTTCTGCTCAATTCCAAATATTACACTGCGTTTCGTGCGTGGGACGTCTCGCAAAGCGAAATCCAAACAAGGAACCCCCTCGATACACTACTTCTGGCAATGTTGGTTGTTGAGGTCCATTATGCCCTCGATACCCAATTAACCAATCACATCAATAATAAAATAACCATCCAAACGAGCTATAACTCAAGGATGCAGGTTCTCAATAATATCATCTTCCAGGGCATCACTCATATCTCATCCTAGGGACCAGCGGTCGGACTCAATATCATTAACATCGCGGCCACACACAGACAACGTCTGGGAAGCGCTCATAGTTCCTAACCGACAAGTGAGAACGACACATACCCACGACTTCTCACCCCTAAAATATAATGTATATCACATAAAAACACAATGGACGACTATGACCCGGGGAATATCCACACCCTGCTCATCGAGCCAGGATGCTCACCCTCATCGGGCAACTTCCCAATGATAGCAAGGAGGGGGGTATGCTTCACTTATATATATATATATATATATATATATATATATATATATATATATATATATATATATATATATACCATTCACATAAGGCATACATACATCATCACATCACATAAATATATACCATCATATAAGGTATATATGTCATATATTTTTCCTGTTCAGAGTACGCTCTTAGGCGTAACTGAAATAACATTATTATTTAGTATATTTCTCTCTCGATATACTAATCGTCAATTCTCACATAACTCCCCACTTAGCATTCGTCATACTATTTCTCACTTGAAGCTCACACATCGCTTCTATTTATGAATCGTCTCTCGATTCTTTTTACGTTGAGGATATTCTCTATATCCTAATACACTTCAATTAGCATTTATCATTTATACTAGACATCTCCCAAGTCAATCATCGTTAAGGATATTTCTATATCCGTATGCACATCAATTAGCATTTATAATTCTCAATCCATAATATGGTTCAATTAATCATATGAACCTTGAAAGCTATCCCATTTGGGATTTGATTCTAAAATCCAACATCACTAAGAGCATTCTCACTCTTTCATATATTTCCATAATTGTCTCCAATTAGAAATCCCAATGGTAGTGGGCTTCCCCACTTAGCATATACTATATTCTCTAATCGGTATTCCTCAAATTTAGTCAACATGACTCCAATAATTTCTTATAAGGGAAACTCTCTAAAAGTGTCCAAAACATACTTCACATAACTCCTATAGAGGTTCCCAATCGATAACCTTGAACGAAAAGGAATGAAATTCTCCCTAGAAACACCCCCCAAAATTCCCTGTTTTCGAATTGATTCGGGCCAAATCCGAATCGATTCGGCCGTGCGAATCGATTCGTCCTTCAAGGCGAATCGATTCGAGTCATCAGACCTGGGATTCTGTCTCAGGTCAAATCGATTTGGCTGGGGTCCGAATCTATTCGGTCACTCAGACCTGGGCACCTGAAACTTTTTGAATCGATTCGGCTAAGGGGCCAAATCGATTCGGCCTATCAGAAGGCTCGAAAATGGCTACTTTTTATTAAGCCAAAAATCCCCAAAATTCATTTTAATCATCTTCTCTTCATTTCTCTTCAACCCAATCACATATACATCATTAATATTCATCCAAGAATACATTTAAACTGATTTTTAACATCAAATCCATTATCTACACAACAAATCTAAGATTTTACCCAGAAGTTAGGTTTTAACAAACTAAACCTAAAACCCAAAAATTTAATCCACAAATCTTTCAATAAATGGTACACAACAATTATTTAGCAAGTTTAATCACATGCCTCAAGTTCGTAGGGTCTGATTCCTCCTCGAGATCGCGTATTGGCCTGAAAATCGACTTTCTCTCTCCTTTTCTTCTTCTTTCTTCTTCCTTTCTATTTCTCTCTTTCTTTCTTTCTTTCTATTTCTCTTTCTCTCTAAGGAGAATTGTTTCTCTCGCATGAACTTCGATATACGCTCCTCTTTCGTATTTACCTCATCAGGTACTAATTTCGCCCATCTAAAAGAATCTTCTTCATATTCTGCCACCGTTCTATTTCCTTGAAACACATCCATCAATTTCCTCCTAATTTCCTTCTGATTCAGGGAAGGAAAATACCTTTGGTCAAAGAGTTCCCAAAATTCTATTATATATAAAGTATCTCTCGGTTCTAATGCGGTGATAGACTCCCACCATTGGAGAGCTGCCCTCGTTAAATTAAAGGTGGCTAAAAATTGTTTCTGCACCTCACTACACTCAACCAAACAGAGGTGACCCTGCATACTACTCTTCCATTGAATTGCATCCATTGCATCAACCCCCCTGATAACTCTAGAGGATGTCCCTTACTAAAATCTTCCTTAACTCCTTCCCACAATGATGGTCCTGAATGGGTTTAGGCTGCTTGAACGATAGGTTGTTGCGCCATCGTAGAAATGGCAACAGTTACTGCATGTGCCACAATATTGGCAGCTTCATCTGTAGTCATGTTCCTTTGAGGCATTTGGGGTTCCACATTCTCATCCCCTTTATTTGCCTCGACTGAACGACCTCTCTTCGGTGGCATCTGAAATAAGAACAATTGTATCAGAACGCCTTTCAAATGTTTTCTTATCACAGAAGATATATGGACGTATGAACACAACAGTCCTAATAAGGCTCTACATCAAGAACGCTTACGGAAGATCGTAGTAACCCACACAGATCCTAAAGACACTAGAACCTGATGCTTTGATACCATCTGTAGCTCAAAATAATAACGGGTGGCCAACCCTATACTACATTAAATCAGGTGTCTCAGATGGCTCAGTCTCAACATCAACCGATAATACTAAATAATATAAGGCTAATTTGTAACAACCCGAGATTTTTGGGATAATAACTAATTTATTTTGGGAGAAATAAATATCATTTTTTTGGAGAATAATTAAATTGGAATTTCAGGTCAAAATTTGAAGTTGTTAGAAAGTGTTTCGAATGGAAATTCTGAGGGTGTAGTTGTTTCCGGAAGGGTCAAGAAAATCAAAATGACTGTACTTGGGGTCTATTTAGGTTCTGAAATATTTTAAGTTCGTTTGGCTCGAATTAAAGTGACTGAGTCATTTAAAGTGTGTATTATCATTTCAAATGTGTATCTTGGGAGACAAGTCTTATTAAGCCTACAGGAGAAACAATTCTCCTTAGAGAGAAAGAGAAATAGAAAGAAAGAAAGGGAGAAATAGAAAGGAAGAAGAAAAAGAGAGAGAAAGTGGGTTTTCCGGCCAATACGCGATCTCGAGGAGGAATCGACCCTACTAACTTGAGGCAAGTGATTAAACTTGCTAAATAATTGTTGTGTACCATTTATTGCATGATTTGTGGATTAAATTTTTGGGTTTTAGGTTTAGTTTGTTTAAACCTAACTTTTGGGTAAAATCTTAGATTTGTTGTGTAGATAATGGATTTGATGTTAAAAATAAGTTTAAAAGTGTTCTTGGATGAATATTAATGATTTATATGTGGTTGGGTTGAAGAAAAATGAAGAGAAGATGATTAAAATGAATTTTGGGGATTTTTGGCTTAATAAAAAGTAGCCATTTTTTAGCCTTCTGATAGGCCGAATCGATTCGGCCCCTTAGCCGAATTGATTCGAAAAGTTGCAGGTGCCCAGGTCTGAGTGACCGAATTGATTCGGACCCCAGCCGAATCGATTCGGCCTGAGACAGAATCCCAGGTCTGATGACTCGAATCGATTCACCATGGAGGCCGAATCGATTCGCAGGGACGAATCGATTCGGATTTGGCCCGAATCGATTCGGAAACATGGAATTTTGGGGGATGTTTTTCTAGGGAGAATTTCATTCCGTTTCGTTCAAGGTTTCCGATTGGGAACCTCTATAGGAGTTATGTGAAGTATGTTTTGGACACTTTTAGAGAGTTTCCCCTATAAGAAATTATTGGAGTCATGTTGACTAAATTTGAGGAATACCGATTAGAGAATATAGTATATGGTAAGTGGAGAAGCCCACTACCATTGGGATTTCTAATTGGAGACAATTATGGAAATATATGAAAGAGTGAGAATGCGCTTAGTGATGTTGGATTTTGGAATCAAATCCCAAATGGGATAACTTTCAAGTTTCATATGATTTATTGAACCATATTATGGATTGAGAATTATAAATGCTAATTGATGTGCATACGGATATAGAAATATCCTTAATGATGATTGACTTGGGAGATGTCTCATATAAATGAGAAATGCTAATTGAAGTGTATTAGGATATAGAGAATATCCTCAACGTAAAAAGAATCAAGAGACGATTCATAAATAGAAGCGATGTGTGAGCTTCAAGTGGGAAATAGTATGATGAATGCTAAGTGGGGACTTATGTGAGAATTGACGATTAGTCCATCAAGAGAGAAATATACTAAATAATAATGTTATTTCAGTTACGCCTAAGAGCGTACTATGAATAGGAAAAATGTATGACATATATACCTTATATGATGGTATATATTTATGTGATGTGATGATGTATGTATGCCTTATGTGAATGGTATATATATATATATATATATATATATATATATATATATAAGTGAAGCATACCCCCCCTCCTTGCTATCATTGGGAAGTTGCCCGATGAGGGTGAGCATCCTGGCTCGATGAGCAGGGTGTGGATATTCCCCGGGTCATAGTCGTCCATTGTGTTTTTATGTGATATACATTATATTTTGGGGGTGAGAAGTCGTGGGTATGTGTCGTTCTCACTTGACGGTTCGGAACTATGATCGCTTCCCGAACGTTGTGTGTGTGTGGCCGCGATGTCGGTGATATTGAGTCCGACCGCTGGTCCCCAGGATGAGATATGAGTGATGCCCTAGAAGATGATAGCATTGAGAACCTGCATCCTCGAGTTATAGCTCGTTTGGATGGTTATTATATTATTGATGTGATTGGTTAATTGGGTATCGAGGGCATAATGGACCTCAACAACCATTATTGCCAGAAGTAGTGTATCGGGGGGGTTCCTTGTTTGGATTTTGCTTTGCGAGACGTCCCAAGCACGAAACGCAGTGTAATGTTGGGAATTGAGGAGAAGTTAGTCCTTAATACTCATATTTTTATATAGTATGTATCTCGACGATCGACAGTGCCAGGAGTAGTGTATCAGGGGGGTTCCTTGTTTGGATTTCGCTTTGCGAGACGTCCCACTCACGAAATATCGTGCACTGTTGAAAATTGGGAATAATAAATTAATTAAAATGGAATAATGAGAATTTGGGTTACATGCATCATGCATTGAGGGCATAATGAATCTTGATAATCAATACTGCTAGAAGTAGTGTATCGGGGGGGTTCTTTGTTTGGATTTCGCTTGCGAGACGTCCCATGCACGAAACGCAGTGCAGTATTGAGAATTGGGAGTAGTTTAGTCCTTAGCACTTGGATACTAATAACTCATATATGTTTATGTGAATATTGATGGCATAACTAGAATATGAGAAATTCTATTAAAGATAATGAGTTTGTAAATTATTTATGTGAAGTAAGTGAACGAATAATTGAGATCAATAAGATTTGTAATTGAAGTATGTTATATAGATGGAATTTAGATAAGTGCAATTTGAGATATAAGTTAGATGGTTTTAATTGAATATTTAAATTGGGTTTAAGTTAGATAACCTTGCCTAAATAGAATTGGGCATTTATTTGGAGATCACATGCATATGTTTAGTTGTGCGCTTTAGTTGAGAGGTGAGTTGGATTATTATGGAGAGTGCGACTCCACCTTAATCACGTAATAATGCATTTATAATTATTATGCATTTTAATGCACTTGCTATAAAATGTTTTCAACTTGGGCTCTGACCCGTCTCTATTTTCCCCTGCTATGTATATATATTATATTACTTTAGGTGTTCCTCCAAAAGGACGCCATTGATGTCTATCCATCTAGTGTATTCTCGGAGCTGTGGCAGCAGGGGACTGTTGCGGTAACTCGCTTGAGTCGATTCCTATCTTTTGTATATCTAGATCAGGATTTAGTTTGTATATTTGGGTCCATACTCAAGTGTTGTAGATTAACACTTTTATATTTTCTTTCTTAGATTATTGTATTGTCTGTGACCCGACAGCATATTCGGGTATTTTACCTTGTACATTGTGCTGTACTCTTATATATTATTGGAGTTTGTATGTATCCCTCATCATAGTTAGATGTAGTATTGTTGATATTGGTTGCATGGTTGGTTTTATTTGGTGTTAAATAAAAGTTTTAAAATTTTGGCAATCTGCTTTTAATAGTTTCGGGTAGTTAGCCTTATATTATTTAGTATTGTCAGTTGATGTTGAGACTGAACCATCTGAGACACCTGATTTAATGTAGTATAGGGCTGGCCACCCGTTATTATTTTGAGCGGGTTGTTAAAAAAATATGTTTGAAAATTCATAATCCCGTATTAATTTAAGTGAGAAATATTAGAGAATTTAAGTGGCATTAGAATCCTACTAAAACTAAAACAGTTTTCCTGTTAGTCACGCTCCAAAACCGCGACAAATTGTTTGTCACGGTTTAAAGCCGTGACCACTCTCTGAAGTGGGAATTTTATTTTGGTCCTACTTATTTGCCAAGAGAGTTTCATGTTTTGAGGATTCTTCTAAACGAACATAGACTGATATATACTCATATTAGGACTTTTTTAAGATAGCTTTTCCGAATTTCGAATTAATTTAATTAATTACGGATAAAATTACGAGTTGTACATACTTTCTGTAACACCTTGCATAATTCTGGCGTCGGACACCACCAAAACTACGACGGGCATCACTAAATAAAATATCACTCTTAGCATATGACAGATATGTGACATATAAAATTCATTCCACTGGGTAATAATTAAATCAATACCAATAAATAATAACCATTCATGCGATAAAAGTCCATCACCATGCTAATCTCCAATTTAATCCAATCTCTAATAAATATAAAACTGAATAAAATGATTAAACTACAAATATATGAATAAAATCGTAAACAATCGTGGAACCGATTGTCCCACCAAATCCATAATAAGAGTCTCATAATAAAATGCGACCGAAGGGAAATAAATCTAACTACTAAAGCATCTAAAATAAATCATTCCAGCTGCACCTCCATGACGTAACTTCAAACACTGCTATGCAGCGACTCCATCACTAAGACCTGAAAAATGTTATTCAACCCAAAGGGTCAGAGCCCCGAGCATGAATACACACTACTCCCCTCAATTAGGGTCCGCGAACCCAAACGAAAAAATTATACATGATAAATGTCACAAAAGAATATTTTAAATGTAAACGAGATGATTAATAATGATGCGAGTAAACAAACCAAATATGCTAACATATGCAACCATATTACCCCAAAGTCTAAGTCCAATTACTCATTTTATTGAAAGCAATCCATCTAATTTAATTCAATTCATCAGATTAGTTATTTTCTTCATTAATATTAGTTGCGGGACTATCGCCTAAAGTTTTATTCCATTTTATTTGTGGCACTCCTACTTAAAGCTTTATCTCATATTATTTGTTTGGTTGCGGGACTCGAGCTGTTCTACACCACACTCATTCCCCTCACTATGGCCAGTCAGCCTGGTTCACGGTCAACTATGCACACACTTGTGAGGTTCCACACATAACACGTCCCTATACCCTGTTAGCCTGTTTAACTATCAGATCGCACATATTCGTGACGCCAACACACACCCACGATGATATAGACAGTTGGCCCATTTAACTGTCAGCCCTGCACATACTCTTGCCGCAAATATATTTTAATACCCATTTTATTATCTTAGGTATTAATTCTTATTTTCTCATTTTCTCATCCACATCTTTTTTTTACCACACCATTTTAATCGACGTGAGATTCTCAAAACACCCTTAGTCCCATACCTAAGGTCTTTAATTCACAAATACGCCCTACCTTATGATAGAAGATGAATCTCTATCAATTATCTCTCCCTAGTTTTAAACCTAGGCCAACGAATCGATGGAATGACGAAAAAATCAACTCCACCCCGAAATATCCCATCCATGAAAATCTACTCTAACTAGTCCCATACCTAGAAACTGTTAACCGCGACTAAAGCCTACCCAATAGTCCCATACCTAGCAAGAATCCTAGAATATAAGTGAGAGCATAGTACTCAGCAACCCCATCGTCCTCGTGATGGCAAATATGAATAACAATTAGGCACATAATCCAAGTATAACAATATGGAAATTTCCTCATAAGATTGCAATTTAATTATTAATTTTATTAGTAACACCGTCGTCATTGTTAGCACAATTATTATCATTAAACAATTTTAGATAAATCAACATGCGAGTGTATATAACACACAATAACAATCCACTTTTATAATAAGTACATAATTTATGAGTTTGTACGCGCCTCGATTTTAATTAAATAAACTCTGTAAAATTCTACATACGATTCTACACCCATAATGACCCAAACCCAATACTCTATCCTATACACCCAAGGGTTTCCAATCTTAATTCATATTAAAAAGTTTCATAAAAACAATACCAAATTAGTTTTCACTTTTCCTAATTAGGGTTGCTAAGTTATTTTAAGACAAACATGTAATCATATGTTTAGGAGACACTTAAAACGAATAATACTACAGGAAAATAATAGAGTATCCATGCCTGAGTAAAAGTTGGATAAAAATTTAGATTAGACGGTTGAAATCCTCTCGAAAAATTATGAAAGATCCGTTCTGGAAGAATCTTGAGTAAACACGATTTATCTTGACAAATCTTGAGTTGAAAATTGTGTAAAATGGGGCTAGGGTTTGCAGGAGGAAGAAGATGAAAATTATAAGGGTTTGCTTCTCTTAGAGGTTGTGAAAATATGTTTGAAAATTCGTAATTCCGTATTAATTTAAGCCAGAAATGTTTGATAATTTAAATGGTATCATAATCCTATTAAAACTAAAACAGTTCGCCTGCTAGTCACTCTCCAGAACTGTGACAAACTGTTCGTCACGGTTTAAAGTCGTGACAAATGTCTGAAGCGGGATTTTTATTTTGGTCCTATTTATTTGCCTAGAGAGTTTTATATTTTGAGGACTCTTCTAAATGAACCTAGACTGATATTTACTCATATTAGGAGTCCTTTAAGATGGATTTCCGAGTTTCGAATTAATTTAATTAATTATCGAATAAAATTACGAGTTGTTACATACTAACACCGTGCATAATTCTGGCGTCGGACACCACCAAAACTACGACGGGCATCACTAAATAAAATATCACTCTTAGTATATGACAAATATGAGACATATAAAATTCGTTCCACATGATAATAATTAAATCAATCCCAATAAATAATAACCATTCATGCGATAAAAATCCATCACCATGCTAATATCCAATTTAATCCAATCTCCAACAAATATAAACTAAATAAAATGATCCAATTACAAATATCGGAATAAAACCGTAAACAACCGTGGAACCGATTGGCCCACCAAATCCATAATAAGAGTCTCATAATAAAATGTGACCGAAGAGAAATAAATCTAACTACTAAAGCATCTAAAATAAATCACTCCAGCTGCACTTGGAAGATGTATCTCCAAACACTGCTATGCAGATACTCCAACACTAAGAGCTAAAAAATGTTAGTCAACCCACAGGGTCAGAGCCCCGAGCATGAATACACACTACTCCCCTCAATTAGGATCCGTGAACCCAAACGAAAATATTATACATGATAAGTATCACGATAGAATATTTTAAATTTAAATGAGATGATTAATAACGATGCGAGGAAACAAACTACATATGCTAAAATATGCAACTATGTTACCCCAAAGTCTAAGTCCAATTACTCATTTTATTGAAAGCAATCCATATAATTTAATTCAATTCATCGGATTAGTTATTTTCTTCATTAATATCAGTTGCGGGACTCCCGCCTAAAGTTTTATTCCATTTTATTTGTGACACTCCCACTTAAAGCTTTATCTCATATTATTTGTTTAGTTGCGGGACTCCCACTGTTCGACACCACACCCATTCCCCTCAGTATGGACAGTCGGCCTGGTTCACTGTCAACTATGCACACACTCGTGAGATTCCACGCACAAAACATCACTATACCCCGTCAGCCCGTTTAACTGTCAGTCCGCATATACTCATGACGCCAACACACACCCACGACGATATAGCCAGTCGACCCGTTTAACTGTCAGCCCTGCACATACTCTTGTCGCAAATATATTTTAATAACCGTTTTATTATCTTATCTATTATTTCTCAATTTCTCATCATCATATTCTTATTTACCCCACTCTTATTATCAACGCGAGATGCTCAAAACACCCTTAATCCCATACCTAAGGTCTCCAAAATACAAATTCGCCCTACTCTATATTATAGGATGAATCTGTATCAATTATCTCTCTCTAATCATGAGCCTAAGCCAACGAATCGACCGAACGACGTAAAAATAAGCCCCACCCTGAAATATCCCATCCGTGAAAATCTACACTAACTAGTCCCATACCTAGAAAGTGTTAATCGCGACTAAGGCCTACGCAATAGTCCCATAACTAGTGATCATCCTAGAATATAGGTGAGAGCATCCTACTCAATAACCCTGTCATCTCCGTGATGGCAAATATGAATAACAATCAAGCACACAATCCAAGTATAACAATATGGCAATTTCCTCATAAAATCACGATTTAATTATTAATTTCATTAGTAACACCGTCGTCGTTCTTAGCACAATTATTATCATTAAACAATTTTAGATTAATCAGCATGCGAGTTTATGAAACACACAATAACAATCCACTTTTATAATAACTGCATAATTTTTGCGTGGAATGCGCCCCAATTTTAATGAAATAAACTTTGTAAAAATCTACATACGATTCTACACCCATAATGACCAAAACCTAATACTCTATCCTACACACCTAAGGGTTTCCAATCTTAATTCATATTAATTTTTTTTATAAAAACAGTACCGAATTAGTTTTCACTTAACCTAATTAAGGTTGCTAATTTATTTTAAGAAAAACATGTAATCATATATTTAGGCAACACTTAAAACGCATAATACTAAAGGAAGAGAATAGATTATCCATGCCTGAGTAAAAGTTGAAGGAGAATTTTGATTAGATGGTTGAAATTCTTTCGAAAAATTATGAAAGATCTGTTCTTAAACAATCTTGAGAAAAAACGATTTATCTTGACAAATCTTGAGTTGAAAGTTGTTTAAAATGGGGCTAGGGTTTGTAGGAGGAAGAAGATGAAAATTATAAGGGTTTATCACTCATAGAGGTTGTGAAAATATATTTGATAAGTCCTAACTCCGTATTAATTTAAGTGGAGAAAGATTAGAGAATTTAAGTGGTATTAGAATCCTATTAAAACTAAAAAGTTCGCCTGTTAGTCACGCTCCAGAACCGTGACAAATAATTTGTCACGGTTTAAAGTCGTTACAAATCTCTGAAGTGGAAATATAATTTTGTTCCTATTTTTTTTCCTAGAGAGTTTTATGTTTTGTGGACTGTTCTAAACGACCCTAGACTTATATATACTCATATTAGGATTATTTTAAGATGGCGTTCAGAATTCAGAATTAAGTTAATTAATTACCGGATAAAATTATGGGTTGTTACCTACTTCCCCACTGGCACAAGAATTTCGCCCTCGAAATTCGACAAAGCGTAAATGCATAAAATAATAGTAAGGCGCCATATGCCTACCCATAAATGCATCGACTGGGCGCCCATACATGCAATCCTACCCGCGTTTCTCCCACGATCAATATATATATATGCATAACTTTGAAAATAATGGCGTACCACACTCTCTCACGAATCACCACTCGATCCTATCACCATAAGTCATTAATTGCCAAAGTCCTCTAATCAATTTACATGAACAAAATCGATACTTACGATACCTAACATCCGCACTTACAATATCCAAAGAAATTTCATCTCCAAAAATTCAACTCTAAAGATACTCACATCATTATTTCTAGTTCTAAATCAATTACCACGATGTCCTTAACACAACTCCCTATCTCCAAGAAACACATCTAACACGTATGTTAGACCAACTACCACTAGGAGTACGAATCAATAAAGGGGATCAAAGATCAGTAACGCAAAAACTAAACAGACTCACAAGCTACAAGACCTATGACCATGCTCTCACACCATTTGTAACACCCCGCATAATTCAGGCGTCGGCCGCCACCAAAACTATGACGGGCATCACTAAATAAAATATCACTCTTAGCATATGCCAGATATGAGACATATAAAATTCATTCCATAAGATAATAATTAAATCAATCCCAATGTTGATACCAAAATTTACTACCTTACGTGGACCAATTATAAACCAATACATGTCATTCGGTGTGGCTCAAATCCAAGCCAACATGATGCAAAAGTTCGGCCAATAGGGAAGTCAGAACCAACAAGGAGGCCCAGCCAATTGGGAAGACCAACCAACTGCCAAAAATCCAGCCTGTATAACCAACGAAGCGAGAGGAGGCATAGAACCTGTGTATCTAGTGAAGAGACAATACTAATATATTTAATTCTCATTATGTATTGATAAAAGGCCTAATAAATAAAGGCATTCCATCATTTCACATGACAACTATCAGTACCCCTCCTTGGGCTATAAATACATTGTATTACCCTCATTGCAAGGGAGAGGAAAATAAATCAAGGCAATCAATACATAACAGTGTACTTAGGCTTTTCAATTAAGCCGAACCACTTTAAAAATGTCTTTGTCTTACATGTTTTTGTTTATTTTATTTGTGATCAATCAATTAGGACTAGTCTAGTTTTTTGCATCAACAGATTGACATCATCTATGGGAATGTATTACTAAACGTTTTCACTCATTCATCACCCGTGGCTGAAATTCTTGAATCAAGCACCAGAAATGAGGGAATTCTGCCTACTCCCTCTGTCCCTCCAAATAAAAATGATTTAACTGGAATTTTGGCTAGCTTGGCCAAGGGTCAAGAGTCTATACAAGATACTATACGAGAGTTGGCCCAAACTCTACAAACTAGGGTCTCTGAATAATTTAATCAAAGGAATATGCCACCACCGCCAATAAGGAGTGTTGGGCATAGCCATTCCCAAACTTTAAGGGATTCTTCCTACCTTCCTGGAGCAACTTCTTCTATCAGGATTCCTAATTCCTCTGATGGACAGTTCCTCATACCAAAAAGACTGAGTGCCTTAGAAAGGCTAAGTAGGGCCTCTCCTTTCGATCGTTTGGGACCCAAGGGAAATGCCTTATGGGTTGCATTGAGAAATACTCAATGACCAAGTGATCTAAGGGAAGGTTTAGCCTAATCCAGATTAAACACCAGACAAACTTCTCGGTCCAATCAAAGATAAGGTTTACAAGAAGAAAGCTCAGCACGATCAGTTGGTCGGTAAAAAAGCCGCCACCCATAGATCTGTTGTTGGCAGTGATGCTTAAAAGGTTCCATTCAACTCTTGGAATATAGGTTAGGAGAAATGGCTAAGGCTAAGAATCCCCTCCACCGAAGTTTTATTAAGGGATCCCTCTTTGTGCAAACCATCGTAGATTTCCCTATGCTAACCAATTTTAAAGCTCCAGTGGTCACTCCCAAGTATGATGGGAAGACTGATCCAGTTCTTCATATAAAACAATACCAAGTAGCGATTAATATCTATGCTATTCCTGATGAAAGGAGGTGCAGGGTATTTTCAGGAATAATCACTGGATCTGCTCAAATGTGGTATAATATTCTTCCTCGGAGGCAGATTTCTTGCTTCCAACAACTCGTCGAGCTATTCATTGGTAATTTTTGCTTCGGAGAAAAACCAGTGAAGCGAGTAGATCATTTGCTTAGTGTAAGACAGAAGATGGGAGAAAGTACTAAGGATTACATCACTCGTTTCAATAACAAGAGATTAGAAGTCATTGATTACAAATGAAAGACTACAATCACTGCCCTCATGAGTGGTTTGCCCCCCGACAAACTATATTATACTTTGGCAAAAGATTCCCCTAAAATGATGATAGAATTGATGGTCAAAGCAGCGAATATTACGAACGTGGAGGAAGCTATGATTGTTAAAAAGAATTCAGAGGCAAAGGCAAAAGCGAAGATAGAATGAAAGTCGAATACGAAGGAGCACAAGAATCACAATAAGCGTAGGACTTTGAAAGTAAAAGAAAGCCTAAATTGGCTCTGAAAATTCACTAATTACACTCCCTTGAAGGTGGATATACATCATGTGTTGGAGGAAATCAAGAAAAATAATGATTTGAGTTGGCCTGAAAAGTTAAGGTGATCTACTGATAAGAGAGATAAATCCAAGTATTGTGATTTTCACAAAGATCATGGTCATACGACCAACCGATGTATTGCTCTCCATAATGAGATAGAAGCACTTATCCAAAGAGGAAAATTGGACAGATTTGTTTATCGGCAAGCTGGTGGAAGAACTGGAGGTAGAGGATGACATAGATCTAAATCACTTGTTAAGCCTAGAGATGATAAGAAGAGGAACCATGATAATGATCCAAAAGACGATCTAAATCTCCCCAAGAAGCCTAGACAACCTCAACATTATATTCACACTCAGTTTTGGATCCTTTGATTACCATATGATTACAGGTGGAGACACAGGAGGAGGAGATCATATAGCTGAAAGGAAGACTTACCTCAATGAGGCTCAAACTTGTTCCTACATCCAGCGAATCAACCCCGTCATGGAGGATCGACCAAGGAAAGTTAACAAGGATAATCTCGTAATTGGATTTTCCAAGAATGATTTATCCGAAGTGTTGTATCCTCATGATGATCCTTTAGTGATTAGTCAGGATAAAATAAGTACTGGTAGCAAGAACGTTAGTGGGTAACGGAAGTTTGACATACATTATGTTCTATCCCTGTTTTGATAGTTTGGGTTTGAAACAAAGTCAACTAGAGCCTTATCACAGGCCACTTATTGGATTTTATGGCGAGAAAGTATTTCCATTAGGAACAATTAAGCTATATATGTTGATCGGGACATGGCCAGCAAGTAGGACAGAGAAACTGAGGTTCTTTATAATGAACAAAAATGTTTATTTTGCCTATAACATAATCATGGGAAGAGTTGTACTGAAGAAGTTCGAAGCTGTACCTTTTACTATTCATTAATGCCTGAAATTCCAGACCAACTTCAGAGTGGCAGTAGTAAAAAGAGATCAAAAAGTAGCTCAGAATGGTATTATTCATCTGCTGAAGAGGAAGATGTGCTAAAAGTAAAGAGGAAAACAACCACTTATCAAGTGGATATATCCGAGCCAAACAACGAGTCTGAGGTTGAAACCTTAGATCCAAGAGATGAATCTGAGCTCGTAAAAGGGCAAGTGATGAAGGCAACTGAAAGCATTATTCTAGATGATGATAAACCAAAACGAACTACTCAAATAGGAGCGTCATTGGAATGAATTCTTAAACAGGAGTTAGTGGCCTTCTTGAGATAAAGAAAAAAGGTGTTCTCATGGAGCCATGAAGATATGCCTAGAATAGACCTAAATTTCCCGTGCCATGAGCTTAATGTGAATAATGATGTTAAACCTGTAAATCAGCGAAGAAGAGTTTTTGGTTCGGATAATAACTAGGTTATACAAGAAAAAGTGGAGAAGCTTCAAAAGGTTTCCTTCATTGAAGATGTGAAGTAATCGGCCTGATTGGCCAACGTAGTTATGGTCAATGAGAAAAATAATAAGTGGAAGATGTTTATGGATTTTACTGACTTAAACAAAGCATGACCAAAGGATCATTTTCCTTTGCCATAAATTGATCAATCGGTGGATGCTACTTCGGGGCACAAGCTGCTGAGTTTCATGGATGCATATTCTGGTTATAACCAGATCAAAATGAAGCCAGAAGAGAAAGAAAGTACTTCTTTTATTACCCCCCAAGGAACTTATTGCTATAATGTTATGCCATTTGGTCTAAAAAATGCAGGTGCCACTTATCAGAGACTGGTGAACAAAGTATTTGAGGAGCAGATAGGCAAGAACATGGAGGTTTATGTTGATGATATGCTGACTAAGAGTAAAAAAGATGTTGATCATATTATCGACCTCAACCAGACGTTTGATGAGTTGGAAAAGCACCAGATGAAGTTGAACCCGACCAAATGCATCTTCAGAGTTCAGAAGGCAATGTTCCTCAGGTATATAGTAAATCAAAGGGGCATTGAATCTAATCCATATAAGATTAAAGCCTTGATAAAAATGCAATCCTCGACCTGTAAAAAGGATGTTCAAAGGCTAATAGGGTGCGTAGAAACACTCAATAAATTTATATCTCGAGCAATGAACAGGTGTTTTCCATTCTTTAAGGTACTCCAAAAAACCTTTGAATGGAACGATGAGTGTAAAAAAGACTCCCTAGAATTGAAGAAGTACTTGGGAACACCACCATTAATCTCTTGACCAGTGTTGGGAGAAAAGCTGTATTTGTATCTGGCTAGATATGAATCAGCTGTTAGCTTTATCGTGATCAGGGATGAGAATGGAGTTCAAAAGCCAGTTTATTACACTAGCAAAGTTTTTCGAGGAGTAGAAGTATGATATCCCAGACTGGAGATATTAGCATTGGCCTTAATTGAATCTAGTAGATGGATAAAGCCATATTTTCAAGCTCACACCATAGTGGTATATACTGATATGCCACCGAGGCAAGCTTTGCATAAGCCAGAGAAATCCGAGAGATTGATGTATTGGGCTGTGGAGTTGGGGGAATATGCCCTTGTATACAAACCAAGGTCTTCTTTAAAAGGCCAAGCTGTGGTGGATTTTACTGCAGAATTCACTTACCCAGAGATTCTAAAGCAACAAGTGATTCACGCTGAGCAACATTTAGAAGTCAATGGACCTACTAGAAATATACCCGATCAATCCCTAACAAGAGAAACTACAAAAGGACTTACCACCAATCAACCAAAACCCTCTAGTGGAGGAGATGAAAAAGAAATACGAGGAGGTAAAGGATAAAATCTTCCATCAAGGTAATCTAACAAACCAAGCGTTTAATAATAATATTCCCATATGGAGCCTATACGTTGATGGGTCATCCTCTACAACTGGATGTGGACCTGGAATCATTCTTAATACTCCAGACGAACTATATATAGAGTACACTCTACGATTCCAATTTTAAGCCTCCAATAATGGGGTAGAGTATGAAGCTGTGATTGTTGGGTTAAATCTAGCTAAATCACTGAATGCCGAGCAAGTTATAGTAGACAGTGACTCTTAGTTGGTGGTGGATCATGTGTTGAACTTATATGCAACTAAAGGAGAACTGATGTCTAGATACTTAGCTAAATCTTTGGAGATAATTTCCACTTTTCTAGCTGCCAATATGACCAGAATTCCAAGATTGGAAAATGCCATAGAAGATGCACTTGCTAGACTAGCTTCAGCAACTAGAACCGAGCTGCGAAGAACTATTCCTATTGAGCTACTTGCTAATAGGAGCATTGATGAAGATCTGATGGTTAATTTTATTACAATTGATATGGGGCCATCTTGGATGAATCCCATTGTAGACAACCCATTCTATTACCCCCTGACTCTCCTTAGGTCCCTAGTACCTCCCTTCATAATTGTAAACCCTGGTCATGTCCCGAGTACTGACCTGAAATCCATCGGGCACTCCCCGGCTCAGTTTGACCCAAAGTCAAACTCTTCATCTCGATTAATACTGAATGAATCTTCAAAGGGCATTGAATACCCTTTCCAACGGTCCATCCCGTGCGCGATTCTGACTTACCATGCGGAAGAACGATCCGTTTGCGTCCGAAACCTGACCTAGAGGCCACCGGGATCTCTCGGGCTCTGTTTGACCTAAGTCAACTCTTCATCTCAACCAAGGCTGAATGAATCTTCAAAGGGACCTGAATACCCTTTCTAATGGTCCGTCCCGTGTGCGATTCCAACTTTCCATGCGGACGAACGATTCGTTTTACTCCGAGAGGTCACCGAATGCTTCTCGGGCCCGGTTGACCAAAGTCAACTCTTCAAACCGGGTCAAACTCTTTGGAACGTCGAAGTACATCTCATAACCTTTCCAACGGTCCGCTCCGTGCGCGATTCGAACTTACCATGCGAACGAACGATCCATTTGTGTCCGAACGATTCCCAATCCAGCGGATGATAAACGCTTCCGAGCCACATTTGACCCAAATTTAACTCCCGAACTCGGGAGTGGTCCAAAGGACTTTCGAAGGTCTCTGAATTACCTTTCCAACGGTATACCCCGTGCATGATTCTGACCAACGGTTTGCCTCGGCGGCCAATTTTCTGAAAAAGCCTGAGGCGCACTACCAAATGGCAGGTCCCAGACCCTACCTATCGGCACCTGCCGATAGGTAGTGCCATGGTAATGCTGATCGGTAGACCCCTGGGCCTATAAAAGGAGGCCTTGACCTCATTTGCAAGGGGCCCAGATCTGATAAAAATCTCTCTGAACGAATCCCAGAAACCTCTCTCGAAGGCCGCGTGATTTCAACTTCCAAATCCCTTTTTTACTTCCACTTTTCATCATTCTTTTCATCAAACTTGGTGAATTAACCACTCTCCATCATCATTCAAAGTGCAAGGGCTGCTCCCCAACATTCAAGATCAAGCTCAATATCTTCAAGAAGGTTCAACTTTCTCAAACTCTCCTAAATTCTCTTAAATTTGCAATAACTTGTTTTCTTACTTAGCACTTTTATTATCTTATTTCACATATCTTAACATACTTTTTATCTAGTATTATTGCACATCTCCTATTTTTAAAATCCAAAAAACAAGAAAAAGAGGGTTCGCTCATAACTTCCAAGTAGGGATTCTCACACTTTTTCCACACTTTTCTCACAACTAAAACACTTTTTCTACACACACACACACACTTACAAATAAGAGATTTCTCCATTTGGATTTATGGGATAAACCCCACCCCTCGTTTTGCATGCGAACTACGTGGACTTTGATGCCTTTATTGGCTACATAGGCGTCTCGGGGTAAAACCCGAGACTCGAGTCCTTTTCTCACTTTTTCTCTTATTTTATATCTTCTCTTTGTCTCATGTTCTATTATATTCTATATGTCCGTTCTTAGTGGCGTATTATTCCACATGCGTTATCGTTCCCTTATAACAATCAACGCAAGGGTAATCGCATAAATCCTATTTTCTACGCTAATCTCTCATTCCTACGGATGACTCGCTTTATCTTTTCCATGATACACGTTGAGGATTCCTACCTCCATTCTATATATACACATGCACACATATCACGGGTGGAAATATAAAGGAAAATAACAAATATTCATGAGAGACCGAAAGGGCGGAATGGGTGACTAACACCTTCCCATTTCGTAACTAAGCCTCCGAACCCTTCTCGAATCATTTTGGTTTCACATGCACCAGCATGTCTTTGGATGCCATCCTTCGGGGTGGCTCCCCCTTTCTTTTGTCTGTTTTGAGTAAAATAGACTGGCAACTCTAAATCTGTCTACATTTTCACACCTCACAAATCGACGCTGGCCGAAGCGCTCTCCCGAGAGGGGATGCGCGGGACCCGAAGGATCCTTTTCCCTCCGCGGCGGGGATCGGGGATGTCCACAGTGGCGACTCTGCTGGGGAATGTTATTATTTTGAGGGCTTGACTCTATTTACATGAGTTCTATATTTTCTTATGTTTCCCCCCATACCTGCATGTTCCCCTTTCTCATATGTACCCCATGCTTATGTTTCTATTCACACACTTGTAGAAAAGTCTCCATGTACACCTCACACCACGTGCACCTAGGATCACATGTATATCCCCATGTTGCACGCATCACCCATCCTTGGTGTACCTTTTGGGGTACTTGTACTTTGCTCCCCGTTTTGGCATAATCAAGAAAGGCATTCTCATTATAAGATACTAATAAGAGAATCATGCATGATTCACACGATATCACCAGAGAGCATTGCTATTTACCAAATTTTACCCAGTAACTAGAGGGTCACTTCGTGATGGGCGCTGGTCCGGCAGGTCGCAGTTAACCTAAGCGATATGACTGTCACCTTCCATTGGAATAGTACCTTCGACGTATATCGAACGGTTTCCCCGCATCGTACCGCTTGACCGAAGTCATGACGGGAGGTATATGGCAGGGAATTCGTTCATGTACGCCGAGTATATTGAATTTTCTCTCACACGTACCGTCCCCATGAGGTATATGGTGAGGCAATTCACGTACACTCAGGTATATCAAATGGCTTGTCCACACATACCGATTGCCCGCAAGAGCAAGACGTATATCGTGGAAGTCACACCAAAGGGGAGAACCCATGCCGATTCACCCAACCAACTGCATACCCGCATATAGGGGTCAAACCTAGGACACGCACTTTAGATTGCCGGTTTTAACCCGAAACTATGCTGAAATTCTGAGTCGATTTGCCTCCCAATTTTCACGCATCTTTAAAACGGGACCCTGTCCGCGAGCCTGGTTACAAGTCCAGATGTAGCTTTGCATATATTAAGACCCCCACTTTTCCAGGCTCGGGTCCCGTCCGACATTGCATTTAGGAGAATTAAATACAAGTGAGAACATAATAGTCATAATAATCATGCTGAGTTCCGTCTCCAAAAACATTTCTCCCTTCTTTATTAAAAATCCAAAAACATTTCTCCCTTCTTTATTAAAAATCCAAAAAACATTTCTCCCTTATTTATCAAAAATCCAAAAACATTTCTCCCTTCTTTATCAAAATCCAAAAATAATTCTTCCTTTCTCAAAAATAAATCTCATCCTACGCCTTCTCAGGTCGATCGCACGCCCTTGGCCTGGCTCCTTATTGGCTTCGGTCTTCAGTCAAATCACCCCGGAGTTTCATCCGCTCTTCTACTACTTCTTTCGAGTTCGGAATCCATCCATCTTCCATGGAGAATGCAGATCAAGAACCAGTCATACAACCGGATCTGTTGATAGTCCTAGCTCAGCTCGTGGCCAAGATTGACAACCTCCAAGCTGAGGTCCGAGAAATGCAACGAAACCAAGTCCCTATTCCTCAAGAGCCCGAGGCCCTGTTCCCTCGTGCTATGGGTCCACCTGAGCCTATCTGGGTCCCGGAAGAATATCAGCACGCTCCACATGCCCTTCCGACTAATGGGTCACCGCCTGCCCAACTTCCAATGCCAAACATTGCTCAGCCTATGGCTAACTTACCTGTGGTCACTGATCCAAAGGAGGAGGAGTTGAATAAAGTCAAAGAGGATCTCAAGATGCTCACCAAGAAGTTTGACCAGGTCAGGATCTCTGGGAATTACATGGACTACACTCACATGTCTCCTTATCCTAAAGCGAGGTCACCAGAGAAGTTCAAGATGCCAAATATCGAGAAGTTCGGGGGAGTGGTCCCCTAATTGTTCATCTTCGCAATTATCACCGTTCCATGACTCTCCTAGGGGCTTCTGAAGAGGTAATGGCCCAACTGTTTCAGAAAACTTTGAAGGATAGTGCCCTCCGATGGTTTTTATCTCTTGAGGAATCCAAAATCCATATCTGGGAGGATGTATCTGGAGAATTCATGTCACAGTACAAATACAACTAAGTGCTCGAGGTCACCCGCCGTGATTTAGAGCTGCTCAAATAAAACTCTGGAGAATCAGTCAGTAACTTCATAGCCCGATGGAGAAAAAAAGAAGCTACCATGACCAATCAGCCATCTGAGGAAGAATAAATCAAAATAGTGAAGAAGAATTTCTTACCCCATGTCCGAGCAATTATGGGAGGACAGTACTACCCCCACTTTCGAGCTCTCAGAGAAGCAGGAGTAGAAATCGAGGAAGGTATTGCCAAAAAAGAAGTTGAACCGAAGAAGGTGTCCGGATAGTTCACCCCCAGAAAATATGACAAGCCTGTCAGTACCGCAGCCTCAACCATCAACAACATCTCTCAACCAACCACATTATGGGCACCAGAAAGTCGCCCTGCCCCCGTCCGTAGGGAATACACTGAGCTCCATGCTCTCCTCTCCAAAGTCTACCAAGCCCTGTTAATCTGAAACCTTATAAAACCCTTGGATCCCCGTCCATTACCCAATCCACTTCCCAGAAATTTCAAGACCGATGCTCATTGCGCCTTACACCAAACAGCTGGCCATACCACCGACCAATGCTTTCACCTTCGAAACATAATCCAAGATCTCATCGATCGGGGTACCATCGCCCCACCAGCCAATCCTAAGCCAAACACTACGCACAACCCACTCCCAAATCACACCAATGCCATCTTCTTGGAAGAAAACCTGAATTTTGATCCATCAACCCAAATCACACCCCTATACCCTCCTAAACCTCTTCAAATTTACCCATATTTCCTCCTACACCCTATTAGCCCCGCTGATCGGGCGCTATCACTCCTTACTAGAGCATGCATCGTTGTTCGTACCCGTTCCAGAAGTGGAAGAATGGAATTATCAGAAGTCTTAAATCAACTCCTAGAGTTCGGGCTGAAATTGCCCTCACAAATGAGTATCGATTGCCAGAGGTTCAGTGCGCTGTTTTTGGAAGCGCAGAAATGGGCTCGAGAATCAGATAGTTGGGTGATACCCACCGATGAAGTCAGCTTAGATGATGTTGTCCAGATCATGGCAGAAGCATTCAGGCAAAATAATTACATTTGCAGTATCACCGAGTTATTTGGTGCTTTGAAGCTATAAGGGCACCTGGTCCCTTCACCCTTACGCATCCCCACAAAATGGGAAGACCTATATGAGGAAGCCATTGAAGTTGTGTAATGCATTGACTTCACAGGGGAAAATAGAATCGTTGCCACCGGATGGGGGGAAGAATTCGAAGATTCAAAAGAAGAGCAAGCTTCAGGAAGAACTGGCCCAGTAGCCGACTATGTGGGATGATAACATTTGAAGAACTCCTCAGAGAAATAAACAGGGTGGCAGAACAACCTGAGATTGATGAGGAAACGGGATTCATGTTCTTTCCTTCTTCAGTAAATCACATGACCAGATCTGGGAGACATTACCAAGTTCCAAGCTCGCTACCAGCAAATGACAAGGGGAAGGGCGTTGAAAGCCTTCCTATGACAGAAATGACCATCGAGGAGAGCAAGATCCTCGATCAACTGAAGAAAACTCAAGCTAACATCACTCTATGGGGGCTTTTCATTTCTTCCCAGCTGCACGGAAATGCTTTAATCAAATTTCTCACAGGACCCATAGTTTCTCCTTCTACCACACTAGAAGAGGCGGTAAATTTGGTCGGATCCTTGACCTCCACCCGAATGCTGTCATTTTCTGAAGAAGAAATCCCCAAAATTGGGCCAAACCACAATCACGCACTCAACATCTCCGTCGAAGTTATGGGGAAGGTTGTACCGCTCTCTCTCATTGATAATGGATCCGCTTTGAATGTCTTCCCCCTCAGAATCTTCAGATGCTTGGGGCTCAAAGAAAGTGACCTCGCTCCAACCTCCGCTGTCGTGCATGCCTACGATAATACCCGTCGGGAGGTGATGGGATCCATAAAACTTGTAATAGGGGCTGGCCCTATAAACCCTGTCGTCGAATTCTAAGTCATCGATATCCCAGCCTGTTTCAACCTGTTAGTCGGACGACCCTGGCTCTACAGTATAAAGGGAGTGTCTTCCTCACTCCATCAGAAATTGAAGTTCTTCGCCGATGGGCGAGTCATCACCATTTTAGGAGACGACGGAAATGCTGAGGGTGAAAGCACCAGCAGTCCAATTCTTGAGATACAGCATGGGTCAAATGATATGCTCCTATCAGGATTCCGAGTTGAGCCACTCCTACTCCCAGCAGGGGACGGTTTCAAAGAAAGGGTTTGTCCAAAATACGACCCTCATGGCAATGTCAATGTGATTTAGATGTTCAGAAACATTTACTTTATGCTCGGACTGGGGCTAGGACAAAGGCAGCGGGGGATACTCGAGCCCATTGAACTGAAGAAAGCTTGCCCTCCTTGTGGTTTGGGATATCAACCATCAGAACAAGAGCTCAGAATGATCCGCCAGACTCGATCAAAGAAAGGGTTAGACTGCGTCCGAACTATCTCAGGGGACTCCTTAAATGGACGATTTATTAAAGAGGGCGAGGACTTCCCCTTTTGCGATTTTCCAGAACTGTGGTATGATCATACAGATAAGAAGATGAAGCCTGGAATGGAAATCTTTTTCCAAGACAACTACTCATGGGCCGAAAGTTCCCCACACTGCGTACAACCGCTCATCAAAGATACCAAAGAAACTGAGGAAAGTGACTCCGAAGATTCCTTCAACTTATAGACACTGGGGTTGACATTCTGCATGATCTATTCAGGCACTACATCAATGGACCCCTCTCATCTGATCAAGGCTGCTGATACACCTATCCTCAACTGGCATGCTGCGCCAGTTCTACCTCTTGAAATCTCCCCTAACCCCAATGTTTACCCTGTTTCATCTACTTTTGTCTATCCTTGCTCAAATGTAATCGAGACCTCTTTTGATGAGGTTCTCAATGCTGTTTTTCCTATCAATGAAATAAATGAAGATTTCGAGTATCTTGCAATGCCTTACATTAATTGTTTAGATTCTAATCGAACTTTTGATGATGATGATTTTTCAAATGAACAATTCTTAACTGATCTAAATAAGGTTAATAATAAACAACATAACCGCGTTCAAGTTAATGAAGAAGAGACTGTTATTATTAATCTCGATTCTAGTAGCCAACTGCGCGAGATTAGGATAGCGGCCACCCTTGATGATTATGAGCACGCACAACTCTAAGAATCTCTAAAGGAGTTCGTGGATGTCTTCACATGGTCCTACGATAATATGCCCAACATTAATCCTGAAATAACTCAGCATGAGATCCCCACTCTCCCAGATTACAAAATGGTTAAACAAAAGTTGAGAAAGCTCCGCACCGAATGGTCGCTCAAAGTCAAAGAAGAGGTGATCAAACAGTTGAACGTAGGTTTCATTCGAGTGATCTAATATCCCACGTGGCTAGCCAACATTGTACCTGTACCAAAATCAGGAGGAAAGGCTCGAATGTGCGTGGATTTCCGAGATTTAAACAAAGCCTCTTCGAAGGATGATTATCCGCTACCCAATATTGACATGATCGTGGACAACAAAACCAGTCATGCTCTCAAGTCATTCATCAAAGGGTTCGCCGAATACAACCAAATCAAGATGCACCCCGACCACCAAGAGAAAACCACATTCATCACCCCATGGAGAACCTTTTGCTACACCGTTATGCCATTCGATCTCAAGAATGCTGGGGCTACCTACCAGAGGGCTGCCACAACCATCCTGCACGACCTGATTCACAAGGAGGCCGAGGTTTACGTGGATGATATGATTATCAAGTCCAAAACTAGAGAAGGTCATGCTCCTGCTCTCCGAAAGTTCTTCGAACGACTGCGACAGTATCAGATGAGACTCAATCCGCAGAAGTGTGTCTTCGGCGTTACAAAGGGAAAACTCTTAGGATTTATGGTCAGTGAGAAGGGGATAAAAGCAGATCCCGCCAAGCTGAATTCCATACTTGAGATGCCGCCTCCCCGAACAGAGAAGGAAGTCCGAGGTTTCCTTGGGAAATTACAATATATCAGCCGGTTCATCAGCCAACTAACCTCCATCTGTGAACCAATCTTTAAGATCCTCCGAAAGGATTCAACCAAGGTTTGGAACGAGGCCTGCCAAGAAGCTTTTGACCGAATCAAACAGTATCTAACCCAACCTCCAGTTCTCATGCCACCACAGCCTGGTCTCCCTTTGCTCATATACTTAACCATAATCGACACTGAAGATGGGGTTTTGCTAGCCCAATACCTTGAGGATTCCCGCAAAAAAGGAGCCATTTATTATGCCAGTCGCAAATTGGCCGGGTACGAGGTTAACTACACTGCTCTAGAAAAGGAATGTGTTGCACTTGTCTGGGTCACCTAAAAGTTGCGACACTACATGCTCGCCTTCCCCATAAAACTTATATCCCGAATGGATCCCATCAAATACCTGCTTGAGAAACCCGCCTTATCTAGCCGAATGGCCCGATGGTTGATGCTCCTAACCGAGTTCGATATTGTGTACGTCACACAGAAAGCTATGAAAGGAAGATCCATCTCTGACTACCTCGCGGATTACCCCGTTGAAGAAGCTAATGTCTGGATCTCTGAATTCCCAGATGAAAATATCCTTTGCACTTCCCAAGACAACCTTCGATGGAAAATGTTCTTTGACGGAGCTGCCAACAAAAAGGGGTACGACATTGGGATACTCCTGGTTTCCTCAGATGACTCTCATACTCCCATCGCCATCAAGTTGAATTTCCCCTGCACCAATAACATGATAGAATACGAGGCATGCACAGTGGGCCTCAAAGTTGCTCTCCAGAAAGGTATTCAATACCTTAATGTATATGGGGATTTTTCCCTCATCATCAGTCAAGTGCTCAAAAAGTGGAAAGTCAAGGATGAAAAGCTCCAACCCTTTCACGCCCAATTAGAAGAGTTAGCCTCCTAATTCCGAGTTATCACCTTCCATTACCTACCCCGGGCAAAGAATAACCTAGCCGATGCTCTCGCTACTTTGTCCTCCATGGTCGACATGCCCGGGGGAATAACAATGACCCCCTTCCTAGTTCAAAAGCAAGACAAACCAACCCATTGCTACCACATTGAGCTCTTCACCACAGAAGATCCTGAGCTAGTCAACTACGGGTACTATGATATTTGGTGCCTCCTCAGGTACGGTAGGTATCCCGAGGGTTCCAACAAGAATGAACGAGCTACCTTCTGAAGGCTGGTCGCCCAAAACATCATCTGTTATAAAGTACTACTCAAGAGGAATTTCGATGGAACTCATTTGCACTGTATCGAAGGGGATGACATTGAAAAGATAATGCAGAAAATCCACAGCGGGGAATACGGGCCCCACATGAACGGTCACATGCTTTCCAAGAAGATCATCCGACAGGGCTACTACTAGACCACCATGGCCCAGGATTGCACCGCCTATGTTCGAAGATTCCCTAAATGCCAACAGTTCTCCAATCTCCAACATCTACCTCTATGGGAATTATACAACATGACTTCTCCCTGGCCGTTCTCCACCTGGGGTATCGACATCATAGGGAAGGTTACACCAAAGGCGTCAAATGGGCATGAATTCATCCTAGTTGCCATTGATTACTTCATCAAATGGGTCGAAGCTGAGTCATACGAAGTATTAAATGCCAAGAAGGTGGCCAGATTCATCAAGAAAAATATCATCTGCCGATATGGGGTCCTGCACGAGCTAGTATCTGATAACGGTTTTCATTTCGAGGCAGAAGTCATAGAAGTAGTCAACGAGTATGGGATTTATAGACATAAATCTTCTCCCTACCGACCTCAGACCAATGGTGCAGTCGAAGCCGCCAACAAGAACCTCAAAGCCATCATCAGCAAGATGACTGAAAGCTGTAGGGATTGGGCCGACCGAATCTCATACGCCCTCTGGGGATATCGAACCTAAATTCGAACCTCTACCGGGGCTACCCCTTACTCCCTAGTCTACGACATGGAAGCTGTCCTACCTGTGGAGCCGAAAATACCCTCGCTATGCGTCATGCTCGAAAGCAAGGTTAGTGAAGAAGATGGTGCCAAAACCTCTTGACCAGCTGACCCTCCTGGACGAAAGAAGATTAAAGGCTCTATACCACATACAAGGGTACCATCGCCGAATAACGCGATCATTCAACAAGAGAGTCAAGGACCACGGTGTCCGGGAGGGGGATTTAGCCCTCAAAGAGATAATAGAACCCGTCTGGGACCCTAGAGGGAAATTCAAGCCCAGTTGGAGCGGCCCCTACATTGTGAAGAAAATCTTATCCGGTGGTGCCGCCATGCTCACTGACCTGGATGGGGAAGAGATGGCTCGTCCAGTCATTTTGGACCGTCTCAAAAAATTCTACTCCTAGTCCGAAATCTCAGCGCGCTACGACTCTTCTCATCCCCCTTCTATTCTAAAAAAAAAATCTTCATTTACCTCCACCCAGAACTACGTGGACCTGATTCTCTACAAAAAAACCACTTTAAAACAAATTTTTTTCAAAAACCCCGGAGGTACGTAGGAAGCTCATACATCTTACATGAGCACGACCCCTTCTTTTTTCACAAAAATATATTCTTTTCTTACCTCCGAGAACGGAGGTTTCATTCTAAACATCTACTTGAACAAGAGGATTATGTATGCCTTAGTGATCGGTATAGATAATTCAAAATACAAAATTCATCGGAAGGCACAACTGGATGATCAGAAACTTGTTTATTTCATTAATAAGAAATGACATGACAAATTACATAAGAAAAAGGAACGGATAACTCCCTTCCCCCTACTACCATAAAAAGCCAGATAAAATCCCCACATCTGTTACACAAAATAAACTCTCCAAGAGTCCTACCCACAGCTACCAGAAGAGCCTGCACCCTCATCATCCACATCCTGAGGACCCCAAGTTTCCCCGGCCTAAATAGAGTGTCGCAAACATTCCATGGATCGATGAGCCTTGACCATCTTCGAAAAGACAACAACACCCCCTTCCATGGAGTCAGATAAAATAAACCACCTTTGACCAGTCTCTACTGCCAACATCTTGCTGACTACTTTCCTCCACAACCACTTCATATAATCTTCGGGGACATGGCAAACCTTCCCGACAGACCGAGAGGGACGGGTCGATGGACGTCGATTTTCCCACAGAGATCCAAGCAACAGACGTAGGCGCTCAATCAAATCTTCTACTGGAAAGAAATTAGAGGTCCGAGGGGCCACGACCTGTGCCCAGCCAAATTGGCGCAGAAGCCGCCAAGGGAAATAAAAAGAGGTCTGTCTGAGACCAACCAGTCGCACATATGAATACTCTCCTAGCTCCAGAATTGGCTGCAACTGTCCCCACCAAGGCACTGACCAATACAGCCCACGAGCCCCATACTCCACAAGCCAATTCTCCCAATTCTCAACATGCAGGCCAACGCGGATGAAATAGCGCGAAAAGAAGTTGGGTACGGCTGACAAAGGATATTCTGGAGGAGTCGACAAGCGGAATCTTTCAGACAACCACATGAACAACATCACAGGGATACCCCTCAAAAAGTCAGAACGACCTTCTCTCCAGGCATCTAGGCCATTCAGAGTCTCCGCCAATATCACCGCCGTAGGATTGCGACGGTATGACATCCATGAAGTAATGGCTGCAAGTTGAGGGTCCACGCGCACCTCCCCAGTCACCAACATCAATTTTGAAACAAGGCCCAGAACAACGGCTCCAGCATAGCCAGCATCACCTACTTCTCGCAAATGCACGGACTGCAACACCACCGGGAGGGAGATCATTCCTCTAGCAACCAATGATCTGGCCGCCGAAGGCAAAATATGAAGAAGCCCGGCCAACAAATCCCTGGGAGAACGGGAAAATTCGAGCAGAGCTGCAGCAATACTAGAATTCACACCCTGTATGGTAGAAAATTCCTCGTAGGTAGGAAAAACTTCTTCCAACCCAAAGCGGAATACATGGTCTTCGGGGTACCATAATTGTACCGCCGCTATCAGCATATTCCACTCAAAAGGCCGATTGCGCTACAAGGAGAATCGATGCATGTTGAAAGCATCGTAGTCAACATTATAAGAGCACATTGCTTCCCAGGCTTCGAGGTAATTGGAAAACTCAATGCTACAAGGGAGAGCCATCTTGCGGGGCTAAAAGATAGTAGGCAAGTGGATAAGAATGCAAAGGTGTGATGAGAACACTCCACCCTTCTCCCTTTTTATACTTAAAAATCCTCACAAAGGACATAATCCCTGTAGAAATCGGAAGGAATCCTACCCCACAAGGTACCAAAGGCTGAAGAATGTACCAATCAAAGCTTTCAATTGATGGGACTGGATTGAACTGCCGATAGGCAGGTCAGGGTGCTTGCCAATCGGCAACCCCCCCCCCCCCCATTTTGGGAAATTTCCCTTTTTCCTCTTTTGTCAAATCAGAAAACTCAAATAAAAATAAATTGACATTCTCAACAGAATTTCAAAATCCCTTTTCCTCCTTATATAATTTCCCTTTTCTTAATTAAAAGCTTTCCTTCACAAATTTCCAAAAATATTCCTTTTTTTACGGTCTCAACAGCGAATTAAAAAAGCGCATGCATTCATTCATCATTAAAATAAAAGATAGTAAAAAAACTACATTGCATTGCATATATCTATTTTCTGTGTTACATCAATTTGCAAAGAAAAGCCAAAAACAACGGGACTCACCCCGGACCCACATTGTCTCTCTCTCTCTCTCAAGAGCTTCCACCCCTGCGACGCGCTCTCTTCCCCCTACGGCGAGACGACGCGCCCCCACTACCCGAGCCAGAGTCTTCCCCGGACAAGGCTGACGGCACCAAGCAAGAAGGAACAGGAACAACATCCCGAATGTGGGCAGTCGCCGATGATATCCAGTCTCTGATGTCTCTCAGCCAAATAGTCGACACCCGGATTTGCTGCCAGGAAAAGGCAGAATCAGTATCAAGCAAAGGAAATCAAAAAAGAGGAAAAGGACTGAAAGGTTTACCACGGGACGAAGGACCTCCTCTGTCAAACACAGCTCCTTCGGATCCATCATAAAAGGACTGTGAAACATCGACACTATCCCTCCATCAGCCCGTCGGATGTTGTACGAAGGAGTGTGTAACCGCACAAAAGGGACCTCTGAGGTCACCGCCGCCGCAGGTTCTGACGAACCACCACCACTGTGGGAAGACCCCACCGCCCGACTTGAACCCGCAGGAGGTAAAGGCAAGGCATCATATATGTTGGGCACCATCAACCAGGTCGTCACAAAGTCCATATAGTCATACGACGCAGCCGTATCAGTGTACAACGTATAGGACTCGCCGATCATGCGCCAATAAATGCCTCATCTGCGCGTTCACCCCAGTTATCCCCGTATCCTGAATGGCTGTCCCCCAAGGATAAAAGGTCACCTAAAAATCCCCAGGAAGTCATGAGTCAATACAATATCAGAAGGTGAAAAAACAAAGACTGAAAAGGAAAGGACCTTACCCGACCACTGGTCAGGTCATTCAAGACCTGACGCACCGCCTCCAGGGAGAGAGATCCCTTCGACTGCCGATTGGCCTTACGCCATCGATACAGTCGGCAGAAGTCCCCAACAGCGTCGTCCTTCAGAGCAATCAGTGGGGTGTTGCACCCAATCACCTCATAGAACCACGTCTGAATTCACAAGAAAAAAGAGACGCATAAGGAAAATGCGAATGCATGAAAGGAAAATGCGAATGCATGAAATGAAAATGCGCAAAGTAAAGAATACCTCAAGGAGATACATGGCTCCAGTAAAAGTCTGTTGGCATCACCGGCTAAATGCATCTAAAGAAGAGTAAAGGGTCACCAAGGTCAGACTCCCCTAATCATAGAAAGGGATGTTCGAAAACATCCTCAAGTACGGCAGAAACCACAAATGGACGACATCGCCGCTCGATGCCACCATGAAACCTCCCAACACCAACAAGATGAACAACCGGGCCATATGTCTCACTTGCATCCCGTCCTCCACATCAGTCACCCTGCTCAGTAAAACATCCTTCAACAGGGACAGCCGGATAGAATCTCCAGAAACTATCCTCCTCATATCACCAAGTGCCGCATGCACCGCTTTCGGCCTCACCCGCAAGGAGCGATCCACCTCTATCTGCTCCCCGTCACAATCCAGCCCCAGCAGTTGCTGCACATCTATGGGAGTCACCGTCATCTCCCCAAAGCCAAAATGGAAAGTGTGGGTAGTGTCCCACCACCTCTCCCCCAAAGGGCACAAGACCGCTGTCGAACGAGACGTCTCATCCAGCGCAGCCGCCAACCGCCCAAAACCCGCGGAGGATACCATCCAGCGCACCACAGCTAGGAGATGCTCCCAGACATCCTTGAGCCCCGTTGTTCCACGAGCACGCATGTTCTTCAACGAAATATCAGACTGGCAAAAGGAAAAATCTCATCAAAAGTCAAGAAGGAAAGAAAAATCACCCAAAAAGAAAGGAATGCCAAAGGTCAGGTTACTTACATAACCGTCGGGAATCACTCTCAAAGAGCGATGACGCGATGGCTCCCGCAACAAGGTCCTCTCGTCCGCAATCGGCTCATATGCATCGAAAGCATTCTCGTTCCCCAAAGCAAGGGGCACCCTGTTCCTCCAATCCACATTCGCCCAGTCATCAACAGTCAGCCACTCCCGGTGGATAGCAGTGCTCACAAAGGCGGCTATTTCTTGAAGATCGGAACGTTAGAACAATTCGCAGAGAGAAATCGCAGAAAGAGAGAAGGCAAGAAGCTGTGAAAAATGAAGGGGATTCACCCCTTTATATAGGATGCCAAGCGCCATACCGATCGGCACCTCCCCCTTCCATACCGATCGGCACTGACTCCTAACCTTCTCGAGGCAGTCCAAAAGTCCGTGCCACTACCGAATGGCACCCCTCAGTCTATGCCGGTCGGTACCCCCCCTTAAAATTTCATACAAAAATTCCTAGAAAATGCTAGAAAACCCTAAAAAATCCGCAGAAAATTCCTAAAAATCCCAAGAAGGATTTAGAACGTTTTCATCAAGAAAATTTCGCACTCCTTCGGGTGAAACCTCTTTTTACCCAACGGAACCCTCAAAATCCAAGCAAATGACCTCTCGAGCAATGCGCCCGGACCACCTAATCATCTTCTCAGCAGAGTTTCCAACCTCAAATCGGTTATGTCCCTAACAATCAGCTCCTCCAAGGACACAAAGTCACCCCAGTCATCGGCTACCCAGTGCGAAACAATATCACATGGTATTTCCCCCAACGGAATTCAGAAGAATCACTCGCCCTAGGCGATCTCTCCAAAGGACGAACCAAATCTTCCCCAGCTCATTCATCGTTCCCCAGCGGAACATCAAATCCAATTCTTACCCCCAGTGGAACTCTTTTCTTTTACCAAAGAAATGATATCACTCTTAGGTCAGAATTGACCTCGATCCTGGATCGTCACCTGAGTTAGGTCAGAATTGACCTCGGTCCTCGATCATCACCACTCTTGGGTCAAAATTGACCCCGGTCTTGGATCGTCACCTGAATTAGGTCAGAATTGACCTCGGTCCTTGGTCGTCACCACTCTTGGGTCATAATTGACCCCGGTCTTGGATCGTCACCTAAATTAGGTCAAAATTGACCTCAGTCCTCGGTCGTCACCACTCTTGGGTCATAATTGACCCCGGTCTTGGATCGTCACCTGAATTAGGTCAGAATTGACCTCGATCCTCGATCATCACCACTCTTGGGTCAGAATTGACCTCGGTCTTGGATCATCACCTGAATTAGGTCAGAATTGACCTTGGTCCTCGATCGTCACCACTCTTAGGTCAAAATTGACCCCGGTCTTAGATCGTCACCTGAATTAGGTCAGAATAGACCTCGGTCCTCTATCGTCACCACTCTTGGGTCAGAATTGACCCCGGTCTTGGATCGTCACCTAAATTAGGTCAGAATTGACCTCGGTCCTCGATCATCACCACTCTTGGGTCAGAATTGACCCCGATCTTAGATCATCACCTGAATTAGGTCAGAATTGACCTCGGTGGTCGGTAGTCACCACTCTTAGATCAGAATTGACCTTAGTCTTAGATCGTCACCTGAATTAGGTCAGAATTGACCTCGATCCTCGGTCGTCACCACTCTTGGGTCACAATTGACCCCAGTCTTGGATCGTCACCTGAATTAGGTTAGAATTGACCTCGATCCTCGGTTGTCACCACTCTCGGGTCAGAATTGACCTCGATCCTCGATCGTCACCTGAATTAGGTCAGAATTGACCTCGATCCTCGATTGTCACCACTCTTGGGTCAGAATTGACCCCAATCTTGGATCGTCACCCGAGTTAGGTCAGAATTGACCTCGGTCCCCGGTCGTCACCGCTCTTAGGTCAGAATTGACCCCGATCTTGGATCATCACCTGAATTAGGTCAGAATTGACCTCGGTCCTCGGTCGTCACCACTCTCAGGTCAAAATTGACTTCGATCTCGGATCGTCACCTGAATTAGGTCAGAATTGACCTCGATCCTCGATCGTCACCTCTCTTGGGTCAGAATTGACTCCGGTCTTAGATCGTCGCCTGAATTAGGTCAGAATTGACCTCAATCCTCGGTTGTCACCATTCTTGGGTCAGAATTAACTCCGGTCTTGGATCGTCACCTGAATTAGGTCAGAATTGACCTCGGTCCTCGGTGATCACCACTCTTGGGTCAGAATTGACCCCGATCTTGGATCGTCACCTGAGTTAGGTCAGAATTGACCTCGGTCCTCGATCTTCACCACTCTTGGGTCAGAATTGACCCCGATTTTGGATCGTCACCTGAATTAGGTCAGAATTAACCTCGGTCCTCGGTCGTCACCACTCTCGGGTCAGAATTGACCCGGTCTCGGATCGTCACCTGAATTAGGTCAGAATTAACCTCGGTCCTCGGTCGTCATCACTATTGGGGGTCAGAATTGACCCCGATCTTGGATCATCACCTGAATTAGGTTAGAATTGACTTCGGTCCTCGGTCGTCACCACTCTTGGGTCAGAATTGACCCCGGTCTTGGATTGTCACCTGAACAAGGTCAGAATTGACCTCGATCCTCGGTCGTCATCACTCTTGGTTCAGAATTGACCCCAGTCTTGGATCATCACCTGAGGTAGGTCAAAATTGACCTCGGTCCTTGGTCATCACCACTCTCGGGTCAGAATTTCCCTCGATCCTCGATCGTCACCACTCTTAGGTCCTCAGAACTGACCTCAACCCTCTGAATTGGTCACCATCGCTCCTTAGGTCCTCAGAATCAACCTTGACCCTCTGATTTGGTAATCCCAAGCACACTCCTTAGGTCCTCAGAATCGACCTCGACCCTCTGATTTGGTCACCCCCAACACGCTTCTTAGATCCTCAAAATTGACCTCGACCCTCTGAATCGAACATCCTCGCCTCTTTAGGTCCTCAGAATCGGCCTCGACCCTCTGAATCGGTCATACTCCCTCAAAGGCATCATGTGGTATCTATTCGACAGTCATCATTTGTTCCAAACTCACCCGTTAAGGGGCTCTATAGACACCCCATTTTATTACCCCTGACTCTCCTTAGGTCCCTAGTACCTCCCTTCATAACTGTAAACCCTGGTCACATCCCGAGTACTGACCTGAAAGCCATCGGGCACTCCCTAGCTCAGTTTGACCCAAAGTCAAACTCTTTGTCTCGACCGAGACTAAATGAATCTTCGAAGGGCACTGAATAACCTTTCCAACGGTCCATCCCGTGCACGATTCTGACTTACCATGCGGACGCATGATCCGTTTGCGTTCGAAACCTGACCCAGAGGCCACCAGGAGCTCTCGGGATCCGTTTGACCTAAATCACCTCTTTAGCTCAATAGAGGATGAATGAATCTTCAAAGGCCCCTAAATACCCATTCCAACGATCCGTCCCGTGCACGATTTCGACTTTCCATGCGGACGAATGATTCGTTTTACTCTGAGAGGTCACCGAATGCTTCTCGAGCCCGGTTGACCAAAGTCAACTCTCTAAACTGGGTCAAACTCTTTGGAATGTCTAAGTACATCTCTTAACCTTTCCAACTGTCCACTCCGTGTGCGATTCGGACTTACCATGTGGACGAACGATCCATTTGCGTCTGAACGATTCCCCGTCCAGCGGACTGATAAACGCTTACGAGCCACATTTGACCCAAAGTCAACTCCCGAACTTGGGAGCGGTCCAAATAACTTTATAAGGTATCTAAATTACCTTTCCAACGATATGCCCCGTACACAATTCTGACCAACGGTTTGCCCTCGGTGGCCAATTTTCTGAAAAAGCCTGAGGCGCACTGCCAAATGGCAGGTTAGTGCCATGGCAATGCCTATCGGCAGAACCCTGGGCCTATAAAAGGAGGCCTTGGCCATATTTGCAAGGGGCCCAGATCTAATAAAAATCTCTCTGAATGAATCCCAAAAACCTCTCTCGAAGGCAACGTGATTTCAACTTCCAAATCCATTTTTTACTTCCACTTTTCATCATCCTTTTCATCAAACTTGGTGAATTAACCACTCTCCATCATCATTCAAAGTGCAAGGGCTGCTCACCAACATTCAAGATCAAGCTCAATATCTTCAAGAAGGTCCAACTTTCTCAAACCCTCTCCTAAATTCTCTTAAATTTGCAATAACTTGTTTTCTTACTTAGCACTTTTATTATCTTATTTCACATATCTTAACATACTTTTTATCTAGTATTATTGCACATCTCCTATTTTTAAAATCCAAAAAATAAGAAAAAGAGGGTTTGCTCATAAATTCCAAGTAGGGATTCTCACACTTTTTCCACACTTTTCTCACAACTAAAACACTTTTTCTACACACACACACACACACACACACACTTACAAATAAGAGATTTCTCCATTTGGATTTATGGGATAAACCCCACCCCTCGTTTTGCATGCGAACTACGTGGACTTTGATGCCTTTATAGGTTACTTAGGCGTCTCGGGGTAAAACCCGAGACTCGAGTCCTTTTCTCACTTTTTCTATTATTTTCTATTATTTTCTATCTTCTCTTTATCTCATCTTCTATTATATTCTATATGTCTGTTCTTAGTGGCGTATTATTCCACATGCGTTATTGTTCCCTTATAACAATCAACGCAAGGGTAATCGCGTAAATCCTATTTTCTACACTAATCTCGCATTCCTAAGGATGACTCTCTTTATCTTTTCCATGATACAAGTCGAGGATTCCTACCTCCATTCTATATATACACATGCACACATATCACGGGGGGAAATATAAAGGAAAATAACAAATATTCATGAGAGATCGAAAGGGCGGAATGGGTGCCTAACACCTTCCCATTTCGTAACTAAGCCTCCGAACCCTTCTCGAATCATTTTGGTTTCGCACGCACCAGCATGTCTTTGGATGCCATCCTTCGGGGTGGCTCCCCATTTCTTTTGTTTGTTTTGAGTAAAATAGACTGGAGACTCTAAATCTGTCTACATTTTCACACCTCACAAATCAACGCCGGCCGAAGCGCTCTCCCGAGAGGGGACGTACGGGACCCGAAGGATCCTTTTCCCTCCGCGGCAGGGATCGGGGATGGCCACACCCGTAAGAGCATATATTAAAGAAGGAATTATTCCAGCTGACCTACTTGAAGCTAAGAAGATGAAATACAAATCCGCGAGATATGTGCTAAACAGTGGTGTGTTATATACAAGAGGATTAACTGCTAGTCTACAACGATATGTGCAGCTAACTGAAGTGAAGGATTTGATTGAGTAAGTTCATGAAGGATCCCGTGGAGCCCATGTAGCAGGGAGAACGTTGTTGCGAAGAATCCACACACAGGGGTACTACTAGCCAACTATGCGGGTAGATTGTGAAGCTTTTTCCAAGAAGTGTGATAAGTGCCAGAGGTTTTCCAACATACGCAAGACTCCATAAGCTCTCCTAGCACCAATCACTTCACCTTGGCCCTTTGCTATATGGGGAATTGACTTGGTCGGGGTTCTGCCGACCACTCGAGGAAGGTTCAAGTACCAGGTTATAGCTGTTAATTACTGTACTAAATCGGTGGAAGCTGGACCATTGATCGATATGTCCTATGACGAGGTTTATCAGTTTATTTGGAAAAATATCATATGCAGGTATGGTTTGACCTACACCTTTATCCTTGATTATGGCACATAATTTGACAACGATGAATTTTCTAACTATTGCATTCAATACAATGTCCAAAAAATCCATTATGTTCCTGGTCATCCTCAAAGCAATGGCCAAACAGAGGTAACTAATAGAACTTTGTTGAATGGGTCGAAGAAAAGGCTAGAAAACGTTAAAGGGAATTGGATCAATGAACTGTATTCCGTCTTATGGGCTTACCGAACAACCCCTAGAACAACTACTGGAGAAACTCCCTACCTTTTAGCATTTGGTACTGAAGCCTACCTACGCACAGAGTTCTTAACTTCAATACCCCAGTCGGTGATTTGGTAAGAAGGCTGGACTTAAATATACTGGAAGAGGTACGTGAAGATGCAGGTTTAAGTAATGCAGCCTATCAATAACGAACTACACGTTTTTACAATAAGAGGGTACGATCGAGCAAATTAAAAAAGGTGATTATGTTTTGAAGAAGGTGATTCAGAATATAAATAAGCTTGAATCCAATTGGCATGGGCCTTATCGCATTACAACACTCATCCGACCAGGCACATATCGAATTGAGACTTTAGAAGGTGAAGAATTCAAGAATCCCTGGAATGAAAAATACCTGAGCAAGTATTATTAGTGATGTAGTCATGTTGTATTCAGTTCATTTCAATATTAATGAGAATATGATTTCCCCAAAATTGTTATTTTTTTCGGAGTACTAGTGCTATGCACTAAATTGCAAACATGGAAAAGGGACCAACAATGTTGGTCAACATAAACCACCAATAATATTAGTCGGTATAAATAAAGGCCATCAACAATATTGGTCGGTATAAATAAAGGCCACCAACCACCAACATTGTTGGTCGTTGTTGGTTGGTATCAATAAAGGCGCCAACAGAGTTGGTTGTCCAATACATAAAAAACCACACAAGGCAAAATCGTAAGTCCCAAATGCTTGGTTAGCGAAGACTCAGATGAATAATTTTCATCCAAACTGGGCTAAAAGATGGACAAATGTTCCACTCACGCCTGGGAACCCAGGTAACTAATGCTATTACCTAAAAATATAGGTACACTAGTAGAACCATGGTGAAGCATTGGTAATTGGTATGATACTTAGGATAATTCTAAGGATATCAATAAAATCGATGAAAAACTAGTGATTAACTAAAAGTTGATCCATTCATAGTCAAAGACTAAGGAGACATTCATATATACAGAGATTGACTAAAAGTTGATCCATTCATAAAATAATCTTTTTCATTAAAATTAAATGATTACATATTGTTGCTTAAACATGCATAAACAAAATACAAAGCCTTATTCTACAGGACCATTTCCTTTAGCCTTAGAAATAGGATCCATGCCAACTGGAGGATCATCCAAAGTATAAGGAAAGTTGATGAAGTTAAAATTCCGAAGCATCCTGGTATTGCTGCTACTAGGACGATCAAGAAAATGAGGAGGTCAGAGGATCTCTAGTTCATCATGTAGCTCGTAATCTCCAAAGTATTTTGAAATCAAACATTGAGTAATACAATGAGCAGAATTCAGTTAACATCTAACTTGAATGGAGGATTGCCAAGTTGCGACAAGCCTAGGTCATACCAATCCCACAAAGAGTTATTTCTATCCACTTTCATCACAGTTAAGGTGTTCATCCAACCCCCTTTTATAGGATTCATTCTTAGCCTATTTACATCTATCATCAACATTCCCCAGAGCTTCATTATACCCATCCATCCAAACCTCTTTTGGCTACTTGTGGAATTGAAAGGTTAATTTATCAACTTGCGACTTAAACTTCTTCAGTACTCCATCCTTAACCTTTAATTGGGAAGAGTGAACGGATAATTATTCAGACAAGGCCAACAGCTTCTGGGATATCTCAGCAATAGCTCGATATTTAGCTTTTAACTGCTCAACTTAATTGGCAAGGGCCTGTTGAGTCTTAACTTCTTCTGTGGTTCTTCGGACAGGCTTATTTCTAACTTAGGAGGAAGATGCAAGCTTAATCTTTTTTAAGGCTTCCAACTCATCCCTTAAGGTTACATTCCCAACCTCTAAAAAGGAGTATCCCTCATTAGTAGTAGCAATAACAGCTCCAGAGGCAGACTTCAAAAGATTGAATTCATCCCTCAAATTATTATTCTCCTTTGCCAAGAGTTTGGCAACAGTTCTAGTTTCTTCAACTTCAAGCTTAAGTAGAGATTGCTTTTTATTGTAAACAGAGAAAAATTTATCAAAGGCCCAACCTACACTTTAGCTTTGATATTTCTGGTCGTAGCTTTGGTGCAACAGCGCAGTAGATTCTTTATGCTGTTCTTGAAGTTCTTATATCATCTTATAGTATGCAACATTGTTTACTATCTCCCGATCAAGCAAGTACTTCAAATACTTGTAGGCTTCTTTATCCTGCTCTGATACATCATCACCGAGCAACTAAATTATTTCTTCTTTGAAAAAGTTCGTATGACCTGCTTTGAAAAAAGTATTGCACTTCCTCAGTAGCTCGGTATCATTAGAAGACAATTGTTCCATCGTTGCTATAAACTAGAAAAAAGAAATGACCACCAATCAATAGCAAGAATGGAGAACATGTATAATCAACAAGAGATAAAAAGGAACAAAAGTATCTTTTATTGATAACAAAGAGTTCAAGTACAATAAAAATGAAGAAAAAAAAAACAAAAAAGAAAAAAAGGGAAAATGCTGAATAACTTTACACCTTGTCCCAATCATTCTCAACCTTCTTATCCTTCCCAGAAGAAGGGACTACAGGCTGGAGTTGCTCTGTTTGCTCAATTATAGGAAGAGAATATTCAGTGATTTGGGTTGATCGGCAGTAGATTCAACCACTAGAGAAGAATCTCCAGAACCAGCTTCATCTTTAAACTCATCCTCAATGACTGGAGGAGTACCATGAATATATCTCTGAAAAAGTTCAGAGCTTTCAGCTGTGTTCAACTCCTGAAGGGAAACAACCCAACCATCTCTGAAGCATTTTTATTTTGCATACTCAATTTGAGCAGAGGCAGCAGAAATGGCTTTGTTCCAGCCTTTGTACCAACTAACACAGAAGGATGCCTTCACATCAGACTTTCTTTTAGATTTGGTAGAGGATACAAGCTCTTCAGTAGTCTTAGCTCTTCAGTATATCACTAATCATGACACACAAATTGACAACGATGAATTTTCTAACTATTGCATTTAATCCAATGTCCAAAAAATCCACTCCGCTCCTGGACATCCTCAAAGCAATGGCCAAACAGAGGTAACTAATAGAACTTTGTTGAATGGGTTGAAATAAAGGCTAGAAAGCGCTAAAGGTAATTGGATCAATGAACTGCATTATGTCTTTTGGGCTTACCGAACAACTCCTAGAACAACTACTGGAGAAAATCCCTACCTGTTAGCATTCGATACTGAAGTCGTAATCCCTATCGATCTAGGTTTGCCTATGTATAGAGTTCTTAACTTCAATACCCTAGTTAGTGATTTGATAAGAATGATGGACTTAGACATGATGGAAGAGGTACATGAATATGTAGCATTAAGGAATGAAATCTATCAACAATGGACTGCACGTTTCTACAAGGTGATTATGTTTTGAAGAAGGTGATTCAGAGGAGCAGTAATCTGAAAGCCAATTGGCATGGGCCTTATCATATTACAACAGTCGTCCGACTAGGCACATACCTAATTGAGACTTTGGAAGGTGAAGAATTCAAAAATCCCTGGAATACAGAACACCTGAGGAAGTATTATCAGTGATGCAGTCATGTTGTACTCAGTTAATTTCAATATCAATGAGCATATGATTTCCCCAAAATTGTTATTTTTTTCGGAGTACAAGTGATATGCACTACATTGTAAACATTACAAAGGAACCAATAAAGTTGGTCGGTATCAATAAAGGCCACCAATAATATTGGTCGGTATTAGTAAAGGCCACCAATAATATTGGTCGGTATCAATAAAGGCCACCAACAATGTTGGTTGGTATCAATAAAGGCCACCAATAATGTTGGTCGGTATCAATAAAGACACCAACAATGTTGGTTATCAGCATAAGCCACCAATAATGTTGGTTGGTATCAATAAAGGCACCAACAAAGTTGGTTGTCAAATACATAAAAAACCACGCAAGGCAAAATTATAAGTCCCAAATGCTTAGTTAACAAAGATTCGAATGAATAATTTTCATTCAAACTAGGTTAAAAGATGGACAAATGTTCCACTCATGCCTGGGAACCAAGGTAACTAATGCAATTACCTAAAAATTTAGGTACGTTAGTAGAAACATGATAAAGCATTGGTAATTGGTATGATACTTAGGATAATCTTAAGGATATCAATAGAACTGATGAAAAACTAGAGATTAACTAAAAGTTGATCCATTCATAGTCAAAGACTAAGAAGACATTCATATATGCATAGATTGACTAAAAGTTAATCCATTCATAAAATAAGCTTTTCATTAAACTAAATGATTATATATACAAAGCCTTATTCTACAGGACATTTTTCTTCAGCCTTAGAAAAAGGATCCATGCCAGCTGGAGGATCATCAAAAGTATAAGGAGAGTTGATGAAGTTAAAATTCTGAAGCATCCTTGTATTACTGCTACTAGGACGATCAAGCAGATGAGGAGGTCGGATGATCTCTAGTTCATTATGTAGCTCGTAATCTCCTAAGTATTTTCAAATCAAACATTGAGTAATACGATCAACATGAATCCAGTTAACATCTAACTTGAATGGAGGATTGTCAGATCATACCAATCCTATAAAACGTTATTCCAATCCACCTTCATCATGGTTAAAACGTTCATCCAACCCTATTTATAGGACTCATTCTTAGCCTGTTGAAGTCTATTATCAAGATTCCCTAGAGCTTAATTATACCCATCCATCCAAACTTCTATTAGTTGCTTGTGGAATTGAAAGGCTAATTAATTAACCTGCGGCTACAGCTTCTTCAGTACTCCATCCTTAACCTGTAATTGGGAAGATTGAGTGGATAATTATTCATACAAGGTCTGCAGCTTCTGGGATATCTCAACAATAGCTCGGTCTTTAGCTTTTAACTGCACAGCTTGATTGGCAAGGGCCCGTTGAGTCCTAACCTCTTCTATGGTTCCTCGATCGAGCTTATTTCTTGCTTGGGAGGAATATGCAGGCTTAATCTTTTTTAAGGCTTCCAACTCATCTCTTAAAGTTGCATTTTCAGCTTCTAAAAAGAGTAACCTTCATTAGTAGTAGCAATAATAACTCTAGAGGTAGACTTCAAAAGATTCACTTCATCCCTCAAATTATTATTCTCCTCTTCCAGGAGTTTGGCAACAGTTCTAGTTTCTTTAACTTCAAGCTTGAGAAGAAATTCCTTTTTATTGTAAGCAGAGACAAATTTATCAAAGCCTCGACCTAGACTTAAGCTTCGATATTTTTGCTCATAGCTCTGATACAACAACACAGTAGATTCTTTATGCTATTCTTGAAGTTCTTATATCATCTTATAGTAGGCAACATTATTTGCTATCTCCCGATCAAGCAAGTACTTTAAATACTTGTAGGCTTCTTTAGCCTGCTCTGATGCATCATCACCGAGCAACTGAATAATTTATTCTTCTGATAAGTTTGTATGACCTTCTTGGAAAAAATCATTGCACTTCCTCAGTAGCTCGGTATCGTTGGAAGACAACTGTCTTGGATGAAGTGGAAGATAGCTGTCTTGCACTTCCTTAGTTGGGTGCTTGGATAAATTTTTTGAATTCATTGATGGAAGTTGGAGAGAGAAAATTAGGGGTTGAAGATGGCCAACCCCGTAATAAAGGTAAATTTTAGAGCTTCCATATTGACCAATCGACTGGTCACAGGTTACCGATTAATCAGTGGTATCAGATATGACGTAGTTTAGGATTTTGTATAATTGGTTGGAACTTTTGGTTTTGAGGCCTAGGGCTTGGATTTGTTGGCCTATAGTTTTCATATACTCATACAATAGAGATATATTTGTATGATTTGAAGTATTGGGGATTGATATTTGGGGTAGTTGGATATTAGGGAAAGTCGTTGATTTAAAGGGGTAAATTGAGGGATTGGAATTAGGTGGCAAATCCTAGTGTAGAATGGGTTTGTTGAATAGGAATCTGTAAGATTTGAGTATTGGTCTTGTTAGTTGGGATTGATTTAAGTAATTGTGTTGTATGAGAGGGCTGAACATCCTTAGGGTGAGATTAGGTTTGGATTATAACTTCTTAGAGCGAGTAATTACAACATCTTGTGATTTCATTTAAATTACATGTGGGATTATACCTAGACGTGATGCCTTGGTACATTGCACTAGGATTAATTGAGATTTAATATAGTTGATGTAAAAGTGGCGATCGCTTCAATAAGCTCTGATACCAATTTGTAAAAAGTTATGTGTGATGTTTGATTAAACCAAATTCGTAAGTATCCAAGTTAACCTTATTTAATCAGTGTCAATTTTTAATCCAATTTTATTCAGTCCTAGAACATCAACCTACGTGTGGATAGATCAAATAGTCATAAATAAATTGCTGACTCATAGATTTTAGGAACAAAATCCATTTGGGTAGAACCTTATATTTCACAAATAATACTCACAATGATTACAAGTGAAATCTACAAAGAATTTACCACAGCAAACTCTCATAGGTAGCAACCTAAATCAGCGAAATTCCATAGCAACTCCACAAGAACTGTAGCTCAGTCAGCCTGAGAATACCCAAGAGTATTCCTTTTGACATGCAATCACGTCAGCCCAGCACCTCCCTCAAGTGGCATCTAGATCAGTAGTAGAGATCTTCTCTATAAGAGAAGCTTCACAAAAGTTTGTTCCTGGGTTCCAAAACAATTCACATAAAGATTGGGATGATTTGTGAGTTGAAAACCAAGGATAAAGCCCTTAAAATTGAGAAGACATATGTTTCTACCAAAGCATTTTCGTAGGACTAAATTTTGCAGGTCTTCTGAAGAAAAATGAAACGGACAAACCAATTTATAGAAAAATTGAGTCGACAGCTTGCTTAAAAGAAAAGAAGACATCGCTTCAATGAGACATCGCGCGACATGATGTCACTCGAACGAGACATCGCGCGACATGCATTGTCTCTTGAACGACATGGCTTAGTCGTTTGAATGACCTGAGTGAAAAAATAATTTTTTTTAGTCCACTCCGCCTCAACACTTAGAAAAATATTTTTGATGAAATACTCCGCTCCAACATAATTTTTTTTTTTAAATTTTTTATCCCAATAGTCTAAGTGAACCGTTAAGGTACTTAAACACAACCTTACCTAAATTAATCTCGCGGATGCTTGAATGTTGAAGAACTTTGATATTCGGATCTGTCTTGATGCATGATTGAACTTGAATAATTCTTCGACGGTTGTAGCGGTATACAACATACTCAAGTGTAAACCGGACAATAAAATAATGTCCTTACAAACCATCCCCTATGTCTATGCCGGTACAAAATAAAAACATCTGAATTATCAAATCAAATGCTTATACAAATTTCATACCCTCCCATGAACCTAAAACTGAAAAGGTACTAAACATGCGAGTCTCAAAACTTTTCTTCAAAAACTTCAACTTCAAACATTAAGTTTCTCATCAGGGTGTGAAAAATATGATCTTCAACCATTGAACCTACACACATGAGACAAAGCAAATACCTCCGTGGCACATCTAGTTTAAAACAATATAAGAATAAATCAATCAATAATAAAATATCTCCCATAATGCAATAACTCCCCCATAATTCGTTAATCAATAATTTTTTTTCCCCATAATGCAAAAACTCCCCCATAATTCGTTCTCCCCCTTTTTATTTATCCGAAATAGACAAGGAAACGAATAAACAAAAATAAACATGGAGTTTTCACGACAAATATGCATAACAGACATGGAACAAAATACGTTCATGCAAAGGAGGAGTAACCCAAAAGCTTCCATGAACTATTTTTTTGATTTTTCAATTTTTCATATGAGAATGCAAAAAATAATTTTAAAAAAATCACACACCATGAATTTACACTAAGACAACCAAATCATGGAAACAGAATGAATGGGTGTGAGCATTTCGATAGGAAAATCAATGCAATCACGCATAACATATGTGCACGATGAATATGTGTACATCTAATGAATGAATCTCAAAATCATCCTTAGGTGTCGGAAAACTTAGATGGCATCGTCTTAATCAAATCAACAAATCAAAGTCAGATATGATTTTCACACCAATAACGTCTAAAACAATGTAACGCTTTTTCATAACTTTGTCACGACGTACAAAGCCGTTTTATATTCCATCCAACCTCCCTCATAAATAATATTTCTTTTTATTTTTCTTTTTAGGTGATGAAACTAAATCATATTGGCCCACTTTTTGGTATGTTTTTCTTTTTATTGCCTTTAAATTTTTCGGGCTCTTTTCAACCTCTTTGGACCTTGGCTTCTATTTTTGCGAAATTTTTATTTAGGTACGATTTAAATGGTGGATTAATCGTAAAGGATAAATGAGTACCTTTCGTAGTCCTTCCCCATTTTTTCATAAACACACAAACTCATAACATCGATTCTTATATGCACTACTTTCATTGTCAAGTTTTATCGCATGTGTTTCATTTTAAAGATAGAATTGAGATGAAAACACATCGACCAACATGTAATAGACAAGAACAATAGTCAAACCAATCCATGCAAGTGTCGAATAAAGGAACTCATGAGTCAAACATGTAGGTAGTAATAAATAATCACATCTCAATGACTCCAAACATTGTAAAGCACAAAAATGAAATGATGACGCATATCAAAATACTATCAAACAGTCACATGGATATGGAATGATATTGTGACTCGGTCATCCTAAATGTTCATCCATATACGGTGCAAAACAAAACACAAAAATCTTTTTGTCTTTTTCCAAAAAAATTATCAAAATAAATTATTTTTGACTTTTTAATTTTTTAACAAAAAATTCTTTTTTTATTTTTCCAAAAATTTTCAAGAAAACATAAATCCTTTTGGTTTTTCAAAAATATAAAAAAAGGAAAATACAAACACAAATGATACACACTAGCAATAGGCAAAAATTATCATCATGAAAATCATCCTATGCCAGGGAGTTTTCCATAGGTGGTGAATCCTATGAAAAATATACATCAAGTCATGTGAAGTCTTGACTAATAACTTTACCTGCTCCCTAAGATGTGTAAACTCTCTCGTGTAATCATCCTGAGAATCATGTGTTGGTACATAAGTGTGAACACGTTCGTAGCAAAACGTGACACATAACCCAATTTAAAACAAAACTCCCTAAGGTGTCCTTTTTTCTTGCATTGAGTGCAAGCATAAACAGGCCTAGGTACACCTCTCTCAAAAGGTCTACGTCGCACTCTCCTATCAGGAACTGGATGCCTAGGTGGGTTAGTTTGAGATCCATATAGATCTATCGTAAACTCAGGAACTGACTTGGGTGCAACGTAGGAAGTGGACGCACCGTCATGACTTATACCTCGCCTCTTAACATCACCCAAAATGAGATTGAGAACCATCTTTCCAACCTTCTCAAATGTGGTCTCTAAAGGGACTTTGACCTCCTGGTCACGTTCGATATCACTCTGAGTTGGGATACACGTGTTGTCAGAGTAGACACTGTGTTGGTCAGATCACTCTTTTCCCGATCTAATGCAATCAATTGTTCACTCAAAGAAACCTTCACCTTCTCTAATTGACTTGATTTCCCCTCAAACATACTCAAACTCTCAATCTCTCTCTCCAAATCTCTCACCTTAAGACCTAACTCCTTATTCAATTTCTTAGTCTTTAAGGTCTCGTTGTACAAATCTCCAAACACAATCAGGATCTCACTTTCCTCTTCGCTCCCACACTCACTTTCTCCCTCACTCAAAACACTCAAACTATCCTCCTCCTCGGGGGTCTCACATGAACAAGTATCCTCATCATCGTGGGACAAACTAGGTGTGATCTCATGACTAGCTAAAAAGGGGACAAAATTTCCATGTGAAGATTCATCTCCGAAATCTTTCACCTCTTCCTCACTATCGCTAAGAGTGGCTGGCATGGTAGACTACTTGCCCTTTCTCTTTAGCCTAGCAGGACACTCAAAAGCTCCATACCCCCTACCTCACACTCAAAACACTTCTCTTCTTCCTCTTTCTCCTTCTCACTCTCTTTTTCACCGCTCTCTTTGGCCTCATATTTCCTTTTGTTTTTCTCAAAAACTTTTTATTGGAAGAATTTTGTTTGGAAAACTTAAGAAATTTTTAAATTTTTTCACAAGCATGGACATATCAAAATCAACCTCACCCTCGGAGTCGGACTCACAAACTCTCACTTAATTTTTCTTCTCTCTCTTGGAAACTTTTTCTCCCTTCCTAGACTGGGCTCTAAGTTCTAGCCTTTTATCCTTAGGTTTGACAGTGTCGGGGAACATGTCAATCTCATTTGTCTGGAGGTCTCCTACTAGATCTTCTAATTTTAAATTGCTCAAATTACCTAGGGAATTTAAAACAGTCACTTTAGGGATAAAACGTTTAGACAACGATCTTAAAATCTTTTTAACTACTCGTTCATCAGTAATGTGCTTACCAAGATTGGAACTATTATTGACAATATCAGACAAACGCGCATAAAACTCATCAAAGCACTCAGTCTCAAGCATGGTAATTATTTCAAATTGAGTAGTTAAATTTTTTATTTTAGACTCTTTGACCGCATTTGTGCTTTCGTGGGTAAGTTGTAAAATGTCCCATGCTTCTTTTGACGTGGTGCATGTCATAATACGTTAGAACTCCTCGAAGTGATGGCACCAGAAATTTCACTCAACCCACATGAATTAAAAGTGCTCCATTTAAATTCGTCCTCAGTCCAGTCTGTGACAGGTTTTAAAGTAGTGATATTATTTGCAATGATAGTGGGAGGAGTCCATCCTCTTTCACAAACAACCCAAAATCGCTCATTAATGGCCTTTAACTGTGATTTCATACGTGCTTTCCAGTAGGCATAATTAGACCCGTAAAAAATGGGCATCCGATTATATAAGTGCTCCATTGGAAAAATTACGATTTTTCACAAAACATATTTTTCAAAAAAAATCAATATCACACAATTTTTGTGAAAAGACGAATACACAATAAATTATTATAACCTACTCTAATACCAATTTTTAAAAGATGTGATCACTTAAATAAACTCTGATACCAATTTGTAAAACGTTATGTGTGATAATTAATTATACCAAATTCACAAGTTTTCAAATTAACCTTATTTAATCGGTGTCAATTTTTAATCCAATTTTATTCAGTCCTAAAACATGCAACTACATGTGGATAAATCAAACAATCATAAATAAATTGTTGACTCGCAAATTTTAGGAATAACCCCTTTCGGGTAAAACCTTTTCATAAATAATACCCACAAGGATTATAAGTGAAATCTGCAAAGAATTTACCGCGGAAAATTCTCATAGTTCGCAACCTAAATCAACAATGGAATTTTATAGCAACTCCACCGAAATCACAGTTATTTCATCCCAGGAACACCCACGAGTACTCCCTTTGACACGCAGTCACGTCAGCTCAACACCTCCCTTAAGTGGCACCTATATGAGTAGTAGAGATCTTCTATACAAAAGAAACTTCACAAAATTGTGTTCTTGGGTTCCAAAATAATTCACATAAAGACTGGGATGATTTATGAATTGAAAACAAAGGATAAAACCCTTAAAATTGGGAAGACATATGTTTCTGCCAAAGCATTTCGTAGGACTAAAATTTGCAGGTCTTCTGAAGAAAAAAAATGGACAAACCAATTTATATAAAAATTGAGCCGACAGCTCGCTCAAACAAAAAGAAGACGTCGCTCGAATGAGGCATGATGTCGCTCTAACGAGACATCGTATGACAGGCATTGTCACTTGAACGACGTGGCTCAGTCGCTCGAATGACCTGAGTGTAAAATAATTTTTTTTATTCCAGTCCGCCTCAACACTTAGAAAAATATTTTTGACGAAAAAATCCGCTCCAACACTTAGAAATTTTTTTAGAAAAATTATCTTAACACTCTAAGTGAAACGTTAAGGTACTTAAACACAATCTTACCAAAATTAATCTCGCGGAGGCTTGAGTGTTGAAGAACTTTGATATTCAGATCCTTCTTAACGCATTATTGAACTTCAATAAGTCTTCGACGGTTGTAGTGGTATACGACATACTCAAATGTAAACCGCATAATAAAATAATGTCCTCACAATTGATGTGCATGCTTTAGTATATAGTAAGGTGAGGCTATACCTAGATTTGGGAACTCGGAGTGTTAGGGTTAATGTATCTTGGAATGAGTATAATATTATAGATGTGTTATACCCTTTTTATAAAGGGAGAGGCTTAGTGTGACCTGGTAGCGTTGGGTCGGAATGTGTATGTAATTTATCTTAACCCTATAGTAAGGGTTGTGTATGTTATGCTGATTTATCCTCTTAGTGAGGGTTATAAACATAATTTGATAACATTGGGTTGGCATGTTTATATATTTATTTGATTATACCCGTTAATGAGGGTTATATATAAATGGATGTTTTATATGCTCTACATACCATTTGTAAATACTCACGGTGACATACTAGGAGAAATTACATTTTGAGGCACGTACGGTGCGGACCACGTTGGTGAATCATTGAGTAGATGAGTTTTTCCGTGGCCATTTAACCTCAGGGTCCTATGTCTAGGCATTTATGTACCGAGAGGGTTCACGAAGAGAATTCATAGTATAGTCTATGGTATGGTGGGCCATATGGATGATCGATAGATGTAGTGATTAATCCTTCGATCATGATGAGGTCTTAGGGTTGGGACAACTTGAGACTATGGCTAGTACGAGTGAGTGATCCCCAAAAGTAAGAGGGATAGATGTTCGTTATATGAGGGCATGAGAATAACCCATCTATTTGTACATGCGAGGGTTTATACTTTTCTATAGATGTTAGACGTGAGGGAGACTTTCTCTTACCATATGTGATTATTATATGGCGGTACTAGAGTTAGTGGTACTAGTTTATGTGCTATATGAGAGATAAATATGACTTATAGTAGGGATGTCTCCCTGAGTACTTATGTTTCGGATTCTTGTATTACATATACTAGAGATGTGTATATTGTATTATTGGTATGAGATATTCAAATATGTAAAAACTTGACTTATAAGCCCGTTATTGGTATATTGGCTATTTGGCGAGACATACCATAGGTTCGAGACTAACACATTACTTATGTATTATAATGAAAGAGATAAAATTAAATATGAGAAACTAGAGTTTAAAGAATTATTTTGTAAGAATTTAATCACATGGGATAGAACATCGTGATATTTTAGGTTAGTGAGCTGGGTAACTAATAACTTTAAATATAATACAACACAAGAGGAAGATGTGTAGTTATAATGTGGACCAGATTCAATTATAATAGTATTCTACATAGACTTATTGTTTATGTTTTCTTTTAAAATCTATTTTTACAAATTCTTATTATGGTAGTTCCTGTCGACGCGGGTTCATTGCAGGAGCATCTCTAGCGACGTCCCATTTCTTACTCCTAGGATTGTAGGAGTCGAGAAAGTGTAGCTCATTCTTTTATTATACTATTTTATTTTTAGTCAGATTATACATTTATAGTTATATTCAGAGTTGGACTTTTGTATGGATACATTTTATGTTACAGGATGTCTTATGTTGTATTGGCAGTGATTGGCATAAGAGTTGGTTTTGTGTTGATTCGGTATTTCATTGTTTTGTCACAATTCATTCGTTTTACTTTTTCTTATGCTAAGAATATTACCAAAAAAAATTTATTCCCGTGATATTTTATGTTGGACCTGATCAATCTATTTATGAATTTTGTTGGGTGTCAAAGTTGGTATGAAAAGAAATATTGCATAGTTTGTATCCAAATGCATCACTTATCAGATTGTGAAGGTGGGCCATCATCAGCTATCCGGTATGCTTCTATATCTACCCATTCTCGAGTGGAAGTGGGATAGACTCTCGATGGATTTCATCATGGGGATACCTTTGATGCCTAATCAGCGTGATTCCATATGGGTGATAGTTGACCACCTCACAAAGGTGGCACACCTTTTAGCAGTCCGTACCGATTATTCAATCGAGAATCTTGAACATTTGTGTGTTGCCGAGATTATCTATTTGCATGCGATTCCATTATCTATAGTTTTAGTTTAGGGTCTCATATTTATGGAACACTTTTAAGAAAGTTTCCAATAGGCTATAGGAACTCAGTTGAACCTTAGTATGGCTTACTATACATAGAACGATGGACAGATAGAGAGAGGGTAAATCAGTTATTGGAAGATAAGTGAATGTGTGACGGATTTCAAAGGCAGTTGGGAGACACATCTACCTTTACTAAAGTTTTCATATAACAATTGTTATCATTTATCCATTTCCATGACACCATATGAGACACTTTATGGGATACCATGTCGATCACCAGTGTATTGATTAGACCCAAGAGAGGGTAGACATTTGGGACTAAAAATGGTCTAAAAAATACTGAGAAAATAAAGTTGATCGGGGAGAGAATTAAAGTCACTCGGGATGGATAGAAAAATTATGCAAACAAAAAATAAGAAACCTATGGAGTTTCAGGTAGGAACTAAGGTCCTACTTTTGGTATCTCATATGAATGGGGTATTAAGATTCATTAAGAAAGAGAAGTTAGCACCACGTTACATTGGGTCGTTTCGGATCATCTGGATCAGGTGCATAACATGTTTCATATTTTAATACTGTTTACATTCTTACATCCTAAGGATGCCTCTTAACATATTGATTTGGGTGATATTGCGTTAGACTCAGACACTTCGTATAGTGAGCAGTCAATAGGTACTTTTGATAAGTGGATTCAAAAGTTGTGTGCCAGAGAGATACCGTTAGTACGTGCGCAGTTGAATCACCACAATGGGGATGAGTCCACTTAGGAATCTAAGGATTTGATGAGGCAACAATACCCACATCTATTTTGAGTCAAATATAAATTTAAATTTGTGAATTCCGAGGACGAAATTCTTTTTGCTAGGGGGAAGATTGTAATACCCTATAATTTAATGATATTTGTTAATAGTTAAATATTAAATTTGGGAAAATTCTAATCTATTATTTAAATGGAAAATGAATTTGATATATTTTTAAGTAATAAAAATGAAGTTCTATATAATTAGTGGAAAGTGAAATGTAATTAAATTGAAGTTATAGAAAATGTTGTAATTATAGAATTTTATTTAATGAATTATAGAATTCATTTGGTGAATTAAAAAGGTGTTTGTGCCTAATTCTAAATATATAAAGTATGGGTTTTTGTTGTAATTATAGGAAGTAAATGGAAGGTTTGGTACAAAAGGAATTATGGTTTAATATAGAGGGTACTTTGGTAATAAGGTACTTACTTGGAGAAAGGTTTAAGGTTGGGGTTATTAAACAAAGAAAGAAAGAGAAAGAAATTAAGGTGTAAATAAAAAAAAAAAAAAAAATCTAGATGGGCATGGAACGAATGGATCTTTTCATCTTTGACTTTTCATTTCTAGAGAACCTTCCCCACGATAAGATCCAAATTTTCATAGACGTTGAGATACTGGATTCTTCTTTTGAGGGTAACTTTGAGTACAACCATGCATGCTTCATATTCTCCCATGTTTTTAAAGCAAGGTAAGTCTAGCTTAATTGTGATAGCAGTATACAAATTATCGAGCGGGATTAACAACATCATAATTTCATATCCTTTCTTGTTGACACCTCCATCAAAGAATAATTTTCGTAAGAGTTCTTCGGAAGTAGTGCAAAGAATACCTTCATTGAGAAATTCTGTAATCCATACGTTGGATTCTTCCATGGGGTGATTTTCTAAGTAGTAAGAGATGGATATTCCTTGCATGGCCTTTTATGTGAAATAAATAATGTCAAATTCATCTAATAGGAGTAACCATCAGGCCATGGGATTTGATAAGGCGGGCTTAGGGGTGGCAATTCGGGTTAGTCGTGTTATTTTTGGGTCGCGTTGATTTTTATTTTAGTGTAAGTTTTGGGTACTCCTAAATCTATACGAGCTAATCGAGTCATGTTCGGGTCATTTCAGGTTATTATCATAAACGGGTTTTTGGGTATAAAATTTCCAGCTCTAGGCGGGCTTCTCTTTTTTATTTTTTATTTTTTATTTTTTTCTCTTTTAAAAAATATATCCGTAGATTTATTAGAAAAATTTGGTAGAAACCCCTACCAAGGTGGCCTTATAAGAGAAAAGGAGGAAAAATGAAAGGTAAAAACAAATCAATGAAAGAATATTAATAAAGAATTTTAAAAGAATGAAATCATAAAATATCCATCCTATATTGGCCTTTGGCTGCTAAAGGAAGATTTTAACAAGATTGAAACAGGTGGTGGCTTAAGTTTTCACTACATGAGAAGCTAAAATATCTGCCATCGAATTGGACTCTCTCTAGATATGAGAATATGATATAGCCATTTCATGCTCCATGGATTTGATGGAGTTGATTTCTGATAAAATGTTCCAAGGAGGGGCTTTAATATGACCTTTGAGGATGTTAATGAGCATTTTAGAATCTGATTCTACCATAACTGATTGAAAGTTTAAAGACAAACAAATATGCAAACCTCTAAGAATATCAAGACATTCAGCTTTATTGTTTGTGCAGATGCTCTCATAGGATGAAAAGGTTTGAATGAAAATACCTAGGTGATTTCTCAATATCCCCCCTTATCTCGAGGGACCTGGGTAACCTTTGGATGCACCATCTATATTAAATATCACCATACCCTCCTTGGGCCTAATCCACTTTGTGATTTCAAAGGAGCAAGGCTTAGGACTCAAAGAATTTAAATTGAAAGTCTGAAACACATGCTCGAATTGGGAAGGATTGGGACTGAATTTTTTTATTGTTGTTGCAAGTCCTCACAAGCTCAGTGATATGCTGAATAAGAAATTTTTTATTCATATGAATGCCTTCATATCGAGCTTTATTTCTACTCTTTTAAATTTCTCACATAATAGCACCTGTAATGATCAAGAATAAGTGTTGAAGAGAGTCTTGATAAGGATTTTTTAGCCATGAAGACATCAAAACACTGCTGAAAGAAGAAAATGACAAATTAAGCCCAAACATATTTGAAAAATAATTCCAAATATTTTGAGCTAAAGGGCCTGTAAAGAATAAGTGTTGAAAATCTTCCATATCTTTGGAGCATCAATGACAAATTGAAATCAATGTAATACCCAAGGCTTGAATAGAATCATCAAGGGGAATAATTTGGTGGTATCACTTCCACATAAAGTTAAAAATTCTATGAGGAATAACTAACTACCATGAGAGTATTAAAATAAGAGATGAAGGTCTGGAGGACCTGATCAGATGTCAAGTAGAGTTAAAGGAGAATTCCCCATCATATCTTGGTTTCCAGTATCTTTTTCCATCAATAATGATTGAAGCAGCTTTTGTCTGAGTTTCTATCAGCTTAAGTCTTTTATAAGTGGGAGATCCACCAAATTGAGGTCTGCTTTTATACTTATTTCAGTAAAATCTAGATGATAGATTTGAAATAGTGGAGAGGTTCCACCATATTTTGATGTTGAAAGCTTTAACCAAGTATGGGATAAATTTGAAACCCAATCCACCTTCACAAACAGGATAACACATTTCATGCCATTTCTTTTAATGATGCCTATACCCATAATCTTTAGTTGCTCCCCCCAAAAAATTATTGAACATGTTGTGAACAAGGTTAATGGTTTTAGTGTGAGGATTCAAAGCTGTAAGAGTATGAATAGGGATTGATGATATAACTGAATTGATTAAGGTTATACGAGCAGAGAAAGTAAGAAACTTAGTCTGTTAAGATGATATTTTCAATTTAATCTTTTGGATTAGGTTTTCAAAGTAAGAGCGTTTCTTTCTCTCATAGAATAAGGTGCATTAAAAGTATATAATGGGCATTTTCTTAAAAGTTAACACAGTAGCTTTTGAAATGGCTCTATTTCTATTCAACTGAGTTGAGTGGTTCATAGAGAAGCTACTTTTGGAAGAATTGATCAACTGACCTGAGGCTTTTTTAAATCTCTTCAGAGAAGAAATTAAATTCTTGAGACTAGGGAGAGATCCATTGCAGAAAATAATGGATTCATCAGCAAAGCTTATATTACTAATCAAAGGGCTATTTCTAGGGAGAGAGAAATGTTTGACCAAACCTTTGACCATTAGGTTGTGAATGCCTAAATTGAGATTTTTAGCAATAAGAACAAATAAACCTGGAGAGAAGGGATCCCCTTGCTTTAAGCCTCTAGAAGATTTGAAAAATCCACAACTTTGACCATTGATGAGAGTAGAGAACTAGTTGTTATAAACACACCTCCAAATTCAATCAATCCATACTTTTGAGAACCCAAACTTTCTTAGAGTTTCAACTAGGAAAAGCCAAGAAACTCTATCATATGCTTTAGACTTGTTAAGCTTGATAATTACATTGGATCCACGAGCTTTATTCCCAATACTTTGCATGAGTTCCTGAGCCAATAGAATATTATTTGTGATCTTTCTACCTTTAATGAATCCATATTGAAAATGTCCTATGATTTGAGGGAGTACACTTGCTAGTCTTGAAGCAAGAATCATGGTCATAATCTTGAAGTAGGAGTTACAAAGACTGATTGGTCTATAATCTGAACATTGCATATGATTGTTGGATATAGGAATAAGCATGATGTTTGTACTAGTCCAATTCTTAGGAAGTTCTCCACCTGCAAAAAAATAGTGAATAACATTTATAATGTTAGATTTTATAACATCCCAATTTTTTTTATAAAAAACTCCATAGAATCGATCACGACCTGGACAACTATCTTCATTAAGATTTTGAATTGCCTCCACTATCTCAAGTTCATCAGGAAAAACATCTAACTTCAAGGATTGATCATAATTAATTTGTTTATCAATAACTTCAATGATTTCATCCTCTCCATGGATAGCTTCAGGTTTAAAGATCTCCTTGTAATATTCTATAAATGTTGTCTTAATATCATTAATATTATCCAACCATTGCCCATATTGATCTTTAACATTGTGGATCATTTGATGTAGCCTTCTAGATTTGACAGAAGCATGGAAGAGCTTGGAGTTAGAATCCCCCTCAATGAGCCATTTACCTTTTAACTTTTGACCCCAATTTTTTTGCCCTTTTTAAAGCTTATAGTAACGTAGCTTTGGCCTTATTCATGAACTTTATACTATCTGAAGAAGGATATTCTTCATATATGTTTTCAGTGATTAGAACTTCATCTTCCAGAACCCCTATATCAGCAAAGACATTTTTAAAGGAAGTTTTATTCCCGGATATTAGAGCAACTTTCAATCTGTGTAATTTTGTGGAGACACACCTCAATGGATTACCTTGAGAAAGGAGATTCCAAGATTCCTCTATTAGAGATTTGATATCCTTATGTTCACACCACATATTTTGGAACTTAAAATGATTTGGGAACATCATCCAGATGACTTTTAATAGAGAAAAAGAGAGAACAGTTGTCAGAATAGGTTTTATTAAGGCGAGTGAGCTTGAAATTTATAAAAGAATTAGACCATTCAATAGAAGGTAAAACTCTATCTAACTTAGACCAGATTTGCAATTATCCCTAAAATTATGCCATGTGAAATTATATCCAAGAGAGTGGACTTCCCTAAAGGAAGCATTAATGATAAAATTGTAAAAGTCTTCCAAGGAGTTGAAATCCACCTAATTTCCACCTAACTTTTTAGGACTATTTAAGACAACATTAAAATCTACCAACACAAGCCAAGGTCTAGAATCAGTAATAACTTTATGTCGATTGAGAATCTATTCAGGACACAGATTTGGTGGGGAGAAAGCATGTAATGTCAAAATTTTTGGGTGACCCAGAATAGGACAATGCACGCCTTTTCCAATGTGAAATAATTCACCTCATATCCTAATATCTTTTGAATAACACAATAAATGGATCTTTCTTTACATGACTCTTCGATGTATGGGCTCAACATATCCCCAACAACTATAATAGTGATAATTAGGTATACGAGAAGAGGAAAGTGAGGTTTTGGAGGCATGTACTAGTTATTGGGTAATAATCCATTTGATTTGGTCGAAGGACTCTTGACATTGATCATTTTATACCTTGGTTAAATTTTTTTAAAGATTTTAAAGATTAGTTAACATATTGAAGTGAGTTGGCCAATGAATCTGTTGATGTATTGGATCTTTCCCAATAAACCACGTACTTTCATCTTAGTTTGGGGTGGTGATATGTTAAGGATTTCTTTTATTCTGGTAGGGTATGCTTCAATTGCCTTTTCATTGACCATGAATCTCAGGAGATTTCCTTTGGCGCATCGAAGAAACACTTTTGTGGGTTGAGGGGCATTTGGTACTATCGCAACCATTCGAAGAATTTCCTCAAGGCATGAATGTGACGTTCTCGTGTTTTGGACTTAATAATTATGCCATCAAAGTAAACCTCAGCTTCTTTATAAATACGATCGTGAATGATGGTTGTGTATTTCCTTCGGTATGTAGCCCCAACATTCTTAAGATCAAAAGACATGATGGTATAACAAAATGTCCCCCATGGGGCTGTGAAAGAAATCTTGCCTTAATGATTTAGGTTCATCCTAATATGGTCTCATCTAATAAACCCATCAATGAATTATTTAAGAGCGTGATTGGCAATGTTCTAAATGATAACATGGATGTTAGGGATAGTATATTCATCTTTTGGACAGACTTTATTCAAATCACGATAGTCTACATATGTGTGTACTTTCCCTCCAGACTTCAACATAAAGACTATGTTGGCTAACCAAGTCAAATATTCGACCACGCTAACAAATCCTACGTTTAGTTTCTGGACCACTTCATCCTAGACCTTGAGGGACCATTCAGGTCAAAGCTTCCTCAACATTTTGTTAGTGGTTTAGCATTCAGGGTAGGTTAGGATCTCGTGTTGTGTAATGTCGGGATCTATGTTGGGCATGTTGCTATAAGACCAAGCGAAGACATCCAAAAATTCATTTAATATCTTTACATTGTGATCGGTCTTGCTCGTTGAGAGTTGTTTCTAATCTGATCTCACACGAATTGCTACTACAACCAAGAATAATGATAATAGATTCCTCATCATAGTTTGAATGTGGTTATATTGTTTAGTTTTATTTATTGAGATCGGTTAAGAAATTTTCATTCATTAATTTTTTTCATCAATTATTTGATTAATATAATCAATGCAATTAATATAAGGCATATCAAGATACTCAAAATCAACGTTTATTTCATTAAAATCTGAAAATGTAATTTTGTAATTAATATTAGTTGGCTGTCAAAATATTTCAGTTGTTGAGTCTTTCAAGTCACATAGACTTTATTCGAATGACTGAGGCACAGTCATTTGTCTCAATGGACCTTTGAAGATTGAAAATTTTGCAAGCCTTTCATTAAAGAATTTTGTTGCCATGCATTCACATTTTATTGAAGATTATATTCTTTTAGTATATTTTGGGAATTGTCTATGGCATAACACACACACACACGTGCATAAACATTTTAAAAATATGTGAGAATTTCAAAATTTGATGGAGCAAGTGTTTAAAATTGTCTAAGAGTTTTTGAGAGAATATATTTAAGAGTTGGTCTTCATTTCAAACAAAGTGAATGTCGTGGCAAGATTTCAACCATTAACCATTTGCAGGACTTACACCCCGACCCGAATTTATGGGTTACCCATAGATACCCAGTTTGACCCAAGCGTTATGTGTGAAGTGCAATGAAACAACCTATATAATGTTGCTAATCTAGTTTTATTTTAATTAACGTTTCACTTGTTTAGCATGCGATTTCAATTTCAAATTAAACTACATGAAAGGCCCAGAGGAAGCATACCAAGAGTCCAAGCATACAGAGCTACTAAAGTAAAATGAAAGAGAGTACTTACCTGTGTAATCCACTCAAACTACGAACCCGCACCCAACCTACCATAACAAAAATGAGGGTGTGAGCCGAATCCTAAGTGGGAAATAAACAAATGCAATATATAATCGAATGGAAGAAAGAATACTCTAACATGTTATACCTACGTGCAGATGCAACTACCCTATATATATATATATATATATATATATATATATATATATATATATATATATATAGTCAGGCTCTCGTGCGAACCTAGTTTGAGGACCAGCTACCGTCCAAAATTTATCTGGGGACCACTTCGTCTTTTATATACTATTGTCTTTTCCTCAGGTTTATGGGAATATACATTTCTACCCCAATAGATTCTAAAGTCTATTAAGCTTACCTTAAAATCTATTCTAATCTGTAAGCTTGAGTGTAGAAGTTTCAGGGCTACTTGTTAGGCTTCTACCCTCACTATCGTACTGGAATTCGATATAATGAGGATTATCTATATAAATATTTTCTTTTGGATATTTAGAGATTTCAAGAGTTTTTTTCAAAAAATATTCTAGTCTTAAATACCTTATGAAGTACCGAGGTTTCATCAATCTAGTTTTTTTTATGTATTTGATTAACAATATAAATTAGGTTGCCTTATATAAATTCGTCTAACTCGTCATCACCATAGGATGACAAAAATCTACAATACGTTCTAGGGGTAGCTGTCATTATGTTTTTAAAAAGAGAACGAATTCCTCCTTCTCTAATTAATATAGTTCTTATTTTAGCTAACCTTTTGCGTCCAATGTATTTTAGTACGTATATAGTATCTTTAAGTATTCTAGTATATTCTTGGTATTTTTCTGGTCTTGAAAGTTCTTCTGCGAACTCTTCAATTCATAATTCTTGTTTGAAGAGATCACAGATCCCTGTTCTAATTATTTCTATTCTAGGTACTTCACGTACTAACCACTCAATTATTTGATCTATATATTTATAAGTACCACCTACGTATGTTAAAGAAGTTTCTATAAGTACTTTATCTGAGGGGTTTGTAAGAGTCCACTCTTAAATTTCTCTTATTAAGTCTAGATTTGATTGATTAACAAATGCTAAAAAGTATGTAGTGATTTGTAGGCTCATGCAAGTTTCTTTGGATTATAACAATAACATGTAAAATATCTAGAGGTTTGGTTCGAGTTTATACCTTCCTTCTAGTCTGAAATATTCATCTCTTCAGTTTTATTAATATTCTTCTCCGATCTGGGGCCTCCTGCAACTCTCTTTTTATGTGTCGCACCTCAATCCACTATTTTGGCATTGGACCCGTTTCCTACCTGCACACCACCACACCTAATGCCCACCTAGCTAATGACTCTTGGAAAATCGGCACCTGGCGGTGGTTCAACAGTATAACACTTTCGTGTTACACCAGAGGTTCCACACAATAGTCCTCTATGAATAGAAAGTTGGAGATATTTGGAGAATAATAACAACTTAACATAAGAGATTTAATACTTTTACTGCATAACATAAGTAAATACAACTCTCCCCTCTAAAATACTTTTATTTCATAGAATAAGTAAATAAAACTCTCCCCTTTCCCCTAACTATGAGATTTTTACTCACTCATATACATATTACACTATTTCTTACTTACTAGGCTCACTCACTCTCTTTCGGATATTCCCTCTCTCCACCTTGATTCCCCCTTTCACACATATTGGAATCTCCCTTTTATAAGCTTTAAGGGCACATACAATTGTCTACCAGAGGCTGGAAAGCTAATCGGTTTAAAGATATACAATTATTAAACTCTACATCATTATGCTTTACATAAAGTAAACGTGACATGTCTTTGTCTGGATCTAATTTTCTTTTTGAAAAATGAGGTCGTATGATGGCCCACGAGTTAAGTCTTCGAAATAAGTCAACTATCTTGTAATAATGCAAAGGAAGTTTTTACTTTTTGAAAAGGGTCTAAATAACCGCATCTTCTATCCTTATTAATTCTTCATCTAACGAGGGCCCCTTCTTTGTCTCATTCGTGTCATCTTCTGCTTTATCTTTGTCTGGTAGAGCATTATTGTTGAAGAATTCATTAATGAGGCCCACCACTCTAAGGTTGGCTAAAAAAGATATCTCTACCATTTCCTTGGATTCTTTCTTGAGTCTTCTATTGAATGGTTCATCAACTTGGATAATGAGGTATTCTTTATTAACACTTAGGTCTTTAGTCTTGTCTTTGTATAGAATTTGAACATCTTCAAATGAATAATTAGAAAATATAATGAGTCTAAATCCTTCTACCTTCAACTCTCATTCCTCTACAGGAACTTGGAGCAATTTGGTAGATCCTAGCAAACAGGGGAAGAAAGTCTTCTACCTTCTTGATGTACTCATGGGCTATTTTCCCAAAAGCAATAGAGTCTTCAACAGTCTTTATCTGGATGCATCCAATGAACTCGTGGTCTTCTAAAGTTATCTGAGATATATCTTCTTTTCTAAAAAGATAATTTTTTGGAACGTCTTTGAAGAAACCCATAATAATTAAGGCATCTCCATTAATCTCGGATAATAACATATTCAAATGTTCAATAACGCTATTAGCTTCTTTATGATAGTCTTCTAAAATTAGAAGATTATTATGACCAAACGGTATAACAATCTTAGTCTTAAAGGTCTTTTTTTATGACAAAAATTATCAGTTGGCCTAATTTTGGAGGATTCTCCAAGAGTCTGAGCATACATTTGAGTCTAAGGTCTAAGAGTAGCAATACTACTAAGGTAAGTAACATCAAGTCTCTGAGTTCTCATGAATCTGGCAACACCTACCAAATTCTCTTTGAATTCTATCCATAGTCTGTTCTTTACATTCCACTATAGGGCATCTATAAGAGTATTCTCGTCATCTGAAAATTCTCGTCTAAATTTTATAAAGTCTGGGTATCTTTGGTCTGGCATATATTGGGGAAAATAAATCTTCCCAATGAGTTTATTATGGGAAATAATTGCATATCTAGATTTTCCAGGAGGAACTAGAATATCATCAAAGTTCTCCAGGACTGGTTTTTCTTAAGAGTCTTAAATATGAGTCTGTCTTTGCATTACACAAGCATTTAGTCTTATGCGTCTAAGATACTCTTCAACGTCTTCTTTATTTGGTCTATTTGTTCTAGAGGAACTCATTATCCCTAAGTCTTTTGTTTGCAACATAAATCATGAAATCATATTAGTGTTAGCAAACATTGGTATCGTAGATATGATGTGTGGAATGGTATTTTTACTTCCCTTAATATGTATAACAAAGAAGTCATAACCATTAAGCAATTATTGCCATCTAATAAGTCTATTAGTTCTTGATTTGGACAAATCTAAGTCTGTGAATTTTACTGCATAAGAGGAGTCAATATAAACAGTAAAATGTTTAGGTCTAAGAAAAAGAATATATTTTTCTACAACCCTTACTATTGCTAATACTTCTTTTTCATGGGCTATATATTTTGTTTCTGTATCTGTAAAAGTTCCAAAACTATATCTACAAAGTGTATTCTTTTTAGTGTGATGATCAATGGAAAAGTATACTGCTCCCAATTGTTTATCAGAGGCATCTATTTCTACTATGAATTGATCTTCCACATTAGGCAGTTCAAGTAAAAGGATATTCTTGACTACTCCTTTAATCTGTCTTATAACTACAAAGTCATATTTAGTCCAATTAAAAGGGTCAGTCTTGTCTGTTCCTTTTAATTTGGCAGTTAGGCTTTTTTTTTTGAAACAAGGTCTTTAAGAAAGTATGCAGTACAATTAAGTAATCCTAGAAATGATTGTAATTATTTTCTATCTTTAAGTTGGTCTAGAAACTCAAGAATATTTTTAGTTATGTGTTCTGCTAATGATATTTTTCCTTTATTAATATGCATTCCCACAAAATCTATTTCATTCTGAAATAATTGCATTTTCTTTTCAGAAATAACAATACCATGTTTATCTAATTCTAAAATAATCTTCTTAAGATGGTCTATATGTTCTATCTCAGTCTTGCTGGCTACAAGAATATCATCTATGTAAACAAGACAAAATTCTTAATAAGGTCTAAATATATTATCCATTCTTCTTTGGAATACTGAGGAGCATTTAAGTATCCAAATGGCATAACTAACCATTCATATTTTCCTTGGGGCACACTAAAGGCTGTCCAATTTATACTATCTGGATGCATATTTATTTTCCAAAATCTTGGTTTACAATCAAACTTACTGAATATAATTCTGTCTTCAATTAGATTAATTAGGTTATTCTTGTCTGGTATCTTATAAGAATCAAACTCACAATTCTTATTAAGGTGTCTATAGTCTATGACCATATATCTTTTTCCTCTCTTTCGTTCAAACTCATTTTGAACATAGAAGTCAAGGCTATTATGTCTACTTTTATTTTCTTTAACAATGCCTAGCTTAAGCATTTCATTTATGTCTTTTTTAAATTCTTTTTTATCTTCTTGTGAATATCCTTTCTTATAGGTTCCACCATTAATAGTGGCATCTGGGTTTATAGGCATAATTTCACAATAACTTTGGTCTTTATCTCACTTAACAATGGGATTTTATCCTAAAGTAGGCTATGCGAATTGCCTAATATTTTATTTTTCTACTTCTATATCCATCTTCTTTTGTTTGGATATAGCTTGAACCTTTAATAAGGTTTGTTGGGCTTGATCTAAAATGTCTTGTTGTATAAGCGTTATTTGCTTATAACACTTTTGGTGTGGGAACTTAAATATTTTTTGTAAGGGTTTAGTTATTTCTAAGGCTTCTTGTTGGTTTGTAGGCCTAAGCTCCACTATGCCCAGCTGAAGACCTCTAATGTTTTATTGGTTTATAATTGGGTTTGACCCGCATAAGGTCAAAGGCAGTCTTGTGATCTATTATAGGGGATTTAATATTAAATTCCTCTTTATCACTTATTAATATTTTATCAATATACTAAGTATAAGGATGATATTTACTAATAAAGTCTTGTCCAAAAATAATGTTTCTTGTGAAACTAGGACGCAGATCCATTATCCAAAACTGATGATTTACAGTTTTGTTAGTCTGATTTCCTAATTTGAAATAAATAGGAATAGTCTGGAAATATAAGGTAAATGGTTCTCCATTAGTTACCTTACCATGAATCTCTTGATTACTGTCTAGAAAATATTTTTCAGGGAAGGCATTATTCTTACAAATACTCTAAGAGCATCCTGTATCTATAAAAGCTGAAATTCTTTTAGGGTAATCTTTATATTGTATGAATAATTCTACAAAATAAGCATGTGGTTTAGTAGATATTTCTAAATTCTTCTTTTTAGAATAAATATTCCTTTTTGAAGTTTATATATAAATTCAAATGGTCTTAGGTCTTCTGAACTATTAGTAGAGCGATTATCTTCTAAATTATAGGAAATTCCCCTCCCTTTTAAATCTTCATTTTCTTATAATCTCTTGGATATATTTCTATCAATGTCTTGATAATATGTTTTAATATCTTGGTCTATTTGAGCATCATACTGGGTAGTATAAATTTCTCTAAATCTAGTTCTCCAACAGTTTTCATGGTAGTGTAATTGACAAATAACACAAGCCATAAATAATTGTGTTTATATAGTCTCAAAGCATTATACACATCTAAAGTCTTTCTTTATACATTTCATTTCAAATCTGCAATATTGTTTTTTATCAAAGAACATCTATGTATATATGTTAGTAATGTAGGATTACTAACTGTCCATTTTTTCTTTAAAAAGGGGCTTAATATACATTTATACCAAGCTTCTTCAAAGTCTATATATTCATCATCTTGATTAATTTGTATCATGTATAAATCTAAAGTATCTTGGGAGTCTTTATACTCATCAGTGTCACTATTATAATCTTCAGAATTACTATCTGTGTATGCACTATAGATACTTGTATTATCATCATCTTCTATGTCTGATATTTCTATAGCTTATAGCTTATAGAATGTATAATTATTCTTGATCTCGGAATCTAATATTGTATTAATTATCATAATACTTTCTTTATCTTTCTTATTAGGACAATCTTTAGCAAAGTGTCCTTCTTTGCAACAAGTCCAACATTCTTTGATGGAAGTCTTAGATTGAGCTACTTCTTTTTCCTTCCTATAATTAGGAACCTTCTTATGCTTACTGGTATTCTTACAAAAATATCGTCTTTGGTTAAATCAATTTTTCTTGGTCTTAGAGTTCCTTTATCTAAAGGTAGTAGATGGTATGAATCTATATTTCTTTGGAAAACCTAAAGGTCTAGCCTTAAACTTCTTTTGTTTCCAATCTATCTCCTTTTTGAATTTCTTCTATTCACTACCACATACCCATTGGATTGGAGCAATGTCTCTTTCATATTTAATTGGAGGAATCTATTTGAAAGTATCTTCTATTAACTTTCCTTGAGTTATATCTCGTCTTTTAGATATGATATAGTCGTTGGCCAAATTGATTCTTTCACCAAGGGAGTTATTATTAGTTCCATATACTCCTGGACAATTCCTATATTCATTAATTAGGATTTGTCCAATGGCTGGTATCTTTCTAAAATATTCATCTTTTAAGGTTTCTCCAAATTCTTTAATTTGGTAATATAGTTGTTCATAATTATTGCTATATTCATTGATCTTATCTAGTTTGCAAATACTAAGAAGATCTAACTTAGTTTTTTCTAAGTCTTGTTCATTGATTTGAGCTAAATGTCCATCACCAATGAATTCTGATGTAAACAATTGAATATATCCTTTCATTTTCTCAATCTTAGCTAGGGATTCTTCATTTGTAGCCTTTCTTAAATTATCTAAATAATCTTTTGCAATACCTCTAATGGATTGCTTAGTGTATTGCTTACATGAAATTGCATCCCATTGTTCATTAGATGCAAAACACGTATTCATTTGATTACGCCATTCATCTAAGGCCTTCTTTCTATCTTGGATATTTCTAAGTTAATGTATATCCCAACTGGGTTTATGGCTTGACTTGCCATAGTCTTAACAAGAGTAAAACTCTTGTCACTAGTTGGAAAGTCTTTTATGTATTCAGGTCTAGTCTTTACTAAAGTGTTCTAATAAATAGGAATATTTATTCCTATTAGTTTACTAAATAGTCCAGGAGCATCATTTAGCCTACTACTGGTTCCTATCTCTTGTTTATTAGGATCAACCAGTGTAGTTGGCATTAATATTTCTTCTTCTTCTTCTTCTTCTTCTTCTTCTTCTTCTTCTTCTTCTTCTTCTTCTTCTTCTTCTTCTTCTTCTTCTTCTTCTTCCATCAGCCTTAGGTTTCTACGAAGTTCTTTAGTATTCTCAGACTCTTTTAATTTTAATATATGGTCTTGGACTATCATGTTGAATCTGTCTCTATCTTGGATCCTAAAAGAATGACTTATATTAAGATGTTCTTTAAATTTATTCATGTCCAATTCTGAGGGTTCATGTCCAAAGTTTTGGATTCTAGCTTTTTCTCTAACTAAGTCTTTTTGTTCAAATGATCTTCTAGGTCTAATTACCGGAGCTTGTCTTAGCAGACTAGAACTAGCTTTGCTACTACATTTTCCTTATGAAGGATCATTGATCATGATTTCTCCCATATTTTTAAATCTAATTTCTTCAGTGTGGATATTCTTATTGGTAATCTTAGGGGGGCCAAAATGGATAGTTACATTTCTAGTGACATCGTCTTGATTAATAAACAAAGGTTTATTCTGTATAGTCTTAGTTTCTTAAAACTCTGGCAATTGCCAAAGGGTCTTATATTTTTCTTTTATAGGTCCAGTATTCCTAATACTGTAAGTATGATTGTAGTCTGAATTATTGGTTCTACATAATATTTCTTCACTAAGTCTACCACTAGGAATTTTCGATTGCATTCCTTCATAGGGGAATTGGGAGAATTTCACATAGCTTTGGAATTCTATATTTATATTAGCATCTGAGATAATATAGTCTTCATAGCCACTAGCATATAAAACTAACTTAAAATGTTTGGCTGTGTCTATGGTTACTGTAAATGTCGGAATGACATTAAGGTATCCTATATTGTCTGATATTTCTAATTGGGCTATCCCAATAAAGATTTTCTTGAAATCTTTCCATCTTTTATCTATTAAACAACATAATATGTTGATATTATTTTGAGGTCTACGTAATCCTTGAATTCTTGCTTGAAAGAGTCCAAAGGTTAGGAACTAGAACTTCCTATCAGTTCCTGTTGCTCTTAGCTATTTTTTGTAAAAAACTTGAAGCTCAGTATAGGATTTATCTAACAAATGATTTCTATAATGATACTGGGAAGTTTAATTTGAATAAATTAATTAAAAAGATTAGCTAGAAATTGTGGTATAATCTCATTCCTTGATTGTTCTCACATTTATTTCCTCACTTATTCTCTTATTTTAATGTTAGACTTAGTTCATTATTTTTAGTCACTTTTTAGTTAGTTCTTTACATATTTGATTTTAGTTTAGTGTTATTTCACCATTTCTCAAAAAAATTGTTTTAATATTTGAAAAAGCTAAAAAAAAATAGAAAAGGTAAAAATCCCAAAAAGCAAATAAATGTGAATTACAATTGATTTTCCCTCTCTTTACCCCCTTGATTTGGATTGACATCCTTAATTACCTATATTCTAGTTGTTATATTTTTGTGTAGGTGATAAAAGTTTTGATTAACTTGGCTTCAACAACGATATCCACACGAAAGTTAAGTTATCATTTATCTTTTGAGGGAAGGGTCCCCAAGTTATTAATACGTCCTACCCTATGTATAGGATGAATTTATAATTTAAGCTTGACCTAGTCTCATGCCTAGGCTAGCGTAACGATGATAAAATACCGAAAATCAGCCCACCCTAATATCATAAGAATCACGATAATCTACTCTCACTAGTCCCATACCTAGAAGGTGTAAATCATCAATATGACTATTCACTAGTCCCATACCTAGAAGGCATCCAAAAATATAGGGAGAGAAAAAATACCCAACAACCAGTCGTCACAATGGAAATTAAATAATACTAACAAGTCGCACAAACCAACATAATTAATCAATGTACCAAACTATGCATGATAGTCCAATTGAATTAAATCTTAACTTAATTAACACATCGTTATAAACACCCAATTAATCCCCTTTAATTATTTTAACATAAATACATCGAGATTTAATTATTTCTACATCATATTTCCAATTTCATTATCTCTACACAATTTACATGAGTTATAGGTCCCCAAAATTCAATTAATTCAAAACCAAGGTTTTTCTACATGCAACCTATAACAAAAAAAACCCAAAATCCACTCATCAATCCTGCTTACCCAAGGGTTATGAATATTATTCAGATTAAAAGATTTAATAAAAACAACCCCATAATTAGTGTCCACTTTCTCTAATTAAGTTACTAATTGATTTTAAGAAAAAGATGTAATTAAGTGTTTAGGCGACACTTAAAATGCATAATAATAAAAGAAAAGAATAGAGTATTCATGGCCGTGATTTAGATGAAGAAAATCTGAGTTGACGGTTAAATTCCTCTAAAAAAATTAGTAAAAAGTCGTTCTTGAACAATCTCGAGAAAACCTGGTTTAACGCTTCAAAACATGGATTGAAAATAATTATCCAATGGAGTTAAGGTTTTGGGAGAGGAAGAAGATGTCAAAGAGGAGATTGTTGCTCTTAGGATTTAGAAGAATGTGTTTTAAAAGTACTAAACTCACCACTTTGTTTATATACCAAAAAGAATTTGAGTCCTAATCAAATACAAGCATTCGAAAAATTATTATGGACGATCTGACCGTCAGGATGGCTTAAAATTTTAACTTGTTGTAGCTAACGGTGAGACGGATCTGCTGTGAATAACTCAGCTGATCGGACGGTTGGATTTGAAAAAATATTATATTTATCCTACTTAACTCGGATCCTCCCCCCGATTTTAATACAAAAAGTTATCATTTTCAAATTTTAATCCCGATTTAAATTCCACTTAAAACCTTATTTTTATATATAAAAACCAACATATTTAATTACTAAGAATAATTATATCCAAAAGTTTATTTTTTCTCGAATTTCCTAATTAATTAATTTAATAAACTATTAAAAACACGGTGTGTTACATATTTCCCCACTAGCAAAGGAATTTCGTCCCCGAAATTAGACGAAGCATAAACATCAAACGTAAATCGCGAAACATAAAATAAGGCTCACTCACGCCTACTCGTTGTATGCCATAATTGTGCGCCCATACACCCAATCCTATGCGCACCTACCCCACGAATAACAAAATAATATATATCGTTATATATATACATACATTACTATGAAAGTGACGATATACCACGTGCTCTCGCAAATCACCACTCGATTCTATTTCCGATAATCTTCACAACACATAAATCCTCAAATCAAATCACATCGCTGCATCGATATAAGACATACCCAAAATTTATACTAATGATCTTCCAAATAATTAACGTCTCCAAAATAAACTTTAAGGATCCTCACCTCTTACTAATTCTAAACTCAATTCCTACAACGTCCTTAACACAAAATTATATATCTCCAAGAAACACATCTAACATGTTTGCTAGACCTTCTACCTTAGGGAGTAAGAATCAATAAAGGGAATCAAAGATCGATAACGTGGAAGCTAAACGGAATCATAACCTACGAGACCTAAGACCATGCTCTGATACCATCTGTCAGAGCCCGCTAAATTCTGGCATCGACCACCACCAAAATTAAGCCGGGTGTGAGTAAATAAAATACTATTATTAGCATCAGATAGATATGAGACATATAAAATTAATCCACAATATAAATGATAATCAATCCCAAAACATAAACCATCCAACTAAGTGATAAAAGATCCATGTCTATGCTAAAGTCAAAGTAAATCCAATCTCTAATAATATGAAACTGAATAATCTCCAACTGAATCCAGCGAAATAACTAAATAAAACCCATAACAACTTTGGAACCGAATGGCCCAATAAAAACCATAGACTGTGCCTCAAAGTAAATACGAAGAAATAAAAAACTAAACTAAATCAATACACATAAGGTAGAGCAACTCCAACTGCACCTCGAAGCAAATATTCAAATAATTATATGCAACTTCTCCATATACGATTTCCTAAAAAGTTGGTCAACGCACGAGGTCAGAGCCCAGAGTATGAATACACACTACTCCCCTCAAATAGGGTCCGTGAACCCAGATAATAACATTATACGCAATAAATAGAGTATTTTAATTAGACGAGTAATTTAAACGCAGGAAAGATAAATTACTAAGTGCCCGCAGGGATCCCCATTTCAAGAGAACACACAAATATGATTTTGAATTCCCAAGTCCAACGGTTTTAGTCTCATTGAATTAAGCCAACTTTTATTAACGTTCTCCTTTTTTATTATGGTGGTCCTCCCGCCCCGGGTGGTAATTTCCACCAAAGTGTCACACTTTCCCTTGTTAATAGCCAACCTAATCCGTTTAAACTGTCGATCCCCCGCAATATGACAACGTTCCACACACGACACGACATAAATCGCCCAAGATGACCCGGTTAAACGTTCGATCCCCGACACATTATGTCACAACCAAGTTTAATACCCATTTTTATCTTGGGCATTAATGTTCAATTTTCTCAATTTCATAATTTACCAAAACCCCCACCGTTATTATCAATGTTATCAATACATCCTACCCTATGTATAGGATGAATTTCTAATTTATTCATGACCTAGTCTCATGCCTAGGCTAGAGTAAAGACGATAAAATACCGAAAATCAGCCGACCCCAATATGATAAGAATCGCGATAATCTATCCTCACTAGTCCCATATCTAGAAGGCGTAAATCATCAAAAGGCCTATGTAACAACCCTCGCTTTTAGGAGGCTAATTTTTTTATTAATTTACTGCATAAGGTAATTATATAAAATGTTGGAACTAGAGTAAATATTAATTAAATGAATTGAAGGTTAATATTTACTGGATTGTTGCATATTTACTGCATGAGAAAGTAAATATCATTCCGTTGTATGTTTTATAGTGTCATGTGTTTTAAATGACACTGTGGTTAAATGAAATCGGAATTAGAAATGGATTATAAAATTACCGGATGCCATTTTAGAGGGCGTATTTAGTCCCAAAATGTGCGAGATAGTCAAAATAAGTGCCATATTGTATTTTTAGGTTCCGGGCACTTTTGACTGGTTTTAACTTAAATGCGTATTTGGGAGTCATTCTAATGTGGTATTAACCATTTAAGTTGGGAATTTTAGACTTAAGCCCCCATTTTAGTCTTCTGAATCCCCTAATTTCCCTATTATATGTTTTAAACATAGAGAGAAAAGGAGAGGAAGAGAGATGAAGAGAAAAGTGGAGAAAGAAGAGAGAGGTTTGGAGATTGAAGATTGGGATTGCTTCTGCCACAAAGAAATCTGAGATTTCAACTTCAAGGCAAGTTTTCTACTTGCTAATATGTGATTTAAGATGAATAATTTGTGTGATATTTATGTATTTGCATTTGGGGATAAAAAAATGGAAATTATGGTATTTAAACCTAGATTTTGGTTTATGATGATGAAATTGTGGATTATAGTAGTTATTAATCATGCAGGATGATTTTTGGGTAGATAAATGTTGTTGGATGTGTTTAAAATGGAAGAGATTTGAGGTTTGGGGAAGTTAGGGTTCATAACCCTTAAAGTCATTCTTGGCAAATTCGTAGGGGCGAATCGATTCGGACCTTGGGGGAATCGATTCGCCAAAGGGTCAGCTTACAGGTCTGTTTGGACCTAATCAATTCGGCCAGGCCGAATCGATTCGGTAGGTCACAGAGTCCCAGGTTTTCTTGTCCGAATCGATTCGTTTTCCTGCTGTTTTTGAATTTGTTTTATAACTCAATTTCAATCCGTTTTCTTGAGGCATAGGACCTAGGAACCATATTTTATGAAGTAAACTTAGAGTTCTAGAGTCCTAGATGAGTGGGGTAACTACCCTAGAATAAAAATGAAGTATATGGGGTTTTTCTGGGGACATGCCAATTGATGTTAGGGAATTCTTTCTTCTAGTTGATTATTATGAAACTAGGAGTTGTAGTGTTATGTTTGGGAGACTTTAGAAGCACAATTGAGCTATGTTAGTCTTGATGGTTATTAGTATAACACCACAAAAAGGGTGTTGGGAGAATTGAATTGGGAGTTCACTTATCCTTTGAGGTTGAAGTGACGATATGAATTTCGTATGGCTCCGGATGAAATGTAAATTATTTACAAAATGTAAACAATTATGGTTTCGGATAAAATAAAACATACAATGTAAAATGGAAATGAAAATGAAATGGAAATGGCTTTGATCATGTAAATGATTTTGGTTTCTGATAAAAACGAAACCTATTTATATAAAAATGGAAAATGGAATCGGAAGTGAATATGGTAAATGATAATTTACTAAATTATGAATATGGTAAATGTTATTTTTTTATGAAACACACCCTCTCTAAAGGCCATCATAAGGGAAGTTCGCGCGTAAGGTGAATCCCCCTGGCTAGCGAATGCAGGGTGGATATAGTCCTAGGCCATATGAGCGTTTGTTGTTGTATATTTTTCTACGATGGGTAGGTAATTCCGGGTGTGGTTATGACTACCCCGAAGGCACATGACTGCTTCCCGACGTCTTGCGTTGTAGGTGACCAGGTGTCGTAATTGAAAGGCCCTGGAAGATTATGGTCATTTAGGGGCGCGCACAATGGGGAAACCCGGACGGGCGGTCTTAGAATCGTTATATATTTATATGATTATAAATATTCTTAATCGTTATATATATATGATTATATATATATATGATTATAAATATTCTTGATGGATTATAAGTGCCATAAAGAGCACAATGAAATGCCACAAAGAGCATTTGATGATGAGTATATTCCTGATAAGGAATGGAATGCCACAAAGTGCATAATTGAGATAAAATGCTAGAAAGAGCATAAAATTTGTAATTATGAGTTCCTGATAAGGAACATATCACTAAAATTTAACAATATAAAATGATGTAGGTTTTTAATTAATGTTAATCATATTCTTATGTATAATTAAATCTAAATTTATGATCATCTGATTCCCTTAGTTCATACTTTAAAACTGTGTAGGTTGATTTTTATCTCTTTTTCTTGCATGATTATCTATTCATAACTGTCATACTTTTTATTCATCTGGTGATCATATAAAACTCGGCCCTGACCCGTTCATATTTCTTGTTGTGCATGCATCTTGTATCCGCTCGGGTACTCCACCGCAAGGGCTCCTGTTTTGACTTTCCTATTCCGGTGAATTTTGGCGAGCCGTGATGCTTTACGAGTATTACGAGACATATTGCAATAGACGACGTCATTCATGTACTCTAGTTAAGGTCAGGTCTTGTACTCGGGCATGAGGCCCATGCTTTTGTAATTGTCTAATGTAATGTATTATATAATTTATTGAATTTGTTTAATACTGTTGTAGAGTCTGTTGACCGGCAGTATATTCGGTCCTTTTATTGTATAATTGTTGTTATCGTAATATATATATTCTTGGGGTTTCCACTTTCTTTTCAGTATTGGGTTGTTTAAATTCTTTCTTTAACTTTAAAACAAAATTTTTGGCAACCCGTTTTCTGAAATATTGGGTGGTTATCCTGGATACTTTTTATATTGTTGTGATGCTGAGAATGATTCCATCCATGATTCCTGTTATATTGGAGTGTTAGGTTGGCCACCCCTTATTTTGGTGAGCGGGTTGTCACAGATGGTATCAGAGCATCAGGTTCTAGAGTCCTTAGGAATCTATGTGGACGCCTTATGTTTTCAGCGTTGCTTTCGATTTAACATAGAGCCTTAGGATTAAGATCATTGATTTATCTTGTGAGATTTCGTTCTCCTGCCAGGAGGTAGAACCCATAATGTCTCTTGCGTATTCATGTGAGATTCTTAGTTCGATTGAAGAAGGACGCCATAGAAGGTCGTCGCGAAGGCATCATGGGAAGGGTTACTAAGAACTGTAAATTATGGCCGGGGATGAGGACTGCTTTGGAGGTCCCTCCCTTTTTTAGAATTTTCTTATCTTGCTACTGCGACTACTAAATACAGTAGGCATAGTTTTCCAGGTACCGCTAGAAAAAAAGGGTGGTACTAAGCTTGGGATTCCAAGCAACGTTAAAATTGAAGTGGAGAAGAGATCACGAGAAGGGTTACATATTGAAGTAAGATGGAAGAGATGCATCCTCATTTGGTGGATGCATGAGGTCCAAGAGCTTTCGCCTGGAGAGGGGATAGAAGTGCCTAGATGAAAAGGATGGAGGAAAATCCTTCACCCCTAGGAGTAGTGTCGAAATGGTGGGCACGTAGTCACAATAATTATGGGTGCAGGAATTTTTGCCCATGAAGAAGCCCGGTGGATACTTGCAACAACGACTTTCTCTGGGATAACTGGAATGAGAAGTAGGTGGATTCTCAAACATTCACACGAGGTTCGGTCAGAGGCCGACAGTGAATAAAGAGTTACGATTAGGAAGGCCGTAGATATAAGAGAAAGAGCCCTTCAGTGGAATGATTGGCTCCCGAATTAGTGTTGTTAACACTCCTGAAGGAACAGTGATCATGAACCCCAGTGGTGGATATCCGCCCGGGGAGGGTTCATTGAACTAAAGAAGGGGAGGACGATATCGTGCTCTCTTTTATTGAAGAAGAAAAAGGGACTGCATGGGAAATTGTTTGACATCTAGGGTCGGAACAATGGCAATGACATGGGGTGTAAAACCACTCATTTTGATTATGTTGATTTGGAGAACAAGGGCAAAGATAAAGTGCCTAGTTGGGGAGTGGACGGAAGTAATATTGGTTCGAATAAGACTCTAGTATGGTGTCTGAGAACCATTAGTATTAACCCGGGGTGATTAGCAGGAATGTTGGTGGGAATTCCACCTTAGTAGTGGGTGGTGCATCCCCTATGGTAAGATAGAGTAGCATTGTGTTTACTCTTGATTCGGGTGTGTATATCGAGCTTGTAATAGTATCGACATTATTATAGAAAGGGTAATTATATGACTTTCGTGGTAGGGAAGTTTTATGTTTTCTTCACTCGTTATGAGGCGAGTGATAATATTTTAAATGTATATGTGTAGTATGTGTTACCTTGTTTGAGTGTTTGGTTGTTTGTTTGCATTGTATGTGGTTGTTATGCCTTATCTCCACGACCAACAAGGTTAAGTAGTAATGCATAGGAGGGGTTCCTTGTTTGGATTCTGCTTTGGCGGGACGCTCCACGCGTGAACCTTAACGACGTTGGGAGTGGAGAGATGCTACTTTTCCTTTCTTTTCTTTTCTTTTATTTTGTTGATTGAGAGTTGGGTTGAAAGGTTTAGCCGAGAATCACGTAGTTGAGTGATTAAGGGCTATTAAAGTGCGAGATAGAAGCACTGTATATAGTTCTCTCCTCTAATCGATGTGAGGGAGACTGAGTTATGAAGTCGAATTGAGACTTCTGGTTATGCCTTGACGAGAAGGCTATTTAAAAAGATGTATATATATAGTGGGATAAATATTTGAAAGACTTTACAGAAAGTAAATGTCCGAATTGTTGAAATCCTTAATTATTAGAATGGTAAGACATAGAAGTAGAATCTTATTGGTAGGGTTATGAATTAAAATTTTACCGGTCCCGATCATGTATCTTAGACTGTCATATCTTGATAACCGATGATGTGAGGTAGTAGTGTAACGGGAGGGTTCCTTATTTGGATTTCGCTTCGGCGAGACGTCCCACACATGAAACCGAGCGAATGTTGGAAGTTGAGAATGGTCTTGGGCACTAGGGATATATTTAGTATTATACGCATAAGACTTAGATAGGATATATATAGATCGACCTTAGGTTTATTAGGATGTAAGGCCTTTAGGGCATGTGACGTTGATGTAGGAAGGCTATAGGGAGTTGACCAAATATAGATTGTGGGTTAACTCTAAGAGGGATTGGGTCCCTAGGAACGAGAATTATGGAGTCTCGAGAGGTTTGGAAGGTTAGGACGTTGGTGATGAGGCCTCTCTTAGATAGAGTGTTACGTTAAAAACTTAATTTATGGGGAGCTAAAAGGATGAGTTGACTTTTACTCCTGAGCCCATGTTGTTAAGCTCTAGGGTGGATTTAATGAATAAATCTCTACCAGGAATGGGGAGTAATAATACTGGAGCATGGACCCATTGTTTGTGTGTCTCACAAGATTAAACTTTGTGGGAAGTATTATTCCACGCTTGATTTAAAATTCATTGCGGTAGTGATCGCCTTAAAGAAATGAGGCACTACTTCCGGGGCAGGAAATTTGTTCTTTCTCGTGAGCAACAAGTTGTTGCAATATGTCGTGGGAGGAATTGAGTTGGTGTATAAAGTTCATAAAGGACTATCGATTTGAAATTTCCTTTCGCTAAGGGAATGCGAATGGGGTTGTATATGCGTCGAGTAAGAAACCCATCGAAGATATTAGGGAAGGTATGGAAAGCCAAGTCGAACGAGCATAACTCGGAGGAATTTGTAGCGAGAGCATTCATGTCTATGACTGACCATTTCACCTACTCGTGTAAATAAGATTAGTAGTGGAATGAAGAAGGGTATATTCATAGACGTCTTCATTGAACTGCCGACACCGAACTGGTCATGATCCTATTTGAGAAAATTGTTGATCGTTCAACCAAATCGTTGCTTTTTTGGCCGTTATGGGCAGACTATATGTTGAGGAGTACGCCCCATTCTTTATGAAAGAATGGTAGAACCGTATGAGATGCCTATCACTGATGGTGGACCGAGACTAGATATTCATGTCGAAGGTTTGGTAAAGTTTTCATGAAGAATTGGGAACCGTATGGAAATGGAGTATATCTTACCACCCTAAAGTGGATGGATGAATGGATAAAGCTAACCTAATGCCGAAAGGCATACCTCGAATGGGCGCCTTAGGCTATATAGACAGAGGGGAGCAAATACTGTATGGAGGGACATTTCCGTACAATAATTCGAATCTTTCCTATGCTATGGCACCGTGAGTGACCTAGTGTAGTTGGTTGAGAAATTCACATACTCGTTGGATGGAACCAGCGGATCATATTTTCCTTGGACTTGGAATAGTTTCGGAACATTTCTTTAAGGATTTGAATTTTGAGTCATATACTTTTAAGGGATACGCCTATGAGAAGAGAAGTTGAGTAGAGTTGGGATTAAGCTATTCAGCGTTGGTGTGAGTATCCCTGAGGAGAGATGTAACGTGATTCAGGAGGCAAGGTAAATTGCGTCGAGTCATGTGGGCATCGTCTTCCGCCGTAGGAAGTTAGGATCGAAAGTTCGTGATGAACAATTTGGTGCTATGCTAGACCACAAAGAATGTAGACTGAAATCGATAGGGACGACCTTAGTCCGAGCCCAATCGGGACCCCACCATAACGAGGGGTCTATTAAGGGTGATAGAATGATAGTTTAGGATAGTATACCCTTTATATGATTAGGGTACGCTTGAATTTTGAGGGCAAAATTCCCTCATAAGGGGGGGAGTATGTAACAACCCTCGCTTTCAGGAGACTAATTTTTTATTAATTTACCGCATAAGGTAATTATATAAAATGTTGGAACTAGAGTAAATATTAATTAAATGAGTTGAAGGTTAATATTTACTGGATTGTTGCATATTTACTGCATGAGAAAGTAAATATCATTCCGTTGTATGTTTTATAGTGTCACGTGTTTTAAATGACACTGTGGTTTAAATGAAACCGGAATTTGAAATGGATTATAAAATTACCAGATGCCATTTTAGAGGGCGTAGTCAATCCTGGAATGTGCGAGACAGTCAAAATAAGTGCCATATTGTATTTTTAGGTTCCGGGCACTTTTGACTGGTTTTAACTTAAATGCGTATTTGGGAGTCATTCTAATGTGGTATTAACCATTTAAGTTGGGAACTTTAGACTTAAGCCCCGATTTTAGTCTTCTAAATCCCCTAATTTCCCTATTATATGTCTTAAACATAGAGAGAAAAGGAGAGGAAGAGAGAGAAAGAGAAAAGTGGAGAAATAAGAGAGAGGTTTGGAGATTGAAGATTGGGATTGTGTCTACCACAAAGAAATATGAGATTTCAACTTCAAGGCAAGTTTTCTACTTGCTAATATGTGATTTAAGATGAATAATTTGTGCGATATTTATGTATTTGCATTTGGGGATAAAAAAATGGAAATTATGGTATTTAAACCTAGATTTTGGTTTATGATGATGAAATTGTGGATTATAGTAGTTATTAATCATGTAGGATGATTTTTGGTTAGATAAATGTTGTTGGATGTGCTTAAAATGGAAGAGATTTGAGGTTTGGGTAAGTTAGGGTTCATAACCCTTAAAGCCATTCTTGGCAAATTCGCAGGGGCGAATCGAATTGGACCTTGGGCGAATCGATTCACCAAAGGGTTAGTTTACAGGTCTATTTAGACTGAATCGATTCGGCCAGGACGAATCGATTTGGTAGGTCACAGAGTACCAGGTTTTCTTGTCCGAATCGATTCGCTTTCTGGGCGAATCGATTCGGCCCTTGGGCGAATCGATTCGTTTTCCTGCTGTTTTTGAGTTTGTTTTATAACTCAATTTCAATCCTTTTTCTTGAGGCATAGGACCTAGTAGCCTTCTTGTATGAAGTAAACTTAGAGTTCTAGAGTCCTAGATGAGTGGGGTAACTACCCTAGAATAGAAATGAAGTATATGGGGTTTTTCTGGGGACATGCCAATTGATGTTAGGGCATTATTTCTTCTAGTTGATTATTATGAAACTAGGAGTTGTAGTGTTATGTTTGGGAGACTTTAGAAGCTCAATTGAGCTATATTAGTCTTGATGGTTAATAGTATAACACCGCAAAAAGGGTGTTGGGAGAATTGAATTGGGAGTTCACTTATCCTTTGAGGTTGAAGTGACGATATGAATTTCGTATGGCTCCGGATGAATTGTAAATTATTTACAAAATGTAAATAATTATGGTTTCGGATAAAATGAAACATACAATGTAAAATGGAAATGAAAATGAAATGGAAATGTCTTTGATCATGTAAATGATTTTGGTTTCTGATAAAAATGAAACCTATTTATATAAAAATGGAAAATGGAATCGGAAGTGAATATAGTAAATGATAATTTACTAAATTATGAATATGGTAAATGTTATTTTTTTCTAAAACACACCCTCTCTAAATGCCATCATATGGTAAGCTCGCGCGTAAGGTGAATCCCCCTGGCTAGCGAATGCAGGGTGGATATAGTCCTAAGCCATATGAGAGTTTGTTGTTGTATATTTTTCTGCGATGGGTAGGTAATTTCGGGTGTCGTTATGACTACCCCGCAGGCACATGGCCTCTTCCTGACGTCTTGCGTTGTAGGTTCCCAAGTGTCATAATTGATAGGCCCCGGAAGATGATGGTCATTTAGGGGCGCGCACAGTGGGGAAACCCGGACGGGCGGTCTTAGAATTGTTATATATATATGATTATAACTATTTTTAATCAAGTGGGACTTGATGGATTATAAGTACCATAAAGAGCACAATGAAATGCCACAAAGAGCATTTGATGATGAGTATATTCCTGATAAGGAATGGAATGCCACAAAGTGCATAATTGAGATAAAATGCTAGAAAGAGCATAAAATTTGTAATTATGAGTTCCTGATAAGGAACATATCAATGAAATGGAAAAATATAAAATGATGGAGGCTTTTAATTAATGTTAATCATATTCTTATGTATAATTAAATCTAAATTTATGATCATCTGATTCCCTTAGTTCATACTTTAAAACTATGTAGGTAGATTTTTATCTCTTTTTCTAGCATGATTATCTATTCAAAACTGTCATACTTTTTATTCATCTGGTGATCATATAAAATCGGGCCCTGACCCGTTCATATTTCTTATTGTGCATGCATCTTGTATCCGCTCAGGTACTCCGTCTCAAGGACGCCTGTTCCGACTTTCCTATTCCGGTGAATTTTGGCGAGCCGTGATGCTTTGCAGGTATTACGGGACATATTGCAATAGACGCCGTCATTCATGTACTCTAGTTAAGATTAGGTCTTTTACTCGTGCGTGAGGCCCATGCTTTTGTAATTGTCTAATGTAATGTATTATATAATTTATTGAATTTGTTTATTACTATTGTAGAGTCTGTTGACCGGCAGCATATTCGGTCTTTTTATTATATAATTGTTGTTGTCGTAATATATATATATTCTTGGGGTTTCCACTTTCTTTTCAGCATTGGGTTGTTTAAATTCTTTCTTTAACTTTAAAACAAAATTTTTGGCAACCCGTTTTCTGAAATATTGGGTGGTTATCCTGGATACTTTTTATATTGTTGTGATGCTGAGAATGATTCCATCCATGATTCCTGTTATATTGGAGTATTGGGATGGCCACCCCTTATTTTGGTGAGCGGGTTGTCACAGCCTACCCACTAGTCCTATACTTAGAAGGCATCCTAAAATATAGGGAGAGAAAAAATACCCAATAACCCTCCGCCACAATGGCAATTTAATAATACCAACAAGTCACACAAACCATCATAATTAATCAATGTACCAAACTACGCACGATAGTCTAATTCAATTAAATCTTAATTTAATTAACACATCGTCTTAAACACCCAATTAATCTCATTTAGTTATTTTAATTTAAATACATCGAGATTTCATCATTTATACATCATATTTCCAATTTCACTATCTCTACGCAATTTAAATGAGTTATACGTACCCAAAATTCAATTAATTCAAAACAAAGGTTTTTCGACATGCAACCTATACCAATAAAACCCAAAATCCACCCATCAATCCTACGAACCCAAGGGTTATGAATATTATTCAGATTAAAAGATTTAATAAAAATAGCTCCATAATTATTGTCCACTTTCTCTAATTAAGTTACTAATTGATTTTAAGAAAAAACATGTAATTAAGTATTTAGGCGACACTTAAAACGCATAATACTAAAGAAAAAGAATAGAGTATTCATGCCTGTGATCTAGATGAATAAATTCTGAGTTGACGGTTGAATTCCTCTCGAAAAATTAGCAAAGAGTCGTTCTTGAAAATCTTGAGAAAACCCGGTGTTAAATTTCAAAACTTGGATTGAAAATAGATCTCCAATGGAGTTAAGGTTTTGAAGGAGGAAGAAGATCTAAAAGAGGAGATTGTTCCTCTTAGGGTTTAAAATAATGTGTTTTTAAAAGTACTAAACTCGTCACTTTGTTTACATACCAAAAATAATTTGAGTCCTAATCAAATACAAACATTCAAAAAATTATTACGGATGATCTGATTGTCAAAATGTCTTGTAATTTTAGTATGTTGTAGCAAATGACGAGATGGAGCTGCTGTGAAAAATTCAGCTTGATCGGAGGGGTGGATTTAAAAAATATTCTATTTATCCTACTTAACTCGGATCCTCCCTTGATTTTTATGCAAAAAGATATAATTTTCGTATTTTAATCCCGATTTAAATTCCACTTAAAACCTTATTTTTAATATAAAAACCAACATATTTAATTACTAAGAATAATTAAATCCAAAATTTTATTTCTTCTCGAATTTCCCACTGAATTAATTTAATTAACTATTAAAAACTCGGGGTGTTACATACTTCCCCACTAGAAAAGGAATTTCATCCCCGAAATTAGATGAAGCATAAACATCAAACGTAAATCGCGAAACGTAAAATAAAGCTGCCATATGCATACTCGTTGGATGCCATAATTGGGCGCCCATACACCCAATCCTACGCGCACCTACGCCACGAATAACAAAGTAATATATCTCTCTCTCTATATACATAACTATGAAAGTAACGGCGTACCACACGCTCTGGCAAATCACCACTAGATTCTATTTTCGATAATCTTCACAGCACATAAATCCTCAAACCAAATCACATCGCTGCATCGATATAAAACATACCCAAAATTTATACTAATGATCTTCCAAATAATTAACGTCTCCAAAATCAACTCTAAGGATCCTCACATGAAGCTTACTAATTCTAAACTCAATGCCTACAACGTCCTTAACACCAAATTATATATCTCCAAGAAACACATCTAACGTTGACTAGACCCTCTACCTTAAGGAGTACGAATCAATAAAGGGAATCAAAGATCGATAACGCGAAAGCTAAATGAACTCATAACCTACAAGACCTGAGACCTTGCTCAGATATTATATGTCACACCCAGTTAAATTCTAGCATCGTCCGCCACTAAAACTAAGCCGAGCGTGAGTAAATAAAATACCATTCTTAGCATGAGACAGATATGAAACATATAAAATTAATCCACAAGATAAATGACAATCAATCCCAAAAGATAAACCATCCCACTAAGCGATTAAAGATCCATGTCCATTCTAAACTCAAAGTAAATCCAATTTCTAATAATATGAAACTGAATAATCTCCAATTGAATCCAGTGAAACAACTGAATAAAACCCGTAACAACTTTGGAACCGAATGACCCAATCAAAACCAGAAACTGTGCCTCAAAGTAAATACGAAGGAATAATAAACTAAACTAAATCAATACGCATAAGGTAGAGCAACTCCAACTGCACCTCCAAGCAAATCTTCAAATAATTCTATGTAGCTTCTCCATATACTATTTCCTGAAAAGTTAGTCAACGCACGAGGTCAGAGCCCCGAGCATGAATACACACTACTCTCCTCAAATTGGGCCCATGAACCTAGACAATAGCATTATACGCAATAAATATCACAATAGAGTATTTTAATTAGACGAGTAATTTAAATGCGAGAAAAATAAATTAATAACTACCCGCAGGCATCCCCATCTCAAAACAACACACCAACATGATTTTAAATTCCCAAGTCCCACAGTTTTAGTTTCATTCAATTAACCTAACTTTTATTAATGTTCTCACTTTTTATTATGGCGGTCCTCCCGCCCCGGGTGGTAATTTCCACTAAAGTGTCACATTTCCCATTGTCAATAGCCAGCCGAATCCATCTAAACTGTCAATCCCCCACAATATGACAAGGTTCCACACATGACACCAAATAAATCGCCCAAGCTAACCCAGTTAAACTATCGGTCCCTGACACATTATGTCGTCACTACTTTTAATACTCGTTTTTATCGTAGGCATTAATGCTCAATTTTCACAATTTCATAATTTACCAAAACCCCAACATTTATTATCGACGTGAGATACTCAAAATACCCCTTAGTCCCATACCTAAGGGTCCCTAAGTTATCAATACATCATACCCTATGCATATGATGAATTTCTAATTTAATCTCGACCTAGTCTCATGCCTAGGCTAGCGTAATGACGATAAAATATCGAAAATCATCCCACCGAAATATGATAAGAATCGTGATAATCTATCCTCACTCGTCCCATACCTAGAAGGTGTAAATCATCAAAAAGGCCTACCCACTAGTCTCATACCTAGAAGGCATCCTAAAATATAAGGAGAGAAAAAATACCCAACAACCCGTCGTCATAATGGCAATTTAATAATACCAATAAGTCACACAAACCAGCATAATTAATCAATGTACCAAACTACGCATGATAGTCCAATTCAATTAAATCTTAATTTAATTAGCACACCGTCATGAACACCCAATTAATCCCCTTTAATTATTTTAATTTAATACACCATGATTTCATCATTTATACATCATATTTTCAATTTCATTATCTCTACACAATTTACATGAGTTATACGTCCCCAAAATTCAATTAATTCAAAACCAAGGTTTTTCTACATGCAACCTATACCAATAAAATTCAAAATTCACTCATCAATCCTACGTACCCAAGGGTTGTGAATATTATTCAGCCTAAAAGATTTAATAAAAACAACCCCATAATTAGTGTCCACTTTCTCTAATTAAGTTACTAATTGATTTTAAGGAAAACATGTAATTAAGTGTTTAGGCGACACTTAAAATGCATAATACTAAAGAAAAAGAATAGAGTATTCATTTCTGTGATTTAGATGAAGAAAATCTGAGTTGATGGTTGAATTCCTCTCGAAAAATTAGTAAAGAGTCGTTCTTGAACAATCTTGAGAAAACCCGGTTTAAAGCTTCAAAACTTGGATTGAAAATAGATCTCCAATGGAGTAAAACTTAGGGTTTAGAATAATGTGCTTTTAAAAGTACTAAACTCGTCACTTTGTTTATATACCAAAAGGAATTTGAGTCCTAATCAAATATAAACATTCGAAAAATTATTATGGACGATCCGAACGTCAGAATGGCTTGAAATTTTAATATGTTACAGGAACGACGAGACGGAGCTGTTGTGAAAAATTCAGCTCGATTGAACGGTTGGATTTAAAAAAATATAATTTTTATCCTACTTAACTCGGATCCTGTGACACCCCGCCTAATTAAATACCGGGCGATCACTCCTTTATTAAATTAAAATCAAGGTGAACAGTTGGTTCATTCTTAGCATCACTGTCGTAAAAAAATACTTTTCCAATTTAAACACCCTAAATAATTAAGCTAAGTGTCAAAACCATTTAAAACCTTATTCTCATTTTATTAACTCCGGTTATAAAACCTTAAATCATTAACATCTAAAGAGTCACACATTAAGAATAAAAATAGAATTGAACATACACAAATTTAATCATCAATAATAAATCCCAACATTTACAACACTAAAGGAAAACATCCTGACAGTAATAAATCCCGAAATAAAGGTACTGAAAGTAAAAATTTCAATCTCTGACAATACCAACTAAATAATTGAAAGAGGGCGACACATGCCCCTGCTGGATAAAACTGAACTAGGAGTAGAATCAAATGGATGAAGTCGTCTAAACAACATGCCTGCAACTCCCACCTAAGCTGCAACACGTTCCTTCCAAAGGATCCTAAGTAAGACGCCCCTGTGGCTGGGCACCTGTAATACATACATATATATACAAGAGAGAAGAGGAAATAGAAACGGGTTAGAGCCCGATAGTGTATATGATTTAAAAATTCGTTTAGCAAGTATTTAAATTGATTACAGGCTAATGCAACAACATATTAGTGCGACACTCTCTTGAGAAAATTCTCACCTCTCTTCTAATGTGCACACCTATCGCACTAACCTTCCCAAAGGTCTATCTCGTCATATACCACAATATATTTCCCCAATGATTTAACTTATCTTAGGTTATTCGCAGGATTTACAACTGAACAACACAAGTATTTAAAACGTAAGATTTCAATTTTTAACCAAGGTTCTCCTTTTAACTTTATTAATCAATAAAGTTTTCCAGTGTCATATTATACTTTCTCAAAACAATTATTTATAATTTAAGTCATCAACCATGTCCTACATATCAAATCACAGTAGGCAGTTCCAGATTTCAGAATTTCATATATATATTAACTACTCGTATAATATATATATCATAACAGCACCCCACATAAAAACTATGGTGCGGGCATACTCTGCTATCCAATCCCCATATCAATCGTACAAAAGGGAATACAAGTTCGAAATCACTCTCGAACTGTATAAATACATACACAAACAATATTGAGGCGAAGCATAGTTTCCAAGTCCAAGAGGTCAGTACATACCCTCACGTCCCTTAGGACCGTGACTACCAATTCGATAGCCCGTACCTAGGATTCCTATCTTCTAGGGTACGAGTCAATATCCCCCATGAAGGGCCATTAGAGATATAACCGTCCCAGCGCGGTAACCTCAGGGATAGCAAGTAGCGCGGGCATGATTTTCACAAGTATATAATATATGCATACACAATCATATAAATATACCACTTTTATTATATCAATTTAGGTTTATCCCATAACCCACATTCACAACATTTATCCTTATTTTCCCATTATTATATATCAAGTATAATGGTTCCTTTCTAACTTTAATTCGAAGGGTTTTTCCAACTTACTACGTGATGGGACATAAATATTGTATATTTATTCCCCTAATTTCAGTGCATTTGTTAACCCGAGTGATGTAACCTATATGGATTTGACGTACATTTATGCTATTAATCTTCATTGGCAAGTATTTCGTGTTTCGTGCTTCTCTTATTGGTTTTACAGGTTAATTATGCAAGCAGCGCAAAAGAGAAAGCGAGACAATGAAAGAAAAGCTAAGAAGGCAAGTTCAAGGGCATTTTGGTAATTATGAAGAGCTCAGAACACTAGAAGAAACTGGAAAGTTTAAGAGCTCAGAACAACGAGAACACTGGAAGAAACGGTACCCAAATCTGAGCTACGGTTGATGAGTTATGACCCATTGAAGTTGAAGAAAAATCCAAGGAAGAAAGGAAAGAAAACAAGAAAAAAAATTCTAAGTGTTGAATGGAAGAAAAAGCACCCCAAACCAGCAAACATTCGCGAACCCAGGGGCGAACCGATTTGGGGGGTGAACCGATTCGAGGAACATGCGAACCGGTTCGGGGGTCCTGAAGCGCGATTTTTCTCCTTTATTCTGATTGGCTCTAAGGTTTCCTTCTTATACAACATCAAATTTCGTAGTTTAATCCTCTACATCACAAAAGGTTTCCAGAATATCATTTAAGTCATCACTACATGCAATTTCCTATCTCAAATTGGGTTTTTCTTCCATACAATTCATCCTAATCATTCCTAAACCAATATGAAAGATCCATCAACGAAATAAGAAAGATAAACATTTGCCTGGGATTTTTGACATTCTGGTTTGGTGCCGAATTTGGTGTGGTTGCGTTCCCCGTCTCGCGATCTACGCGTTGGTGGTGGCGGCGGTGCAAACGGATGGATTCCGGGCCTTGGATTGTTTTTGAAGCTCTCTCCTTCCCTCTCCTATGGCCGTCACTTGTCTTTGGTTATTCTAACCCTAGAAGACAACCTTAGACATCTGATATAACCCTTGAAATTTCGTGGGTTTAATTACCCAAAAATGTAAAATGACCAAAATGCCCTCCTGGGGTACTAATTAAGCCTAAAATTGCCCCGAGACTTAAACCAAACCCCCGGGTACACTTTTCTGACTATCTCGACCCTTCCGGACACGTTGGCGCACTCAAAATGACCATACGGATAACTAAAAATATTTCACTTTTATTAATCAACATTTATTCCCGACACGACACAGGCGCGTCCCGACTTAAATTTCCACAATTGTCATTTTATTCACACGTGACAATATTATAAAAATAAATCCCATATATTACTATACTCATCAAGTAATATGCAACAAATAATATATTCCCAATAATTACTATTGTCACGCTAGTAAATATTTAAAACAACATTTCGGATTAAAATTAAATTAATTTATATCAATTAAATTTAATAAATCCTTAAATTTAAAAGCCATGAAAATACGGGGTATTACATACTTCCCCCCCTAATAACGGAATTTCGTCCCGAAATTCGGAAAATAAGGCCTACTAGGCAGCACAATTCTGGATATCCTTGTCAGTACGCAAACTATCTACATAGTACGGCGCTCAATCACTATAGCTTTTTCCTCACAACAACATTGTTTTACATTCTCATTGGAGACACTTCACATTGCACTCCCAACTGACAACATTTGAATAGGTTACGTCTATACGTTATAAATTCCATTATCTCACTATCATTAGGAGGCCGCACCTCACTACATGACAACTACTCGGAATTATTCATATACAAAACTCCCATTCTGAGAAGATCATACGAACATTTGACCACTCTTGACTGCCTAAAACAGTCGTGGAATTCCACCATAGTTATCGGATATTTTCTCGACCGATCCAAAAATTCTGATTATCTACTCTCCTCTAAACATACGGAAGGAGAATAGTCGAGGTTCTTCCATAACAAAACCTTAATAAGTACCTCGTACGCGACAAACAGGTACGAGTGCTTCTACAGAGCATTCTTGAAATCATCGTACCAAGATTCCAAAATCTCCTTCACGTGGCTCCACTAATCTTTAATCACCATGCACTTATTTCCTGGATAAGGGTGATACATCCTACTCGAAACGAAATCTTATCTCCGTTGGTTCCTGAAATCCCATATCAAAGGTGGGATTCACCAATCTCATCCTGATTCAGAAATTTATACTGCGCCGGACCATGCACTGGCGCGATCCTTCCTTTCAAAGGAAGTCTGGGTCATACTAGTTAATATTGTAAGCCAACCCAAAGGAATATCAATCACTTTCTTCTCGGCGACTTAATTCACATGTTCGGGATAAACCCTTGATCTTTTTTTGAGGATGGCAACCCATCCAAGAACTTTACCGACTTTACCAACCTCTTCCGATTTCAGGAATTTTCTATAAACAAAAAATTCTTTGGTTGATTCTCCTCTTTCAACCAAACCTTACCTATGGGCAGTGCATGTAGAGACTACTCACTACGTCTCGTTAAACATCGATTCTTCCCTTGAAATGTCTCACATTAAGTGACACGTAATACTCCCCTTCCTTCCTTGTAGTATGCCGAAAGTTCCGACCCGTGCTCTTCTCTCTACGAAGCGCACTTCTGGATCTCTTATACTATACTAACATCATTACTCTTTGTATGCGCAAGTCGCTCTCACACTTGACTAATAACAACTCCGCTCCGGGTGTGCTTCATAATAATTAAATTCTACTCTATTCAAGGAATACCAATTCTTGAATGGCTTCCCACAGCCTTCCAATCAAGTTAGGGCTTGCTATTCTAATTGCACACTTATGTATGGATTATCGCCCCTCATGTGACGTTTAATCCACTCTATCACTTCCACTTAGTTTAACTAGTCCCACAAACATATATGACACACGTCCATGACCATGTCCCTTCGACTCGGACGATTTTAACTGCAATTAACCGAGATGCCCACATTCTTGCAACACCCCGACCGCCCTAGAAGAGCGAACGACGTGCTACTCATCCGTAGAACGAACTAAATTCAACGAAATAGAAGGAATAGCGCATTCAAATTCCATGACGACAAAAGAGGAATAATAATTCTCAACCTTCTTCAGATAAGTATAACAATTTTCCCAAATAGGTACAACAACCAAAATAAATCAGTAACGCTCTATTCATTCAAAATAATTTCAAGTCATCTCTTTTGTATAATAAAGTTCTTTCCAGATAATCCATGCTAAAAATCATTCCAACTCTTTATTCGCCTCGTGTTTTGAACGCGGTTACGACATTTGGGTACTCTCAATCACCCTAGAAATCAGAATTCTTAAATTCTCCTTATTATCGTTCCACCCCTCAACTCGTGGGGTAACTTTCAATGCTTTCGTACCACAAGATCCGGCTTCCAATAGCTTTAAAACAAAATTCAACTTTCAATTTACATACATAATTACTTGATCTCATTTCGACCAGGGTACCGAACTCATGGAATAGTGACCAAACGTCTCCCTATTTCCAACCTTACGCTAAGTTTCATGCGTGGGATGTCTCGCAAAGCGAAATCCAAACAAGGAACCCACCCGATACACTACTACCTAGCATTATCGGTTATCGAAATCCGTTAGTTCCTCCGTCCATAGCATATACCCCTTTATTCCGTCCCTTGACAGAAAAGTTTCAATTTCTCCCGTAATTATGCTTAACAAAGAACGTTTCACTAATTGCACTATTGTTCAGTATAGGTTGGTGGTAATAGTATTCCATAAACCTCTAATACATACACTCGGAATTCTCGAAATTCCTTTCCCTAATAATAGGGGTATAAATATTAACTCCCACATCTCTAAGGAATAAATATAACAATGCACTTTTCCTATCACTAAGTCCGGAGTGCTAAACATGATACTGAGTCAAATCTTTTCGCTCAACGATAAATCCCGATACATACGGAATTATACTGACAAAATCTATACATACTCTGGCATCGAATATCTCGAGCCCACTATCTCCTCCGAAGTCTTTGGGATAGATAATATAAGTGCGAGTCCAACCTTCTTACAGGTAAAGCCTCGCCAAAACAAACATAAAACATGATGCGCTAGTACAATCACTCCGATAGCCTTGCAATAAATGCTCATTATCGTATTAACTATTTCTATAACGTTTTATCAAAGATAATATCATACTCGTGTATCGCATCACTACAACGAGTAACCTCAATAAAGTATAAAACACTGTTAATATACTCATTCATCCCCCGCGGATAGCACCAAAGAAAAATCCCGCTATACTTAAGGAAAAATATTCACATAATGGTAACATTTATAATGATATGCATTAAAATCGTCTCACATGCTAATCTAGCAATGAACAAAATATGGTGACTCGCTCGTGTCACATAAACACGCTGCATCCTCTAAGGATACAACTTATACTTCCATCCTGGCAATCATCTTGACTGCACAAATGGTTTTCGGACGTAACACGTCTGCCCAAACCAAAACAAAATTATTTTTAATCGTCGTCCTTTACTAGGCACCGTATTCTTGTTCCTTTTTCTCACTTTGGAACATATTATCGCAAGCAATTTCACTCCGCACCAAAATACCTCAACACATAATCCACTTATCACCTGTCCTACTAACCAGGTTAGGATTGTCCTTCTCTCGGACTTTAGTAGACTCAATTCCTGTTAGCCATCCCGGTTGTTCCCTTAGCTTTTTAGGCCATAAAGATCATGTTACTATCTATAATAGTTTTTACTGAATTTACCATCACTTGGTAAGAATTTAACTATCTGAAGCATTTAAATGGTTTTCCTAATGTGTATCAACATCCTTTTGTGGTGCTATACCACCACCGTTGTATTCAGTCTTATTCTCGACTAAATTCTTCGATTTCCTTTAACTTCCCCCACAAAGAAGCATTATCATCTATATTGACAAAATATGACATTGTCAACCTCTGAATCGGTCGTCCATCAGAATTTCCTCCTCGAGTATTATCAACTATTATTACAAGTTGGTCTCTCACTTGGAGTCGTTTCCTCCACTAGTATCTATCTCTTTCGATACAAAATTTGCTAACGATTAGGATTCATATCCACAATTGGACTTCTGTCATGCCCTCCTGCGATGAGTTCAGAACCACGTTTGCTTCTCATCCTGAACAGTTGAGGAAGGAACATACGGTCACATTGTACCTAAGGTTCTCCTATAGGCATAGCATTCCACTTCTAAAATTAGTTGTTGACTCCAACCATTATAATTTCGTCCCGAAAGCCAAGAAATTTTTCTCTAAATTTTTACTTTCAGTTTGCCACACTCCGTCCTATATTTAAGCCTTTGGATACTTTACCTCCTTTGGTAAACACATACAATTTTCGCGTTTCTAAAATTTCCCACTGACAGTCTCTACACATTTTTTTGTAATACGTTGGGTAACTTTACCCTCGCACCTCATTTGACTATAACAGCATTTAAAAATCATTGCTGCACCTTAGTCGCCTTTCTAGTCGTGGCTTCTCGTGCCATAATGGAGGTGACCTCGACTACGGTCATCATCCTCGGATATATTTCATAATCTCAACTGAGCCCTGCCTCCTGATGTACTCTTAACGGTCCTCTTCTGACATCCGTCATCGCTCGGCACACGCACACATCCGAACGAAATTAGAATTCACTAGTGTATACACATTATAGCATGAGAACGAAATCTCGTTAAAGGAATCGACAATCCTAAACATATGGCTCTATAACAAACAAAGCAACACTGAAAGCATAATAAGCCATACAGATCCTAAGGACACTATAACCTGATGCTCCGATACCACCTGTGACACCCCGCCTAATTAAATACCGGTCGATCACTCCTTTATTAAATTAAAATCAAGGTGAACAGTTGGTTCATTCTTAGCATCACTGTCGTAAAAAAATACTTTTCCAATTTAAACACCCTAAATAATTAAGCTAAGTGTCAAAACCATTTAAAACCTTATTCTCATTTTATTAACTCCGGTTATAAAACCTTAAACCATTAACATCTAAAGAGTCACACATTAAGAATAAAAATAGAATTGAACATACACGAATTTAATCATCAATAATAAATCCCAACATTTACAACACTAAAGGAAAACATCCTGACAGTAATAAATCCCGAAATAAAGGTACTGAAAGTAAAAATTTCAATCTCTGATAATACCAAATAAATAATAGAAAGAGGGCGACACATGCCCCTGCTGGATAAAACTGAACTAGGAGTAGAATCATATGGATGAAGTCGTCTAAACAACAGGCCTGCAACTCCCACCTAAGCTGCAGCACGTTCCATCCAAAGGATCCTAAGTAAGACACCCTGTGGCTGGGCACCTGTAATACATACATATATATACAAGAGAGAAGAGGAAATAGAAACGGGTCAGAGCCCGATAGTGTATATGATTTAAAAATTCGTTTAGCAAGTATTTAAATTGATTACAGGCTAATGCAACAACATATTAGTGCGACACTCTCTTGAGAAAATTCTCACCTCTCTTCTAATGTGCACACCTATCGTACTAACCTTCCCAATGGTCTATCTCGTCATATACCACACTATCTTTCCCCAATGATTTAACTTATCTTAGGTTATTCGCAGGATTTACAACCGAACAACACAAGTATTTAAAACGTAAGATTTTAATTTGTAACCAAGGTTCTCCTTTTAACTTTATTAATCAATAACGTTTTCCAGTGTCATATTATACTTTCTCAAAACAATTATTTATAATTTGAGTCATCAACCATATCCTACATATCAAATCACAGTAGGCAGTTCCAGATTTTAGAATTTCATATATATATTAACTACTCGTATAATATATATATCATAACAACACCCCACATAAAAACTATGGTGCGGGCATACTCTGCTATCCAATTCTCCGTATCAATCGTACTAAAGGGAATACAAGTTTGGAATCACTCTCAAACTGTATAAATACATAAACAAATAATATTGAGGCGAAGCATAGTTTCCAAGTCCAAGAGGTCAGTACATACCCTCACGTCTCTTAGGACCGTGACTACCGATTCGATAGCCTGTACCTAGTATTCCTATCTTATAGGGTACGAGTCAATATCCCCCATGAAGGCCCATTCGAGATGTGACCGTCCCAGCGCGGTAACCTCACGGATAGCAAGTAGCGCGGGCATGATTTTCACAAGTATATAATATATGCATACACAATCATATAAATATACCACTTTTATTATATCAATTTAGGTTTATCCCATAACCCACATTCACAACATTTATCCTTATTTTCCCATTATTATATATAAAGTATAATGGTTCGTTTCTAACTTTAATTCGAAGGGTTTTTGCAACTTACTACGTGATGGGACATACATATTGTATATTTATTCCCTTAATTTCAGTGCATTTGTGAACCCGAGTGATGTAACCTATATGGATTTGATGCACATTTATGCTACTAATCTTCATTGGCAAGTATTTCGTATTTCGTGCTTCTCTTATTGGTTTTACAGGTTAATAATGCAAGCAGCGCAAAAGAGAAAGCGAGACAATGAAAGAAAAGCTAAGAAGGCAAGTTCAAGGGCATTTTGGTAATTCTGCATCCATATCCCGAAGGAGGAGTCAACTGGAAAGTTTAAGAGCTCGGAACAACGAGAACACTGGAAGAAACGGTACCCAAATCCGAGCCACGGTTGATGAGTTATGACCCATTGAAGTTGAAGAAAAATCCAAGGAAGAAAGGAAAGAAAACAAGAAAAAAAAATTCTAAGTGTTGAATGGAAGAAAAAGCACCCCAGACCAGCAAACATTCGCGAACCCAGGGGCGAACCGGTTTGGGGGGCGAACCGGTTCGAGGGACATGCGAACCGGTTCGGGGGTCCTGAAGCGCGATTTTTCTCCTTTATTCTGATTGGCTCTAAGGTTTCCTTCTTATACAACATCAAAATTTCGTGGTTTAATCCTCTACATCACAAAAGGTTTCCAGAATATCATTTAAGTCATCACTACATGCAATTTCCTATCTCAAATTGGGTTTTTCTTCCATACAATTCATCCTAATCATTCCTAAACCAATATGAAAGATGCATCAACGAAATAAGCAAGATAAACACTTGCTTGGGATTTTCGACGTTCTGGTTTGGTGCCGAATTTGGTGTGGTTGCGTTCCCCATCTCGCGATCTACGCGTTGGTGGTGGCGGCGGTGCAAACGGATGGATTTCGGGCCTTGGATTATTTTGGAAGCTCGCTCCTTCCCTCTCCTATGGCCGTCACTTGTCTTTGGTTGTTCTAACCCTAGAAGACAACCTTAGACATCTGATATAACCCTTGAAATTTCGTGGGTTTAATTACCCAAAAATGTAAAATGACCAAAATGCCCTCCCGGGGTACTAATTAAGCCTAAAATTGCCCCGAGACTCAAAACAAACCCCCGGGTACAATTTTCTGACTATCTCGACCCTTACGGACACGTTGGCGCACTCAAAACGACCATACGGATAACTAAAACTATTTCACTTTTATTAATCAACATTTATTCCCGACACGACTCAGGCGCGCCCCGACTTAAATTTCCACAATTGTCATTTTATTCACGCGTGACAATATTATAAAAATAAATCTCATATATTACTATACTCATCCAGTAATATGCAACAAATAATATATTCCCAATAATTACTAACTCTTGTCACGCTAGTAAATATTTAAAACAACATTTCGGATTAAAATTAAATTAATTTATCTCAATTAAATTTAATACATCCTTAAATTTAAAAGCCATGAAAATACGGGGTATTAGAGATCCTCCCTCGATTTTTATAGAAAAAGTTATAATTTCCAAATTTTAATCTCGATTTAAATTCCACTTAAAACCTTATATTTATATATAAAAACCAACATATTTAATTACTAAGAATAATTAAATCCAAAATTTTATTTTTTCTCGAATTTCCCAATTAATTAGTTTAATTAACTATTAAAAACACGGGGTGATACACTTCCACCATGTTCTAACATTGGAGGATGAATCTTTAAGTCTTTGGCGCATAAAATTACTATGTCCAATATTTGGGATAATGCTAACTATTTGACCAGTCTTATCTAATCCATCATTTATGATTCTTCTAGTTATGCTCTTTTCTTCCTTAGTTTCTATGTAAGGAGATTCTCTAAATTTACAGGTGGTTAACTGTTTTTGTTCAACTCCTTTTTCAATTCTTTCTAAAGAGTCTAAATAATCTTTTTGTCTCTTTATTTGACTAATTATTTCTTCTTTAAAGGTCTCATTCTCTTTTCTTGCATTATTATTAATTTCTTCATAATGTTTAGCAAGAGTATTAATGAGAGATTTAATAACTTTTGTTATATAGTCTTTTACTTCGTCTTGTTGTTGCACATATTCTTGTGTAATTCTAGCTTCTATGGTTTCTACATTTTTTTAATTTTATCTAAACATGTTAGAATAAATGGAGAGTTTAATTTTGATTGGGAAGGTTTATTATATATAACCTTAATTCCCTGAATAATTTCTTCATATTTGTTATTTTCTTGAGCTATGTTTAGTCTAAGTTCATTAATAATACTATCCATTCTTGATAGATTATGGCTTTCTATATTGTTAAGATAATTTGCTAAATTTTATTGGAATTTAACAAAGTCTGTATAGAAGGTGATTAATCCTTCTGTCTTAGACTTTAAATCTAATTGTAAGTCTTTAACAAAGCTACTAGTGTAGTCTTGAGTACATGCTATTGATGTTGAGATTAAATTTAATCTCTCAAATATAAGTATTGATACTTTAGAAGCATCATCAATCTCATTTTCATTTATCTTATAGTAAAATCTATCATCAATTATTTTTTCTATAATTCTTTGGTGAAAATATGCTAGGGTATGATAGAGAGGTTTCTAGGTACCTCATTCTAGTCTGACCTAAATATTTCCATTAGATAGATAATTGTCTAATCTAGGAATAAGTTTAGCTTATTCTTCGATGAGTTTAATTAGCTCACTTTATTATTTTTTTGTAAAAGTTTTAATTTCTAAAATGTCTTTGTTAAGGACTTCTATATGATTAGTCTAAATATTTCGTTCTTGTAGTACTTGTACTATTGGGATTTGACTATCTATTTCTTGTATTCTTTTAGAGATATTTTTTATCTCTATTTTTAGGGTTTGAGTGTCTTTAATTAATTGGCTTAAAATAAGGAGTATACACTTATTTTGGTCTACTAAGCAACCTTCTGGGTCTAAATTAGTTATGGGTATGGGTTGATAGTCTGGATGGGTTCTAAAAATATTTTTGTAAATACGTCGGATAAATCCCAAGGGCATTAAAGTCTTTTTATTATAGGTAGAAAAATGAGCGTCTTGGCTTTGATACTAGAATTGGGATTGGGTCAGAATTTGGCCGGTTTCTCTTTCTAAAGTTTTAAATCTCTGATACGCTAAAATAGTTTCTAAAAGTATTGTGGTCTACAATATAATTTTACTAAAGGGATTAGTTTTTTCTTAATATGGACATCATTTATATATATATATATATATATATATATATATATATATATACTCTTAATGGATGAAACCGTTTGATTTCCAAAAATGTGATTTATCCCGATTAAATTACCTTAATTTTACAAAGGAATTCCTCTTTCTTGACGTATAATTTATCCCTTTACTTAACACACACAGTTAAACACTTAAAAAATTTACAAGTTATTTAAGTTTAAACCATTTCCTTACAAAAATTACCCTTTTCATGTAAACCAATTCACACTAGTATTCTCTTTGAAAATCACCCCCTTTCAGCACACACGAACACCGTGTTAGAAAATACTTATTTAACTTTTGAAAACCTTATATATATATATATATATATATATATACTTACCCCACTTATTTAACCACTATACTTACGATTCCTTTACTTTATGTACATTATTCAATTTACATATTTTTTGTCCACTTTAACCTTTAACGGAACATTTATCAATTCATTAAAGTTAGGTTGTTTTAACATATTTCACCACACAACCCATTTTATGACATGTTCCTTATTCCTCTATCTTTTTCTCAGAATCTTCCAATAACCGCGTACTTTAACGGGCTTCACACCGCCGCCGACCCACCATATGCTCTGGTCAATGATTTGGGTCTTTCACTCCAGAGCTCTGGGTCCTCTTTAATTATCTCAGGGTCATCCGAGTTCCTTTTAATGTGATTTAACTTTTATAAATGTCCACATTACTTCATTTTTCCCATTTTACCCGGTGGAAGCCAAAACCTGGGGTTTCACCCCAAGTTGTGTTATACTTTGAAAATAATCATTTCATGTCTTTTACATTTTAGCTCTGATTTGATTCCAAAATCATGTTCATTCAGGACTAGTTTTTGTAACACCTTTTCCAACATTTCTATTACATAAAATTGCCATTTTACCCCTCTGTTTCCAAACTTGTCTTTTCCTCTGTTTTCATAAGGGTTATTTCCCAAAACACCATTAAGTTACCCACACTAACTTCTTAAGTGTTTTTAACACATAAACACCTTTTTAAGATTTCAAATAACCTTTTTTCAAGTTGGAAATGTATTTATTCCATTATTTCTTTTCCAATTTCATAAATGTTATTCTTTCAAAAATATTATAAGTAACACACACCAACTTTCCAATGTCTTGACCATTAGTACTTATTCAACCCTTTTTCGAACCAATTTTCCTATTTCATGTTTAAACCCAACAAAACCTTATTTAAACTTGCTTATATTCCCATTATCAAAATACTACGAGTTTACATCGATGAGAAGATGGAATTTTATTCCAAAATTCCTATTAAATGGGTAAACACATGATTTATTGTAGAAATTCTCAGCACTTGCAAAACATACCTTTCAAGACTAAAGGACATTATTATATCTTCAAAACTCAAGCCAATGTTCCTTTTTATAAAATCTTCATTTTTGTAAGAAATCAAACTTAATTTACCAAATATCTTTAGCAAGATAAAAATGTAAATTTAAAATATTTTTATTCTATAAAAGTATTTAGCACCCAACTTCTTGAAGCATACCATTTACATGAAAATCCTAATCATTTCAAGAAAACATTGAAATATTTACTCATCATTTATTTCCAACAAAATAATATTTTGCCAACATTTTTATTCCATAAAAATGTTTAAAACAAATCTACTAGAAACCCATAAATTTATTTATATGCATTCTACTCTTAGATTCTAACAACAAGACCACTGATATGGAAAATGGATTCTCTAATTAAGAGTAGTGTTTTTCGACCTCAAATGGAGCGCTAACAGTGGTAGTCATGAAAAGTTTAAGAAGATGGCAACCTCCCACCTCCTAAGGCGGCCTTAGAGAGGTTGCCTAGCTCCACCAAGCTTGCTTCCATGAAAAATCCATCAAAAACCCTCTTCAAGCTCCATGAATCTTTCATCTTCAACTTCTCTAAAACTCCCAACAACACCTCCAAAATTCATAGCTATGCCCAATAACGATGGAAATATGTATGTAGGACTTGGATATGGTGGAAGACTAGCTACATACGGTTGCACAAGGTGGATACAAGGTGGTGGAATAGTGGGTTGTGGTAGGGAGAGGTGGGGAGATGCATAAAAAGGGTGAAAGACCCACCTCTCCCTCTCTCTCTCTCTCTCTCTCTCTCTCTCTCTCTCTCCCCTACCAACTCTCAAATAATCAAAATAAACCCAAACAAGCCTTATAAAAACCCATTAAAAATAAAAATCCCATTTTTGCCCAATCTGGGCTCACCAAAGCTGGACAGCTCATCCATCGAATGGCTCAAAATGAGATAGCGCACAAGGGAAATCTGATTTAAGAATTCTACGTATCCTCGTTCGAACGAGAATATCCCTTTGTTTGAACGAGAATGGCTTCTCATTCGAATTGTGCTTCGAGAAACCTTCAAACAACCTGGACATGTTATTCAGTGGGATCTCGTTCAAATCTTGTTAGATCCCTTACCTTGAATGACCTTGGTTTCTTGTTCAAACGACCATTCCTCTTTTCTCCAAATTTCCAATTTTAATCCACAAACTCCCAGCCGTTACAATCAGGACCCCAAACAGTTAAATGCAGTTATGAACTCAATCATAATGATCCAAATCCCAAGGTTTTCGTGTTATTACAACTTGTGTATGAAAATTGATAAACTATTGGGGAGGGTTATTACATCTTCCTCTCATGTTTTATTATATTTTAAGTTATTAGTTACCAAACCTAACAATCTAACATATCACGCGATTCTAAATCCCGAACCCATATGTAGCCCATGTGATTAAAGTCTTACACATCATTTTTTAATCTCTAGTTTATCGTCTTTAAGTTTATCTCTTTCATTAGAATACATAAGTTGTGTGGTAGTTTCGAACCTATGCTAATAGTAAAAAATACACGTCTCTAGAATATGTAATACACGAATCCGAAACATAAGTATGTAGGCGAACATCCTTACTATAAGTCATATACATCTCTAATATAACACATAAACTTGTACCACTAACTCTATTACCGCCACACAATAATCACATATGGTAGGAGAAAGGCTCCCTCACGTCTAACATCCATACAAAGCTATAGTCCTCGGCATGTACAAATAGAAAGGTTATTCTCATGCCCGGACATAACGAACGTCTATCCCTGTTACCTCCAGGGATCACTCACCCATACTAAGTACAGTATCAGGTTATTCCACCTCTAAGACCTCATCACAATCGAAGGATAAATCACTATGTCTACCCATCATCCATATGGCTCACAATACCAAAGACCATACTATGAAATCTCTTCATGAACCCTCTCGGTACATGGATACCTAGACATAGGACCCTGGGGTAAAATGACTATGGAAAAACTTATCTACTCACCGATGCACCATCATGGTTTGCATCGTTCGTGCCCCAAAATGTAATCCCTCTTAGTATATCATTGTGATTACTTACAAATGATGTGTACAACATATAAAGCACCCATTTAAATATATCCCTCATTAATAAGTCTAATCAAATAGAAATATAAACATGTCTAACCAACGATAAACGGTCGATTGGTCAACACATAACCTCCAAAATTTCCCTTTGTTACGGGATTCACAATTTTTAACCCCATTTTCTCTCTCCAACGTCCATTAATGAACCCAAAACTTCATTCAATCACCCAACCAACATTTAAATGATAAACACACACCATCAAAAAAATTGGAGCAAATTTCCATTCACGAATCCCAAAATCTACCACAAGATTTAAAGTAAAACATAATTTCTATTCAAGAACCCTAGATCTATCCAATTATATAAATTTTCATGGATCGATTCAATTAAACATAGGGTTTTTATATGATTCTAAATATAAATAGATTCAAATGATCATATATTAGTTTTAATCTATGTTCATGAAGAAATCAATCACTATGAAGGGGAATAAACCTAATTAACATCTAGATTGGTTAATTACAAAAATTAAATAAGTAATTTTTGAAAATTTATGTTTAAAACATAATTTGATTTATATTTCCAATGAATAGATATAATATTAACACATATATAATCATAATCATATTATTTATAAACTTCCTCGTGATTTGTTTAGAAAACCAAGACAAATCTCCAATTTCTCATCTTCTCTTCATAGTCCTTCTCTCTGGACCCTATCGTCCTTCCTAATTGTGTTTTATGAGAAAATGAGATCCCTAATAACCCCTCAAACCCCATTAATCCCAAAATTGGGTTTGGGCCCCAAATAGGTCTCACCTAAAAGGGCATCAAAACAACTCCATATGACTTAAAACCTTACCCCAACCTTATACTAGCCCATTTGGCCTTTAAACCATCGTTTTAAACTAAATACAAACATTCCACGCGTCCCAAAAGCCAATTATGAAATATACCCAAGAAAAATATCTACTAACTCAGTTATTTAATAATTACCCGGTACGAGTCCAAATATTAATTGATTTAATTAATTAATCACCACGTCTGAAATTATATTTCAAATCCAATTTAAATAACACATAAAAGTATAAATAGTGACATCTCCAGTCACAACAAGCATAAGTAATTGATAATAAGCCCACATAATTAATTTTATTTAGTTTAATAATTCATAGAAAGTACATGGTATTATAACAACCCACCAATACTGTCGCTTCATACATTGGTACATTTTATACCCACTCGGATGTACCGCAAAATGTTAACCGTTCATCTCCTCCATAATAACCCGTCTCAACTTCTCATCTGAGGGTACCACCAATATACCCTTATGACTTAACCAACCATCAGATCCCACTCAAAAGAATGGTACATTAGTAGTGAGAAGATCCACCACCTTTTCCTTACACATTGTATCTTGTGACTACCCTCTGATCACCCGTATCAAAATCTATGGAGTCATTGTGAGCATAGCCATAATGGCTTTAGTCAACTCACCAATCATCTTAACTTAACCCCACTTGACTTTTTGAAGAGATGATAGGCTACCACTAGGTTGTTGGCTCAACGTATCGACCACCTCATTATCCTTCCCTGGCTGATAATGGATCGTGAACTGGTAATCCTGATGAATTCAAACCACAGGCGCTACCTCATATTCATATATTTGTGTAAATAGATACTGTAGAATCTTGTGATCATCGAAGAGCCTAAACTTCTCACCCCAATGATAATGTCTCCACACATGCAACACAAATACGAGGGCCACTAACGCTAAGTCATGAGTCGAGTAATAAACCTCACGTGGATTTAACTTTCGAGAGGTGTATAAAATTGGTCTGGCCTTCTACATCAACACCCCACCTAATCCATGTGGATAAGCGTTAGTGTAAACCAAGAAATCCACTCCACTCTTAAGCAAGGCTAGACCAGGGCAAAAGTTAATTTTTCCTTAAGAGTGTCAAACGTCTTTCGACACTTCTCAGTCCAAAGGAATGGATCACCATTTTTTTGTCAACTCAGTCATCGAACCTTTATCTTTGAATATATATGGATGAATCTCCAATAATAAAAAACCAAAACTAAAAATTCGAGGACCTCATTAGGTGTCGTGGGATATCCCTATTCCAAAACAGTTGACATTTACTCAAAACAATGGATAGTTATTTTGATACCACATGCCCTGAAAACTTCACTTACCTCTTCCAAAACTCTCACTTAGATAACTAATCATAAATATTATGTTCAAATAATGTCTGGAATGCAATTCGTAAATTCCAGTGAGTAGATAAGAATATCATTAGTGAGGAATATGGTGAAATGGTCCAAATACAATCGAAACTCCCAATTTATCAAGTCCATTAATAATGCGGGGCAATAGTCAACCAAACGACATCACTCTGAACTCATAAGACCGATAATAAGTCAAAAAATTGTCTTGGATACACCCTCCTCTTTCACCCTCAATTGATGATAGTCGAATAGTAAATAAATCTTAGAAAAGAATGAAGCTCCCTCCAATTGATCAAAAATTTCATCAATCCTCGACAACGGGTACTTGTTCTTCACCGTCACTTTGTTCAACTCATAGTAATCGATGCACAACCTCAATGATCCATCCTTATTCTTTATGAACAACACTAGTTCACACCAAGGTCAAGTGTTTCGATGAATAAAACCCTTTTTCAATAGTTTCTTAATTTGTTCTCTAGCTCCTTCATCTCCATTGGGGACATACGATACGGTTCTCTAGATATCAACTTCATGCCTATTGCTAAATCTATCACAAAGTTAATCTACCTATTAGGTGGTAAATCCAGAACCTCGTCAAACTCATATGAGAACTACCTAACTATGGTAATCGTATCTAGGGACACTTTGGTCTCCTCATGGGTCTCCTCCTTAATAAAATACAAGTGGGAGGTAGACCCACACTCATGCCTAGGCATAATAGCTAAATATATATCCTGACCCGATATAGTAACCATAATAACTCTACCTACACAATCTATCTAAGTCTAATATGTATATAACTAATCCATTCCTAATATAACATCATATTATGGGTATCTATAACCAATAAATTATCTACAAATAGTAGCCTATTAATATCAATGCTCAAACCTACACAAGTCTCAGTAATATGAGTGGATACACCTAAAGGGGTAGTTATTGAGAAACCCTAGCACAAGGAGTCATAATCATCCCTGATATAACCACAACGTGTTATGAAAAAAATGACTGTGTTTCCCCCGTATAAAATAAAACTTAGCTAAAGATCCATGAATAAAAAATGTACCATCAACTGCCTAAATAGGCAACGGTTCATCTCTAGATCCCACCTAATAGACCCGACTATACTGTAACTAAGGCCGAGGCACTATGGCGTGTAGTGGTGGTGGAAGTGCCGTCGATTGCCTCGATGCTGGAAGGACGAGCATCTGTTGTGGATGATAGTTAGGCTTAAAGACCAATTGCCTTGGGCCCTGCCTATACTTCCCCTACTGGCCCTGTCGAAATGGACTTACTATCCATGTCTAACTGGACATGCCGGATTATTTTATCACTAGGACATACCATCTCCTTATGTCTTGTACTTCCATACATGTAGCAAAACCTAAAGTAGACATTCAAATCGGTCCCTATCTGTCATGACAGCTGTCCCCTACTTGCCTGAGGGAGTCCCTACTAGTACTAGGGTTTATGCTGAGTGGTTAAAAATATCTTCCACAACTCTTAACCTGAATGGTCCTGTCCTCCTCATCTCCACCTGCTCCTCTCTTAATCTTGGTCCCACTAGCTTGGTCTACCTTTCCATACTTCTTCTTGTACTCGGTGTAATGTTGGTAAACAGGTGAGTGTTGCATCTACTATCTAGGCATATGTAGAATATGTTAGATTCTCCATCAGAATTTGTCTTCATAAAATAACTAGTCCTTTTCTTCTTGGTATTCACATTATCTAAAGTAAAAAAAGATAGATTCGTAAACTACTTCTCACATTCTTTGACAGTATGCGCCTCCTGCTGGAGTATAATGAAATTTTATCATCTTTTGAGCCTGAATAGACTTGAGAAAGTACTTGTCATTTAACCTCTTCATAATATCGAAATACGCTTCATAAAATGCATCACAAAATATGTACTGAGGGTCTTACGATTAATGTTTTCGAACTCTTAAATGAACTAAACACCATGCGTGGGATGTCTCATGAATGAAATCCAAACAAGGAACCCTATCGATCTTTTGTTTAGTCTGGTCGTTAGTCAGGATAATTGGCACTAGACTCCCTAAAAATTGTATCTACGATGTGAATGCAAGGAAGATTGATGAATCAAAGGATGCTATACGAACAACAAGAATGGACCTGTGGAACTTACTTTTCTTAGAATCTTTCTCTGATACTAGCTATAAAACCCCGTAATTTTTAATAATTAGGTAAATTAAGTGTATTTATTAAATATTACAGTTTGTCAATTCAATTTAAATATCATCATTAACATGGGTGAAGATAAACGATATAGATAATTCTACCGGAGTATGATAAGATATATACATATTTTATTTAGGTTCTTGAATGAAAACTTCTATATTTTTAGAAGATGTTATTTGTGACCTGAGACCATATTTATACATATTTTATATATGTTCTTGAATTTCACGAATCACTTGTATATAGTTGAACATTACTTCTTTAGTGATTAAGGACAATCATGGAAAACTAATTACATTAAGGTGAGTTGATAAGGGTGTTTGAGTACATGCATTAAAGTGATTGATAAATCTCAAAAGGTTCCTTAGATATGGATAATGGTATGGAAGTTAAAAGAGATCGATCATCTAACCACTATGTGGATTAGATCAGGCTTTAAGGCTAGTGTATACGCCATATGAGGAATGCTCTTTTGAATATTTTTGTCATTTTTTTTATTTTTGTTCTTTATTTTTGAGATCAACTAGAGTAACTTCATACACTGAGATGTTCAACAGTTCAAGCGACATGTGTTTTTGGGGAAATGACCAGTGAATTCAAATAGAATGTGAGAACGACTCCCACTCTCTAAGAATGACATTGATTTTAAAGAGATGAGTGATTTTTTAGGATAATCATTCAAGTAATAATGGGTGAAGACAAAACATGATGGACTTTTACAAGTCGTTCCCAGATTAGGGACTCTTGTATTGGATTAGGGTCTTCGAGTTTATGTTGTCCTCATTGCTTTGATTTTTCATAGACATGATAGTTCCCATCATAGGATTGCCTTTGGATTAAAGGGGTAAAGAAATAAATTGGATTTATCTTGTGGACAGGGCGGACCCATAAATGGGCTACTTACATATCTTGTAAAGGGAATCATGACAAATGTAGTTCATGTTTGGAGGGTATTTGACTTTGGCTGGGATTAAGTCCATTGGGTACGTATTGGTTATGCATTGACCACAAAATATTATGATTTGTAAGGTTTTTCCACTCAACAAAGGATATGTTTTGTAAAAAGTGCGCTACAGCGGAATAATGCGACTTCACAAATAAATTCAATTTTAATTAAACCAAATTTAAGTTAAACCCTAACACATGCATTTAGGTGATTTGATAACATAAAATCAATAAGCATGCAAAGGAAACCAATTTCAGGAAAAACACCCGAAGGGAAAAACCTTTTATTTCACTATAATTGTAAATCAAAACTTACACGATTACAATGAAATAGATTTTTGACACATGAATACCCATATCTATCGGTCGGTGTCGTCAGCAATAGATCCATGCGCAGCGAACCTATAAGAATAGTAATCCTATCTTTAGCCAGGAATACCGCAACACTCCCAATGACACGCAGTCAATCAGCCCAGTACCTCCCTCAAGTGGTACCTATTTTCAGCAGTAGGTTATCCTCCCTACAAAAGTAAACTTGAATAAGATGTATGTTCTTGGGTTCTTAAACAATTCACCATAACATATGGGATTTTTGTGAATTAAAAATAAAGAAGAAGCTAAAAGTGTTTTTCTGATTTTGCAGTGTTTACAGAATGAAAAACGAGAAATAATTCGTATGAAAAATGGAGTTGAAGAGTCCTATTTATAAAAACTTTAAGGCGACAGGTTGCTCAAACGAGATAGCATATCGTTTGAATGAGATGGAGTGTCATTTGAACGATAGCTAGCACTTCGCGGGACATGCGATGTCGTTTGAACGACATACTGTGTCGTTCGAACGAGATGAATAAAATTTAATATTTTTCTTTTTCTTGTTAAATGCACCACCTCAAAAACTCCAAAAATATATTTTGACGAAAAACGTTTAAAACTCCGCTCTAACACTTAGAAAATATTTTGTGAAAAATATCCCAATATCCTAAGTGAATAATTATGGAATAAAAACATAGTCTTTACCAAATTCGACTTGCAGAAGCTTCTTTGATGAAGAAATTTGATATTCGGATCAGCCTTGATGCTTGAATGATCATGAATAATTCTTCGATGATTATAGCGGTATATGATATACTCAATTAATAACGAACATTTATAAATTATGTCGTTACAAATCTGCCCCTATGACTATGCTAGTATAAAATAAAAACAATCCGAATTATCAAAACAAAATGCCTATACAAATCTAATTCCCTCCCATGAACCCAAAAGTGAAAAGGTACTTAAAATGCAAGTCTTCAATCTTTTCTTCAAAACTGTTCATCAATCTTCAAATATCAAAGATTTTCTCATCAGCGTGTGCAATCCAATAATCTTCAACTTTGTACCTACACACATGAGACAAAGAAAATACCTTCATGTTGCATCGAGTTTGAAATCCTATAAATATATCAATCAATATAATCAAATCTTCCCTATAATGCAGACTCCCCCATAATTCGTTCTTCGCCTTTTTATTTGTCCGAACCAGACAAGGAAAAGAATAAACAATCAAAACATGGAGTGTCACGATAAACATAACAAATATGGATCAAACTACTCTCATGCAGAGGAAATACTCAAAAGATCCACAAATTATTTTTGACTTTTAAATTTTTTCAAACAAAAACAATTTAGGAAAAATCACACCATGAATAACATTAAGATAACGAAATCACGAATATGGAATGAATGTGTGTGAACAAATTCAATAGGTAATAAAACTCAATCAAGTATGTGCACGATGCATATGTGTACTCCTATCGATTGAACATCATAAATATCCGTAGGTATAAAATTTTTGAATTTAGATGATATCGACTAAATCAAATCAACAAATAAAAGCCTAAGTGATTTTCACACCAATAACGTCCAAAACTACTTAGTGCCATTTCGAGAACGTTTCAAAGGAAGTGCAAACCCATTGATAGATATCCATTCAAAACTCCCTCATAAATAATAATCTATTTATTTTTCTAACGAGGTTCTAAATTCTCAACTTAGAGAAAACCTATTGGCCCAAATTTGGGCATATATTATCTTTTTACGACCTTAATTTTTGTGCGGGCTCTTTTCAAATGGTGGCTTTCACGCAAAGTCAATTTTACACTCTCGTAGCCCTTTCCCATGTCACTCATCATTTTTTCAAATATAAACAAATTCCTCACGGGCAATGGTTTTTACATGCACTACTTTTATTACTCTCATATTATTGCACTTGGTTCGTTTTAAGGATAGGATTGAGATGAAAACACTCGACCAACATGATAGTCAGCCAAATCCATACATTTGTGCATTAAAGGAAATAATGAGTGAAACATGTAGGAATTATCAACTAATAGCATCTCCATGATTCCAAACATTGTGAAGCACATGGATGACTTGATATATTGTATCAAAACACTATCAAATTGTCACATGGATAAATGGAATGAAATTGTGACTCGGTTATCCTAAGTGTCCATCCATATATTTTTTATCTTTTTTAATTTTTCAATAAACAAAAAACATAAATATAAACATCGTACACACTAGCAATAGGCATAATATCGGCATGAGCAGCATCCTATGCTAGCAAACAGTAAATCACACAAATGAATCAATAATCAAGGCAGGTGTGATTAAATAAATAATGCAGTATAAGAAATTAAGCATGAATACTAAGAATGACTGCATCTAAACTGTCAGAAACAACCTAATAATATCAAATAATGTAACCCAAGAACAGAGGGTACTGCAAACAAAATGGTCAAAGTCAACCAGGTCGCTCGAACGAAATTGCCTATCGTTCAAATGACATAGCATCTCGCGAGAAGGTTTCGTACGAGATCAGAAATCGCTCGAATGAAAACTTATCTCGTTTGAACGAGAAAACCAAATTTTCACAAATTCCCCAGAATGTTAAATAGTGTTACCTAGTGAAAAAATTTCCAGAAAATAATACCTGGAAGGTGCTGACAGATCCAAAGCGGTGCGAAAACAATAGCTAAACTAATAAAACAATGTAAGCTACTACAAAGTGAGTCATAACACTAGTAAGAGTATATCATGGAGCACAAATAGTGTATGAAAAATAACAAACAAAATCACCCAAACGATCTCACATGGGGTGAATCACGTGCAAGCAAATGAGAGTCATGGACAATTAGACCATAAGCCTCTAAATCCGACTGCCTAACCCAAATCGATGTATAACGTGGTGTGTGGGTTTGAGGAATCGAATTTAATTTTCTATTAAACTTCTTAGGTCCTTTTAAAAGATTGTAACATAAATGCCTAAGATGACATTGCTTACCGCAATGTGTGCAAGTGTAAACGGGGTGGTGAATGTTACCTAAAGATGGTCCTCTCCTCAAATTCCTAGGCGGTGCTCTCCTAATGATCCTAAGTGGTTCTCTCTTGAAAACCCTCTGTGCCTCTCTCTTAATAACCCTAAGAGTCTCTCTCACATGTGTGGGGTTGACTTTGGGAATGGGTTCAACCCTCTCATCGAAGCCTATACCACCCCTATCCTCCTTAATTTGGACAATCCCTAAAATTTTATCTAACCGTTCTGACCGAGACTCCAAATCAAATTTTACCTTGCTTTATTCTCTCAAACTCTTCTCAAGCTCACCTATCCAAGACTCAAGTACTCGCCAAGATTCCTCAAACTCAAGAAGCTCCTTTTCGTAGCCTCCATCACTCATCGAAGACTATCTCTCTCTCTCTCTCCCTTGACATACTCCCACTTCTCTCTCAAAATTTTCTCACATGCCTTAAGATCTTCAACTAAAACATCACTATTTTTTAAGGCAAAATCTTTCAATCGAGCTTTCAAATTCAAATTTTCTTTCTTTATTTTCAAAGCTTCAGCATAAAATTCATTGAATGTCGTTTGCAAGTTACGCTCATCTACACATCCATTCTCACTCTAATCAGCATCACTATCATCACTAATCACACAGGTGGGAAGCTCTCGCCTAGAAGCATAAAAAACTTCTTCTGAATCACTATCACTAAGGGTAGAAAAGTGAGATGACGGTTTATTCAATTTCCTCCTTAAATTTGTGGGACACTCATTTATCGTGTGACCAACACCTTCACACCCCCAACACCTCTCAGAATATTTTTCTACGAAGATTTAAAAAAAGAGTTCGTGTGAATTTTCCAATTAGACTTTTCAAAAAGTTGAGATAAAAAATATCAAAATTGCTAAAAGCCATATTTAAGAAAATCAATTTTCAAACCAGTTTTGAAAAATCAGGATCATAACAAAATAACTTAGTGCAACCCGTCTAATACCAATTTGTAAAAAGTGCTCTACAGCGGAATAATGCGACTTTACAAATAAATTCAATTTTAATTAAACCAAATTTTAGTTGAACCCTAACACATCCATCTAGGTGATTTGATAACATAAAATCAATAAGCATGCAAAGGAAACCAATTTCAGGAAAAAGCCCCGAAGGGCAAAACCTTTTATTTCACTATAATTGTAAATCACAACTTACATGGTTACAATGAAATAGATTTTTGACACATGAATACCCGCAGGTATCGGTCGGTGTCGTCAGCAATAGATCCACGTGCAGGGAACCTACAAGAATCGTAGTCCTATCTTCAGCGCAGGAATACCGCTGCACTCCCTAATGACATGAAGTCAATTAGCCCAGTACCTCCCTCAAGTGGTACCTTTTCAGCAGTAGGTTATCCTCCATACAAGAGAAAACTTGAACAAGATGTGTGTTCTTGGGTTCCAAAATAATTCACCACAGCATATGGGATTTTTGTGAATTGAAAACAAAGAAGAAGTCAAAAGTGTTATGCTGATTTCGCAGTGTTTGCAGAATGAAAAATGAGAAAGTTATTTTATGAAAAACGGAGATAAAGAGTCCTATTTATAAAAACTTTAAAGCGGCAGGTCGGTCAAACGAGATAGCATGTCATTTGAACGAGATGCTGTGTCGTTTGAACGACAGCTTGCACTTCGAGAGACATGCGATGTCGTTTGAACGACGTACGGTGTCGTTCGAACGAGATGGATAAAATTTAATATTTTTCTTTTTCTTTTTCTCGTTAAATGCATCGCCTCAAAAACTCCGAAAATTATATTTTTGACGAAAAACATTTAAAGCTCCGCTCCAACACTTAGAAAATATTTTGTGAAAAATATCCCAATATCCTAAGTGAATAATTATGGAATAAAAACATAGTATTTACCAAATTCGTCTTGCAAAAGCTTATTTGATGAAGAACTTTGATATTCGGATCCGTCTTGATGCTTGAATGATCTTGAATAATTCTTCGATGGTTGTAGCGTTATACGACAAACTCAATTGATAACAGACATTTATAAATTATATCTTTACATGTTTTGGCTCAAATATTCTCATATCTTAAGATAGGAGACGATACTTGATCTCTTGCTTAAAGAGAATTTCATGAAATGACATGAATGACATTATTTATTGTATAATTGAAATGGTACTCATGATGTACCTCAATGACTTCTTTGAAGACAATGCTTCAGTCAAACTTCTTTCCACTAGTCTACTAATGTTCGTCGAGAGGATATTATCTTCCCTTTTCATTTTTTTATGCCCAATATTTTGCTCAGGTCACCTTGGTTAGGTAAAGGTCTACCTAGCAGGCTATTTTTTAACCCATGCCTTAAAGATACATTGGAGATATATTGTATATTTACATAGCCATGGGCTATTACGATCACTGAATTATTGAGACCTTATTGTCATCATTTCATGAACAATCTCACAAGGGTTTTATGATGAAAAGGGAATTCGATTTAGGAAAAATGGATATGCAATCCTGTATTAGAATCAATATGTCCATGACTTAAAATACCCCTTTTGAGATATACCATGTTTAAACAAGCTTGAGGTTATTATCAGTGTTAGAACTCAATCCCATAGCCTCTTGGCGTGGTAATTATTATGATTTTTCAAAGAGGTGGCTTTTTGATTTGAAGTGTGAAGCAACTAGAGTATGATAAAATAAATCCCATAATATAAAGTGAATTGGAAATAAATCACCACACACTCTAATAATAAATAAACCATTATCCATCACTACAGAAAATCCCAAAACCAAAATCATAATAAACCTCCATATACCAACAAAATAAATTAGAACAACCAACTAGAATAGAGTACATGTTAAAAGTTAAAAGACAATTCTCACGCCTCTCAATAGTAAATGACTGAAAATAACCAAGACTAAAACCTACGTTCTTAATTGGTGGTGAGACTGGGATAGATTTTGGGCGTCAGGAATAAGGAATGCTAAACCTAATGGTTACGAACACTGTAAGATAACATAGCTACGCCACCCAATAATTGTTCTGCAAGTAAATAATAATTCTGTAGTTTATGAGTTTTATCTCACAACGTATAACGCGCCTTAAAATATTACAACTAAATAAATTTCCATTTTTAAATAGAGCATTAAGAAGGATCATGAGCGTACCTAGCACCCCACTCCCCTTGGAGGTGACTTGCATCCCGCCACACATATGCAATAAAAAACAACATAAAAATAAATCCCCAATCATAAACAATGTCCAACCTCCACCATATACACTCCAAAACACCATAACATAATAATAATCCAACCTCCACCATATACACCCGAAAACATCTCCTTAAGTCATCGTGACCGTGTCTGTACACCAGTCCCCTTTGGGGTCACCGAGCCCCACGATACGGAAATCTAACCTTCCACATATACACCTAAAATATCTTTATTATAAATAGTATAACAATAATGACTCCATGTATATTGTCATACATAAAAGGGTAGTGTTTTTACACTCTCAATAAATGCAACAAATTAGACTCACACTTACTAAATGATTTCAACGTATTTTATACTTCATTTTTAAAATTCTATAGTTTTCTTAAATCTCTTTTTAATGTCTTATTACTTTGTAAGGGAATAGGATGAGGCATATATTCCATACAATAAAGTCTAGGGGAAACGTCTTATTTAGAAATGACAATATTTCCTTGCATGCTTGAATTTGTTATTTATTTCTATTACTCATATTATGGGGACATCGTGCATTTTAATCATAAAGTTCACTTTGCATTATCAAAGTCACAATTCTAAATTTTAAGGGTGTGATATAAATTTCAACATAATACAATGATATAATTGAATCATGTCTGCTAACATACACGTGGGAGAGAACTCGTCCTGCTTGGACAACAAGTAAAGAAATAATGAAATTGACAAAAATCATACAAATGGCCGTTACTCATGTATTCCCATGTTTAAATAATCATATGAGCCTCAATTTACAACTTGTCTAGAAATAATACTAACTTAATCAAATTTCATAATTCACTAATATTTTTATTTAGGAATTTATATAATTTACGTGGACATGGGAATTTATAATTGAAATCTACATGTGAATTTTTCCAAGTTCTAATTACCCCTTTTATTAATTTGTCAATTTCCTACCTATCACAAATTATTAATCTATATATTTTCCAATTATCGTAATTCATTAATTTCCTAATTATCCAAATTTGCCAAATTCTAATTACAATTATAAATTTTAATAATTTAAAAATATCATATATTTGAATTTATGAAGTTTCATGAAAAAAAATTACAAACCTAATTATTTCTAATAGATTTTATTTATAAAAATTAAGTTGAGATATAATTTGCTATTTAAATGCATAAAAGGAGAGGAGTAGAATATTAATTTGCCTCAATGTATAAATTCACAAAATAATAGAAGAAGGATAAAGGAAGAATTGTAAAATAAAACCTCTTTGAATTTGTGTTGAAAAGATTCCTTAATTGCACCAAATTTAGCTTGAATGTTGCTCCAAATAGTGTCCCTGAAAAATGTAGGACTGTTGTTGAATTAAATAGTAATATTTTTCAGATGTAATGGTATAATTTGAATGGAAATTGAATTAGGTTTTTAGGTTGAGTTGGAGCTGAAAATGATAAGGCATCAAGGTTTTTGGACACCGGCAATAGAGGAAATGAAAAGAATGGACGTTTCTTCTTAAACAAAAACAGCTCCACTTCCAAATTATTTTAATTTTTTTTAGAAACAAAATGCTCTGCTTTTAATTTTTTTTTTCTATTCTATTTTTTTTCTTTATTTACACTTTAATTCATTTCTTTTTATCTCTTTAATAACCCTAGCTCTAAATCTTTCTTCAAGTAACTACCTTATAACAAAAGTACCCCCTATTTTAAATCATAATTTCTTGTGCACCAAACCTTCCATTTACTCTCTATAATTTAATTAAAGCCCATACTTTTATTTATTTACAATTAGGATCAAACACTTTATTAATTCACCAAATAAATTGTATAATTCATAATAAATTCTATAATTCAACAAATAAAATTCTACAATTACAAAAATTTTCATAACTTCAATTTAATTATATTTCACTCTCCACTAATTATATAGAAATTCATTTTTATTACTTAGAATCAAATTCAATTTTCATTTTAATAATTAATTAAATTTTCTCCAAATTTAATATTTAACTATTAATAAAAGTCACTAAATTATGGGGTGTTACAGGTATCACCGTCGCATTGCACGATCATTAAAAAAATTCAAAGACCGCGATGTGCGAGGGGAAGGACTAGATATTTTAGAACCCATTTAGGACCCCCTGTGAAACATTTAAGCTCAATAGGAGTGAACCATACCTTGTGAAGAAAATCTTATCAGGCAACATGATTATACTAACTCACTTTGAAGGGGAAGTTATTATATGACCCCTCAACTTAAATCATCTCGAGAAATTTTACTCTTAATCTGATTCTCATTGTGATACACATCTCTCACCCCCTTTTAGTTTTTTAATAAATTATCTTTCCCTCTCTACAAGAACTACATAGGACTTGATCCTCTCAATACATTTTATTAAAAAACTCCTTTTTATACCATATAGAGATATGTAAGCATCCCATAAAATGACTTTGGATGTGGTACTTTCTTTTTAACAAAATGATTTTTTTCTCCTCTTACCAAAAGGCATGGATCTCTTTCATCATTTTTAAAGTGGACAAGAGGTTCTCCTCTTACCAAAAGGCATGGATCTCTTTCATCATTTTTAAAGTGGACAAGAGGATTATGTGCACCTTAGTGATTATTATAGACAATTCAAACATTAATGTTTCTTTCAATAAATGCACAATAATGACATGCACATAATCAACATTTATTCCACAAAGACATATCATATTCAAAATAAAATTAGAACATTATAACAACATAACCCCTTTACTACACCAACACTATTAAAGACAAAAAACATCAAACCTACACCGAACCACACTTAAAAATCACAATCGCTAAACCTTCATCACCTTTCAAAAGCCACACAGAAACTTAAACCTATGCGAAGAGGCAGAAGGACCCACTGCATCATCATCACCCTCATTGATCTCCTCGGGAGGCCCTTAATGTCCACTATAGATTTGTACCCCTTCATGTTCAACGCAGTAATACACCTTAAAATTATTAACATGGTCCACCGTGCCTCCTTTGACCACCTCCATTCTAATGAGCAACTGTTGACAAGCCTCCTTTGTGCACACCTTCAAAATTGAGTCCTTCCATAACCACTTATGATACCCAATGGACACCACTGAATCCTCAATAAAAAAAATGGAATGAACACTGAGTAGGCCTTCGATATTTCCGCAAACTCGCTAAGGATATCCATGGTGATTCAGTTAAGTTCTCCATATGTGGGGAGGAATGATTTACCCCCAAACTACATAACACCAGAATCTTTAGGAAAAGTAAAAAAAGATAAAGACTCACAACCTGGACATAGAGGTAATCCTCTAACTACACAATGAGTATTAATTATCCCCACCATGGAAAAAATAAACTTAGAGAACTAGCACCATTTTCCATCATCCAGTCATCCACGAATGCACCATAGTCCATACAAGGTCAACTGAAGAAGCATGGACAACAAAAACCTCTTTACTAGCCACATGTATAACAACACGTGACTTTCTTGCAAGAAGGAAGTTTGGTCCACCTTCTAGTAATCAATGCCATTCAGGGTCTCTATTAAAATAGTGGCGGTAGTGTTGAAATTAAAACCCATCCATATAACTATGGTAGAAGCCTGAGAATCCGCACTCATGCCACACATCACTGAAAATAACTTGGCATTTAAGCCTCGCGCAACAGCTCCACTATATTCAGTAGATCGGAAACCTTGGTAGAGATCTGACTCAAGAACTATGGGGAGGAAGATTCATCCCCCATACACATAGGACCATGCAATATAAGGATAAATACAAAACAACTAGACCAATACATCTTACGGATATCGGGAAAAACCTGATAGGGGACTTGTGGGTACACACCAAGTATGGCAAAAAATTCTTCATAGGTCGTACATAATTCGTCCAATCCAAAATGGAACATATGGTCCTCCAGATAGAAAAAGTCTAACTCCTCTTCCAAAAGGCCCCACTTAATCTGATGGTAACGCCACAAAATGACTAGGCACAAGGTGAAATATGTATAATACACTGCATACAAGCTCATATCTTCCATGTAATTAAGGTAATTTAAATACCCGTCTATTAATGGAATGGCCATTTGAAAAGAAGAGACTTAAAAAGTAAAAAAAAAGAAGGAAAAGAGAATGGTGACCTTAAAGACCACAATTAGGCCCCTTTTTTATAGTGGTAATGCATTAAAAGGTGATAAGGAAACCAATCTACCAAACATAACCATGAAATCATATGTACCATGACATTAGAAAGGGAGTGAAAAGGTCTTAAAATCGAGTGATTAATATTAACATACCTATATGCAGGCTAGGGTGCCTAGTGTTTAACACCCCCTATTTAGGGGAATCTCCCTTTTCCATTTTCATATCCATGAAATTTCTATGAATGTGATTAGGGTTACTAAGTACCAAATCTAAATTCGATTAAATAAATGAGTGATTAATTATCTCAATTTAAAATCAAGCACCAATTAACCAAACGTAGTTTAAAAATGTCTAATTTTATATTGTTTAACCATAGATCTAGGTGACCAGGCAAGAATAAAATAACCAATCCCACAATGCCGCAATATATGAGGAAAAGCCACAATGGGAAAAACCTCTCATGACCTATCCTATACAGATCCACTTTGATATAGGGTGTACAAAAGGGTGACAAATGACTTACTCATCGACTCAACTCTGTCAAGACTAATGCACTTCAAATCTATTCTTGAACCTTATTCATATCTACCGTAAGAATCCTCCCACGGGGTACACATTATGCTCCTTGCGCATCTCGGTATTCGCTGATCGCTAGCTAGTCTTCGAAAACAACAACACGGAATCCACAGTACCAAACAAATTCAAACAAAATGAAGTATAAACAATCTCTGGTGATCAAAACATGAGATCCAAAACTAGAATATCATAATGTGAATACCTAAACCCGAGGGCGCGCACTTATGTCCTGCCCCCGTGCTCATGTGCGTCCATTTGGGAGGAAATATAAAGGATAAGGCTTATTGGAAGTGACGCATGGTCATCGCCTAATTATCTTTTTAAAAATAAAATGGAGTCATCAATCTACTTTAGAAAGAACAAAACAAAGAAGGGGTAGGCCTCCGTAGAGATCTAGTGATGGTAAGTGGTCTATGAATTTATTGAGAGAGTCAAATGTCTGGGGACTGGGTTACAAATTAGGAAGGTGTTAGGGACTCACTCCTCCCTTTCAATCTAAAATGTTGATCTATAGTATGTGTGTTATCATATTATGGTTTAAAAAAAATAATAAATATGAAAATAGTTAGTATGTACCTAGACTGTGCAATGTAGCGTGGGATATGTGTGTAAATAATATAGACAATGGACAAATATGTATAAAGTCAGACTTGTTCAGTTAGACGATAGTTCTAGTGAGCCTACATACTAGCATAAAGAGATTCAAAGTCCATGTATTTCGTGAAGTGGCCTAGAGGGATTCTACCTCTTACTTTGACTTGATGTAGGAGATGCCAAAGCCCTTGGATATCTTAAAATAGTTTTAAGATGAAAAAAGTTTAGATCTGAAAAAGTATGAAAATGATTTGTGTTCAACTAGAGTGATTTGATGTAACTAGGTTAGATAAATAAAACTCTGTTGATGATAAGATGGAGTTAATACATCTCGCATTAAGATTAAAACATTAGGTAGGATCCCAAATCAAGTGATCCTATAATCTGATATTTCTAGTATTTATGATTTTGAAGAGTTTTGTTTGGGTTTTTTATATTTATAAAAATAAATTAGTATTGACATAAACTTATAAAATGTTGGATTTGTTCACTCGGGTTGCCGTACGAGTGATCATACCTACTCTCATGAAGTGATTTAAAGTCCACGTAGTTTGCAAATGCATAATGAGGGACTCCACCTCACATGAAGTCTCGATGTTATAGATCTTACCTGTATTTGATGTCTTAAAGTGTTTTGAGAGTGGGGAAGTTTAGATCTGAAAATGTAAAGAACACTGTATTTATGAAATATGCTTGGATTAAATGGTTTCACTTGTAAAATCACTTTGATAGATAAAGAGTGTAGAGACTTATAATATTAAGAACAAAATAATAGGTAGAATCTCCAGATCTAGTGAATCTCTAACCTACATTTATGTATTTGAAGGTTCTGTATATGGTGTTTTGATATTTATAGAAATAAAGAGGAGAAACATATAAATATGGACTTGATATTTAGGGGTGGCCCCCCAATTATGCCTACATATCCACCGTTGGTAAAGTTATAGCCAACGTAGTTCGGACATAACCTTTAGAGAAATATCACAATTGGATAAGAAGAAAAAGAAGAAAAAAAGTAGTAGAAGAAGATAATGGGCGGTGTTGCCTCACAACACCGCCCCTTAATTGTCCATTATAAAAAAGGTTTGAAGAATACACATACAACGGTAGATATGAGTTCATTTTTTGGCAGATCTTCACCTCTTATAATATTTGTCAGCATCTGTAAGATGGTCAGCCACCAACTTCTAGATCTGACTCGGATATACTACTGTAGAGTCGTAAATTTGACACTTCATGTCAGAATAACTTTGACTCTAGCTTCAGGAAGGTCGAGATATAACTTCTAGCAAAGATACCAGACACTACACCAAATCTGCCGAATTGTCAAGGTCATTGACCTTGACAAATCCAACTTGTCAAGGTCAATGACCGTGACATTTAGAGGCGAGACAACTTTTTTTGTCACGGTCGTGTCACGGTCATTGACCTTGACACAAAACTCGCCTTTTGTGTCACGGTCATGTCGCGGTCAATGACCGTGACATGTTTGTCACGGTTTATAACCGTGACAAATCCGTGAACCTTTTTAAAAACATTGTCACGGCCATTGACTGTGACATGTCCGTGATAACTTTTTGTCACGGACGTGTCACGGTCAATGACCGTGACAATTCTAGGAAGAATTTAAAAAAAATCTGCTGGGCAGTATGGCCACTGCCACTGCCATTGCCCAGCAGTATATTTGTACCTGTTATAGCAACGTTGTACCTGTTCCAAACATCATATATCCAAACAAACTAAAGATAATGCAAATATATATTCAAAATAGAAACAATATGCATCACGATATAATTCAAATGTAACAACTTAAAATAATTCAATTCAAACTTAAAACAATGTCACTACATGTCTGGTGTATTGTTAAAACTGAGGAGGTGAGTAGGTCACACGACATACGAATTGACGCACCCACTAATATACGTCATGCCACATTATTCGCGCAACCACAATAGGGAGTTCTCCTTTCCGGGTATGACATGCGTGACGAGCACCCTGGACTCCATCTCTTGAAGCGCACGTCCATGAACTATTCCCCTCTGGATGATATTCGGGTCCCTCAACCCCCGCCCTATCCGCTGGCCATCAAATACGTCCAATATGAACATGCTCGGCCAACCAAGTGTCGATATTGGTCTGTTGAAGGGCGCCAAATAAGGAAGTGGATCATCGAAGTACGAACGTGTCGGTGATGAAGCAGCGAGGTCCACATCCTCGTCATCCTGCGCCTCGTCCTCCCGCACATCCTCCTCCAACGCCTTCTCCTTCCCTTTCCTTTTCCCTTTACGGTCTCCGCCCAACGTACGCTTCATGAATGCGTACATATCTTTGACCGTCGCCTCCAAACGGGACAACTTCGCGTCGTGTGAATCCACCGTTCGAGCCAACCCGGTGTTGCTCGTCTCCAATCCGATGATCCTAGATTTGGCCACCCGCGAGCTCACCCCCCTTGTCCTCCCCTTGCGATCAGAGCCAAGCACTTGGCTGAGTGCATCTGTGGACAAAGATGCCTTGTCGGCATCAGACTGCGACTCATGAACTTCCTTAAGCTTTGCCTGAAACGACAAAAAGTACATGATTAGTAAAATAAGTAAACTAAAAAATTATAACGTAATTAACAAAAATTAAACTGTCGGATTACTTACAATCGTGGCCGCGATGCTCGGGGACACCTCCTTGTCCTTCCCCTTCTTCGTCCGAAGAGCCACATAAGTATCGAGCCTATATGGCTTACCCCCTGGCCCACTCCCTACCCCCTGAAATAAAATTAAGTAAAGTAAAGTTAGTATCGGCCCCGCAAAGTAAAATAATGAAGAATAATATATTTCTATAGTTATAGAAAAATTAAATCTTACCTGCATCCTATGCTCCACCTCGGCGTAAGAGGTCCGGCCGGAGTAGTGCACGTCCGTCTTTTTTGCCCGATTTTCCCTCTCCGATTGGCGAGATGCCAATTGTCGATCCTCGATCTCATTGTCAATGAACTTCTGCCATTGTGCCAATGAGATCGGCTCCTTGGGGGGGGGGGACAGATTCACTCCATTGGATAATCGACTCTCGTGTTTTCCCAAAGTACCGTGCCCGCATATTTTTTTTCCACGACTTGAGTTGCTCCCTAATCTGCTCCAACACGGGATCGCGTAGCTTTGGATCCAAGTTGAATTGTTCCTGTCCAACAAATACAATGTTAGTTGCGAATAAATATAAATATAAATATAAATATAAATATAAATATAAATATAAATATGAAATCGAAATTGAAATTGAAATTGAAATTGAAATTGAAATTGAAATTGAAATCGAAATCGAAATTGAAATTGAAATCGAAATCGAAATTGAAATTGAAATTGAAATTGAAATTGAAATTGAAATTGAAATTGAAATATTCATATAAATATAAATATAAATATAAATATAAATATAAATATATTACCTGTAGTGCCGCCCAAACAGCTAACTTGAGCTCATATGGCACGTCCTTCCAACTCATAAACCCCGGGCCGATGACCGTCTTTAGCAGAACGAGGGATCTCGCTAATATCTCCGATTTGTTCTCGACGGTAATCTCATATTTCCCATATTTGGGGAGCCTAGGGGCGGAAGAGCCCTCATCGTCTCCACTACCACCGACCCCAGACGACATCATCATAAACAGGATCATCATCTTCGCCTTAATATTTGAAGGAGACATTTGCTGTAAAAAAAAATGTTATTAGTACAGATATAATATTTTCAATTTTAAGGACTATTTTCATCACTTAGTGGTCATCTAAGTTCTAGTATAACAAGTTCTCATAAAAATCTTTAATAAAATTCTCATATCTTCTTTCAATTTAAACACACACACAGTAGTGACTGTCTATTTGAAATAATCTCAATGTTAATTTCAGGTATTGAATTTCTACTATTGTTTTGTGCTTTTTATAAATCATACCCCACCCCCACCCCAACATGTTTACGGGCTTTCATCACCCGTCATAAATTTTTCGGTCCGTGGCTTACTGGCCAGTTGTCTTGGGTCTTTTAGTCCCTTAACATTACTTTAAGAATTTTACCCAATATAAATACCACATTTTCTTTCTTGTTATACACTTGAACACGTTTTGTTATTTAGTCCTTATTAATTTATCTTTGATGTATTACCAGCATCTTTACTTTTATAAATTTTATTTAATTTTCAATTTTAAGGACTATTTTCATCACTTAGTGTTCATCTAAGTTCTAGTATAACAGGTTCCCATAAAAATCTTTAATAAAGTATTATCACAAATATAAACTAAGAGTGATAAAATAACTTTGAGGCATATAAATTAATTGTGACAAAGTAAGATTATGGAAACCCCACTTTTCTTTCTATAACTCCTATTTTATTAAACTTGAAATATAATTAGGGGTGTATAGAAAGAAAAGTTAAATAGGAATAAAAACAACATTTTTAAAATATGAAGGGCTCACCAATTTGATCAAATTTTTCAACAACATAGACTAATTGATCTTTATTATAAGACAATTACTACAAATTTGTGCGCATCGCCCGAATTCAAAAAGTAATTTAATGACTAAAGTAATACTTTTTTTAACTTTAGTTATTCACCACAAATCTTAAAAAATATTTTATTTTTCATGCTTTTAGCAACTTCGGATGCCATTTTAACCCTTATTGTAGTTTTTTAGTTTTCATGCTTTTATTTGATGGATATAAAGTCATGTGATAATTTCACCATATAAAGTCAATAAAAAACGCCATATATGGTTTTTTCTCCATTAGTATAAGTATATAACGATTATTTCACACTTAAATCACATATTAAGCCGGCCTTCATTTTTTTATGAAATTTGTAGAAAATTACTTATTTATTTTGAATGAAAATAAATTGTTATCCAATATTTTTGGATATTATTTACATTTACATTTTTGGATATTATTTTTGGATATTATTTACATTTACGTTTTTGGATATTATTTTTGAAAATTTATAGAAAATTACTTATTTATTTACATTTTTAACCCCTACCCCCTACCCCCACCCTGCCGCACCCCCTACCCCCCACCTTGCCCCCACCCTACCCCCACCCTGCCCCACCCCCTACCCCCCACCCTGCCCCACCCCCCACACATGCACACACACACGCACATATATACACACATACACACAAACATATATATATAAATGGAAGAGAGAGAGAGAGAGAGAGAGAGAGAGAGAGAATTAAACCTGAAAGTAGAGAGAGAGAGAGAGCAGCGTCGAGAGAGAGAGAGGGAGGGAACGGCGGGAGGAAAAAAAGAAGGGGGAAAGGGTTTTTGCTGCAAACATTGTCACGGTCGTGTCAAGGTCATTGACTGTGACAATTATTTAAAGAATTGTCACGGTCATTGACCGTGACAAGTCCGTGACAAGTAAATTTATCATGGACTTGTCACGGTCAATGACCGTGATAAGTTCTTGTCACGGTCGTGTCAAGGTCAATGACCGTGACACAAAATGCGTGTTTTTTGTCACGGTCAATGACCTTGACAAGGGTGGCCGGCTGAAAGGTGACAATTTGGCCATTTTGGTGTAGTGAGATTTTATATACTATTTCTTGATATCTATAGGATCTTTCCCTCACCATAACTCTATTGGGAGAGTTCTAGGCCATTTATCTATCTAAAATCACCTTTAAAGTTGAGAGGGAAGGTGTGCAAGGTAAGATCATTTCACCCATATTTAAAAGGGAAGTTAGGGATGTGTTTGACCGATCGGTCAACCATTTTCTAGTGCATGGCCGGTTGGTCATTTCAGGCTTGATCGATTATGGGTTTTGATGTCGCTCCATCTTTGTAACAGTTTTGTATTATGAGCATATCTTTTGACACGGACCTCCGATTTGTGCATGATTAGAACCGTTAGAAAGATTATTCAAAGATCTAAAAATTTTGCAACTGGAATAACTAAATATTCAAAACTTTTATTAGATTATTCTGCTTAGAAATGAGTCATTATGTTCAAAATGTGAATTTGGACTAGCCTTTGGTTGCTTGATACTCTTTTCTCTTCATAAGAGTCTCAAAAACATAAAAAGTACATATTATACTTATAATATTAAGGTTTTGGGAACTAACATTAACCCATAGGTCTCTAATAAATGCCTCGAGCCTTCTCTAATGAAGTAAAATTTTAGGGGTTGAGAAACAAGGTGTCTGCAGAGCCCCTCAATAGTGGCTCATCCCTGAGTGAAAATTGTTGTAAAAAGAGAGACCTGTTTCATAATTCATGTCTATCCAACCTCTTTTGAATATGTAGTTTGTTATTTTGGCCAAAATCCTTTACAGTGTGTATCTTTTGAGGGGTACAAATTGCAATGTGAGGATTCATTTCAGTGAGTTAAGTCATCATGTAAGATCACTGAATAAGTGGGGAGGCTCATTTTTTATAAGTCGACTCTTTATGGAGGGACACAAATTGTATAATGTAGATTCCTTCTGATGAGTCATATCATCGGGTGAGATTATAGAAGAAATATAGAACTCGTTCTGACGAGTCAAGTCATTGCGTGAGAGAAAGATATTGTAAAAGTGATTGAAAGATTCATTTTGGGAACGAATCGAGGTCAACGTGAAAGAGAACATAATTGTAAAACAAATGAAATGACTTATTTATAATGACTTGAGTTAGTGTGTGAGAGCATGAAAGTGTGGAAGACATGTATGCTTTATTCTGATAAGTCAAGTCAGTGTGCAAGATCACGAAAGTAGAAAAGAAAATGACTCACTTAAATGAGTGAAGTCATCGCGCGAGAGCACGATATTGTAGAAATGATTGAAAGTGTCATTTTAGAAATGAGTCGAGGTCATCATACAAGAGCACAAAATTATGGAAATAAGAGAAAGACTCATGGGTGCGTGTCTCATCGTCGTGTAAAAGAATGGATTAAGTAAGAGCACGAAATTCGCAGAAATGATAAAAGACTTATCTGGATGAGTTGAGTCACAGTGCAAGAGTATGACATTCGTATAGCCATTTTATTTGTGAGAGAGCACGTTGATTATTTTAGGTTGTACATAGGAAGATTGTCATTTCTCGCCACACCGGGCAACTTTTAAAGTCCGTATGAGACATTGGTGCATTATAATACACTAGAATATGTCCACATGAGATGGTGGTTCATTATGATACATCACCGTAATGTTTGCATGATATAGTGATCCGTTACGATACACCATGGTAACGTTCATAATAGACGGTGGCAGGTTATGATACACCACGATAATGTCCGCATGACACGGTGGTGAATTATAATACACCATTGTAACCTTTAACGTCCACATAGGATGGTGTTAAGTTATGACACACCATGATAATTGAAGCCATCCACATAAGACAAGGTGTTTTTACAAAACACTATGTTGATTGAAATCATCCTTATGAGATGAGGTGTTTTTAAGAAACACGATAGTGATTGAAATTGTTCGAATGAGACGGTATTTTTATGAAACATCAGACTGATTAAAAACCATTTTCATCAGAGGGAGTGTTTGAAGAAACACCAGATTGATTGAAAATTCCTTGCATAAGAAAAGGGTGTTTGAAGAAACACCAAGTTGATTTAAACTATCTACATGAGGCACGATGTCTAAAAAAACAACACACTGATTAGAAAACATTTGCATGAGATGGGGTGTTTGAAGAAACTCGAGACTAATTGGAAATAGTATGCATGAGATGGGGTTCTTGAAGAAACACCCGATTGATTGAAAATCATCCACATGAGAGTGGGTTCTTGTCAATATACCTAATTATTTAAAAACCATTCGCATGAGATGGGGTGTTTGTCGATACACCCAATCGTTTGAAGTTTTCATGAGATGGATGTAACTCCCCGTAAATTTAATTATATTTAATTTAATAAATTCGAAAATCAGAGAAAAATAAAATTTTGGATTTAAATATTTTTAATAATTTAACATGTTGGTTTTTATTATTGAAATGTAAAATTTCAAACAGAATTAAAATCAGAGTTAAAATGGAACTTTTATAAAAAATTTACTTATTTATATAAACTATTAGAATTGGGCATATCGCCAGGGCGAAATCAATTTGGCACTAAACCGAATCGATTCCGTTTGTGGCAGAGGCGGCGGGATGGTTAAGGGTAATTATAATCCTAAGTGCACTTAAATTCCTAAATCACTTATATATTATAACTAATTTGTGGATGGACTTCATAAATCACATTTTCATTAACTTTTTCAGCAGAAGGATCCTCAAAATTATTTTCCATTCATATACAAACCTTAGCCCCAATTTTTATCAAGTGTTTAATGCAAGATTTGATGACTTAATTGGTGTTTTCTCAATTTGGCTCAAGAACACAACTTTGTTAATTTTTCGAGACGAATCCAACCATCTACTCAGTTTTTTAATTCAACTAATCTCATGCATGAATACTCTATTCCTTTCCTTTAGTATTATGCATTTTAAGTGTCGCCCAATATTCATAATCCTTGGGTGCATAGGTTGGAAATGGGTTTTGGGTTTATTTTGGTATAGGATTGCATGTAGAAATTATGGGTATTTTATTTAAATTAAATCGGGACACGTACACACTCATAAATTATATAGTCATGATAGGAAGTGATTTATTTTGGTATATTTTAAAATACTCGCATGTTTATTAAAATATTATGGTTAAATGAAAATATTTTTGTTAAAAACGATGACGTTGATTATTAATTAAGGTAAATTAAATTGCGACCTCATGGAAAAATGACCTTATTGCTTATGCCTGTGTTGTGTGATGTTTGTCGATATTATTTTACTATCGTGGGTGCGACAGGATTTTGGGTAGTATGCTCTCACCTATATTTTTGCATGATTACTAGGTATCGGGATAGTGGGTAGGCATTTGTGTGATTTATGCTTTCTAGGTATGGGACTACTTAGTGTAGATTTTCACGGATAGGATATTTCAGGGCGGTGCTGAATTTTACGTCGTTTCGTCAATTCGTTGGCCTATGCTTAAGACTAGGAAGAGATAATTGATAGAGATTCATCCTATAAATAGGGTAGGGTTTATTGGTACTTTGGGGACCCTTAGGTATGGGACTAAGGGGTACTTTGAGGATATCACATCGATAATAAGGGCAGGGTTAATTAAATAAAATAAAAGAGAAAGACGGGCATTAAAATATATTTGCGTTGTTGATAAGTGTAGAACTGACAATTAAACGGGTCAACTGGTTATTGTGACGTGTGTGTGTGTGTTGGCATTGTAATAAGTGCAAGGCTGAAAGTTAAATGGGACAACTGGATATTATAGTGTGTCGTGCGTGGAACCTTGGACATAAGTGCAGGGTTAACAGTGTATCAGGTGGGTTGGCTATGGCGAGGGACGAGTGTCGTGTAGAATAGCGGGAGTCCCGCAACCAAACTATTAGATTTAGTGGGAGTCCCACATATGATATTAATATAGTTGAAAAATGAAAAACTAGTTAATTAAATAAAATTAGTAAAAAAAGTTAAGATTGGAGGGTAGCTTAGTTGCAGGCTATAGCTCTTGTTAAGTGTTTTCTCGCTTCGTTATTAATTATCTCGTCTAATTTAACATATTCCAACATGATATTTATCTTGTATAATGCTACTGTTTAGGTTCACAGATCCTATTTGAGGGGAGTAGCGTGTATTCATGCTCGGGGCTCTGACCCTTGCATTGACTAACATTTTTTAAGTTTTAGCGGTGGAGTACCTGCATAGGATTATTGGAGATTTATCTTGGAGGTGCATTTGGAGTTTATTCATTTTAGGATTAGTAGTTCAGTTTAGTTTTCCATTCCTTCGTATTTAGTATGAGACTTAATTTATGAACTCGGTTCCATAGTTGTTACAGTTTTTATTCAGATTTTCATTATAGATTCAGTTTATTGGAGATTTTATTTAATATGAGATTTGGATATTATTGGAGTTTAGCATGGTGATTAATTTTACATCGAATTGATGGTTATTATTTGTTAGGAGTTTTTCATTATTATCTCGTGGAATGAATTTTATATGTCTCATATCTGTCACATGCTAAGAATGATATTTAATTTAGTTTTAGTGGTAGTCGATGCCAGAATTATGTCGGGTGTTACAGATAGTATTAGAGCATGGTCTTAGGTCTCGTAGGTTGTGAGTTCATTTAGCTTCCGCCTTATTGATCTATGATCCCCTTTATTGATTTGTACTTCCTAAGGTGGAGGGTCTAGCATACGTGTTAGATGTGTTTCTTAGAAATATGGAGTTTTGTGATAAGGACATTTTAGGTATTGAGGTTAGAACTAGTAATCTGGATGTGAGGATACTTGAGACTAATTTTGGGAGACAAGATTTATTTTGGAGATTGTTAGAGAAGATGTGAGTTATCCCAATTCCTCTATCGAAAATCTCGCTCCTCAGCCGGTTGTTGTGCCCTACTGACACCATTCCTATATACTTTTCCAGTCGGAGTAGTCTCACTTACTCACTCTGGACAAGTTCAATATAGGTGGTCTAACTCTCTATGCATAGGACACATTATTGTATCTTCTCTTTATCTCTGGCCCCACTATCCACGTCGGGGCGTCCTTCTCTCAGGCTTGGTAGTCTTATTCCCGATTGCTACCCCTGTTGTCCTTTTGGCTTGACTGGCCCTATGGAACTCGTTGCTGGCCTCGATGGCCCTGATTGAATTCACCATCACTTGGTAGGAGTTCAATTAGTCTGAATCATTTCAATGGGTTCCCGACTGGGTATGACCTCTTGTGATGCTTCACTATCACCGTTTAATCCATTCTTGCTCTTCGGCTAGATTCTCCAACCCCCTTGGCTCCCTTCTCATGGAAGCGTTGATAAATTCATGTAAGCGTATGACCCTGACGACGTCTACACTAATCATTCTAGACGGATCTCCCATCCAGGCTTGTATATTCAACTCACAAGTCCATTATCAACTTAAAGAACCTTTATTTTCTTCGTATTCCCCTTCGTCGATTACGAAGTTCCCTCAACAAGTCAACTTATTTCTCACAATTGGCCTATAACTCGCTCACTTGTGATAAGTTTCAAAACTCAATTCACATCTATCTTCGAATAATAGATGGGATATCTATTAATAAAATTTCACTCAAATTTCTCGTTTAACTGACTCTCGTCACTTTATGCGGCCCCTAAGAGCTAAAAAATTTCCGCTCGAAATTTTAATCTCGGGTGTCGCTACACTCCGCCCTACACAATTTCCTTTGAATTTTATCCTTCCATTGGCCTATTACTCTCCTTTTTTTTCCTTATAGATGACTCTCCCAAAGAGTCCCTCTATTTTCCTCCCACCTCTTATCGACAACACTGGGTGAGTCTAAAATTTGCACCAACATTATCTATAAAAGTGCTTGGGAAAACTTCTCCTCTCGATTAATTTTCCTATTGTCACCATCCTGAACAATAATCATGGTGACTTCCATCTCAATCACCATTCCCAGAATACTATAGGTCTTTCTGCTAAGCCTCTCCTCCTACAGTTCTTCTAACGACCCTCATTGGTCGTCTTATAATGTTCGGTGTATGAAGTCCAACCGAACTCGTATACGAATCACATCAACTATATATAATGGCAGGAGAACGTAATCTCATACATCGAGAAATACAACAATCCTATCATAAGGCTCTATATCAAAGAACACTATGCTGAAATGTGAAAAGCCGCACAGATCCTAAGGACACTAGAACCTAATGCTCTGATACCATCTGTGACACCCTGCCTAATTAAATACCGGGTGATCAGTCCTATATCCAATTAAAACAGGTTTCTCATCTGGTTCATTCTTAGCATCACTGTCGAAAACTTTTTAAAACATTACTAACCACCTAGTATTCAAAAAGCCGATGTCAAAATTTTAATCATTTTATTTAACAATCAACAACAAAACATTATTACATAAATACATCCCATGCAGTAGTAATATAAATCCATCCACAATATAAAAGACTGGAATGAAATAATACCGAATAAACCATCGGTTTCAAAATCCAATATAAAGTCCAACCTAAATAAAAGTCTGACTACAAGGTATGACTGTGATAAATGAAATAACTGTGGGAAACATGCCCGAATAAAGTACTTCCATGCACCCTACACTAGGAGTGAAGTAACTGAATAGTCTAAGTTCAAATCCTGCAGGCATCCACAAGTGCTGCAGCAACGCATCCCTAGAATAGATCATCTTGCTTGGCGTCCATGTGGCTGGACACCTAAAAGGTTTTGGAAAAAGGTTTTGCAAGTACGAGTCAGAGCCTAAGTAAAAATCATTTAAAAATATTTGCAAGTAATTAAATACTGTTTAAATAAACAGTTATTAAATACACATGTTAGGTTGCGAACACTCCCTCGAGTTCCTCATCTCTCATCTATAATGCGCACCTAACGTTTGCTACTCAACCCCACCTAGTCAATTCTTGCCAATCTAACTAGGCAACCATTATCTAATAAATCCAAATCAATATAGCTCCTCCTTACTGCCCATACTGTACGCTATCGAATACCCTTAATAATTAACATCTCTCTTATGTTATTATTAAACCCCAGTTACCCTTTCTACGTAGGTTATTGTTCAAACTTTACCATTTAAGTTTCTCTACTTAAACTTTCTTATAGATATTCACTAACTATCTTCCTACTATTCACACATTAGTAGCTTCATCATTATATAGATATACCCTATTTAAGCTCCCTACTAATTACTCTTTAGTAGATTAATTGTTCTTCAGATACATACTATCTCGTCTCTCTACTAGCACACATAAGTAGATTATTCGTGTTGTATATATATTTTACACACCATATATAATATAAGTACACACTCTGCTATTATATACCTGTATCACACATTAAGGGCTATTGGTTCGTAATGTTACCCCGACCCCAATAGTTATTCGATATGTATTGGTTCAGAATGTAACCTCGACCCCAATATTAAGATTACTTTTAGTTTAGATACACACAACTAACTAGTTTGAAATCATAAGTCTGCTACCCATAACTCATAGAGTCCTCTAGTATTTCCATGCAAATACATTTACTAAATATATATCCATTTCTCTTTAATATGGGCAAGGCTTTTCAAATTTTAGGATTAAGTATTCACATACTTAAGTCAAATAAGATTTCACTATCTTTCTGGTCCTTTAATTTTACACAGTAGATAACATAACAAGTATATATATATATATATATTTATCATCCATTATATCTATACTAGTACGCCACCCCTAGGCACAGCTGCGGTGCATGCATACTCTACTATCATGTCCGGGTACATCTCTCGTTGTACAAGGGACTATTGGTTCGTCTTCTCTCACGAACCATACATATCAAATCACACATATTGGAGGCGAACATAGTTTACATATCCATGGGTCACGCACATACCTATGCTCCCATAGTCAGCAGACTTATCGACTAACAAATAATCCCTTCACAGCCCTATGTTCTTGAGGTACCAAATCTAAAATACCTCCCAAGGAAACACAAGATAAGATTGTCCTCTTTCGAACGCCAACCTCTCGTGATAGCAAGTATGGTAGGTATGTCATACACATAATAAACAATAATATAGGTACACATTCCACCTATATAAATATGACATTAACGAGGTATTCACACAACCATATAATAACGATAGGTATTCACTCCACCTATATATATAATAATAATAGGGCATACACACATCCCATATCACAAGCCTCATACATAGTATATTTATATCCCGAATATTCTACGTATTCCATAATTTATAACTTCATTTATTACCGTATATTCCCGAGTATTTCTCACCACTCGAAGGGTATCCTTTATTCCACATATAATATCATAAGGTAAACTCTCTACCCACTACTGGTCTAAGTCCTCGTTCCTCTCAAATTCTCTTAACTCGAATTATCCTTCAATTTAGATGTTTCCTCTCTATTAATCCAAATTAATTTAGCCCTTAAACTTCCCTCGTAGGCCACGCCTAAAACCCAAAATAGGCCTATTGGTGTTTCAATATAATTACCTTATATTAGAAATTAAATACCACAAATTACTTCCAAACAATTTCCAAAGGTCCTATACAAAAAGGAAATTATTGGCCAAAACTCAGAAACCGAATCGATTAGAAATTTTTTTAGCAGATTAAACACCTTGTGGTAAAATATCGATTACTCCCTCTAAAGAACTCCGATTGACCTGATTCAAATCTAATTTGAAAGATAAGACATAGATATTTCCAAGAATTTATGGATCTCACTCTAATTCTAAGTAAAATTTAAATGGCATACGTTTAAAATTACGTCAAAAATTCTGGGAGTTACTATGCTGGCAGATCAAACACCCTATAGTAAAACATCAATTTCTCCCTCTACGGAACTCCGATTGACCTGATTCAAAGCTCATTAGAAAGCCAAGACAAATACCTTTCCAAAAATTTTTGTATATCACTTTAATTCTAAGTAATATGAAAGTGGAATACATTTAAAGTTATGTTAATAATTCTGGCAGATTGATATCTTGTGTTCATCAATTAAATCCTAAGTCATTCAAGATTCATATTCTTCAATCAAGAACCCATCAAGATTCAATATTAATCATCAAATATATTCTAATATCAGTTTATATTCGTATAGAGATAAATTTCCAATGAAAATTTACACAAAAACATCAAAGATTCAACCCAAGAATCAAATTCTGCTTTAATTAACATAAAACCCTAATTTTCTCATGTTCACCAACTTTATAAATCAGGAACTCAGATTTCTATCTTATTAATCAACCCAAACCCACTAATTTCATATTATCATCATTAAGGACTTCTCTACATGCATTCCCACTTTAGTTTATGAATTAAACCCTCCCAAATTCATATAAAACTTCCAAAAGCATGAAATCAAACTCTAATCTACATGGGTAGTATAACATGCTTAATATAAATTGCCATTTAAATACTTGCCTCTCAATAGAAGGTCTGAATATCATTAATGCGATGGTATGGCTATTCTCCCCTCGCTCCGATCTCGATTCCGTTGCGTTCAGGGAGAAAAACTATGTAGGAAGCTTTGGCTTTCTCTTCCTCTTCCTTTTCAATGGCCTCTCTTCTATTGTGATTGTGTTAACCCTAGCCCCTTCTCTCTAATAGCAGATATACACTTAATATTTTCGGAGTTCTCTCAACCTCCAACTCCCGAATGACCAAAATACCCTTAAACGATGTCGGGTTGGTCCAAAATCATACCGGGACCCAAACTGTACACCCGAGTACACTTTTTCGACTATTTTGACCCTTTCGGAACAAACCGTAACCTCAAAATCACCATCCGAGTCATTTTAAAAAATTATTTTAATTCCATCTCAAAATATTGAACGCGTGAAATTAAACTTAAATTGAACTGATTTACTCTCAATCACCGAATTAAATAATTTCTCTAAATTAAATAAATTCCAAATCACCGAATCAAATAAATTCCAAATCATCGATTTAATTAAATCCTAGATCACCAATTTAATTTCATTAAATATCCTCAGAAATATGGGGTATTACAAGTAGTATGGTTAAATGAATTTTTTTTTGTTGAAAACGATGATGTTGATTATTAATTAAGGTAAATTAAATTGTGACCTCATGGAAAAATGGCCTTATTGCTTATGCTTGTGTTGTGTGATTTTTGTCGATATTATTTTGTTATTTTGCTATCGCAGGTACGACGGGATTTTGGGTTGTATGCTATCACCTATATTTTTCAATGCTTGCTAGGTATGGTAATAGTGGGTAGGACTTGGTGTGATTTATGCTTTCTAGGTATGGAACTAGTTAGTGTAGATTTTCACGGATGGTATATTTCGGGATAGGGTTGAATTTTACGTCGCTCCGTCGATTCGTTGGCCTAGGCTTAAGACTAGGAAAAGATAATTGATTGAGATTCATCATATAAATAGGGTAGGGCATGTTGGTACTTTGGGGACCCTTAGGTATGGGGCTAAGGGGTATTCTGAGGATCTCATGTTGATAATAAGGGTGGGGTTAATTAAATAAAATAAATGAGAAAGACATGCATTAAAATATATTTGCGTCGTTATAAAGTGCAGAACTTACATTTAAACAGGTTGGCTGGCTATTGCGATATGGGTGTGTGTTGGTGTCGTAATAAGTATAGGGCTAACAGTTAAATGGTTCGGTTAATTATTATGGCGTTTCGTGCGTGGAACTTCGGACATAAGTGCAGGGTTAACAGCGTATCGGGCCGGTTAGCTATGGCAAGGGGACGGGTGTGGTGTAGAACAACGGGAGTCCCGCAACCAAACTATGAGATTTAGTGGGCGTCCCATAGATGATATTAATAAAGTTGAAAAATGATAAACTAGTTAATTAAATTAAATAAAAATAAAAAAAGTTAAGACTTGAGGGTAGGTTAGTTGCAGGCTATAACTTTTGTTAAGTGTTTGCTCGCTTTGTTATTAATGATCTCGTCTAATTTAAAATGTTCCATTGTGAAATTTATCATGTATAATGCTACTGTCTAGGTTCACGGATCCCATTTGAGGGGAGTAGTTTGTATTCATGCTCGGGGCTCTAACCCATACGTTGACTAACATTTTCAGGTTTTGGCGCTGGAGTAGCTGCATAGAATTATTGGAGATTTATCTTGGAGGTCCAGTTGGAGTTTATTTCTTTTACTATTAGTAGTTTATTTTAGTTTTCCATTCCTTCGAATTTAGTATGAGACTCAGTTTATGGATTTAGTGGGACATTCGGTTCCACAGTTGTAACGGTTTTTATTCAGATTTTCATTATGGATTCAGTTTGTTGGAGATTTTATTAAATTTGAGGTTTGGATATTATTGGAGTTTAGCATGGTGATGAATTTTATATCGCATTGATGTTTATTATTTATTGGTATTGTTTCATTATTATCTTGTGGAATGAATTTTGTATGTCTCATATCTCTCACATGCTAAGAATGGTATTTAATTTAGTGACGCTCGACAGAGTTTTGGTGGCGGCTGACGCCAAAATTACGCGGGGTGTTACAATGGGTTGTTTGTTAATACATTGATTCATTTAAAAATTGTCGGCATGAGATGGGGTATTATTTGACACGCTGAATTTTTTTAAAACTATCAACATGAGATGTGATGTTTGTCTATACACTGAATCATTTGAAAATTTTCCGCATGAGATAAACTGTTTATTGATTGACTGAATCGTTTTGAAACCCGTCGGCATGTGACATGGTGTTTTTTGATGGAAACCATCCACATGGTATGGGTGTTTATCGATACACCAGATCATTTGAGAACTGTCCACATAAGATGAAGTTCAAGAAAGGGGAAAGTTGGTTTGGAAACAAATAATTTTTTTTATATAATCTTGGAATTGAGATAGAATTTTGATTTTTGAAATTTAGTGAGGAGGAGAATGAGTTTTGGAATTAATTTGGAATTTATTGAATTTTGATTTTTGAAATTTATTAAGAAGGAGAACGAATTTTGAAATTGATTTGGAATTTATTGAATTTTTATTTTTGAAATTTATTGATGAGGATAATGATTTTTTGGATTTGAATTTAAATTTTTGAAATTTATTGAGGAGAAAAAAAGGATTTTTGGATTTTAATTTTGATTTTTGAAATTTATTTAGGAGGAAAATGGATTTTCTAATTTGAATTTTATTGAGGGATTGATTTTATTTTTTTGGAATTTGAATAATTGAATTTGGATTTTTAGAAAATTATTGAGGGATTTATTTTACTTTTTTAGAATTGATTTGAAATTTTGACTCTTGAACTTTATTTTCGAATTAATTGAGAAGAAAAATGATTTTTATTTAATTTTGGATTTTTTGGCTAAAATAAGGGGAAAGGATCAATCGTCAAGAAAATATAGTTAAGATTATCACCTAATTATAATTTTATTGGACTGCAATCTCTGGATCTCTCATGTATACATAGAGAGATTTTCATTATGTGAGAGGGAAGTAGAGGTTTGCCCAGGTTCTTTCTTAGGCTTGGCATGGTTTTCTTAGGCAAAATTCGAGGCTTTATTAAGAGGTATGAGGAAGTATAAGGGTTCTGATGACCTTATTGACAGACAAGAGGTAACCTGAAGGTCTTATGCCCGAAGATGATCAAAAGGTGACATCTAGGCCTTACATCAAGGAGTCATGACTAAAATTGGAGGCGTGGTCATCAGGATGACTCATGCTGGAACTAAATAAAGAAACATATAGGCTCGAAGAATTTTTTATTAGATCAGTTAAATTCAAATGAAAACTTTTTCACTTTTAGAATATGTTGTTTATGACCTGAGACCAGATATATACATATTTTATATATGTTATTGCATTTCACGTATAACTTTTTATATAGTTGAATCTTAATTCCTTAGTGATTAAGGACAATCATGGAAAACTGATTACATTAAGGTGAGTTGATAAGGGTGTTTAAGTACATGCATTCAAGTGATTGATAAATCTCAAAAGGTTCCTTAGATATGGAGAATGGTATGGAATTTAAGAGAAAGCGATCATCTAACCACTTTGTGGATTAGATCAGGCTTTAAGGCTGGTTTATATGCCATATAAAGATTTTTTTCATTTTATCATTTTTATTTTTATTCTTTTTTGTTGAGATCAACTAGAGTACCTTTATACACTGAGATGTTCAACAAGTCAAGCGACGCGTGGTTTTGGAAAAATGACCAGTGAATTCAAATAGAATATGAGAACGACTCCCACTCGCTAAGAATGACATTGACTTTGAAGAGATAAATGATTTTTTAGGGTAATCATTCAAGTAAGAATGGGTGAAGACAAGACATGATGGAATTTTATGGGTCATTCCCAGATTAGGGACTCTTGCATTGGATTAGGGTCTTTGAGTTTATGCTGTCCTCATTGTTTTGATTTTTAATAGACATAATAGTTCCCATTATAGGATTGCCTTTGGATTAAAGGTCTAAAAAAATAAATTGGATTTATCTTATGCTCAGGTCAGACCCATAAATGGGATACCTACATATCCCGTAAGGGGAATCATGCCAAATGTAGTTCATTTTCTGAGGGTATTTGAGTTTGGTTGGGATTAAGGCCACTGGGTAAGTATTGGTTATGTATATTGACCACAAAATATTATGATTTGTAAGATTTTTCCACTCAACAAAGGATATGTTTTGGCTCAAATATTCTCATATCTTAAGATAGGAGACCATACTGGATCTCTTTCTTAAAGAGAAGTTCATGAAATGACATGAATGGTCATATTTCTTGCATACTTGAAATGGCACTCATGATGTACCTTAATGACTTCTTTGATGATAATGATTCAGTCAAACTTCTTTCCACTAGTCCACTAATGTTCTCCGAAAGGATATTATTTTCACTTTTCATTTTGTATGCCCATTATTTTGCTCAGGTCACCTTGGTTAGGTAAAGGTCTACCTAGCAAGCTATTTTTTAACCCATGCCTTAAAGATACATTGGAGCTATATTGTATATTTACATAGCCATGGGCTATTACGATCACTGAATTATTGAGACCTTATTGTCATCATTTCATGAACATTCTCATAATGGTTTTATGATGAAAAGGGAATTCGGTTTAGGAAAAAGGGATATGCAATCCTTGATCAGAATCAATATGTCCATGACTTAAAATACCCCTTTTGAGATATATTATGTTTAAACGAGCTTGAGGTTATTGTCGGTGTTAGAATTCAATGCCAGAGCATCTTGACTTTGTCATTATTATGATTTTTCAATGAGGTGGCATTTTGATTTGAAGTGTGAAGCAGCTAAGGTATGGTAAGACAAATCCCATAATATAAAGTTAATAGGAAATAAATCACCATTAACTCTAATAATAAATAGACCATAATCCATCACTACATAAAATCCTAAAACCAAAATCATAATAAACCTCCATATACCAACAAAATAAATCAAAACATCCAACTAGAATAGAGTACATGTTAAAACTTAAAAGACAACTCTCATATTTCTCAAAAGTATATGACTGAAAATAACCAAGACTAGAACCTAAGTCCGTAATTGGTGGTGAGATTGGGATAGATTTCGGGCTGCAAGAATAAGGAATGCTAAACCCGATGGTTACGAACACTGTAAGCTAACGTAGTTATGCCACCCAATGATTGTTCTGAAAGTAAATAATAATTATACAGTTTATGAGTTTTATCTCACAATGTGTAACGCGTCTAAAAAAAGGATAACCAAATAAATTTTCATTTTTAAATAGAGCATTAAGAAGGATTTTAGGCATGTCTAGAACCCCACGCTCCTTGGAGGTGACTTGAATCCCACCACACATGCAATAATTAACAACATAAAAATAAATCCCCCATCGTAAACAACGTCCAACCTCCACCATATACACTCAAAACACCGTCATATGATAATAATCCAACCTCCACCATATACACCCCAAAACATGTCCATAAGTTATCATGGTCGTGTTTGTCCCCCAGTCCCCTTTGGGGCCAAGACACACGATATGGAAATCTAACCTTCCCCATATACACCCAATATATCTCCATCGTAAATAGTATAACAAAAATGACTCCATGTATATGGTCATACATAAAAGGGTAGTGCTTTTCCACTCTCGATAAATTTCACAAATTAGACTCACACTTCACTAAATGATTTCAAAGCATTTTATACTTCATCTTTAAAATTCTCTAGTTTTCTTAAATCCCTTCTTAATGTCTTATTACTTTGTAAGGGAATGGGGTGAGTCATATATTCCATACAATAAAGTCTAGGGGGAAACATCTTATTTAGAAATGAAATATTTCCTTACATGCTTTAATTTATTATTTATTTTTATTACTCATATTACGAGGACATCGTGCATTTTAATCATAAAGTTCACTTTGCATTATCAAAGTCGCGGTTTTAAATTATAAGGGTGTGATATAAATTTCAACATAATACAAGGATATAATTGAATCATGTCTACTAACATACACATGGGAGAGAATTCTTCCTGCTTGGACAACAAGTAAAGAAATCATGAAATTGACAAAAATCATATAAATGGCCATTACTCATGTATTCCCATGTTTAAATAATCATATGAGTCTCAATTCACAACTTGTCTAGAAATAATACTAACTTAATCAAATTTCATAATTCACAAATATTTTTATTTAGTAATTTATATAATTAAAGTGGGCATGGGAATCTATAATTAAAATTTACATTTGAATTTATCCAAGTTCTAGTTACCCCCTTTATTTTATCAATTTCCTACCTATCACAAATTATCAATTTATATATTTTCTAATTATCGTAATTCATCAATTTCCCGATTATCCAAATTTGCCGAATTCTAATTAAAATTATAAATTTCAATTGACCTGTGTAGGAGAGAGCGTGCCTATGGATGCAAGATCGTATGAGCCTATAAAGGCGAGAGTGTGACTATGGAGGTAAGTTTGATCGGCCCATGAATCCGAGAATTTTCCTTTGAAGTCAAGAGTGTGCCTACAGAGGCAATGTTTATGGGCCTATAAATGAAAAATTGTGTTCCTATGGAGGCAATGTTAATGGGCTTATTCAGGCAAGAGGAAACCTATGGAAGTAATATCGTATAAGACTATAAAAGTGAGAGGATGCCTATGAAGGTAAGATTGATCATACTATGAAGGAAAGAGTGTGGCTATGGAGGCAAGTTTAACCGGCCTATGAAGATAAGAATGTGCCTATGGAGGCAAGGTTTATTTAGCATGTGAAGGGAAGAGTGTGCCTATGGAGTCACGATTGATGGTCTTGAGAAGGAAAGAATGTGCCTATAGAGGCAAGTTTATTTGGCGTGTGATGGTAAGAGTGTGCCTATGGAGGAAAGTTCGATTGACCTATAAAGGTGAGATTTTGCGTATAAGGTGAAGGTTGATGGACTTATGAAGGAGAGAGTTTTCTTAGGGAGGAAAGTTTGATCCACCTATGAAGGAAGGATTCTGCCTATGAAGGAAAAAGTGTGCTTATGGAGGCAAGATTTAATGAAACTATTGATGAAAGGTTTGATGAGCCATTGAACACGATAATGTGCTAATGGAGGCAGAGTTATTGGGTCTATAAAGGTAAGACTTTATGCCTATGGAGGCAAATTTGAAGTGGTTAAACATGGTATGGCCTAAAAAAGTTGATGGCATGCACCCAAAGGTAAAGGGGAGTTAAACATCGTTGGCTCATAATAAGACTCCATGTTTGGTAAGATTATCAACCGTAGTGAATTTAGTGGGCAAGATTGATGGGTTGAAAGTATGAGAGGGCAAAAGAGGGTGATGACAGACTAGCCCCTAGGACAAGTGGGAGATGAAAAACTTAGATGTAAAAGGGGACTAAGAAGCCCTTGAACTATAATGAGAATGTAAAATCCCCAACGTGAGAGATAGGACATTGATCCCCTTGGATAAGGCTAGACATATTATTTGATGCTTTACAAGTCGACAAAGGCATAAAATTATATCATTCCGCCAAATGGTGATATGATTTTCTCATACAATCCAAATGGATGACTTCATTTGAATAGACGAATGCTATGATGATGGATTGATAGTAGAGATGACTATGTCTCAAATTATTGAGTCTGAATGATGATTTGATAGGTGGAGTGATGGTTTTTTCAACTCATGATGATCTATTTGGACTGGGAGAATTATGTAAAGAGTATCTAAGGAATTAGGATGGAAATGGATGAGAATGAAAGTGGACATTATATACCTTTTAAAGTGGTTGACGTTACTATCCCCTTTTATAAAACTCATTGTCTTTACCATTTTCATGGAATGATGAATGGAAACAAATGGTTATCATTCCTCTAAGAGGGTGCAATCATAAAGGCAATAACCCTTTTATAGAACCTCGTAATAGGGCATTGACTAACGTTTGGCTATTATCCTTTCTCAAGACCTTAGGGTCTTCACGATGTGGACGCACTACTCGAGAAATGACGTAGGTGTAACCATTCAAAATACAACATCTTAAAATTTTCAATGATTTAGTATTGGGGTGCGATCGTAGATACGTGAAACCATCATAAGGTTGCATCAGCTAAACATTTAGCTGGAGGATTCAATTATTTTGATTTAGGAGGCTAAGATCCATGTGAGTATGACTTGCGCTTGAGGTGAACTAAAATTTGATGGTGGATGAGACAAGGGACGTGAGAGGATCGATGCTAATAGGCAAGGGATCAGTGTTTGCTAGATGATTATTCTTTGGTGCTTTTGAGGCAAGATTTAGTGGAGACTCACTATAGATTCAAGGTAGAACCTCAGCTCTCATAGAGGCTAGCTATGCAATTTTTCCATCTTTGCCAAGATGTTTTTTTGTGACATGAAATGGAGAGGCAATGCATTTAGACATGAGGAGACATCATATATGACAGGGGGATCGAAGGAACGACATTTAGGGTTGAGTACAAAAATATTTATCTTTTTTCTTTGTTTTGGGGGCTACACAAGATTATGACCCATCCCCTATGGAACCACTCATATGTTTCAAATCCCCTTGGTTGAGGGCTAAAATAAGTGAACTTTGAGGTCATGAGTTCCAAACTACATATTAGAGAACTTCTTGGGGGTCAAAACCCATTTGAGAGATGTCACCATTTGGAGAATATCCCAGATTCTGTTGTTATTTTGTTGTTAATAAAATTCTACTTGAAGGGGTTATGTAAGGATAAGGGATCCCTTAATTGTCTATGAACCCTCACGATATACTTAGGAGGTACATGTGAGAGGGTCATTTTGGTATACTTGAATTTATGTGAATCGAGCCTCTCGGTATACCTCATGGGGACAGTACATTTCAGAGATGACTCGATATACTCGAGGTACATGAGTGATGTTTACTGAGAACATACCACTCTTTATATGCCAAAGTTAAGAGGCCAAGAGGAGTGTAAGATGTCACTAGGGATCCGCATTGGGTAGATCCAAGTATCGTAGCTAGGCTTCCCAGGGTGTATGTAGTGAAATGAAAAAGTTATACAGTGAAGTAGTGTGCGTATTTTGGAAGTATTTTTTATTTTTGGAAAGATCCATTTGAACATGATATTATTATGTATTCTTCGTATACATATCACAAAAAGGTTCAAGAGACACCTAGGGTGTAACCTTTTTCCTACGGGAGCATTTAGTACTAGTGTTTAATCTACATAGTCAGTTATCTAAAGTGAAAAAGAATAAATAAAAAAATGAATAGAATAAAAATGAATGTACAGTAATAACAATTAAAATAATAAATATCTACAATAAAATAAGTTTAGTCCTATTAAAAAAATTTCCCAGCTGAGTCTGTGAGAACTGGACCTGAGGCGGTGCATCTCTTTCCTGCCCGTGCACGCATGCACATCTTTTTAGGACAAAATATTGAGGACAAGGGTAATTGAGAGTGAAGCATGGTCATCGCCTCATTCTCTTTTGAATAGAAAATGGAGTTGCTAATATATTTTACACAAATCAGACAAAAGAAGGGGTAGGCCTCTGTATAAACCTAGTGAAGGCAAGTGGTTTGCGTGTTTAACTAGAGAGTCAAAGATTTTGGAAACTGGATTACGGATTGGGAAGGTGTTAGGAATTTGTTCTGGCCTTTCAATCTCAAATATATATATATATATATATATATATATATATATATATATATATATATATATATATATATATATATATATATATATATATATATATATCTATATTATGTGTTAGCATGTTATGGTGTAAAAAAAAAATAAATATGAAAATACTTAGTATGTACCTAAATTATGGAATGTAGTGTTTGTTGTGTGTGTTAATAATAAAGATAGTGTATAAATTTGTACAATGTCGTACTTTTTCACTCAAATTTGCATGCATAAATTCAAAGTCCACGTAGTTCATGGGCCTAAAGAAATTATACCTCTTACTTTGGCTTGATGTAGGATATGTCAACTCCCTTTAATATCTTGAATTAGTTTTAAGACAAAAATGATTTAGATCTAAAAATTCATAAAAAGGATTTGTGTTCAACTAGAGGGATTTGATGTAACTAGGTTTGATAAATGAAACTATTTTGATGAAAATAGGGATTTAAAATATATCACATTAAGATCAAAACATTAGGTAGGATCCACGGATCAAGTGATCCTCTAATCTATTATTTTAGGTATTTTATGATTATGAAGACTTTTGTTTGGGTTTTTGATACATACAAAAATAAATTAGTATTCACATAAACATTTATAATGTTGGACTTGTTCATGCGGACGACAACTTGAGTGATCCTACATACTCACATCGAGAAATTCAATGCCCACGTAGTTTGTGAAAGGTCAATGAGGGATTCTAACTCATATGAAGGCTCAATGTGCAAGATCTTAACTCTGTTTTATGTCTCAAAATGTTTTTAGAGTGAAGAAAGTCTAGATCTGAAAATGTAAATAACTGTGTGTTCATGAAAGATGCTTGGATTAAATGGGTTTACTCGTAAAACCACTTTGATGAATAAAGAATGCATAAACTTCCAACATTAATAAGAAATTAGTAAGTAGAATCCCTGGATCTAGTTATCCTCTAATCTAGATTTATCTATTTCAAGGTTTTGAAGGTTTTTTATTTGTTTTTTTTATATTTATAGACACATGTGTATATATATACAAGATATGACTTGAGCTTCAGGGGTGACCCCCCTATTATGCCTATGTATCCACCTTAGGTGGAATCAAAGTCAACGTAGTTCAGACATGACCTTTAAAGAAATGCTATAAATGGAGAAGAAAAAAAATAAAAATGAAATGTAGTAATAGAAGAAGATAATGGCTGGTGTAGCAGGACAACACCACCCCTTAACGTTCCTTAATAAAAATGGCTTAAAGAAAACCCGTAGATAGTTGACAACAAACTTTTGAATTTATTTTCGGTATATTTGAGTTTATTTTTTGCCAGGGCTTCGCCTTTTATAACGTTTCTTAATGTCTTCAAGAAGGTTAATCGCAAACTTTTAGATCTCACTGAGATATACCACTATAGAGTGGTAGATCTGGCCTTACATCCATGCAGAAGTTCGATTCTATCTTTAGGAAGGCTGAGCTACAACTTTTAGCAAATTTACTAGAGCTTCACTAAAACTTCTTGAGATTTCTAGGCTCTTTTGTAGAGTTCTAGCCTCTTACCAAGACTCTATTTTACTTTTTAAGAGTTATAGTCCATTTCTCTCTCTAAAATCACCTCTAAAGTTGAGAGGGATGGTGTGAAAGGTAAGGAAAATTACCTCTTATTTATAGGGGATGTTGTGGATTGCGTTTGACCGATCAATCAACCATTGTTATGCATGATCTATCGTTCATTTCAGGTTCAATCGGTCATGGATTTTGACGTCGCCCAAACTTTGTAACAATTTTATATTTTGAGCATAAATTTTGACTCGAACCTCTAATTTTCACATAGTCAAAACCATGAAATATAATTCAAGATACATAACTTCCTAAACTAGAAAAACTTCATATTTAGAAGTTTTATCGGGTTAAATTTGCTTGTAAGCGACTCATTGTATTCAAAATGCGAATTTGGACTAGGCTTTAGTCTTTTGGCGCTTGGGATGGACTTTTCTCTTCACAAGAGTCTAAAAGATATAAAAAGTACATATTGTACTTATGATAGTAAGGTTTTGGTAACTAACTTTCACCCATAGGTCACTGGTAAATTCATCAAGCCAACCTGAATGAAGTGATATTTTGGGGGTTACGAAACTGGCTGTCTACCCATATTGATTCTTAGATCTCACAAACTAGGTTGTAAATGTAGTTTAGTGAGGGTTTTATCTTCTATGTGAAGAACAATTTTCAAAATGATTTCTTGAAAACTAAACTATTGTTTCCCATATATTTATAAAAAAATGTGAAAAGACGGCGACACATAACTCCAGGCAACTAGTTCGAATGAAAAACGGGATGTCATTTAAACAAGTAAGGACATATTGTTAGAACGGATGGTTATTTGATACACGTTTGAATCTTGTTCAAATGAAACACATAACCTCATTCGAACTAGTGTCGTTGAAACGAGATCATGAAATTTGTTCGAACGAAAACCTAAATTCCTTTCAACAAATTTAAAAACAAAAAATATTTTCTTCAAAAACTTTGTACGAAAAGATTACCTCAATAAATGTTAACACCTAAAACACAAAACCCGTGTATCAACATAATAAAACATTATACCTTTTACGAGATCCCAAGGTTAAAGACAAAACTCGTCATGAATTTGATGTCGCTTTACTCAAGATGCTTCATGTTTTGATTTTATAGGCTAGAAGGTACAAACTCACACACCCTAACCTTTGACATAAACTTTTTTGTCCAAACATAATATAACCAATATTATCAGTTTTCAATATACAATACAAACATGACACAATGAGATATTTTTTCCTTACAAATCTGTCCCTTTGGCTATTTCGGGACAAAATAAAAAATAAAAACTATGTTATCCAGCTTTAATGCCCAATCCCCAAACCTCAAATGGAAAAAAGACACAAATAAGACTTGACTGACTCTATCTTTTGAGTAGCTTTTTCTTGTGAAACTTTTTTGCATCAAAGGATAAGCCTGCACACTCAACACACTTTTAAAATGAAAACAAAATATGAAATATATAGCTCGCATTTGAAAACTCTCCCCCTTAATATAAACTTCTTCACCTTTATTTTCAGGAATATGCAAAGAAAAAGGTGCATAATATGAAACAGATAATCATAACGTGAAAAAAAATCATACCATGCAATATGGAGTGAAACGAGAATGATAAATACCCGATGACACAATTAAAAATAATCCAAAAAATGAAACAATAATGAACATGGATTAAATGCTTGAAATAATAATAATACATACCATATATACATATGAAAACACAAATAAAACATGATAATCATGACACCAAACGACACAGAAAAATAAGTTTTTCATGCTTGTATGGAATCAATGTGTATCTAAAACAATGTGGTATGGAGTGTAGGGGTGTGAACTTGAAACAAAACAAAATACATCCCAAACACTCAATATAGTACAAGGAGTTCTATTTGATCGTCTTAAATTATCAAACATAGATTTAGCCTCATGTGAAAAATAAAGTGAACTCAAAATGGACAAATGTACACATTGAACACCAGCCTAAATGAAGGTGATTATGTGATATGCTCTGGTAAATATGAAAAAAACACCTAGAGGGGTGGGTGGGTGGGGGTGGGGGGTGAATACGTTTGATAACATCATAGGTCAATTTTTCACACTTAACACCAATTGAATTTATAAAACCTTTTCAAATTCCTTTGAAAACTCACACAAGATGTTATTAAGTGAATCTAGTGATGAAATCTAGATCTAAAGTACTTAATTAAATTTTAAAACAATTCACAAGAATTAAACAAGATCTATGTGAGGTGTGTGATCATTTGTGTACACGCATAAATGAAACATACGCAAGCTGACATAAGATATGGTTTATAAGGACAAACCCCAACCTAGGTGTAAAAAAATATCGACGCAATACAATTCTCAATTCTACTTGAAAATAAATTTTACAAAAGACAAGAAGGTATATCTCACACAATGCCAATCATGTAGTTACATATGAACCTTTCAACTTTTTTCCATAGTCAATGAAAATTCATTACAAGATCCATGCAATGAATGAAGAAGTCCACTCTCTTCCTTGGATGTCACACCACACTTTATCTATCCAATAGAATGAAATGCCTCCAAATTTAGATCGTGGAGTCCTTGATCATAGCAATTCACCAAATGAAATTTTAATTGAAAAAGCTAGTGTGAAGATCTAACTTAAATCCACTCTCAATTATCTTAAAAACACATTGAATGAAACATAGAATAATGTTTCAAAATTTTTGGGAAAACAAGTGAGATTTGAAATTGACGATAGGGAAAGTATCTCTCAACTTTGAAAATTGCTTGGAAGGATGTTTCAATGATGAAAAATTCATATTTCTAAAAAATGAGAGGGTAATTGGGCTTTAAATAGGAAAATTTCAAAATCTGGGCTGGCCGTGCACAAGGTTTGATCTGGCCATGCGAACGATTCCAATCATGGACTTTGTTGTGAGCACAGGCTCTCTTTGTAGCCGTGTGAATAGGTCATGCCCACAGTCTCAATAAAGAGTCTGGCAAATGATTGAATCCAAAAGGTAGTTTCAAAAAGGCTTTAACTGTTCAAAGCACATAACCAATACCCAAAACACCTTTTAAAACATTTTAAAACCTTTGAGATTTTTTTAAAATCACTTGTTCAAAATTTTCAAAATCCTTATAAAACAACGTGCACTTATGTGTTTAGCCTTATAAAATTCATAAAACATAAAGGATGTATGTGATACCCTGCCTAACAAAATACCGGGTGATCAGTCCTATACCAAATTAAAATAGGAATCCCAGTTGGTTCATCCTTAGCATCACTGTCGAAATTTTTTTTAAACATACTAACCACCTGGTATTCCAAAAGCTCGTGCCAAATTTTAACTTTTTAATTAACAAAACAGTACATGCGGAATTAACTATAAATCATTCACATAACTGAATGAAAATAAACTGAATCATTAATGAAACAATTTACCGAATAAACCATCGGCCACTAAAGCGAATAATCCAATACAAACATTCAACACTTGAATAATTACATCTGAAAACTGTACCGAGAAGTATGGGCGATAAGCCCTAAATAAAACTGAAACTGATAAATGATTCCTACTCTAGGAATGAAGGAACAATGCGTCTAATCCAAACTCCTGTTAGAATCCACATATGCCGCAGCTCCGTGTCCCTGGAATAGAATATCAATCCTGGTGTCCTGGTGAATTTTGTTTACCCAGTTGATATTTCATGATTTGTGGAAGTGGTTTTAAAAATACGTATTATATCTCAAACTTTTGATTATTTAGGGAATCATCAAAAGCGTTTTTTTTTTTGTTTTAGTTTAGTGTTTGCGATGACAAGCTACTTTTTTATATCTCAAACTCACATATAATATTCCTTGGTATCTCAAATTGAAGGTTGCGTTTTTTATACACCTTTGACCATGAACTCCAACTTAAGATAATAAGATCTCCCACAAACTGTGTTTTTTTACAACTTATTTTTATGCTTTTACGATATAGTTCTTTTTCCTTGAAGGAATACCCTCATCCAACACTCAAATTATGAAGAAAGAGAGAGTACTGTATATGAATATATGAAGAAACCTGTTGCCTAAAATAAACAAAGCCATGAATGGACTTTAACATACTTGAACATGAAAAAAATGTTAAAAGTTGTCAACATGAAAATAGTGGCTTCATATATATATATACACTAGAGTGTACCCGTGCCGATGGCACGAAAATAAATTCTCTCGAATATTTCTAGTTATTGCAAAATCATACCCGTGCTGATCGCACGGTTATAAATTTACTCCCGAGTATATATGGTTGTAGAACACTCACACTCCCATAAGTCAATTATCTTTCAAAATGTTATATTCAAAATTAATTACACAGTAACGAAGCGTGACATGCTAATAAAAATCACCAAAAATGATGATTTACTTTCATTCTCTCCCCCAAAATAAGCCATAATTCAAAATCCAAACTAATATATTTAATATTGAATTACAAAAAAGATGAAGCATAAAGCATTTGATGAGCATCTTCCTAAATAATGTTGAACGACCAAGTAAATTGTATCATATCTCTCCATATCCATTACCATACTTGTTCAACACAACCTCTCTAAAAGTCGATGACGAAATGCCTATGCGCATTGAGTGTGGATGGATAATCACCACAATCTAAATTTAAAAAATACTGAATTAGTATCTGAATTAGTATCTAAATTATAAAGATAAGACACTACTTCATTGTATACTATTTCACCCCAAACCTCCCCTTATAACATCTTACATTTATTATACAATTATTGAGTATTATAATATTTTTTCGAACGATATAATAACTTTTTGAAGTCAAAATTAACAATTTCAATAAAGAAATTTAATTCACGCTTTATTTTGGGAAACACACTTTATTTTTAATTCACGTTTTTTGTATATGACACTAAAAGAGTGTTGCTTTCGAAGTAGAGAAGTAGTAGATGATCAATTGAAAAAAAAGTTAAAAACTCATTAGAGGACAACTACATAAAGTAAGGTAATATCTTTCAATTAAAAAGCACAGCCTTCATTCACAAATATTAGGGTAGTTTTTTCCAATGTTACACACTATAAGATACATTACGGTAACCAATCTAAAAACACTTTTATATAAAAACACTTATTAAAAAAACAAATTTATTGTACCAAAATAAAACATATGTTAAAGGGGGAAAACAGTTTAAAAAAAAGTTTTTAAATAAAAACAATTAAAAAAAATTGTTTCAAGGGGAAAACATTTTTAAAAAAAAACAATTTCAAAGATATATAAACAACTTTCCTGTAATATATTTTAAGCATCTCTAAACTAGAGTATTTTCTTGTAATATTTATTACACATTTTCCTTCACATATATAAGGAACTGTGTAACAAAACCCCACATTTTCCTTCACATATATAAGAAACTTAGTTCCAAAATTCCTGTCAAGTCGCTTTTATTTCCCAGTATTTAACGTTAAATCACATTTCAGATGCAGAGCAACCATCTCTTACTCTAGGTCCAAAATTTGAAGGCAGACGACCTGTCAAGTCATTGTTATTTCTCAGTATTTAACGTTAAGTCACATTTCAGAATGCAGAGCAACCAACCATCTATCTCTCCCTCCTCATTTTCTTCATGACTTTCTCCTCTTTATCTGGCATTTAATTTTTGTTTCTGAGTGGAACTGAAGAAGAGGGAGAACAAAGAAAGTGAGAAAATAGTGCACCTACGTAAGAACTCACATTCAACAACTCCTTTGAAGAACTCATATGCTGCAACAACAGTGCACCTACGTAAACATACCTATCTAGCTAAGAACATAGAGTGACAGTACACAGTACACTGTTATTTCTCCCTTCTATTATTGACAATACACAAAATGAACAATCATAAAAAATAGCTATCATAAGCCATGTGATAAGAACCGAAACGCACTTTCAAAAACATTTGAAGGGAAGAAATTAATGTAGAAGATTACCTGCATTAAACGCAAGGGAGTGACAGTCGTCTAGAACAAATATACCTGAGTCCTGACTAAGTATTAAACTAAAATCACACAAAGAACTAAAACTTTATGAATAATAAATCATTTTCAAATAAGTAATGGCCCTATGTACATGTACTAAAATCGTACACAAAACCCAAAGTATAACAATTTACCACCAATCAAACCCAAAACCCATCTTCCTGCCAAAATAAAATACTAAACTCCATTCGAACTTTTTGCTGCACCTCAAACCGTATCATCCCTGCACATTAACTTTAAAAGAACATCAAAGCCAAAAAAACACAAAGATAAAAACAAAGATATCCGGTATGAGAGAGAGGGAGAGGGGTGAGCTACCAGTGGTTGAAGCCACTATGAGAGAGAGCGATAGGAACCCAAATGTTACCTAATAAAAAGAGTATATCAAATTTTAAAATAGAAAAAAAAACATAAATCATATAAGAGATGTCAAAATCTTTCAAGATCTGACATATCTGAAAATATGAGGAGGCTTAGATATCAAAGTACCTTATGAAAGAAATACCTTAAGAGAAGTCCACCCCAAAGATAATAAAGAAAAGAAAAAAACTGTGACAGACCCGTTTAAACTTCTGCACCTCCGGAAACTTACTGGGACATGCCCGTCGCAAGAATAGGAGTTCGAATATATAGAACCACCACTGTTCCAAGAAAATGAGCAGGAGAATAGAGATATTCACGAATGCAGAAAAAAATAGGACACTCACGTTTGCAGGAAAAAAATATGTTTGGTGGATGAGTTTACAGAAAAAGGTCACCAAGAAAAGGGAGATGTTCAGTGGAAGGAGCAGTTGTGTAAGAGTGAGAAATGGTACAAATTGAGGGGCTGGAGGTCAATGTATATAAGTGAGTGAAAGGCTCAAGGTATTATAAGTGGGTTCAAATAGTGAGATAAATCACAACCGTTAGTTGGTTAAGATCAAAATTCATCAGATTTAATCTCGACCATTAATTGATAAAGATAAAATTCATGAGATTGAATCTCAACTGTTAATTGGAGAGGACAAAAAGTCCCTCCTCATTTATTATATATATATATATAGAGAGAGAGAGAGAGAGAGAGAGAGAGAGAAAATAACTGGGTTATATAAACCAAAACAGAGCATTAAAAAATTTAAAGGAAAAGAGAATTATTGAAGGAGATGAATGGGTGTCAACATAACACAAAATGGTAAAAATGCAGAATTCTAAAAACGGAGTTTTTTTTTTAAAAATGTACATATAAAGAAAGAATTTGTATGATCAAGTACCCAACCCAACATGCCTCATGAAAAAATGAAAAGTGGTTCAAACTCAAATATGTATGATACGAACATGTAAAAAAAGAGAGCATTACAAATGTAACTAGGTTTCATCAACAACGGTTTAATTTGCTGACAATCATTTGTTTCGAAAGGCTATGTTCACGAAATATGAATTTACTCACTATGAGTATGTTGAAATCCATATTTGAAGTGGCTTAAAGAAAAATGAATTTCGCTGTCATTTCTGCAAAAAGTAGTTGTCGCCCATTTTAGGGACTACTTCATTTTAAAATTCAGTTTGCAATGTACTCTTTGTCTAACTTGGATTTTCTGACTATAGTTCGTTCTGCGACATTATGGTTGTTACCATTCATTTCATCTTGCTCATTTTAAGTCGTACTCTCTATTCACCACATTAATTATATTTACATGCTCATGGTTATGGCTACGATCTTCTTTTGAAATACCGATAACAATTACATTTTAATTTATATATTTGGATAAAATATTTTAAAATGCGTTACACCCGCCCGTGCATCGCACGGGTCACCACTAGTGAGAATATATACATATGTATAAAAATATCACAACATAAATCTCATACACATACACTAGAAGATTAATGATATCTATATAATAACTAAAAAAAGCAGGAAATGAGAAAATCATAGCATTAAACTAGTAAAAATGAGATGATATGAGTAAAACATGGATAGCAAGCATGGAATAAATAAGAGTATAACAATATAGCACAAGTGATATGGATAACAGCGTAATATCCATAAATAAACAAGATAAAATCCAAATAACCAACAACCTATCCAAGTATCCAAAGTAGCCAAATGTATCAAGGTACAACCAATAAAAAGTACCAAATACAGACTAAAATGTGCCAAGTACCACACGTGATACTACACAAATGAATAACAATAAGTGAAGAAAAACTAGAAGCTCTAGTCAGACATGTCGTTGTACTCCACGTCATTATCATTTCCCTCATATGTCTCCTCCTCCTCGTCGTTATCATCATCAACCTCAACCTCAACCTCAACCTCCTCATCCTCATCAACATCTAGAGGTGGAATAGGAGGAACACGTGGAGGGATGCCACTGGTGGAGGAAACTTAGGAACAAAATCTAGTACAAGATTTATCCACCTTAAATACTTAGCAATGAAAAATACATCGGTACACATGCTCTATTGTTGTTGATCAAGGTACTCTAGTACTGTCTTTGGATCGATATCTCATCATGAATCTGATGGAACTGATCTCTCACAAATAAAATTTGATAAGTGATTAAGGTATGATGATTGTGACGTCTCTTGGAATCTAGAGTAAGCTCGAGTGCTGAAGAAGGAGAAGGGTCATATTGATCAATGGACTGTCTAACAGGGAGATGTGCAGATAGACCACCTGAGTAGGATGAACTCACACTAGATAACACACTCATAATACGCTCTCTCTCATCAGAATATATACGAGGAACCCCTAAAGATTACAAACACCCTGTTGGAACAGTTATCATTAAATGATAACTGCCTTTTGCAAAAGTTGAATATTGTAGTGGGGCATAATTGCCACCCACCCTTTTGAACCCACTAGTCACGGCATCCGAGTTTTACTCCCACTATCATCTAATTGTTTACTTGACCGTTATCCTCATAATTTATATATGGCCATTAGACTCCATTATTAAACACAGAGAACTAAAGAAAGATTCTGCAGAGAGAACGAAAGAAAAATTCTGCAAGAGAGAACTTCTACTTGTTCTGGCTAATTTTTTTTATTGGAAACTTCTTTCCTACAAAATTTTATACACAGAACATGGAATAATTAATCTTCCACAAGATTAATTATATTTCAAGATTCGAGCAATATATATATACGAATGGGTGTTCATTGAACGAATTGGATTGTACTACCAATTCGTATTTTATTGGAGGCTGTTTTATCCTGGAGTGACGAGGCTATTGAGACTGTCGGCACAATTTTGGCAGAGCCGCGAAACACCTTAAAGAGAGCGACTTTGTCCGCGACTCAGCCATATTTATAGACTGTCTAGTTCCATATTTCTTATATTTTTTCGGCCTCGATTTATCAGCTCCTAATTGGATAATTTCGTTCCTTATTTACTTCTGCATTTAAATTGCTGCTACAACATACCATATAATCAACCTTCCATAGGGTAAAGCCTCACCTTTAATCTCTATAAAATCTCTTCTCATCACCTTAATGATCAGCTCAGGATAGTCGATCACCTGATGGTATGCTAAAGCATATATCAACCTACCAACGTGATAAGGAGAGTCAACCATGTGACTTTGTGTCATAAGGTTGTAAATAACCAAGAAATGCAATAGCGAATAACGACAATCCATACCCGACTAGAGAAATAATGGGTGCATCCAGGTAGTCTGGTGACCAGCTAAGAAAGTAGCAAGAGCATTCGCCGAAACACCTCCCTCATAATAAGCATCGTACCCAATCTGAAGGATATGAAACCTAAGACCTAAATACGATTCAAGATCATCATTTTACAGCTCAATTTTGACTCCTCGTGCAAAGGAATGTACGCCATGTGTGGTGTCAGGAGGAATACGCATGTTCACATAAAACTCGTAAACAATGGTCAAATTGATCGTACAATACGATCGGACCAATGAAGAATCTCTATATACTATAAAATGCAAAACAAGGCATTTATTATGCTCTGCAATTAGCCTATCCATATGGCACATCAAATCATCTTAGGATGACACATGGCATTGACATAAATGTATTATTAAGTCCCAATTTCATTTCTCTCTCCTCTTAATTCTCAAGCCTTCTCTCTCTATTTGGTTTCCCAAGAGAACAATACATCCATCTCCCCCTCTCTCCCAACATGTAAAGTTAACGTACATAACTCAAAAAAATGTTTTCTATAAAAAATGTACTATTTTTTATAAATATTTTACTAATTTTTATAAAATCAGGTTTAGAGTTTTTAACTTCTTTTCTTTACATAAATTCTATTTTAAAAGGCTTTCCTTATAAATATAATCTTTTTACAAAAAAACTATTTTTATAAAGTAACTTCAACTTGCAAATTTTATATACCATATTAGACAACTATAAATTTTATTATAAAAAACTTTTTTTTGAATAATTTTTATAAAATCAATTTTTGTAAAAGAAATTATTAAAAAAGTGTCGACACTATAGTTTTATAAAAAAATGATTATATATTTATATTTTTATAAAAACAGTAATGTGTGTGTGTATATATATATATATATATATATATATATGTGTGTGTGTGTGTGTGTGTGTGTGTGTGTGTGTGTGCGCGCGCGTGTGCGTGTGTGTGTGTGTGTGTTCTATTATTTTTGTTTTTTTAATTTCCTTTTCTTCATCATTAATTCTTCTTCTTTCTACATTTCAATTTTATATGCAAGTATTTGTTTGTCATGAAATATTCTACAAGTGAATTACATATATTCGTTATTCTTTTATAAATTTTTCTGCATTAAAGGCACCTCGATTTTGTAAGTATGTCTGCATTGCATTATATAAAATAACTCTAATCACCTGCACATCGCGCCAAAAAAACTAATCTAATCTAATATATATATAATAAAACTTTTAAAAAGACTCTTTTCACTTTTCCTAAAAAAATAATATATAAGTTTATAATTTTTAAAAATAATTGTTTTAAAAATATAAATTTTTTAAACAATACTCTTTCAGTGAAAATATAAATAAAAAATTATTTTTCATAAAAACTATAGTTTTAGCTCTTTTTTTCTATTGAACACTTTCTAAAGTCAATTTCTATTGAACATTTTCTAAAGTTAAAAGTAAATCATCTCTCGCTCGTGCATCGCGCGGGATTACACCTAGTCATGAGTAAAAATGATCAACGATAAGAGGTACTATCACTTTGGTTTAAATGAGTCAAATAGACATCTCTCTTAATAATGACGACGGTTGATAAAAGTGCTGAAGACAAGGATAAACCATCTCGGGTAAACATAATACCATAGGCATCATACTGATTGTCTGGAGCTTTAGCCGATGTACTCAGGGCTTGAAGACTACGTAACGATGGTCTAGGTGTGGTGGAAGGCTCATGGAATCTCGAGGACTCACCCGGACCATGAGGAGTGGACGCTCTCTTCCAAGCATTGGTTTTTAACTCTATCGATAATGAATAAATATGTAATAAACACTACAAATGATGAACCTAGGGCATAAATGACTAAAGTACAAGAGACCCCCAAATGTACTAGCCCTCAATTACCAAAAATCTGACAAAATCATCCAAATAACTCCAAAATCAGAATACTCAACCTAGAATTACTAGAAGTAAAGAAAATCAACTAAACTCATTGTAACACCCCGTATTTATGAGGATAAAGAATTTAATAAATTTAGTGATATAGGATTTAATTTATCTAGAGGATTTAATTAAATTGGTAAATTAAGATTTAATTAATCCAGGTTATTTTTAAAATTTACATGTGTCGTAACTTGAGGTCCACACTGGAGAATTTTAGTAAAGTAACTCAGATGATGATTCTGAGTGCATGGTTGATTTCGAATAGGTCGAGATAGTCAGAAAAGAGTATCCGGGGGTAGTAATTGGGTCTCAGGAATTTTTTTAGGCTTAACCAGGTTCACACGGGGGTGTTCGGGTCATTTAGGCTTGGCCCATAGGCTTAATTTCAGGATTAACAATATAACACCTATATTAGGTATTTTGTGGCAGACACAACTCAATAAGAAAATCCTAATTTTGTAAAGGAGAAAAGATGGACAAATTGGGAGAGCTTTGGGCAGCTAAATTAATAAGAAAGGTGTGTTATTCGTCAAATCTTCGTCTACATCAAAGAAAATCAAACCCTACGAATTTAGTCAGGCAAGTAGTTAAAATTGCTTTTAATTTTATTTCAGTATTTCGATTCATAACATAGTGGGTGTGATAAATAAATTTATTTTTGGGAGTGGGCTATCATATGAAATGGGTTTTGGTGATTTGAGCATATTGTGTAAATTAATATGAAATTGATGATGGATTATCATATAGGATAGTTAGAATTTGATGTTGACTCAAAACCCAGTTTTCGAACTCGTGTAATTTAGAACTATAGAATTGAATCTAGGTTGAGACGGGGATAAACTGTTAATAACCCAAATCGGGAGGTATTAGGGAAAGCTAGAAATCTAATGATTTTGAAGATTAATATGATGATTGAAATGTATTATTGAAGATAAATATGTGATGGTAAAATTTGTTTGAATTTTGGGTTTGAAGAGGAAGAGCTTGAGGTTTTAACAATGGTAGAAAACCAGGACCAACGTCATGAGGAAGACGATGGCTGGAAAACGTAGAGGGTCGTTCGATTGACCATGGAAGTCGTTTAAACCACCCTGTAAAGTCGTTCAAACGACATCATACGTCATTTGAACTATAGTAAGGATTTTTTGAATGCCAATTTTACCCTTGTTATAGTTTGGGATATTTTTAAGGCTCTAATCCGCGTGCAGTAAAGTAAAGGGAGAAAATACTTAGGGCGTTGGGAGGCGAATTTTAAGATACATTTTATTTAGATAGAGTGCCAATCTAAATAGTAGATATTGGGTGAAATAAATTCAAAGATTTAAATTTCGGACCGAGTAAGGGATTTCGGGCATTTTAACCGAGTGACACTAGTTCTATGAAATTAATGAAGGTGAAATTAATTCAATTCAAGGTCCGGGTTTTGACTCGGATATTTTCAGGCTAGTGCGACGGGAGTTTGGCATGAAGTTGCCTATTTAATTTATTATGGATATATATATAATAAATTATCGAATATTAATTTTAATGAGGGGTGTTAAACTTAATAGTGAGAATTCGTGTAACAAATTCTAAAGGGTGAAGATACGTACCGAATGAGTGAGTCTGGGTATTGTAGTTGGGTGACACTACTTTAATAATAAATTAATTAATGTGAGATTAATTAAATTACAAGTCGGGATATATACTTGGGTATTTTAGGCTAGTGCTACGGGTGTCAGGCACGGGTTAGTCAAACTTTATTAAATATATGTATACGGTTAGTGTGATAGTATATATATTTATATGAATTATAGATATCGTTATGAGTGATATTTATGTGAAAGCATACCCCTATAGTGATATCATAGGATGTTGCGAGATGTGGGTGAATCCCCTGGATTAAGGAGCAGGGAGAATGTAGTCCCCGGGTCATATCACCTATTTTTATTGCGTGATTTATTTTTCGAGGTGGGACGTTTTCAGTATGATTTGGTTTCACTTTCCGGGGCGAATATGACCGCCTCAACTATGTTTGCTATATTTTTGCCCAAATTCGGTGTGAGCTAATCCGACTGAAGGTGGCCGAGTTAGAGTGAGCATGCCTGGGACATGATAGCATTTTAGAGAAAGCATTCGGTGAGTCATTACTCGGGAATAGATGGTTACATTATACACGACATGTGTGTGAATGTTGTAGTATAATAATATGTATATAATGTGTAAATAATTATATACGGGATTAATACATAAGTGTGAATGTATTTCTTACATAACTAGTGTGAAAGTTGTATGATTTAAAAAATGGGTTTCTTACATAAGTAGTGTGAAATTTATATGATTAAAAAGGAGTTTTCTATATAACTAGTGTGAATGTTATATGATTAAATGAAGTTGAACTGATTTTTTTATTTTATTTTAATGATGAAATTTTATTGAAAAATAATGGAAATCCAAAGAACTTACAAGATCAACTGAAATGAATAAGACCCTTTATGCTAGAGCCCTTACAAAAATGCTAAAGAAATTTGAAAGATGGGGTATTCAATCTATCTATATTAATAAGCACTTTTAACTCCTTTGGACGAGATTCCACCTGAAGAGAGAACAAAGAAACCTTTCGATCACTTCCTCTTTTAGACAAAAAATTAGCTGCTCCATTGGCCTCCCTATAAATATGACCGAATGTACAATGAAGCTTTGAAGCTAAAAGAACAATATTGCCAACCATCCATTTGATTCTCCAAGGACACTTGCTTCTGTTTAAAATAACTTCAATTAGAATTTTTGAATCCGTATCTATAATCACTTCATAACCTCTTAAGTCCTCTAACTGCTTAATACCCCTTAAGAGAGCTGCAACCTCTACTTCCAAACTCTAATATTCCCCAAAATGCTCATGAAAACACCATAAAAGCTTCCCTTGATCATTTCTAAGAAAACCACCTCCTCCACTAAGCCCAGGGTTACTAAGAGATCTCCCATCAACATTTAAGTTCAAGACACCTTTTGGAGGGAGTCTCAACCGAATAAGCATAGGTTTAGTATTTCTAACCGAACGAATGAAGTTTACTTGAATGGCATCATACACTTGTTCGATAATTTTAAAATGAGACATTTTAATTCGATCAAACTTGGCCTTGTTTCTGCTTAACCAAATATGCCAACAAATGAGATTGGGAATCAGATTAAGGGATTTTTGATTGTTACTGACAGGAGACAGTCACCAAGAAACCATTATTTGTCTAACTGAACCTTTTTTAGAAATAACTCCAAACTTCTTATCAAAATGATCCCAAACCTTAGTCGCAACTTCTCCCAAGGGAAATAGGTGCTCCAAGGATTCTTCTCTATTTGAACTACAACACTGACATTTGGAAGGTAACAAAAATCCAATCTTCTTCAATTTATCATTTGTAAGAACGAAATCTGTGAGATGTTTCCAATTAAATATATAAATTTAAGAAGGGATACAAGAATCCCATAAAAATTGAGCAGATTTGAGCAGATTTTACGCTGGAATCACCTGAACTAGAAGGAGACCAATAAATCTCATCCTTCTGATTACTCCATCTGTTGGTTTTGAGAATCATTTTTATAATTTGATCATGTAACTCTTATTTCAGCTTGTCTTGATCCCATTCCCCATCATAATTCCAAAAGTATTTGACCTCACTAGAATTATTTGAAGCTAACATATCACCTATAGGCCCCTCAACCATCCAAGAGTCTTTAAAGAAATCTATTTTTCCCTCACCTAATCTCCAACCAATGGACTCCTCAGCTAACTACCTAATATCACACATTCTGCCCCCACACTGTTGTTTTAGCTCTATACTTAGCAACAATAGGATGGATCTTCTTATAGTACCTAGCTTTGATGAAGTCAGACCAAAGAGAATTGCCTTTTCTGAACTTCCCCCATTGTTTAATAGCTTAAGCAGTACTGATGACTTCTATTTTCCTGATACCCAACCCTCCCTCTTTAATAAGTTTTGAGATCTGATCCCACTTACACCAGTGGTATTTTCTAATTTCTTCAGTCGATCCCCAAACAAATCTTGTAAAAATAGATTCTATCTGCTACAAACAGTGTTTAGTAAGATACATAACAACCATTATATGAATTAGAATAGATCTTAGAACATGTGTTATGAGAATAAGCTTCCCTCCCAAGGATAAACATTTAGCCTTCCAGCTTGTTAAACAACCTCTGATCTTAAAAAATAAGTGTTCAAAGTATCATTTCTTCTTTTAACCTGCATAAAGAGGACAACCCAAGTAAATTATAGGGATTTTTTAATTGATATACCAGTATAAGAACTGATTGCAGCAGCAACTTTATTGGAGATCTTGTTGGATATGAATATCTGGATTTTGTTCTTATTAATTTGTTTCCCTGCATTCCTCTCATAATCAGTTACAACTCCCATAATAATCTTGAGATCCTTTTTAGAAGCCGAAGAGAAAATAATTTTACAATCAAAGTAAGAGTATTCAGGTTAGAGTAGGGTGGAAGAAAGAGGTGTGATATGGCTAATTAGGTGGGGTAGCTTAACTAGGAAGGTTAAAAGGCAAGCGTTAAGTGTGCACATTAGATGAGGTGTGAGTTATACCTCAAGAGAGTATGACACTAGCTTAAATATGAAGTGTGTGCACGCATATTTAATTATTGCAATTTAACTGCTTGCTAAATATTTTCAAAATGTTTTACTTGGGCTCTGACCCGTGTCTAAATCTTTTCCAAAAACTTTTAGGTATTCATCCACAGAGCTGCCTAGCTTGAGGATTCTATCCAGGGATGAGTAGATGCAACTCGTGTGGAATTTACAGGACTTTGCTATAGACACTTTGTTCATTTATTCATAGTGTAGGGACATTATTTCAGTACACATTTAGGCATGTCGCCCTCAGATTTAATATTCACCTTATTTATGTGATCGTGTGTATCCAGGTTATTATTTCAGTTTATTATTGGATTTTATTGTTTAACCAACAGTTGATTCGGTCATCTTTATTTGTATTATTCACCCGTGTATTCAGGTACTAGGATGTGTGGATGGTTTAATTATTATTTTATTTTTGCATGTTATTAATTAATGAAAGATAAAATTTGGCACTAGTCTATTTAAATTACTAGGTGATTAGTAACTTTAAAAAATATTTTCGACAGTGATGCTAAGAATTATCCATATGAGACGAACATTTTATTTTGATCACGGGTTGGCGTCCTGGTATTTTAGTAGGCAGGGTGTCACAGATGGTATCAGAGCATCAGGTCCTAGAGTCCTTAGCATCTGTGCAACTTATTACGTTTCAGCGTAGTGTTCTTTGATACAGAGACTTATTATATGATTATTATATTCCTCTAAGTATACGACTATTGTTATCCCACTATTAAGTGCAATCGGTACGATTCATATACGAGTTCGATTGGGCTTTGAACATCGAACAGTTTTAGACGACCAACGAGGGACGTTAGAAAGACTGTAGGGGATAGGCTCAGTAGAAGCAACGAAATATTCTATGATCGATGATCGTGATAGTGTGATAGTCCGCCTATTTTAATATCGGTTGATCAATCCTTTATCAAAACCAAATAGGATTCTCATATGGATCATTCTCAGAATCACTGTCGAAAACCAAATTAATTACTAATAACCTATTAGGCCTAAAGTCAAATTTTAACCTTTCTAATCTTGTTAACTTAAACACACAATAAATCCATCCACACAATATATATACAACAACTGAAATATATGAACAATAACTGATAACTCTCGATAAAACGTTAATACAACCATATCGAAAATGCGCAACCAAAAAAGCGGCAAATAAAATAAATGACAACAGTTGGGAAACATGCCTGAATATAACTCATTGTACCTCCTATCTAAATCACAAGGATAGAATCGTTTAAACAATCCCTTCTAGCATCCACAGCTGCTGCAGCATCGTCTGACTCAAAGGAATAATATCATCCAGGCATCCCTGTGTCTGGACACCTGAAAGGTTTTTAAATTATATGCAAGCGGGTCAAATCCCAAAGCATTTTGAATATATTTAGCAAGTGTTTAAAATAATTTAACATTTAAAATATGATATTCTCCATATTTAAACGGGTGTCGCACTCACATGAGTTACCCCTCACCTCTCATCTAACAGTGCACACCTAACGCATGTATTTTAAACACTAACTAACATCTCACCAAACTTCTAAACACCCATACTCTATCTCAAGCCCCACATATTTAATATTCTAATCTTTCCCTCGATCTTATCCATATAAATTCTCACTTATAATATTATCCATTTATTTTGAATAACTTTCACTAGTTATAATACACTATTCATATTTTAGTGTTATCAGTCTTGTATATAATATTCTCATCTTTATATACATATATCACATTTTTTTCCAAATTTTATTCTCCTGCATGTAACAAGAAATGGTTATGCATCCCTTCTTTATTCTGTATGTATATATATATATATACACACACAATATATTATACACATCAAGTATATCCATACTTATATATCACACACTATATAAGTATAATAACCATCTCTTGGAGTTATAACTCAATGGATGCAGTCTCTAGAATGCTATCATCTTCCAGGGAACACAAATCATTCTAGGTACCACCAGTGGGAATCTCACACCGACTTGATAAAAACATAACACAAACGTAGGGAAAGCGGTCATAGTTCGTCACATGAAAGTGATACCGAATCATACTCAAGACGTCTCACCCATGATAAAGAGCCACACTACTTAAATAACTGGACGCTATGACAAGGGGACTATACTCACCCTGCTCCTCAAGTCAGGGAATTCAACTTCCCATGATAGCACTAGAGGGGTATGTTTCACATAAATATATCATTCACACAAATATATATTTATAATCATATCATATATATACTGCCTCTATACCCTATATATATATATTTCAAATCCGGCTATTCATGCCTATCTCCCGTGGCATTAACCTATAATCCCGAATATACCAATTCATATTAATTCATAAGTACACACACACTTATGTTAATCCCATAAGTATTCACTCTCTTATGATACAATTATCGCATTGATTTGTTTCGAATATTAGCTTATCACGTCTAGATAGTATTCGAGTTTCGTCCTAATATCATATTCGAATTTTACTCACATATTATCGGCACATACATTCTATGAGCATAAATGCATATATACCCGTCGAAATGATTTTTCCCGACCGTTGTTCGTCCTAAACACTCCTAAAATTTATAACCCGAATCTTATTCCCGCTAACTTGAGTTTTATATATCACTCATTTAATCTTTTAGAGGTCCTCACACTCTATTTAGGATCCCCTAATATTTATCTCCAAAATGAATTGTTCTCCAATCCTTTTTATCTAAGAAAAAATTCTTAAATTTAACTATCATAAACGAACCGAGCCGATGACCCCAAAAATGAGTCGGTCTAGTGATAAAATAACCGAACCGAACCGAACCGATGGCCCCAAAAATGAACCGGTCCGATGACCCAAATCGAACCACAATTCATCGGTTCGACATGTTCAGTTCAGGAGTTTATCATCATCTCCAACTCCAAAATTTATGGTTTCTAACATCATCAACCATCACTATAAACATCTACGCACTTATTTTTAACCAACAAGTTAATGCATTCTTGGGATTACTCAGTTTAACTAGAATTTAAACCTTAACTTAGTTAAACCCTCATTTTTTTTTAACTCTTCCAATTTCTCAACAAAAATTACACCATAAACATGGATTAAATTCAGATTTCATATGGTGTTGTTATGACCTCAAATTATATGAAATCATTTCCCAAAACCCCATTTTCATTCAAGAATACCAACCCAAAATTCATATAGTTTTCACCAACTATAATATGAATTATAAATAAACATAAATAATTAAAGCAAGTTAAACACTTGCCTCGTTGGATAAATCCGAAGACCTCATGCCGGGATCCACCGGAATCTCCTCTTATTCTTCCTTCCTTTCTTTCTTTTATTTATTTCTTTTTCTACCTTTATCTTTCTTTTGTGGCCTTATAAGAAAGAAATAAGGGTTCTCTACAAATTAGACCCAAAATTGACTCGTATACACAAATATGAGTCCCTGCTAATCTAAAAAGTCTCCAAAACCCAAACACTACCCCGGGTACTCTATTATGACTATTTCAGTCCACCCGAGACCAACCGTTCACTCGAAATCCCCATTCGAGTCACTTATAAAAAAATTACCTTTTTAAATCCAATATAACCCTGCACGTATTTTTTGAGTAAAATATTATTACTTATAGCTTTTTCCAATCGTGACATGATATAAAATAATCCAAAACTCGCTAATTAATATTTTATCCATTCACTTAATTTCTCAAATCATTTCTGTGAGTATTAAATTACATCCACTCAAGTAATTTAAATACCCATAAAAGTACGGGGTATTACATACTTCCCCCATTACAGAGGAATTTCGTCCTTGAAATTCAGATACAATCGATACTAAGACCTATGATGTTTAACAATACAACATCCTTTAGTGCTCGTAATCAATCTGAAAGTAACATAAGGGCTACTCTGATATACACCCTCTAGTGGTACTCACCTGTCTAAAGGATTAATCACTATAGCCCCCAGCTTCACAGCAAGCTTGTTTAATACTCTTCATACTGATATACTCCTTTAGTCATAATCTCTCACCTTAATAAAAGCACATCACACATTGTGCTTATACCAACTATATCCGAGTAAAATGATCCTATACATCATTGGTTCAATCACCTTAATACTATTGGAAGGCCGCACATCACTAAGTTCCAGCTTCCCGTATTCATTCCAATACAAAACTCCTGTCTTGAAAGAAACCATGAGAATATCTGACCACTCCTGTCAATCCTTTAAATATCGGTTCTTGGCGATGTAATTCTCACGACACTCAAAAGTTACCCCGAACAGTTGGTGGTTAATTTCCCTGTCGATAATGAACTCTAAATTACATTCGATCCAAAAGTCTAGTTATTCGCTCACCTCTAAACAACCAGGGGGAATTGAAAAAGATTTCCACACAAAACCTCAATTGGCACTTAGTCCATAATAAACCGGTACGAGTTATTACACACAACTCTAGCAATCGGTAATTTCCCTTACTAGTTACCGTACAGTTTATAATGCTCACCACTCGCATTATCCAACATTATAAATCGCCTCCTGTATACTCATCGGACCTTAGGTGATATTACTTTCCCAAAACAACAAGACATCCCCACTACTTCTAGAAAATCCCCATCGGAGGTGGGGTTCAAGGATCTCTCCTGATTCACAACAATATTGGGAGGCACCTTGCACCGGTGAAATCCTTCTTCACTAGCCTGTCTACCCATTCCATCACTAGAATTATTGGCTTGATACAAAATTTCTGGTTGATCATCTCGAACCAACTTATTTCCATCTATGAGTGTATGAGTGGTGAACTCAGAGACAATCTCACCATGCCTCACCTAACACCAATTCAACTTATGATATCTAACATTAAATGGTACTTTATATTCCCCTTCTTTCCTTGGAGTATACCAAAAATCACGACCCATGCACTTTTTGCCACAATGCGCACTTTTGGGCCCTTTTAACCTTATAGACATCAACATTATATTTACGCACAAGCCACCTTCAATGTTCAACTGAGTAGGACTCCGCTCTACTTTCCCACAATATTTGGATTTCCCCTTCTCAATAGATATCCTTTTAAATGACTTCCCGCAGCCTTTCAACTCATCTCAGGTGTGCTACTCTCATCGCACACATATACTTGGATTATCGTCCTCCTCATACGACGTTTAATCCATCCTACCATTCCATCTCTGTTTGTAACTTACCCACAAGCATATATTCCACACATTTATTCCCACGTCCTCCTATCTCGGACGACTTGAAATCAGCTAACCAGGGCACCCATACACCCTATTATCCATGCAATATTGGCATAACATAACAAACATTTCACATGCAACACACATTACCCTATTGACCTCGCATTCTTGGTGTTTCTATAACACATGGATATTCTCAATCACCCCCAGAATTCATAATTTAATCCTTCTCGACATGGTCACACTCTTCAGCTAGTGGTGGGAAGAATTTCAGTGCTCTGTCACAGCACTGCTATCTCCTCATATCTTATATCATATAAGAGTTCTCAGATCAAAGTGTTTTCTCCACACATTCATTGATTAATATTCAAAATCGATGCCCTAGCATCCATCAACGTCTCTATACTCACGACGTTTATCAAGATTCATGCATATCTCATCCCATAATCACATTCAAATAAGGAACTTTCCCAAATGCACTATCACTCAGCATTGGCGGTAATCAAATTCCATAAACTTCAAACACATAATCGGGACTCTAAAAAATCCTATCCCCAGATATATAAATATAAATCTCAACTTCCACATCTCTAAATGAGTTATATAACATTGCGCTCTCCCTATCACCAAGTCTTGAGCGCTAAACATAATAACGAGATAAATCTCTCCGCACGATAGTAAACATATATACCCCGAATCATACTGGTAAAGTCCCTACACACCGAGATCAATCTCTCGAGATGACTACACTCTCCGAAGTCTCTATTATATTATAATACGAATGCAAGCTCAGCCCTCTTTCAGGTGAGGCATCGCTAAAACAACACATCCAGCCCTAGAACATCAAACACGATAGCCTTGCAATATCAGCCCACTATCGTTCTTATAAGTCTATACTCAGAATAATATCATACTCGTATAACACATCACTAGAATGAGTGATTTCAATAAAATATGACACCCCGCCTAATTAAACATCGGGTGATCAGGCCTTTATTAAATTAAAACAGGTTTCTCAAATGGTTAATTCTTAGCATCACTGTCGAAAACTTTTTAGTTACTAATCCCCTAAGTAAAATTAGACCGGTGCCAAATTTTATCTTTCTTAAAATAGATAAATCAACCATGCGGAACGAAGTACAAATAATCATGTACTATAATTCAAACAACAAAGTAAAAGTACAACAGAACAAAAGTATTACCTAATAAACCATCGGCAAAAAATCCTAAACAACAATAGAATAACCACTAGTCTGAAACTAACATCTGAGACTAATACCGGACAACAAATCCATACATAGAATAGTGTGAGATCCTGTACTAGATCTGAATGAGAAATATCGTCTAGTCAAAATCCTGTAAGCATCCACTGTGCTACAGCTCCAAGTCCCTAGAATGGAATCATCATACATGGCGTCCCTGTGGCTGGACACCTAAAAGGTTTTGAAAATATTTTATAGCAAGAGTTAGTACTCAAAACATTTTAAAAATATTTAACAAGCGTTTATCACAATATAAAATGCGGTTATTAATTACACATGTTAGGTTCTCGTACACTCTCTTGAGTTAACTCACCCCTCATCTTTTGTGCACACCTAACGTTCTACACTTAGTTTATCTAGCCATACCTCCCAAGCTAACTAAAACCAAAGTAGTCAACTGAACTTATCTGTACCCAAGTTCCAGTACCGCCCATACAGTACAACCGTTTCACTAACATCTCGCGTATGTTAATTAATTCTCAAGTAACATTTCATCTATGTTATTTTTCAAGACTTCTCATTTAGTTTCACTACTAAAATTACTACAATTCTCACAATTGTTGACTTCCCACTTATGTAATTAAGTTTCGCTACTTGAATTACTAAATAGATTTTCTCTATCTAAAGGTGCATTTCGTAATTAAGTTTCACTACTTAACTTACCAATTCAGTATGTATCTTTAAATACATAATATATATCAATCTACTAATACACGGAAGTAGAATATCATCAAGTATATATATTTCACACACAATATATACTAAATATCAGTCATTACTATTTTTCCATTTATATACACGTAAAGGACTCTTGGTTCGGAATGATTCATCGACCCCAAGTAAGAATTGGTTCGGAATGATACATCGACCCCAATTATTTATATACACAAATAAAGATCTCTTGGTTCGGAATGATTCATCGACCTCAAGTGAGAGTTGGTTCAGAATTATCCATCGACCTCAACTATTTTAAAAATATATATATACACATATTCTGGTTCGGGACTCTCTCATCGCGATACCAGTTCAAGGTTTGGTTTGGCATTTCTCATCGACCCCAAACATATAATAACTTTATGTTAGTTCGGAATGTCTCATCGACCCTAACATAATTAATTTAGGTATAAATCTCTCGACCTAAAAGATCACATAATTCAGTAGGTACACGCCCGACCTATTAATTATATACGTACGTAATATTTTAATCTCATATATTTACCTTACAATATTCGCTTTACGATTTATCTCATTAATCGCATTTATTTGAGTATTCACACAACTCTAAGGGCCCTAGTTACCCCTTACATATAATTTCAGTAGTTATTTCTTACCCTACTAGTCTATTACTTAAATTGAATTTACTTCGCCTCGTAACTCAATTTTCGAAGTCCCCGATACTCTACTAAATCGGATTATTCTCGTCGGTCCGTAATCCAAGCCCTACACCCAATGGCCTTATCGGACCTCAATAGTATACATACTGGTCTTATTCACACTCCCATATAAGTATAATGTAAATCCTAGGATACTCATTCATTCCCGAAAATCAACAAAGAATTAAACACAAAAACTTCGGGAAACAACTTGCGTCGATCGATCGACGGCTGGGTTCGATTGATCGACATAGTCGATCGATCGATAGTTCGAGATCGATCGATCGATCGAACAGGGATAGACGTAGTTTGTCTTCTTCGTTAAGATTTTTCCTCCATTAACAAACCTTCAAACTCCATTATAGTCCACCAAACTTTTACCCAATGATCCTAACATATTTTCACATATACTAGGACAATTTCTAACGTGTCAAATACCTGAAAACTCCAATTCCTCTAAAGAAATAGTGAATTAAACCCAGAATTTCTTGAAACCCTAGTTATGGTGTTCTTCCCATATTTTCATTCAAAATCCAGATTTTATTCCGAAAAATCATCAAGTCTAATCTGAATATTAATCCTCTACATAAGTTAAATCATTCTACATGAGATTTCTATCCCAACATGTATAAATATCATCATTCTCCTATCAAGATATTGATTTAATCAAGACTATTCAAAAACCCTACACATGGGTATTATAACTTTATGATTTTTGCAATAAACAACTTGCCTTATGATCAGTAGGGTCTGAATTCGTGGTTGTTGTTGATGATTGATGATCTTCATCTTTCAATCCTTCTTCCCCAATAAGTTAATAGTGACAATCTCCTTTGAATCTTTCCCAATTCCTTCTTTTGCCTTAGAAAGATGTGCCTCTCTTCTCTCTAATGGTATTGGTGTTGTCATGGGTGTTCTAACCCTAATCCCTCTATCATATGGCTGATATAAAGCTCTCAATTTCGTAGGTCTCCATACCCTCTCATGTTAAAAGACCAAAACGCCCCCGAACGGTCTCGGTTTAGTCCAAAATTACCCCGGGACTCAACTAGTACCCCCGGGTATACTATTTTGACTAATTTGACCCTTCCGGACTCATCGGTGACCTCTAAATTATCATTTGAGTCACTTAACAAATGTTACTCGTTCTCACCCCAACACGGTCTACACGCGTTAAGTAACTATTTATCACTCGCACTAAGTAAATATAATGAGGAAATATAAATCAGTAACTATCTCCCGATTGATATCCCAAAATTACAATTTTTAATAAATCCCATTAAATTACTCCTCCTACGTAATTTAAAATTAAGCTGTATTTTCTCATTTAATTCTCCAATTTAATTAAATAAAATATTCAGAAATACGGGGTTTTACATACTTCCCTCCCTGCAAAGGAATTTCGTCCTCGAAATTAGGATAAGGCTGGTATTAAGGCTAAGGACCCTAGATATAATTGCATCCTCTAATACCCAATGTCAAATCATAACATCCTAACGGTCGCCCCAAGTACATGCCTTGCTTCATTATAAATTCTTATCGCATGTTACCCATGCCTCATATATCATAATTAAGTCTCACTACTTAATTTCTCCATAGATTTTCCCAATCCAACATTAATTATTGAAATTAAGTTTCTCTCTACTTAATTTACCCACTCGATGTATATCTCTATTTAACATCTAAGTGTCTACTATCACTCATAATCCTATCATTTACATTGGTCCGGGAATCCATCGACCCCAAGGTAAATGTAATGCACATGTCGGTTCAGACCTTCCGTCGATACCAATATTTATCATCGATTTGGTTCAAAAATCAGCGAACCCAAATCGATCCGTCATGTATTGGTCCGGAACATCATCGACCCCAATACAGAGATTAATCACACTTACTATCGCACATAAGTAGGAAAAATCCATAGGTATATATATCGTACACATAACATATACTATCGACACTTATTTTATAATCATCCCCCTTCTATAACACTTTTGGGGTTATTGGCTCGAAGTTCCACCTCGATCACCAATAGTGATTAATTACTTGTCTCGGAATCACATCTCTAGCACCAATATATGTATATATATCTCATCGCACATGAGTAGACAATTTGTGAGCCATATATTACACATTTCATATACCCTAAATGTCATACTCCAATAGAATGTCCTCATATCACGCGTTAAGGATTAAAAGTTCGAAATGTCTCCTCGAACCACACCCAAAGTACATGTATTGTTCGTAATCGGTACCCACGAACCTAATGCTCATGTACAGTCCATATAGGCACTCACTCTACCTATAAATATGCTCTTATAGGCATACATTCAACCTAAGAATTGATCAGTGGGCTTCTCCAAAATTCCACTATCATAAGGGCGTATCATCATTCTTTCTCACTAACATTGAGTCGTAGGTAACACAACATACTCAAAATAAAACTTTATCTCTATTCTTTCCTGACCATCTCTCACAGGGTGGAATTTTAGGATTTCACCCTGATTCACAATCATGTAGAGAGGCATCGTGCACTCTCCCTTTTTAACTACATACTAATCCATCCCGGTCACCCCATTTCGCTACCCCAACGAAATGTTGGCTTAGTTATGATGTTCACAACCCATCAATAATTTATAAGTCCGTCTCCTCATTCCATCATTGGAAATGTAGGTTCACTACCACATTCCGGTTGCTCATTTCGAGTCTATCTCGCTCTATAACTAGAGGTGTATCCGGAGACAATCTCACTATGTCTCTCCTCAACATCTCTTCCCACTTATGTCATCTTTCCTCAAGTGGTACTCTATTCCCTTTTCTCTCCGGGTTTATTATACTTTACAATCCGTGCACTCTTCGCAATTGGCGCACTTTTTGGGGTTGGTTACTTTATAAGAATCAACATTTTAGTAACACGTAAGTCACTCACAACACTCAGTCAAGTAGCACCTTGCGCTACTTCTTCACCACAGTTAGGTCTCCCATATCAAGAGATAACCTTTGAACGGTTTCCCACCGACTTTCATCCCATAGGGTGTGCTGGATCTCTCGCCACATATAATCTTGGATCATCGTCTATCTCCCATGATGTTCAACCCATTTCATCGATACGACTTGTTTCCTAATTTTCCCACCGTTGTACAATTTTTTTTTCCGCATCCCTCTATCTCAGATGTCTAAGGAATCCAATTGATTAGGGCGCCCATACACCCTTTTCTCCGTGCACATTTGCAAAAACATTGCAAATGTCGCACCCGTAACCTGCTTTTCTTCAACTCCAGCCTAGTATACACGACGTGACTACAATCTTGTGGGTATTTTCAATACTCTATAGACCAAAAATCAAATCCTTGCCCACAAAGTCCCACTTATCCCTTCGTGGCGAGGTAATCCTTTCAGTGTTTCTCCACAACACTACCGACTCCACTGATGCCCTAGCATCTAACAATGTCTCTTCTCCTGTCGTGCATAAAATTCAGTCGTATTCCCTTTCGCAACCGAACTTAAACAAGGGACTTCTCCCCATGTATTCTACTGAGCATTGGCGGAACAGCACATAGTCAAGATACTCAAATTTCATTCCTCGACAATATGTGCAACCATACCCCAATATTTATAAAGGAGTCAAGTGGCACTGCGCTTATACTATCACTAAGTCCTTAGCATTAATTACAACAGCGAGCTCGATCTCTCCGCTCAGCAGTCATACGATATACATTGACTCACATCATTTAGGTTCCTACACACCGGAATCAATTACTATGAGACGTTCATAATCCCTGAAGTCCCTCACCTATTGATTATTATTTCAACTCGACCCTCCTTCAGGTGAGGTATCGTCACATACCCCATTCACTCGAGGCTAAAACCCATATACTTCCTGATCCATCGCTCTGGTGGTTCACATGGTTTCCGGACATAACACGCTTGTCCTCTCCGGAATACAAAACTTATCAGAGTTATTATTTCCTCAAATAACTTCAAGCTAAAATGAAACGCGTGGCCCTACAAACCACACTAGACATCTTTACAAAAATCCCCTTACTCCAGGCCACACTGACCGGTTTGGGGTATCCCTCCTCTCGGACTTGGTAGCCTCGATTCTGAGCACTATCATCCTGGTTCCCTTAGTTCTGCTGACCAAGAGGAACGCACTATGGGGCTTAACAGTCTCGACTTAGAATCTAATCATTAAATCCTCTAGTGGGTTTCCACTTATGGCTTGCACCAGCCCCATTACATTCAGTCTTACTCCTTGACTAAATCTTTAAACTCTCTTAGCTCCGCCCACCTAAGAGCATTTACCTCAACCTTGTAAGAAGTACCATACTATCTTTATATACATAAGTCGTTCAAGAAGAGTTTTACCAAAAATTGTGAATTACAACTCGAGAGTCCATTCTCTCAAGGGCTCTTTTTCCCTTATACCTATCTCATCGGTACAAGTTCACTTCAATGGATAAATTTCTCTCTCACGATCGGCCTTTACCAGGCTTTTACGTGAGGGGTTCAGGTATTTCCATTCACTTTGCTTTTGAATTATCATTAGATAACTTTGCGGTTAAACTATGTGTAAGGTCTCTCTATTTATATACGGACCCTCGGTCCGGATGCGGTGATTGGTATCCCCGCCACGTTGCCTCAAAATTTACTCAAATTTTTCACTTCTGGGTATTTCTACTCCATCCTAAATGCCAAAACCTCTGGACATACTACTTCCATTGGTTAACATGCACAGTAGCCGTTTTATCACATTTTTACGGCTCGTTCTCATCAAATTTTCTTCAGACCTACTCCCACTATCACTGCATTGGGCGGTCTAGACTAGCATCCCTCTTGCCGTCGCGACACTTGGAAAATGCCTGCTATGCCTCAACAACCCTTTCATCAGTTACTTCCATTACACACTAGGAGTGACCTCGACAACGGTCATCTCTCCTATGATTACCATCTTCGAACACCCCATGCTTTATGCCGAGCTCCTCCCTTCTGTAGTCCTTCCAACGCCAATGCTGGTCCTACCACCATATTCGACGTACCATGCCCAATTGAACTCGTATATATAACACTACGTCTACTAAATAGCAGGAGAACGTAAACTACGTACGTAAAGGAGTACAATCATCCTAAGATAGGGCTCTATATCAATCAAACGATACGTTGAAAACGTAGTAAGCCGTACAGATCCTATGGACACTAGAACCTGATGCTCTGACACCATCTGTGACACCCCGCCTAATTAAACATCGGGTGATCAGGCCTTTATTAAATTAAAACAGGTTTCTCAAATGGTTCATTATTAGCATCACTGTCGAAAACTTTTTAATTACTAATCCCCTTAGTAAAATTAGACCGGTGCCAAAATTTATCTTTCTTAAAACAGATAAATCAACCATGCGGAACGAAGTACAAATAATCATGTACTATAATTCAAACAATAAAGTAAAAGTACAACAGAACAAAAGTATTACCGAATAAACCATCAGCAAAATATCCTAAACAACAATAGAATAACCACTAGTCTGAAACTAACATCTGAGACTAATACCGGACAACAAATCCATACATAGAATAGTGTGAGATCCTGTACTAGATCTGAATGAGAAATATCGTCTAGTCAAAATCCTGTAAGCATCCACAGTGCTACAGCTCCGAGTCCCTGGAATGGAATCATCATACATGGCGTCCCTGTGGCTGGACACCTAAAAGGTTTTGAAAATATTTTATAGCAAGAGTTAGTACTCAAAACATTTTGAAAATATTTAACAAGCGTTTATCACAATATAAAATGCAGTTATTAATTACACATGTTAGGTTCTCGTACACTCTCTTGAGTTAACTCACCCCTCATCTTTTGTGCACACCTAACGTTCTACACTTAGTTTATCTAGCCATACCTCCCAAGCTAACTAAAACCAAAGTAGTCAACTGAACTTATCTGTACCCAAGTTCCAGTACCGCCCATACAGAACAACCGTTTCACTAACATCTCGCGTATGTTAATTAATTCTCAAGTAACATTTCATCTATGTTATTTTTCAAGACTTCTCATTTAGTTTCACTACTAAAATTACTACAATTCTCACAATTGTTGACTTCCCACTTATGTAATTAAGTTTCGCTACTTGAATTACTAAATAGATTTTCTCTATCTAAAGGTGCATTTCGTAATTAAGTTTCACTACTTAACTTACCAATTCAGTATGTATCTTTAAATACATAATATATATCAATCTACTAATACACGGAAGTAGAATATCATAAAGTATATATATTTCACACACAATATATACTAAATATCAGTCATTACTATTTTTCCATTTATATACACGTAAAGGACTCTTGGTTCGGAATGATTCATCGACCCAAGTAAGAATTGGTTCGGAATGATACATCGACCCCAATTATTTATATACACAAATAAAGATCTCTTGGTTCGGAATGATTCATTGACCCCAAGTGAGAGTTGGTTCGGAATTATCCATCGACCCCAACTATTTTAAAAAAATATATATACACATATTCTGGTTCGGGACTCTCTCATCGAGACACCAGTTCAAGGTTTGGTTCGGCATTTCTCATCGACCCCAAACATATAATAACTTTATGTTAGTTCGGAATGTCTCATCGACCCTAACATAATTAATTTAGATATAAATCTCTCGACCTAAAAGATCACATAATTCAGTAGGTACACGCCCGACCTATTAATTATATACGTACGTAATATTTTAATCTCATATATTTACCGTACAATATTCGCTTTACGATTTATCTCATTAATCACATTTATTTGAGTATTCACACAACTCTAAGGGCCCTAGTTACCCCTTACATATAATTTCAGTAGTTATTTCTTACCCTACTAGTCTATTACTTAAATTGAATTTACTTCGCCTCGTAACTCAATTTTCGAAGTCCCCGATACTCTACTAAATCGGATTATTCTCGTCGGTCCGTAATCCAAGCCCTACACCCAATGGCCTTATCGGACCTCAATAGTATACCTACTGGTCTTATTCACACTCCCATATAAGTATAATGTAAATCCTAGGATACTAATTCATTTCCGAAAATCAACAAATAATTAAACACAAAAATTTCGGGAAACAGCTTGCGTCGATCGATCGACGGCTGGGTTCGATCGATCGACATAGTCGATCGATCGATAGTTCGAGATCGATCGATCGATCGAATAGGGACAGACGCAGTTTGTCTTCTTCGTTAATATTTTTCCTCCATTAACAAACCTTCAAACTCCATTATAGTCCACCAAACTTTTACCCAATGATCCTAACATATTTTCACATATACTAGGACAAATTCTAACGTGTTAAATACCTCAAAACTCCAATTCCTTTAAAGAAATAGTGAATTAAACCCATAATTTCTTGAAACCCGAGTTATGGTGTTCTTCCCGTATTTTCATTCAAAATCCAGATTTTATTCCGAAAAATCATCAAGTCTAATCTGAATATTAATCCTCTACATAAGTTAAATCATTCTACATGCGATTTCTATCCCAACATGTATAAATATCATCATTCTCCTATCAAGATATTGATTTAAACAAGACTATTCAAAAAGCCTACACATGGGTATTATAACTTTATGATTTTTGCAATAAACAACTTGCCTTATGATCAGTAGGGTCTGAATTCGTGGTTGTTGTTGATGGTTGATGATCTTCATCTTTCAATCCTTCTTCCCCAACAAGTTAATAGTGACAATCTCCTTTGAATCTTTCCCAATTCTTTCTTTTGCCTTAGAAAGATGTGCCTCTCTTCTCTCTAATGGTATTGGTGTTGTCATGGGTGTTCTAACCCTAATCCCTCTATCATACGGCTGATATAAAGCTCTCAATTTCGTAGGTCTCCATACCCTCTCATGTTAAAAGACCAAAACGCCCCCGAACGGTCTCGGTTTAGTCCAAAATTACCCCGAGACTCAACTAGTATCCCCGGGTATACTATTTTGACTAATTTGACCCTTCCGGACTCATCGGTGACCTCTAAATTATCATTTGAGTCACTTAACAAATGTTACTCATTCTCACCCCAACACGGTCTACACGCGTTAAGTAACTATTTACCACTCGCACTAAGTAAATATAATGAGGCAATATAAATCGGTAACTATCTCCCGATTGATATCCCAAAATTACAATTTTTAATAAATCCCATTAAATTACTCCTCCTACGTAATTTAAAATTAAGCTGTATTTTCTCATTTAATTCTCCAATTTAATTAAATAAAATATTCAGAAATACGGGGTATTACATACCTACTGGTCTTATTCACACTCCCATATAAGTATAATGTAAATCCTAGGATACTAATTCATTTCCGAAAATCAACGAAGAATTAAACACAAAAATTTCGGGAAACAGCTTGCGTCGATCGATCGACGGCTGGGTTCGATCGAACAGGGACAGACGCAGTTTTTCTTCTTCGTTAAGATTTTTCCTCCATTAACAAACCTTCAAACTCCATTATAGTCCACCAAACTTTTACCCAATGATCCTAACATATTTTCACATATACTAGGACAATTTCTAACGTGTCAAATACCTCAAAACTCCAATTCCTTTAAAGAAATAGTGAATTAAACCCAGAATTTCTTAAAACCCTAGTTATGGTGTTCTTCCCATATTTTCATTCAAAATCCAGATTTTATTCCGAAAAATCATCAAGTCTAATCTGAATATTAATCCTCTACATAAGTTAAATCATTCTACATGAGATTTCTATCCCAACATGTATAAATATCATCATTCTCCTATCAAGATATTGATTTAAACAAGACTATTCAAAAAGCCTACACATGGGTATTATAACTTTATGATTTTTGCAATAAACAATTTGCCTTATGATCAGTAGGGTCTGAATTCGTGGTTGTTGTTGATGATCGATGATCTTCATCTTTCAATCCTTCTTCCCCAACAAGTTAATAGTGACAATCTCCTTTGAATCTTTCCCAATTCCTTCTTTTGCCTTAGAAAGATGTGCCTCTCTTCTCTCTAATGGTATTGGTGTTGTCATGGGTGTTCTAACCCTAATCCCTCTATCATACGGCTGATATAAAGCTCTCAATTTCGTAGGTCTCCATACCCTCTCATGTTAAAAGACCAAAACGCCCCTGAACGGTCTCGGTTTAGTCCAAAATTACCCCGGGACTCAACTAGTACCCCCGGGTATACTATTTTGACTAATTTGACCCTTCCGGACTCATCGGTGACCTCTAAATTATTATTTGAGTCACTTAACAAATGTTACTCGTTCTCACCCCAACACGGTCTACACGCGTTAAGTAACTATTTACCACTCGCACTAAGTAAATATAATGAGGCAATATAAATCGATAACTATCTCCCGATTGATATCCCAAAATTACAATTTTTAATAAATCCCATTAAATTACTCCTCCTACGTAATTTAAAATTAAGTTGCATTTTCTCATTTAATTCTCCAATTTAATTAAATAAAATATTCAGAAATACGGGGTATTACATAAAATATATACCACTATGACTACACCCACTTCCCCGCAGATGGAACCAAAAATAACCCCGCTATACCATGAAAAATACATAAACATAATAATGTTATCGATATAACCACTAAAATCGTCTCACACGCGAATCTAGTGCTAAACAAAATATCGTGACTCACTCGTGTCACATAAAGCATACCTCATTCACCTGAGGATAAAACTCATATTTCAACCCTGCCAATCGCCCTGGTTGCTTGAATGGATCCCAGACATGACACGCTTCTCCAAACTGAATGGAGACCATATTAATCATTGACCTTTCTAGGCACTATACTCTTTTCCATTTACTCACTTTGAGCAAAATCAATGTATGTGGTCTTGCTCTCTATATAAAAGTATATCTCCATATAATCCACTTATCTCCGGCAATGCTGGACGTATTAGGGTGGTCCTTGTCTCGGACCCTGGTAGCCTCAACCCTGATGGCTACCCTCATTTTTCCCTTAGGTCCACTAACCCTAAGAAACACACTCCTGGACTTACTAGTACCGACTGAATCCACCATCACTCGGTAGGACTTCAACTATCTGAATCCTTTAAATGGGTCCTTAGTGGGTCTCCCCCCTGCGGTGTTTTGCTAACACCGTTTTATCCAGTTTTACTCCTTGACTAATGTCATCATCTGCATCGATCATCCAAGCAGAATTTCCCTTAAGTGCTGGAAACTCCTTTTGTGAGTTCATCACCCACTTAAGAACTTTTTTATCCATTGTACCTAACTCATCAGGTACAAGGTTCGCTAGATAAGGCCTCTGTCCGGTCATCCTGTGATAAGTTCAGAATTTCATTCATATCTCTTCCTAAATAATAGATGAAGGAACTCGCGGTCAAACCATACCTAAGATCCTTCCATTGGCATAATATTTCACTTTTCAAATGATGTGATAGACTCCCGCCACTACAACACTGCCCCCACGAGCTAAGAATTTTTTTTTACCCCAATTTTCACTTCCAGGTATACTACACTCTACTATATGCCAAAACCTCTAGGTAACTTATGTCCATTGGTTAACATAAACAATCTCCGCGTTTACTAAAATTCCAACAGGTGATCCTCTTGAAAGACCCCTCTGGCTCTCTCCCATTTTAACCATGCTGGGTTAGTCTAATTTGGCACCACTTCCTTCTATAGCGGTACTTGAAAAATATATGGTTCACTCTAGCAGTCCTTATAGCCCCAACCTCTCGAGCAATAATAGGGGTGACCTCAACTACGGTCATCGTCTCAAAAGTTATTCTACAACTTCAACTGAGCCCTACATCCTGCTATTCTCGCAATGGCCCTTACTGGTCGTCCTTCGCATGTCGGCATACGAAGCACACCCAAACACATATAAGATTCACTATAATTCTACATTATAGCAGGAGACAAAATCTCGCCATAGGAATCAACAATCCTAAGCATAGGGCTCTATATAAAATAGAAAGCAACGCTGAAAATGTAGTATGTCCGCACAGATTCCTATGGGCACTAGAACCTGATGATCTGATACCTACTGTGACACCCTGCCTATTTTAATCTCGACTGATCAATCCTTTCTCAAAATGAAATGGGATTCTTATATGGATTATTCTCAGCATCACTATCGAAAACCAAATTAATTACTAACAACCTTTAAGGCCTGGTGTCAAATTTTGAACGTTCTAATCTTGTTAACTTAAACACAAAATAGATCCATACACAATACACACACACACACACACACACACACACACACACACACACACACACACACACACACACACACACATAACAACTGAAATAAATAAATAATAACCGATAACTCTCGATAAAACGTTAATACAATAATATCGAAAAGGCACAACCGAAAAAGTGGTAAATAAAATAAATGACAACAGTCAGGCAGCGTGCCCTAATATAACTCACAATACCTCCTATCTAGATCACAAGGATATAAACATCTAAACAATCCCTTCTATCATCCATAGCTGATGCAGCATCGTCTGACTCGAAGAAATAATATCATCCAAACGTCCCTATGTCTAGACACCTAAAAGGTTTTTAAAATATTTGCAAGCTGGTCAAATCCCAAAGCGTTTTGAAAATATTTAGCTAGTGTTTAAAATGATTTAACATTTAAAATATGATATTCTCCATATTTAAACTGGTGTCGCACTCACATGAGATACCCCTCACCTCTCATCTAACAGTGCACACCTAACGCATGTATTTTAAACACCCTAGTTACGCTATCCCGCCTAACTAGCATCTCACCAATCTTCTAAACACCCATACACTATCTCATGCCCCGTGTGTTTAATATTCTAAGCATTCCCTTGAGCTTATGCAGATAAATTTTCACTTATAATTTATTCGTTCATTTTGAATAACTTTCACTAGTTATAATACACTATTCGTGTTTTAGTGTTATCAATCTCGTATATAATATTCTCATCTTTATATACATATATAACATTTTTTTCCGGATTTTATTCTCCCGGATGTAACAAGAAATCATTACACCTCTTCACACACACACACATATATATATATATATGTAAAATTCGGCTATTCATAAATATCTCCCATGGCATTAGCCTAGAATCCCGAATATACCAATTCATATTAATTCATAAGTATACACACACTTATGTTAATCCCATAAGTATTTACTCACTTATGATACAATTATCACATTGATTTCTTCTGAATATTAGCTTATCACGTCTAGCTAGTATTCTAGTTTTGTCCTACTCGCACATTCGGATTTCACTCACATATTATCGACACATACATTCTATACCCATAAATGTAATATACCCGCCAAAATGATTTTTCCCGAGTGTCGTTCGTCCCAAACACTCCTAAAATTTATAACTAGGATCTTATTGCTGCAAATAAGAGATTTATATATAACTCATTTAATATTTTAAAGGTCCTCACACTTTATTCAGGATCCCCTAATATTTATCTCCAAAAGGAATTCTTCTCTAACCCTTTTTGTCTAAGAAATATTCCTAAAATTTCACTGTCATCCACGAACCGAACCGATGGCCCCAAAAATTAACCAGTCCGGTGACCAATAAATGAACTGATGCCCCCCTAAATGAACCGATTCGGTAACCCAAATCGAATCGCAATTCACTGGTTCGACATGTTGAGTTAGGGAGTGTATCATCATCTCCAACTCTAAAATTTATGGTTTTTAACATCACCAACCATCATTATAAACATCTACACGCTTATTTTTAACCAATACGTCAATTTATTTCTAGGATTACTCAATTTAACTAAGATTTAAATCCTATGGATTTAAACTCTTCCAATTTCTCACCAAAAATTACACCATAAACATGGATTTAAACTCAGATTTCATATGGGGTTGTTATGACCTCAAATTATATGAAATCATTTCCAAAAACCCCATTTTGATTCAAGAATCCCAACCCAAAATTCATATAGTTTTCACCAACTATAATACGAATTATAAACACACATAAATAATTAAAGCAAGTTAAACACTTGCCTCATTGGATAAATTTGACAACCTCATGCCAGGATCTGTCGGAGCTTGGCCGAAATCTTCTCTTCTTCTTCCGTTCATTCCTTATCCTTTTTCTTTCTTTCTTTTATCTTTGTCTCATGTCCTTATAAGAGAGAAATAAGTGTTCTCCACTTATTAAACCCAAAACTCGTATACACAAATGCGAGTCCCTACTAATCCAAAGTCTCCAAAACCCAAACACTACCCTCACGTACTCTATTTTGACTATTTCGGCCCATCCGAGACCAACCGTGCACTCAAAATCTCCATCTAAGTCACTTAAGAAACATTTAAATTTTTAAATACAATATAACTCGGCACGTAATTTTTGAGTAAAATATTATAACTTGTCACTTTTCCCAACCGCAACATGATATAAAATAATCCAAAACTCGCCAATTAATATTTTATCCATTCACTTAATTTGTCTAATCATTTCTCCGAGAATTAAATTACATCCACTCAAGTAATTTAAATACAGATAAAAGTACGCTGTATTACAGATAAAAGTCACCATGATTAATGTTCAGGCATATAACGTTAGGATAATCACTAGGGCGCAGTAGTTCCCCTAAGAATTTTATTAGAAAGTGGTGGTGCGAATTCAAACTCACCCAACGTAGTCGGTAAAGGGGGGGGGGGGGAGTCGGAGGAACTTTTTTAAAGAGCCATCTGTAAATATTTGGGAAGAGAGTGAGAGTGATGGTTCAATGGGCGGATATAATCCAAAGGCAATTGTGGAGGGTGGAATGAAGTGACACATGAGATCAAATTTTGTGCAAAAGTTTTCTCATAGGAGCGGCGTTGTAGTGATAGGAGTCAGTCACCACAACCATGGAGAGATACCATGAATAACAAGGAATGTGGGGTATGGTTTGATCGTAATTTTTCTCATCAACTGTTTAAACAGAGAGGCAAAGGAAAATTCAATACTTATTTCATAAGGGTCGTACAGTAGTCGATGATGAAGGAAAGCTGGCGGGTTTAGCAAACTTCATTCCCAACAAGGTGGATATGGAGAATCAAGAAGGTTTATAAGTTAATAATTGATTGATGGGTAGAATATACAAGAATGGATGGGGAAATTCATCTAGAACGACAGGTACTGTTGTCATTAATGTTATACGTTTACAATTTGATATCAACACTTTCGTGAGAAGGGAGCCAAGGAGTTGGAGAACCTAATCAAAGGGCAAGACTGGACTTAATAGTGGTAGTGATGAACCACAGGAAGGGATAAGCAACAGAGAACCCATTTTAATGATTAAGATTAATAGAATTCCTACCAGGTGACGGTGGATTGAGTTAGGGACGTCAAGTCTAGCAATGATTCCTATAGGTCAAGTGGAGCCAAAAGGACAACGAGGGTAGCAATCGGGGTTAAGACTATCAGGTCTGTGAGAAGGAAAACCCCGACATGGATAGTGGGGACAGAGAAAGGGGAATGACACAAAGAGATGTATTATGTGTAAAGAGCAGGAACACATGTGTGGATTTTGTTCGCAATGAATTAGGGTACATGAACGAGATGCTAGTAAGGTCAACAGTTATAAGAAGTTTTTGTTTCGATCAGGACGAGGGTGTTATGTCCAAGAACCATTTTAACCGCCAGTACAATTTTAAATTAAAAGTAAGAGTTTTATCTCGGGGTAATTGTGGTCTGTTTTGTGTGACATGAGTGAGTCAAAACAATTTGTTAGTACTATATTCGCATGTGAAATGGTATTAGTAGAGGTATCGTCAATATTACTATAGTTGTATATATTCACCATTGAGTTAGAGGGGATCTCCTTAGTTCCATTCATAGATGATAGATCCTTTTGAGAGGTGACATTCGAGGTATGGTTTTAATCCTAGGTACGGACTGTTAAGCGATGGCGGGCGGTTACAGTAAGACTATCATGTTCACTGTTTCGAACATGATGTATATATTTGCGACATCACACTTGAAAGAGGGTTGATCTCGCGACGATATTTTTATGTAGTAGACTTCAAAGAGTACAGTTGTCTAGTTACGTTTGATCCTAGTGCGCGAGGACTTTTACTAATGTGATTCAGGGTATATCGGGTTCACCGTTGAGCGGAGAGTTTTTAGCGCATTGATGTTTACGTGTTGAGAACTTAGTGATATTGAGAGAATTTTATCATGTGATGTCTTGAGAGACATGGGCATAGATGATTTGATTTATGTGTCAAGAAACCAAATTTGTGATATCTTAGTTATGTGCTTTGGACCCACAGATTTCGATGATCGACAATGTTAAGGGATAGTGTATTGGGAAAAGTTCTTCTGAACTTCATTGCGGGATATTACACGCATGGACCTTAATAAATGTTGGGAGTAGTTAGGCGTTATTGGATGCTAGTACATTCATTTTGAATGTTAAATAATTAAACGTGTAGGGGAAACACTTTAAGCTGAGAGCTATTACGATATGTGGCCAGTGGTGCCGGGCAGTGCTGCGAAGGAAGCACTGAGAAAACTTATGTATCACAAGTTAATGGGTGGGGTAGTATCGAAAAGAATTAAATTGAAAATTGTGTGGTAATTGAGAATACCTGTATGATATAGCCACGTCGAGAGTGAGGATCTGAGCATGAGATGGGTATGTTACGTACGAGATGTTAGTGATAATTATGCTGGGATATTTGGGCTATAGTATATGGTATGGTGAGACTTTGTGTTTGCTGTTACAAGGTTTGATTTATTTATACTAGTTATCAACTGTAGGAGGGTCTAGCCTATATAATTGTGTATATATGTTATCTTGTGTTCTATAATAAACTTGTAAGAAAGTGTTTGTATTGTTATATTTAATGACGGGGAGTAGGGACGCTTACTGAGGGATTCATGGTGGATAAGGCTTATCATTGAGCGGGGAGATATGGATCGTGATTCATTCGCGCTAAGAAACTAATGATAGTAATGGGCATCATATTATATGATGTTTTTTGTAACATGAGAGTGAACGAGTATACTTTTATGTCAAGATACGAAATTTTGGGGGTACGTACTATGGACTGAGAGCCTAGCAGATCTTAATGACTAACAATGTTAGGTAGTAGTGTATCAGGGGGTTTCTTGTTTGGATTTCTCTTGGCGAGACGTCCCACGCATGAAACTTTGCTAAATGTTGGAATTAGGGAGATTTTTGGTCATTAGGACATGGGTTTGGTAGCTTCGTTATTATACATATATGTGTTAATAACTGTGAGTTGAAAATTATATTATGATTTAAGGCTAGTAGAGTCGGGTAACAATCGTGTAGATAAGCATGGGTACAGGGTGTATGGTCGCCCTGGGTAATTAAATTAATTTTAATATAATTTGCAATTAGTAGAGGTAGAGATATGTTTATCGATCTTAGGGGCTTGTGAGTAGGGAAATTTTCGAGGCTTAGAGTACAAGACTCATCTTAATTTTAAGGACGAAATTCCTTTGTAAGGGGGAAAGTATGTAACACTCGTATTTATGAGGATATAGAATTGAATTAATTTGGTGATATAGGATTTAATTTTTCTGAAGGATTTAATTAAATTAGTGAATTAAGATTTAATTAATTCGGATTATTTTTAAAATTTACATGTGTCGTAATTTGAGGTCGAATTGGAGAATTTTAGTAATTTAGCTCAAATGATGATTCTGAGTTCACGGTTGATTCCAAATAGGTTGAGATAGTGGGAAAAGAGTACTTTGGGGTAGTAATTGGGTCTCGGGGCATTTTTAGGCTTAACTGGGCTCATACAGGGGCGTTCGGATCTTTAGGCTTAGTCCATAGGCTTAATTTCGGGATTACCAATATGAAACCTATATTAGGGAGTTTGTGGCAGACACGCCTTAATAAGAAAATCCTAGTTTTGTAGAGGAGAAAAGAGGGAGAAATTAGGAGAGCTTTTAGGAGCCAAATCAAGAAGAGGGGTATTTTCTTCGTCAAATCTCCGTCTACATAAAAGGAAATCAGACCTACGAATTTAATCAGGCAAGTAGTTAAACTTTCTTTCAATTTAATTACAGTATTGCGATTCATATCATAGTGGGTGTGATGACGAAATTCATTTTTGGGAGTGGGCTATCATATGAAATGGGTTTTAGTGATTTGAGCATATTGTGTAAATTAAATATGAAATTAATAGTGGATTATCATATAGGATTGTTAGAATCTGAAGTTGACTCGAAGACCAATAATTAAACTTGTGTAATTTAGATCCATAGAATTTAATCTAGGTTGAGATTGAGATAAAATGTTAATAACCCAAATCGGGAGGTAAAGCTAGAAATCTAATGATTTTGAAGATTAATATGATGATTGAAACATATTATTGAAGGTAAATATGTGATGGGAAAATGGTTTGAATTCTAGGTACCAAGAGGAAGATCTTTAGGTTTTAACAATGGTAGAAAACTAGGACCAACGTCGTGAGGAAGACGAAGGCTGAAAAACATAGTGGGTCATTCGAACGATAAAGGAAGTCATTCAAACAACGCTGGAAAGTCGTTCGGACGACATCAGACGTCGTTTGGACGACGAAAATGATTTGTTATAGAATGCCAATTTTTCCTTTGTTATAGTTTGGGATATTTTTAAGGCTCTAATCAGTGTGTAGAAAATTAAAGGGAAAAAGTACTTAGGGCATTGGGAGGGGGATTTTAAGATACATTTTATTTAGATAGAGTGCCAATCTAAATAGTAGCTATTGGTGAAATAAATTCAAAGGGTTGAGTTTCAGACCGAGTAAGGGAGTCCGGGAATTTTATCTGAGTGACATCACTTCAATGAAATTAATGGAGGTGGAATTAATTCAATTAAGGGTCGGGGTTTTGAGTCGGATATTTTCAGGCTAGTGCAACGAGAGTTAGGCACGAAGTAGCCGGTTTAATTTATTATGGATATATATAATAAATTATTGAACATTAAATTTAATGAGGGATGTTAAACTTAATAGTGGGAATTCATGTAATAAATTCTAAAGGGTGGATATACATACCGAATGAGAGAGTCTGGGTATTATAGTTGGGTGACGCTACTTTAACAATAAATTAATTAGTCTTAGATTAATTAAATTACAAGTTGGGATATAGACTTGGGTATTTTGGGCTAGTGTTATGGGTGTTAGGCACGGGTTACTCGAACTTTATTAAATATACGTATACAGTTAGTGTGATAGTATATATATATATTTATATGAATTATAGATATCGGTATGAATGATATTTATGTGAAAGCATGACCCTCCAGTGGTATCATAGGAGGCTGCACGATGTGGGTGAATCCTCTGGCTTGAGGAGCAGGGAGAGTATAGTCCACAGGTCATATCGCCTATTTTTATTGCGTGATTTATTTTCTGAGTTGAGATTCTTTGGGTATGCTTAGATTTCACTTTCGAGGAGAATATGACTACCTCCACTACATTTTCGATATTTTTTCCCAAGTTCGGTGTGAGCTAGTCTGACTTTAGCTGGCCAGGTTAGAGTGAGCATGCTTGGGACATGATAATATTTTAGAGAAAACATTCGGTGAGTCATTATTCGGGAATGGATGGTTATATTATACGCGATATGTATGTGAATGTTGTAGTATACTAGTACGTATATAATATGTGTAGATAATTATATACGGGATTAGTACATGAGTGTGAATGTATTTCTTACATAACTAATGTGAAAGTTATATGGTTTAAAAAGGGGTTTCTTATATAACTAGTGTGAAAGTTATATATGATTAAAAGGGGTTTCCTATATAACTAGTGTGAACGTTATATAACTTAATATGGTTGAAGCGATTAATAAGTTAATGAGAAAATAAATTAACAATCAAAGTAAGAGTACACGGGTTAGAGTAGGGTGGTAGAAAGAGGTGTGATACGACTAGTTAGGTGGTGTAGATTAACTAGGAAGATTATAAGGCAAGCGCTAGGTGTTCACGTTAGATGTTGACTAAGTTATACCTCAAGAGAGTTCGACACTAACTTAAATATGAAGAGTGTGCATGCATATTTAATTATTGCAATTTAACTTCTTGCTAAATATTTTCAAAATGTTTTACTTGGGCTCTAACCCATATTAAAATATTTTCCAAAACCTATTAGGTATCCAGCAACAGGGACGCCAAGCTTGAGGATTCTATCCAGGGATGCGTAGCTGTAGCTCATGTGGAAGTTGCAGGACTTTGTTATAGATGCTTCGTTCATTTATTCCTAGTGTAGGGACTTTATTTCAATACTCATTTGGGCATTTCACCCTCAAATTTAGTATTCAGTTTATTTATGTGACCTTGTGCATCTGGGTTATTATTTCAGTTTATTATTGAACCAATAGTTGATTCGGTCGTCTTTATATATGTTATTCATCTGTGTTGTATTCAATTACTAGGATGTGTTTGGTTTAATTATTATTTTATTTTCGCATGTTGTTAATTAATTAAAGATAAAATTTGGCACTAGTCTATTTAAATTACTAGGTGATTAGTAACTTTAAAAAAATATTTTCGATAGTGATGCTAAGAATGAGCCATATGAGACCAACATTTCTTTTGATCACGGGATGGACACCCGGTATTTTAGTAGGCAGGGTGTCACACGCATAGAGAATTGAAGACTTACCAAAGTGAAATTAGGTGAATGACACGGAACAGTCAAATCAAGGAGTAAATACTATAAGCGATGCAATAATCTCACAAATAACGATCCAAGTGACATGAAATGAGTGAAAATGGTTCTAAGAACAATTTCTCCTAAGGTTTTATCTCTAGGGACGTTTTGGAAGTGAAATGATTGAATGAATAAAAAACCCTCTTTAAATAAGTGTCAACACCCATGCGAATAAGACTTCTTAACCATTCGAACGACAGACCCGCGCACGGTATCTTTTGTACTTGTGCGCACAAAATAGAGTAATTTGCCAATAAGTCCTCCTGAATCCTAACACTCTGAATAGCAATGGTATGAATGGATGCAAATGCATTAAAAACATTCAATTGGACATTAATATCACAAATATGGGATACAATGCACAAAAATAGCAAAACTCAACAACTCACACACACATATATACAAATGCAAACTCTAAACATGTAAATTTTGATTGCAATTATGCAAATCATAATCAATTTATTTAACATAAAGATTTTATTTAAATTTTAATTAAGAAATGAATTAAAACATCTTTAACTCGAATTCAATGAATTCAACATTATATGCATAAAATTCTCATCAAATCAATATTTTGCACCCTTGTAATATCAATTAAGGTACGATTCATATGAGAAACATGAATACACAATCAACATAAATAAACATAATCTAATCATGAAAACATTACAAATGATACTTAAAAACAATAATTACATCGATTTGTGTTTTTGTACCGAAATAGCCAAAGGGGGAAATTTATAACAACAAGTTTTATAATTTTTCATTTTATTTTTATTTGGATTATGCCATTACACCCTACTGCATCTTCATGACTAATTTCACGTATTCGAAGAGAAGAAGTTTATGACATTTGGAAGACTGAAGATTGTCCATCACAACATCATTTATATTAATTATGAGGTGGTTTGGTAAGGACTTTAGTTATCCAGGGGTTATTTTTAAAAGAATTTGCATTTAAAAGTGTTCAAAATATTTTAAAATGATTTTTAAAAGAATTTTTGAAAATCTCACTAAATCCTTAGAACAAGATTGGTATGTTATTTGAACGAGTTGCGGTGGGTCGTTATAATGAGGTTCCTTCATTCCAACGAGATCTTGAACGTTGCCTTTTGGGTACGCTCTAGAATGTCATTCGAAGTTTTATTGGAAGCACGATCAAATGAGAAAGGGTAAGTCGTTCGAACAAGGTGGTAGTTCGTTCGAATGAATACGTGTGTTTTTATTTTTTAAAATATATCTTGCTAAATTTATAATCCCTATCTCTTTGCAATAACTTATCCTATAAATATAGATTCAAGATTAGACTTTTCTCCATGCCTTTTTAGATTTCTTTTTGTTATCAAACTCTATTCTTTTTCCATCCAAACCCCTTGGATCTTTGAAGATCACTTTTCCAAATCAAGAACAACACTTTCAAAGTTTAAAAAGCCTGGCAGATATTTTATCTACTGCTGAATTGTGGAGTTGAGGTTCTACTGCTGAAGAAGAAAGGAATTAAAGATTCCTCAAGCTGATCGGTGGATACCGAGGCAAGAGCTGCTTACTATGGGCGGTGATGGACTGCAAAATTTTTTATTAAAGATTTGGAGGTTCTTATGCATTATACTTATTGGATCTATAAGTAATTTATAAGTCACTATGTGTCTGTCAAATTCTGTAATAGTGCTGAAATGAAAGGTTTTGCCCGAAAGGGATTTTTCCTCAGATTCTTATTTTGTGTATTTGGTTTGGAATTTGGATTCATAACTTTATTGCATCTTCAGTTTAATTTAATCAAGATAAAATTTGGTAAAAAGTGAATTTATGTGTCTGGCCTAAGATACAACTAAATTCGTATAACTCCCCATGTGCTTTCTCAAATTGGAATCAGGGCAACATATTACATTACTTTATTGTGTGATATTTTAAATTTGGGATTATATAGATAATTTGTATAAGAGGCTACCTATTTTTGATGGGTCAAATTATGCATATTGGAAAGATAGAATGAGGCTTGCTTTGAAATAAATTGATGAAAAGGTTTGGCTTACGTGTGGAAGAGGGTGGATACCACCCACTGCAACTAATGACAATGTCGAAAGTCTTAAACTTGTCACAAATTGGACAGAGGATAATTTTAAATGGAGTAATTTTGACTCCTGCAGTTTAAGTGAAATTTATGAATCCATCACCCCTGATGAGTTCCACCACATCATGACGCGTACCACGTCTTTGAAAGCGTGGGATACTCTCCAACTCACTCAAGAGGGTACTAACACCATGAAAGATTCTAAGCTACAAAATCTCACCATACACTTTGAGACCATTACTTTGCCAAAGACTGAGACATTTGACGAATTTTAATAAGATTGTCTGATATCGTTAACTTTTATTTTAATTTGTGTGAGATATTTATGGAGACACGTGTTGTGAAAAATATTTTGAGATCCCCACTATCCCTCTTTATTCCAAAGTCACTGTTTGAAACCCACCCTGTGATTTTGACCGGACCCATGTAAATTAGTAAATGAGTGACTTAATGTGACTTAAATAAGCTCTAGACCTTGTGAGATAAATAGTGAATCAAATTTGGGTAATATCGTGGCTTCGGTGCAATCCATTGAATTAGAGTGGTCTATATTTAATTTGGATAAAAGTTAGGGTCGTTTGAACGAGACCCTTAGTCGTTCGAACGAGATTCCTATCTCGTTAGAACGATGCTTCAAACGACCTTCCAATGACCCACCCCTGTTTAGACCCTCATTAGAAATTATTTGAATGAGATATAGTTCTCATTCAAATGAGATCCAGTTTGGATCGAACGATGTAGTACTTCTCGTTCGAATGAGATCCATTGTTGTTCGAACGAGACTACAAAAATTAGTTTTTATAGGATTAAAAAATGGTGTAAAATTCCTGACCATTGTATTAAAGCAAGTTTTAATCTCCCACAAGAGCAAATTAACTCGAGACATGTGTTATTTGGAATTTTAGGGATTTAACCCGTAAGGGTTTGGGGGTATTTAAAGGATGCTTTGGACCATTTTAACCCATTTGAATAAGATTTTCTCCCGTTCTCTAACACTTAGAGTTCTCATGGAGCTCCATCACCAACCACAACCCTAGAATCACCAGCCCTCCACCCTAAACCACCATATTTTCATTATATTATACCACATTTATGTCTATAAACCCATATACACCATTGTTGGAGAAGATATTGATTTATAAAGAAGTTATGGTGGTATTTTTGGAGAGCAAATGAAGAAAAAATTATGAAATTTGAAGGGTATTTTCATGGAGCTTTCATGGAGCATGTTTGTGGAGCTAGGAAACCTCCATGAGGCCATCTTAGGAGGTGGGAAATGACCGTCATCTTCTTATCCATAAAACCATGTTCGAGACATCTTTGAGGTGGAAAACTCTATTATTTAGCTTAAGAACTCTATTTTCCATTATATTGATCGTGTAGTTAGTGTTTGTAAGAGTAGAATGTATATATGATTTAGAAAGGTTATTTTTTATGGTTTTGTGTAAAATGGTTTAGAAATGATTTCAAGAGTTTTGAGTAAAATGTTTAATTTCAAGAAAACTTGGTATTTAAATAATTTATTTCAAGAAAACTTCGTATTTAAACATTTTATGGAATAAAATATCAAAATATTATTTATCTTATAGAAGATATTTTATGAATAAATGTCTAAAAGTTTTCTTGTAAAAATTTGGAATTTATAAAGATAAACATTTATTCAAGTTTTGAAGAAAAAAAATATCTTTTGTCTAAAAAATCATGTTTTTTCAAACATTATGAAAATTCTAGAACGAACCATATGTTAAACATGGGATTTTTTAACTTAAAATCCCTCTCCCTATGTATATGAACTTTTAAAAATTTGGTAATGAGCATATAGACAAGTTTACTGAAGGTTTTAAGGAGTTTTAACATAAATCAAAGAAAATAAAAAATTTAGCCCTTAAAGTGTGTGAATAAGTGTAGAAAATATGATAAGTGGGCATTTCAAGATTACATATAAAAATAAAGGGAAAATGGTATATTCTTGTAAAGTAGTCTTCAAAATGTCAAATGGTTTCCTTAGTAAAGAATGTAATCAAATAAATAGATTTCCAACTTAAAAAGCGTGTTAAATCCAAAAATTTCAATGAGTGTTAATGAGTAGAAACATTCAAGAAGTTAGTCTGTATAAGTTAATAATATTTTTAGGAAATCAACACTTGTGAAAATGGAGAAAAAGACAAGTTTGAAAATAAGGGAGTAAAATAGTAATTTTACGTAAAGTTTAACATATTTATGAAATAAAAATATTTGAAAAGGTGTTACATAAAAGGTCTTAAATGAAAGTGATTTTGGGATAAAATCAAAGCAAGTGCGTTAAGGATAAGAAATGGTGATTTTCAAAGTGTAGCATAAGGTGGGGCTAAATACCCGGGTTTTGGCTTCGCCCGATAAAAAGTGGAATAATGTGAAAATTTTTAAAATTTTAAAACACATTAATATGGACTCGGATGAGACCGGGGAAGAAATAAGAAGGGTCCGAACCCTAGGTTGAAAGACCCAAAACACAAGCCAGATCATATGGTAGCATAGCTGACGGTGAGGAACCGATGAAGTACGTTGTTATTTGGACGATTATGAGAAAAATATAATGGAACATGGTAAAGAAAAAGCAGCCTAACTTGAAATAAAATTGGAAAATGTTTCGGTTGAAAAGATAATATGGAAAAGAAATATGAGAAATTAACTAATTTCTGTGTGAAGCGATTAAATGGGTAATTAAGCAACATATGGAGGTTTTAACCCACAATTAACATAAGTGTGTGGTTACAAAAGGTTTTTAACGAAAAATGAGTATTTTCTAACATGGAGCATTCGTGTGTTGAAGGGTTATTTGCAAGGAAAATACTAAGGTAAATTCAGTGTTTGTAGATGGGTAATTTTAATAAAAGATGTATTCTCTCTAAATAAATGGTATTGTATTTATGTATTTAACCGAGTGCGTTGAATCGTGAAGTTTGGTAAGTTAAGCAAAAAGGATTTCATAGGATTAATGTGATTTAATCAGGACAAGTAACGTTCTTGGAATAAAATGATTTCATGCATTAATGTATGTGTATATATATATATATATATATATATACACACACATATGAGGTAATTGCATGTGCACGTAGGCATAACGTTTTAAAATCTCTTTTCTTCCATTCAATTCTATATTGCATTGCTGTATTTCCCATTGGGCATTCGATTAATTCCTTTTTCTTTGTTACAACAAGTTGTGTGCGTTTTATTATTTTGAGAGCATTGTACAGGTAAATATCCTTTTTATTTTACGTTATTAGCTCTGAATGCTCGGATTTCGAGGACATTTCTCATGGTTCCCATACTTAGCTTGATATGAATCGGAATTTCATTCTAAATAAGTGAAAATTTAATTAGATAAAATTGGACTAGAAACATTATTTAGGTTGTCTCATTGCACTTCACACCTAACATTCGTACCAGACCGAGTTGACCCATGAGTAACCCATAAATTTGGGCTGGAGCGTTACAAATTTTCCTTAATTCGTTGGGAATTTTAGATACACTTAGGTTAGAAGAACTCATAAGAGACCTTTAAACTTATGAAATCAATATATTCCCTAAAATTTAAAAGTCGAAAGAAAAGGAGATTTCTTTGTAATCTCAATCTAAATGGAAAGAGGAGGTTTCTTTTAACTTCGATGATCTTTCCCTTTTTGCGAAAAATTTCCCAAATTTCTCAAAATAAGAAAAGAAAAATCTTCCAAAGAAAAGACAAGTTTTGAGAAAAATAAAGAGTTTAAATCAGGCAAGAAAAATTTTGAAAAAGCGGGAGGAGAGTGCCTTAAGAAAGAGGAGGACAAATGTTGTGAGTGTGAGAGTAAATGTAACACATATCATGAGTTTTCTACGAGTTTAAAGAGATAGGGCAATGGTAAATCTGCCTTTAATGCCACACTTAGCGATAGTGTGGTCGAGTTGGTGGATTTCTGGGACGAATCACCGTATGGACATAATTTCACCTGGTTCATGGCAAGTCATGTTAGTATATCTAGTACACCTCACACCGATGAGGAAGTTGCTAAACATGGTGACCTCGACTGTGTGTCTAGTCATTTCAGAGAGAGTGAGGGATATGGAATTTTGAGTGAGGGAGAACGTGGCCTTCATCGATCCTATGTCGAGCTTTACACCGAGTCCTTTAAAATGAAAAACAAAATAAAAATTTAGTGCTTAGGGTGTTATCTCTAGATAGATAGTTGAAAGAATCAAGAGAGAGTGAGTCCTCAGTGAGAGTTTATTCGGGATTGAGAGTCATTTTAATGGAGAGGAAAATGGTAACTTGACCAAGAAGTGGTTAGTCTGACGAGAGATCTTCAAGATTCATTAGAGACTCGTGGGAAAATTGAAGCCCTTATATCCCAACTCAAGAAAGTTCTCGAACGTTCTTGGGAGGTCAAGGTTACTATAGAGGACACATCGAAGAAGGTTGGTAAGATGTTCCTCAGTCCCTCGTTAGGTTTTAGGGAGAGGGAAGGAATAGGTTACGATGGTGCATCCACTTCCTATGTCGCACAAAAACTAGTTCCTAAATTTATGGTAGATCCTTATAGGTGTCGACCTAAAGCACAAAAGAAAGTTAAACCTAAATGAGCGAACCAATATAGGACCAAAAAAGTCTATGGTTGAACTTATTGAAAAAAGAGAGGTCACCTTAGGGAATTTTGCTACAAGTTAGGGAAAACTAAATGTATACATACTACCGCAGGATCGCTATAGTGACTTTCCTAGTCTTAGAGAACAAGTTGAGTTCCTAATTGCCACTTCTTAAAGATTAATGGAATAATTTCAAAGGATGTCTATGCCTTTTGAGAACACTTATAACACTGCGACTCGAGCTAATAACAACAAAGGCAAACAAAAGGCTACCTCCACTTGGGTACCGAAGAAAGACGAAAAAGTCCTTATTTTTCACATTTCTCTCAACGTTCAAAATAATTCTTCATGATATTTTAATAGTTGGTTCTATAGGCACATGATCGGTGACAAGACATATTTTACCTACCTTTATGGATCGCAAGTAAGGCAAAGTAACCTTTGGAAATGAGAGTAAGTCTAGTATTTTAGGACGTGGCTGTGTTGAGATATTCAAATTTACTAAACTAGACAATGAGTTATACGTGGAAGGGTTGAAAGAGAACTTCATTAACATAATCCAACTTTATGATGCAAACTTTGTGGTAAGGTTTGATCGGTCCGAGTGTAACGATCAATTCGGTGAAATATTACTAGAAGGAGTGACGTTTAGCGATAATTTCTATGGGATAATTTCTAAGTCCTCCTTTGTGTGCAATAATACTAGGGTTTCCTCTATGGGATTTTGGCATCAAGGACTAGGTCATGTGAAATTTAGAGATCTAAAGATACTAGTGAAGAAAGACCTATTGAGGGGATTACCATCGCTTGGGAAACCAACTTTCTTGATTTTTAGTCCTTGTCAATAAGGAAAATAAATAAAAGTCCTCATTGGAAGTTGAATACCATTACCACGTCTCATGTGTTGGAGTTGATACATATGAATCTTACAGTTCTTATGCGTATGGAGAGCATATGTGATAAGAGATACATTCTCGTGATGGTCGATGACTTTTCAATATACTCTATCATGGGGTTTCTTAGAGAAAAGTCCGATATGGTTGAGTTCCTAACAACCAAGTGTTGTGTCCTCCAACACCAATACCGTGTCACAATTAATCAGACGCATAGTGACAATGAAATTGAATTTAAAAAAGTCAGAGTAGATAATTATTGTGAGGGAGTGTGAATCCAACACAAGTTTTCGATCGTTCATACTCTTCAAAAATGCAATAGTTAAGAGGAAGAATCAGGAGATTCAAGAGATGGCTAGATCCATGATTCTTGGGAGAAATGTGCCTAAATGTTTTTGGACAAAGGCTGTTAATTCCACCTACTATACGGTGAATAGCATATATCTTCTTCCATACACGTTACATATGCCATATAAGTTGTGGATAGGGTAGAAACCCAAGCTATTGTATTTATGAGTCTTTGGGAGTCCTTGATACGTTTTAAGAGGTAGAGAGAATTTAGGAAAGCTTAACTCCAAGAGAGATGAGGGGATATTTTTAGGTTATTCATCGTCAAGTAGGGCTTATAATGTGTTTAAATTTTAAAGCTCCAAGGTTATGCAGTCAATAAATGTCACGATTAGAGACGACAAGCCATCGATGATTGTTAACCCTATCCTTGAGTGTGAGAGAAATTCACCCCTAATGATGATCAAACTGCTCCTCATACTAACCCGGTGGACCTCGTGCTCGACTTAAAGGATCCACCCTTTTAGGTTCGAAAGAGTTATGACCCTTTCACTATACTTGATAATCCCACACTAGGTGTCAAGACTCATGCTCAACTTGGGAATGTGGTTAGATAATTTTTCTACACCTCCTTAGCCAAGCCCAAGGATATGAAAGAAGCACTCAAGAGCGAACATTGGATATTCGCTATGCAAGATGCTTCAGTTTCACAAGGACGATGCATGGGAGTTTGTCCCCCGACCTAGAAAGACTAATATAATTGGTACCAAGTGGATTTACAAGAATAAGATGGATGATAATGGTACCATAGTTCGTAATAAGGCTAAGTTGGTTGCTCAAGGCTACATGAAGTTTGAGGTTGTTGAGTTTGATGAAACATTCGATTTTATTGCTAGGCATGAGTCCATCCACTTACTACTCACCATAGCATGTCATCTATGCTGAAAGTTATATTAAATGGATAAAAAGAGTGTCTTCCTTAATGGAATTCTACAGGAGAAATTTTAAATGGAACAACAAAAGGGGTTAGAAGACCCAACGCACCAGGGACATGTCTTTTATCTTAATAAGGCCTTGTATAGTTTGAAGTAAGCCCCCCGTGCTTGGTACGAGAGGCTCACTTCTTATCTTTTAGCTCGTGGATTGAAAATAGGGGGGTGGATAAGATGTTGTTCGTGAGGAGAGAGAGTGGCACTATCTGGGTTGCCTATGTGTATGTGGATGACATAGTGTTTGGATCCACGTGTTACCAACATGCTCACATATTTTAGGAGGAGATGAAGAGTAAATTTGAGATGATAATGGTTGATGAGATTATTTTCTTCTTACATTTCCAAGTTCGTCAACTAGAGGATGGGGTATTCATTTCTGAATCCAAATATATTAGGGACCTAGTGAAGAAGTTTGGTTTAGACTCTGCTAAGCACTCATGCACCCCTATGATTACATAACCTAAGCTCAAAGACACTTTAGGAAAGGAGGTAGAGCAAACCCTTTATAGAAGCATGATAGGTAGTCTTCTCTACTTGACCGCTAGTTATCCCGACATTGACTTTAGCATTGGAATTTATGCACATTACCAAGAATTTTTGAAAGAGTCTCACTTGATCTCATATAAACTTATCATCAAGTAAGTGAGTGGCACTCTTTACTATGATTTGTCTGCTTATACCGAATGGGTCGAGGATGTTGATGGTTATAGGAGCACCTATGGTGGTTGTTTTTACTTTGGGAGTGCTCTTGTCTCTTGGTTGAGCAATAAGAAAAACTCTATATCTTTGTCCACGGTGGATGCCGAATATAGAGCTATCGGGAGTTGTTGCACACAACCCTTATGGATGAAGAAAATGTTGAAACATTATGGGATTTCCGAAGGCATAATGACTATTTTATGTGATAATACGAGTGCAATTCATATATCCTGTAATCTGGTCCAACATTCCCGAATGAAGCACATTAGGATACGTACCATTTCATCCATGACCTTATAAAGGAGAAGGTAATGTCCTTGAGTTTTGTGAGCACTGTGCCAATTAGCCAATATTTTCAAGAAAACTTTAGATACACTTAGAATCGAGAATCATGGGAAGTCTTTGGGTATTTGTTCCATTGATTGAGTTTAGGTACTATATCTAGTGAGTGGTTATTATCATGTACACGTCATTTGTCCCTCATTCTAGATTGTATTTCTATGTAATTATATGATTTATTTTGAAAATATTAAAACTAAATTGCAAAACGATTTTCGATTTTTAAGAAAGAGTTTGAAAAATTCCAAAAAGATTTATTTTTGATAAACTTTTGAGAAAGACAAAAAAGTTTTGTATTTTTTTACTTCACCATATATAAATGTGCATTTAAGATGTTCCAATAATCCCTATATTCTACCCATTCATGTGACTTTATTATGCTATTTTGAGACATGACTTCATTTCTTTAGCATGCTTAGTAATGCATGGATAGCATTTGGTTGTTCATTGATGATTACTTTCTTCATGCTAGACTTTTTATCACCTTTATTTCACACATGCACGGACTTTATGAATATTGTACTTGCTTATAATGGGTTGAGTACAATGTTCTCATCCCAATAGTGTTTAATAATGAACCAAATGTACTAGAGATAAATTGTGCTTGTAAGAACCATTTTTCGGATTTTATTTCCCGAAAAATTTATTATATGTTAAGCAATGGAAGGTGGCTACGAAAGATCGAATTCTCTTTGCGTTAAAATCCATCATTTGCCAAAAAGATCCTAAAAGATTAATGCACACAAAAACAGAAGTGCGAAGGCCATTTTATTTCATTGATGCTTCACCACATATGAGCATTATGATATCTTCAAAAAATTGAGTGTGAATTCTTATATATATACGAGATTTTGAGGGTGTTATAAAGTACAAGATCAATGAGTTTGCATAACGAAGTCTCTTGAAAAGCATTAAATAGTTTGACCTTATTGATTTAGGAAGAATTTAAATTCATGGCATGTTTCATAAGTCGAGTCAATTTCATTTTATTCAACATTCTTACACCTAAGCTTGACATCGAGTTATTTCTTTAGAAGAACCTTATTGACCTCGTGCACCTATGTTATTAATGCATTTGTTGATTTGCCATGAAAAATGTTCACACAATTACATTTCGCTTTCGTGATTTAATTATCTTAGTGCTATTCCATGGTGTGATGTATTTCGTACCTATATGTTCTTTTTATACATATACTTGTTTTTATACATGAAAAAATTGAAAATTTTCAAAACTAGTTGGTTTTCTTTTTTGAAATTTCATCGTATGTGCTTTGTTAATTATCTTTGTGGTGATTATTTCTTTTGAATTGATGTGATGCTAAAAGTTCAGGATTAGTTTCTAACCCTTTGTCTATTATTGGCAAAAAGGGGGAGAACAAATTAAGGGGGAGTTTATTTATTTTTGTAAACTCGTACGCGTCATGATATTTCTTTCATCTCACATGTGTAGGTCATTCCACCTTGATGATGATTTCATGGAACACACAAGATGAGGACCTTTTCAGTTGAAGATTTGTACATACATGAGTTTTTGTTTCTTAGTTTGGGTGGGCATTAGTTGTATTTGTCTTTGGGGGCTTCAGTTTGTGTTTTGTACAGGAATAGCCAAAGGGGAAGATTTGTAAGAGCAAGTTTTATAATTTCCCATTTTATTTTTATTTGGCTTATCCTATTACTCCCTACTACACCTTCATGACTGTTCTCACATATTCGAAGAGAAAAGGTTGACGACATTTGGAAGATTGCAGATCATTGGTCACAACATCACTCAGAAGATTTATGAGTTGGTTTGGTAAATAATTTAAATATCCAGGGATTATTTTTTTAAGATTTCGCATTTAAAAGTTTTGAAAATATTTTTTAGAAGAATTTTTGAAAATCTCGGTAACTCGTTAGAACGAGATTTTGAACGTCGCCTTTTGAGTAAACTTGGTAAGGTCAGTCAAAGTTTTGTGGGACGCACGATCGAATAAGAAAGGGTACATCATTCGAACAATAAAGGGTACATCGTTCGAACGAGGTGGTTGTTCGTTTGAACGAGTATACGCATTTTTGTTTTCTAAAACATATCTTTCCAAATCTTTAATCCTTATCTCTTTGCAATAACTTTGCCTATAAATAGAGATGCGAGGTTAGACTTTTCTCCAAGACTTTTCAGAGTTCTTTTTTGGATCAAACTCTATTCTTTTTTATCCAAATCCCTTCAATATTTGAATATCACTTTTTCAAATTAAGAAGAACACATTCAATGTTCAAAAACCCTTGTTGAGATTTTATCTATTGCTGAATTGTGGAGTCAAGGCTCTACTACCGTCCTGAGACTGATCGATGGATAATGAGGTAATAGCTTCTTGCTCTGGACGGTGCTGTACTGCATCATTTTCAATTTAAGATTTGAAGACTCTTGTACATTATACTTAGTGGATATTTAAGTAGTTTTCAAGTCATTACGTGTGTGTCAAATTATTTTAATAGTGTTGAAATTAAAAGTTTTACCCGAACAACATTTTTCTCAAATTCTTCTTTTGTGTATTTGGTTTGGAATTTGACTTCATAAATTTATTGAATGTTCACTTTAACTTAATCAAGATAAAATTTGGTAAAAAGCAATGTGTTTGGCCTGAGATACAACTAAATCCGTATAACTCCCCCCGTGCTTTCTCATAAGCCTTATTTTTTCATGCCAATTGAATCTCTTGGCTTTTTTTTTGGCTTCTGCCATCGATTGTCTTTTCACATGCCTAGATGTCACCTACTCACAAATATTTGAATTTTCAAAATGGGTGCAAACACTCTAGCGGTAACCCTTACCAATGCTTTTGAAAACGGTCCTTTTAGAACTCCTTAATTGTAAAAATCACACAAAATCTCACATATGTACCAACGAAACACCAATAAGTTATCAAGGATTTGATCATGATCAAGTTAAGCCCTAAAGTCAAGATCAACATGATAAAACTTGTATTCAATAAGAGATATGCATGCGCAAGTAGTGTGAAGTAAATACCATAGATCTCGATAAATTTGTCAGTCATAATTTATCAAATGAATTTCAACGAAACAATTAAATCAATCAAATTTATTTTATCAAATGGTTTAAAATTTATTTTGTAATCATAATTAAAGTTAATTCAATCATCAAATAAAAATGAATCAAAGATCGAACCACAACACGCAAAAATAAAAAACATAGAATCTTTCGTATTAAGAATGATGCATGAATATTCATAAAATCATGTTTAGGTGAGAAGAATACATAGAAAGCAAATCCATGGAAAATGCACATATGCATGAAAATCTCACTAACCTATGAAAAATGATACTAACGAATTTCTCTACTCAAATTGACATGTTCCCAAACGAATCAAGAATGAACCGGGAGCGAAAACCTATAAGAACATAGTCATCCTACCAAACTACCTACCTAGGTAGCGATAGGTGGTTCATCCCTTGGTTTGACTGAATGAACAAACTTAATTTCTTCCAACTCAACCTTCTTTTGGGTTCCTACTAAGTCTACATTGACTCTAGGCGCTTTCCCAAGAATAGCTCCACCCAATATATATATTTATCTCTCTTCCCTCCTAGGATTCTTACGCCCAGTCCTTGGAAATTGAGTTTAGTGTCTAGGACTAAGAATGTTCCCTCTAGCCTCACCAATGCTTTTCATTAGAAATGACATTTTCCCCACTAAATCATCAACTTGGACTCTCATCTCATCAATAAGATTCCAATGATATATATTTCTCCCATTTCCAACGAACCTTTGATTCCTTTTTCTTCTAGCATTAACAAGATTGTTTTAAGTGACCATGTACTTGACAAAAAGTACAATAAACCACTTTCCTTTTTTCAAAGCTTCTCACATTCTTTCTCAATTCTTTCCTCATAAATTGTGACCTTTGACAAACTCTTTCAAGTGTTTTCAATTTCAAGAAACAATTCATAACATGGTTTAACGTACCACATAAAGTACAAACAAATCCATTATTATCAATCTCGAATTTAGATTCCACCTCATTTTTTGAATCATAGGAGTTTGCACCATATCCAATTTTTCAGCATTTGAACTTTTAACATTGCACTTTTTTTTACAATCCTTTTCTCAAACTTTGAGTCATTGAAACCAATCCCATGATTACTAGGTTTTGGTTGAGCATTACTCAGTAAAATTCTATAAAAAAACATCCGTTCTATCATGTACTTTGATTTTCAACTCCTTAGCATGCTCAAGCTCAATTTTTAAAATTGAATTTTCAAGATTAAATTATTCTTTTTATTTTAAAATGATTGAATTTTGTGCTTTCAAAGATTCACACTGCTTAGTCACCAGATCAACAAATTTTTCAAAGTCAGGACATTTTTATTGAGCATTTTCCAACTTTTCTTATTTCTCATCAAGATCTTTTTGAAAATATTTCAATTTTGACAAAAATTTTATGTTGGACTTTTTAAGTTTAAGAGACTCCTGATAGAGTTCGTCAAAAATCTCTTGAATATCATCTACATCCTCGTCACTCTCACTTAGTGATTTTTGAATCGAAGTGTGTGAATTATATCTATTACATGGAGATGAGTCACTCAAAGACTTATTACTCGTAGCTTTCTCACGATTGTTCTTCACCACACTATTTAAAGACAAACTCTCATCATTTTCATTCACATTCTCTTCAAGTCTAACCAAGAAAATGTGACACCCCGACTAATTAAATACCAGGTAGCTACTTTTTTATTAAATTAAATCAAATTGACAAGTTGGCCCAGTTAATAGCATCACTGTCGAAAACATTTTATTATAACTAACCACCTAGTATTTAAAAAGTAAGTTGTCAAATTTTACTTAAAGTCTGATTAACATGCAACAAGTGTAATGAAGGATAATAACACCATTCACCATAACGAAAGTAAATAGGGTAACCATCACATAATATAAATAAATCGGGAGGAAAAACTCCTCACAACAAAATCCCGCAACTGAAGTAAGTAACGAAATACTGAATACTAAATCAATACATGCCAAAGTCTAAAAAACTGGAATGAAAGTGTCTCTAATAGAAATTGGACAACATGCCCTACAACTGAGGAATACTGAGTATGGAATCCAAATGATATAAGCGTCTAAAAGCAAATCCCTGTAGCTTCCACAAGTAGCTACAGCTCGTCATCTGAGTGAGAATCCTATGCATGGTGTCCTTGTGGCTGGGCACCTAAAAATGGTTTTACAAAAAAATAGATTTGAAAGCAAACGGGTCAGAGCCCGAATGTGGAGATATTTTAAAAACCTGCAAGTGCTTTAAAAGCATTTAAAACAGTATATGCAAAATACATGTTAGGACGTGCTCTCACATGAGATACTCACCTCTCGTCTAACTGTGCACACCTAACGTTCCTGTACCCATTCATGTGTTATCTCATAACTATCTAATTCTGAAGAGTTTCTAACACTACTACTCGGTTCACGTTTAATTTCCAACCTTAACAATTAAATAGAGAGTTCTACTTTAATTCTCGGTTTACCAAATATTAACAAAACCATTTATAGATATAAGTTCCCTTTTTATCTACATAACATTACCATAACTATACTCACAATTTAACATAGTAAATTCCTTCTCGTTTAACCGTATATTTTCACATCATAGATATACAATACAAGCACCCAAAGACTAAGCTGCGGTGCACACATACTCTGCTATCCATCCCGGTACATCACGTACATAAGTATCACGCATTCCGAATCTCTCAGGAATCGTTCAGATAACAACATCACAAATAGTGGAGGCGAACACAGTCACATCACATGGGTCACGCACATACCTACGCTCCCACGATCAGCAAATTTATTAATATCCCAATAAGTCCTTCTATGACCTATGTTCATCGAGGTAACCAATCTAAATCCGGGCAACACAAGGATAAGAAGGCCCTAAGCGAACGTAAACCTCCCGTGATAGCAAGTATGGTAGGTATGTCATACACATATAATTATATACTAAGCATTCACACATCTTAGATATCTCGATTTTAACAAAGGTATACTCTAAATATTTATACCATTATTCCAAATTCATATAATTCGAGTATCCCGATAATATAGAAATTAAATTGCCGACACGTCTCACGTCGTAGTTTTTGAAACTTAAAACTTAACTCGGATAGACTATTAAGTTCCTCTTATTCCCCCATATAACATCTTTACACCTAAGGTCTTTACTTCTGCCCCAAACCTTATTTCATCAAATTATTCAAATTTACCCTATTAACCCAAATATTATCTCAATTATCGAATTTCATTAATTTAGAATAATTCTCCAAATTGAATTCCAATTAAGGTCCAATCTCATAATCAAGCCTACTGGTCTTCCTTAAGGTTAAGGGTATTCATAAGGTCTCCAATAATATCATTCAAGGATTAACACCATTAAAATTTAATTAGGGAAAAACTTTACTCATTCTGGGAAGGTCGATCGATCGACCTTTACCTTCGATCGATCGATGGTGGTCGATCGATCGACTGAAGAACATCGATCGATCGAACGCACCAGGTCTGGTTACGGACTGCTTCGTTTTGCAGTTACCAATTCGTCCCAAAACACCATTTTTAAGCATGAAACTCTAAGACAAGGTTACAATAACATCATACTATCATCCTACAACAGTATTAACATTCTAAAACCCATAATTCATCATTCAAAGGCTTTGTTTAGATCAAGACTACATCATTATTTCCAGATTTCTTCTTCATTCAAGAACATCAATAAACTTCTTCTAAACTCCATTTTTTAAATCATCAAAGGTTCTGTTTAGAACATATAATTCATCCAGAATATTACTACATGCAATTCCTAACATATTTCATAGCTTTTAACTTCCAATTTATGGGTCTAAATTATCTTCCAAGATCAATTTCGAAAATTTCCTAAACATGGAAAAGCATAGCTTGTATCAAATGAATTTAAACCACTTGCCTTAATCTTTCTATGAATTTGGTGTTGAATCTTGAAAGCTAAGTTGTTCTCCCTCTCTTTCTGCAGAATTCTCTTCCTTCTCTCTCTCTCTCTCAAGTTTCTCTAAGGATGATGACAATGGAGGTGATGGGGGTGTGTTTGGTTTTTGGTAAGTTGGGACTATATTTCAACTTCTCCCGTAGCCCATTAAGTCTCTTAGTGTAGTTAGTGGGTTTAGTGGGTTAAAGAAGAAGTCAGATTTCTATTTCTAATTTTCGTCACTTTTAATTCCCAAAAATACAAAGTTACCAAAATACCCTTTGTGATGCCGGTATGGCCTAAAAATACCCCGGGACCCAAACTAAACTCCCGGCTAGTGTTTTCTGACTATCTCGACCCTTCCGGACGCGTTGGCACACTCAAAATGACCATACGGTTAATTGAACTAAAATTCACTTTTTAATTAAAATAATAAAATACCATGACGCGGCGGTCACACGCGTCTCAACAAAATTCCCAAATTGCCGTATTTAAATCTCGTGACAATTTCAATATTACCAATATTCATATATTGCCAAGTATACACATTATAATAAAATACTAACTCACATCTTGTTAATATTTTTATCCGGATTAATTTCCAATATAATAAATATTTAATTCAATTAATCCCCAAAAATAAATATCATAGAAAATACGGGGTATTACATACTTCCCCCATAATAACTGAATTTTGTCCCAAAATTCGGAACTAGAAAGTACCTGGTAAGAATAACTCTGGATAATGTTCGCTCATCTGATCTTCGCGCTCCCATGTGGACTCCTCGAAATTATGATGTCGCCACTGTACACGCACTAACGGAACTATCTTTGACCGCAGCTTCCGCTCACTTCGGTCCAGAATAGCAATCGGCCCCTCCTCGTAGGAGCTATCTGGCTGGAGATCAATGTCCTCCACAACAATGAGAGAATGAGCCAAATTCTCTCTAAGGTATTTCCTAAGCGAGGAAATATGAAATACATCGTGAATCCGATGTAAATGTTCCGGTAATCCAAGCCTATACCCAACCGGTCCAATCCGCTCAATAATAGGAAATGGTCCCACATATCTCGGTGCCAACTTCCCTTTCTTCCCGAAACGTTTAATCCCCTTCATAGGAGATACTCTGAGCAAAACCTGGTCCCCCACTTGGAACTCTCTGAAGAATCTCTTCGCATCAGCATAGCTTTTTTGCCTATCCTGAGCTACCCGAATGCGACTTCGAATCAATTCTATCCTTGCCTAAGTATCCTGAATTACTTCCGGCCCAAGTAGTTTGTTGTCCCCCACCTCCAACCAACATGCTGGGGAACGACACGGTCTACCGTACAACGCCTCAAATGGAGCCATGCCAATGGTGAACTGGTAGGAGTTATTGTAAGCAAACTCCACCAGTGGAAGATACTGCTCCCATCCAACCTCAAAATCAATGGTGCACATACGTAGCATGTCCTCCAACATCTGATTTGTGTGCTCGGTCTGCCCATCGGTCTGCGGATGGTACGCCGTACTCAATCGTAACTCTGTGCCCATGGCCTGCTGAAAACTCTCCCAAAACCGTGAAACAAATATCTTGTCTCGGTCGAACATGATATTTAGGGGCACACCGTGAAGTCTTACTATCTCAGAAATAAAGAGCTGGGCATACTGTCCTGCAGTGTAGTTTGTCCTCACGGGTAGAAAATGAGCGACTTTGGTCAACCTATCCACTATTACCCAAATGGAGTCGTGACCTCTCTGTGACGTAGGCAACCCCGTGATAAAGTCCATGGATATTCTCTCCCACATCCACATCGGGACCTCCAACTTTTGTAGTAGTCCTGCCGGTCTCTGATGATCCACTTTTACTAGCTGACAAGTGGCGCATTTAGAAACAAACTCGGCAATATCTCTTTTCATACCGCTCCACCAATACTGACGCCTCATGTCTTGGTACATTTTGTCCCCTCCGGGATGTCCCATCGAACCGTGAGTCGTGCGACTCTGCCATCACCTCATGCCGCAATTCCTCCCCTTTCGGAACCACTAATCTCCCATTGAAGCGTAATCCCCCGTCTGAGCTAACGGTATAGGATTCGGCTCCCTCTGCCAATAATCGAACTATCTGCTCCTGACAGAACGAGTTGTTTGCCTGTGCCCTCACTACCTTCGTGACAATCTGCGGTGTAATAGTCATCATAGACATGAATGATCGAGCCACTGCATCCTGGTGTCCCAATTCCTTCCACTTTGCCTTCCACACTTCCGCCACCTCATCTACAGGTCTACGGCTCAATGCATCTGCTACTACGTTAGCCTTCCCCGGGTGATACTGGATATCGAACTGATAATCTTTCACGAATTCAAGCCACCTCCGTTGCCGCATATTCAACTCCTTCTGCGTGAATAGGTACTGTAGGGACTTGTGTTCCGTGAACAATCGAAACTTCTCCCCCAAAAGGTAATGTCTCCAAATACGAAGGGCAAATACCACTGCCGCTAACTCCAAGTTATGGGTATGGTAATTCTTCTCGTGAGGCTTAAGCTTACGGGAAGCATAAGCTATGGCCTGACTCTCCTGCTGCAGTACAACTCCAAGTCCTTGTAAGGACGCATCGGTGTAAAAAAGATACTCAACTCCCGGTCTCGGCAATGCTAACAGAGGTGCTGAGGTTAACTTTTCCTTCAACTCATCAAATGCCAACTGACAGGCATCACTCCAAATGAACGGCACACCTTTACGAGTTAGATGTGTCATGGGACCCGCTATCGTGGAGAAACCCCGAATAAACCTCCTGTAGTATCCTGCTAGGCCCAAGAAACTACGGATCTCCGTCGGTGTCGTGGGCTGTCCCCACTCCCTCACCGCGGATACCTTCCTCGGATCAACCGATATTCCCCGGTCGGAAATAATATGCCCCAAAAACTGAACCTCCTTCAGCCAAAACCCGCACTTCTCATATTTTGCATACAACTCATTCTGGCGCAGTGTCTGCAAAACTTGCCTCAAGTGCTCGGCGTGCTCCTCTTCTGTCTGGGAGTAAACCAAAATATCATCGATGAATACAATGACAAACTGATCTAGGAAATCCCTGAACACCCTATTCATCAAGTCCATAAATGCTGCTGGAGCGTTGGTCAAACCAAATGGCATAACCCGAAACTCGTAAGAACCATATCTCGATAAGAACGCAGTCTTTGAGACGTCCTCCTCCCTGATACGCAATTGATGGTAACCAGATCGCAAATCAATCTTTGAGAAGCAAGAAGCTCCTCTCAACTGGTCGAATAGGTCATCGATTCGAGGCAACGGATACTTATTCCGTATCGTGACCTTGTTTAACTCCCGATAGTCCACACACAATCTCAGTGAACCATCTCTCTTTTTCACGAACAACACAGGGGAACCCCACGGTGAAGTACTCCTCCGAATAAACCCCTGACCCAACAACTTCTCAATCTGATCCCGTAACTCCCTCATCTCAGCTGGAGCCATACGGTACGGTGCGCGTGCTATAGGTCTCGTATCTGGTAATAAGTCTATAACGAAGTCTATCTCTCGACTGGGGGGTAGGTCTGGTATCTCCTGAAACACATCAGAATACTCCCTGACAACTGGGATCGAATCTAAAGGAATCACAACCTCCTTAGAGGTGTCCTCCTCTAAGTAATACAAATGAACGGTCGAGCCTCCCTCTGGGCGAGGCATCGCCACTACAAACATCTCTTGCCCCGGAATGGCAAAAACAATGCTCCCACCGAAACAATCAATCATGGCTCTATAATCAGCGAGCCAATCCATACCGATAATCACATCGTGAACATGCATATCTAATACCAACATGTCCGCAGGTAATACCAAACCACCAATCTCTACCCCCACTCCCCGACATATAAAGAATATAAGTGACCCATTCCCCAATGGTGAGTCGACACACGTCACTGTGCTCTCCGCTGTGGCTAACAACCCTAAAGCCTTCGCGAAATGTGTAGCTATAAAACAATGTGTAGCCCCCGTATCAAACAGTACCCGACCCATAGTGCCATGGATAGAAAACGTACCCTCAATCGCGGGCGGTGCCTGTGGGACTGCTGCCTGGTGGACGTTATAGACACGTCCATACTGTAACTGCCCCTGCTGCGCCGGGACTGCTGGAATGGGTGGCAATGCTGCCATCTGTGGCGGTGCGGGGAGAGCAGCGGGAAACATAGGCCTCTACGGCTCCTGGCGAGCTCCCTGCTACTGCTGTTGTGGGGCCCTGCCCCTATCAGGACAGTCCTGGCGTTTATGGCCAGTCTTGCCACAAACGAAACATTTCCCTGGGAAGTTCCCTCCTCTCTGACCCTGCTGTCCCCGGCCCTGGTGGCCGTTACCGTTCCTCCCTTGGCCCTGCTGGCCCTGCTGGCCCTGCTGAAACTACTGATGTTGACCATTTTGACCCTGCTGGCCCTGATGGCTGTTATGACCCTGCTGACCATTTCGGAATCCTCCCTGACCGTTCCTGAAACCCCCTGATCGGAACCTCTTATGATCCCCCTGCTGGGAACCCTGATCACTCAGCCTCTGCCCCTGAACAGATTGTGCCCCAACGGCACCAGGTCCTCCAGTCCTGCCCTGATGGCTAGACTCTCCAGATCTCTTGCCCTCAGCCATATGAAATCGGTGATCCTGGCAATGGAGCAATGCAGCGTTAACCACATCAGAATAAGTGGCCAACGAAAGGTTCCCTAACAGATGCTGACGGATCCTCCATGTCAACCCATCTGTGAATTTCTCAATCTTCTTCTTTTCTGTCGGTATCTCATCCGGAACGATATTCAACAGATTAGTGAACTCGGCCTCATACTCGGCCACGGTCTTACCCTCCTGCTTCAGACTCATCAATTTCCTCCTCATTTCTGTATGAACAGCTGACGGAAAGTACTTGCGGTCGAACCGCACCCAGAACTCCTGAATAGTGAGAGTATCCCTCTCCTCTACGGTGGTAATAGACTCCCACCACTACAATGCAGACCCAACTAGCTTGAAAGTAGCTAGCAGCTGCTTCTGAACATCCGTGCACTCATACATCCTCAAGTGCCGCTGTATATCCTTCCTCCACTGGCTCGAGACAACCACATCTGAGCTACCTGCAAACTCTGGCGGATGCGCTTTCTGGAAAGCGTCACGTACACGTTCCCAAGCAGACGGGAATGCATTTGCCTGTACTGGCGCGACAACCGGCGCCTGAGGCGGTGCCTGCTGAACTACTGCAAGTGCGGCATTTACCGCTTGTGCTACTATGGCTGCAACCTCAGCGGCGTTCATCGTGCCCTGAACTGGAGCGGGCTGGGGTTCGGGCGTTGCATTCCTGGGAACTCGTTGTGCACGTCGTGGAGGCATTCTGAAATAAGAATAAAGTCTATAAGTTCGCAGTTATAAACTTAAAATAGCTGAAGAATGTAGCATAAACAAAAGAATACAACAGTCCTAAAATATAGGGCTCTACATCAAAGAAAGCTCAGCGGAAACATAATAAACCGTTCAGATCAAAAAGGACACTAGAACCTGATGCTCTGATACCACCTGTTACACCCGACTAATTAAATACCGGGTAGCTACTCCTTTATTAAATTAAATCAAAATGCCAAGTTGGCCCAGTTAATAGCATCACTGTCGAAAATATTTTATTATAACTAACCACCTAGTATTTAAAAAGTAAGTTGTCAAATTTTACTTAAAGTCTGATTAACATGCAACAAGTGTAATGAAGGATAATAACACCATTCACCATAACAAAAGTAAATAGGGTAACCATCACATAATATAAATAAATCAGGAGGAAAAACTCCTCACAACAAAATCCCGCAACTGAAGTAAGTAACGAAATACTGAATACTTAATCAATACATGCCAAAGTCTGAAAAACTGGAATGAAAGTGTCTCTAATAGAAATTAGGCAACATGCCCTACAACTGAGGAATACTGAGTATGGAATCCAAATGATATAAGCGTCTAAAAGAAAATCCCTGTAGCTTCCACAAGCAGCTACAGCTCGTCATCTGAGTGAGAATCCTATTCATGGTGTCCTTGTGGCTGGGCACCTAAAAATGGTTTTACAAAAAAATAGATTTGAAAGCAAACGGGTCAGAGCCCGAATGTGGAGATATTTTAAAAACCTGCAAGTGCTTTAAAAACATTTAAAACAGTATATGCAAAATACATGTTAGGACGTGCTCTCACATGAGATACTCACCTCTCGTCTAACTGTGCACTCCTAACGTTCCTGTACCCATTCACGTGTTATCTCATAACTATCTAATTCTGAAGAGTTTCTAACACTACTACTCGGTTCACGTTTAATTTCCAACCTTAACAATTAAATAGAGAGTTCTACTTTAATTCTCGGTTTACCAAATATTAACAAAACCATTTATAGATATAAGTTCCCTTTTTATCTACATAACATTACCATAACTATACTCACAATTTAACATAGTAAATTCCTTCTCGTTTAACCGTATATTTTCACATCATATATATACAATACAAGCACCCAAAGACTAAGCTGCGGTGCACACATACTCTTCTATACATCCCGGTACATCACGTACATAAGGATCACGCATTCCGAATCTCTCAGGAATCGTTCAGATAACAACATCAGAAATAGTGGAGGCGAACACAGTCACATCACATGGGTCACGCACATACCTACGCTCCCACGATCAGCAAACTTATTAATATCCCAATAAGTCCTTCTATGACCTATGTTCATCGAGGTAACCAATCTAAATCCGGGAAACACAAGGATAAGAAGGCCCTAAGCGAACGTAAACCTCCCGTGATAGCAAGTATGGTAGGTATGTCATACACATATAATTATATACTAAGCATTCACACATCTTAGATATCTCGATTTTAATAAAGGTATACTCTACATCTTTATACCATTATTCCAAATTCATATAATTCGAGTATCCCGATAATATAGAAATTAAATTGCCGACACGTCTCACGTCGTAGTTTTTGAAACTTAAAACCTAACTCGGATAGACTATTAAGTTCCTCTTATTCCCCCATATAACATCTTTACACCTAAGGTCTTTACTTCTGCCCCAAACCTTATTTCATCAAATTATTCAAATTTACCCTATTAACCCAAATATTATCTCAATTATCGAATTTCATTAATTTAGAATAATTCTCTAAATTGAATTCCAATTAAGGTCCAATCTCATAATCAAGTCTACTGGTCTTCCTTAAGGTTAAGGGTATTCATAAGGTCTCCAATAATATCATTCAAGGATTAACACCATTAAAATTTAATTAGGGAAAAACTTTACTCATTCTGGGAAGGTCGATCGATCGACCTTTACCTTCGATCGATCGATGGTGGTCGATCGATCGACTGAAGAACATCGATCGATCGAACGCACCAGGTCTGGTTACGGACTGCTTCGTTTTGCAGTTACCAATTCGTCCCAAAACACCACTTTTAAGCATGAAACTCTAAGACAAGGTTACAATAACATCATACTATCATCCTACAACAGTATTAACATTCTAAAACCCATAATTCATCATTCAAAGGCTTTGTTTTGATCAAGACTACATCATTATTTCCAGATTTCTTCTTCATTCAAGAACATCAATAAACTTCTTCTAAACTCCATTTTTTAAATCATCAAAGGTTCTGTTTAGAACATATAATTCGTCCAGAATATTACTACATGCAATTCCTAACATATTTCATAGCTTTTAACTTCCAATTTATGGGTCTAAATTATCTTCCAAGATCAATTTCGAAAATTTCCTAAACATGGAAAAGCATAGCTTGTATCAAATGAATTTAAACCACTTGCCTTAATCTTTCTCTGAATTTGGTGTTGAATCTTGAAAGCTAAGTTGTTATCCCTCTCTTTCTGCAGAATTCTCTTCCTTCTCTCTCTCTCTCTCTCTCTCTCTCTCTCTCTCTCAAGTTTCTCTAAGGATGATGACAATGGAGGTGATGGGGGTGTGTTTGGTTTTTGGTAAGTTGGGACTATATTTAAACTTCTCCCGTAGCCCATTAAGTCTCTTAGTGTAGTTAGTGGGTTTAGTGGGTTAAAGAAGAAGTCAGATTTCTATTTCTAATTTTCGTCACTTTTAATTCCCAAAAATACAAAGTTACCAAAATACCCTTTGTGATGCCGGTATGGCCTAAAAATACCCCGGGACCCAAACTAAACTCCCGGCTAGTGTTTTCTGACTATCTCGACCCTTCCGGACGCGTTGGCGCACTCAAAATGACCATACGGTTAATGGAACTAAAATTCACTTTTTAATTAAAATAATAAAATACCATGACGCGGCGGTCACACGCGTCTCAACAAAATTCCCAAATTGCCGTATTTAAATCTCGTGACAATTTCAATATTACCAATATTCATATATTGCCAAGTATACACATTATAATAAAATACTAACTCACATCTCGTTAATATTTTTATCCGGATTAATTTCCAATATAATAAACATTTAATTCAATTAATCTCCACAAATAAATATTATATAAAATACGGGGTATTACAGAAAAAAATCTCACTACCCCATTTATCACTAGAACAACTCTCATCACTCTCTCTCTGTGAGTCACTTAAAGTTGCCTTATATGCTTTCTTTTTCATCTCTCCACGCCAGTTTTTCTCAATATTTTTTCAAATGAGTCAGACATAAATTCATATGATGGCCAAATCCACCACAACCAAAACAATTGTCCTTATCCTTGGACTTTTCTTTCTAGAAATCACCTTGCTCAACAAAGGGTTATGTTTAAGAAAAAGTTCCTTCTCTACTTCAACATTTTCTTTTGATATTTCAACCCTTTTTTTGAAAATATATTCACTTTAATCAACAACAAAAACTAAGTCTTTTTTATATTTTGGAGCAACAACATCTTCCTCTATATCATAAATTTGAAGTGATCCGATAATATCTTCAAGACCCCATGTGTCCATGTCCTTAGTTTCATTTAACAAAGAAACCTTAGTAGCAAATCTAAATGCCAAGGTTCTAAGGAGATTTTTCACAACTTCGTTTTACAAAATCTTTTCACCTAAGTTGAAATATGCATTTATAGCTTTTGTTAACCGATTGTAATAGTTAATGGATGTCTCACTCTCATCCGACCTCATGGTTTTAAATTTGATCGTGATATTTTGCAATTTTTCAGACTTCATACATATATTTCCATCATGCGTAACTCTCAAAATATCCCACGACCCCTTGCCTTTATCGTAATTGAGTATGTGATTGTACTCTTAAGAACTCACCGAAGAAAAAAGAGAATTCAACTCAACCAAGTTAAAATCGCAATCGAAAAGTTCAAATTTCATCCTTAAAAACCTTGGTTCCTTCACTCTCACACCATCTTCCTCCATAGTTGGGTACATTTAACCTTCTTCAAGACTCTTCCATATGCCTCGTGTTTGGATCTATGATGTGCTTTCATTTTAACTTTCCAATGGACATAGTTTGAGCCATCAAAATAAGGAAGAATATTTATGGAACTAGAATCATGAAATTGACCAAGAAAAATGAGAATATAATCAAGCATGTTAATGCGAAACAAATGATAATCTAGCTATAATACAAATTGAAGATTGGGGTGACAAAAAATCTCAAAAAAAATAACTAATGAAGGAAAACACACACCATGATAATAAGTACAACACAATCACAATCACAATCACACAACACCAAAATATACGTTGTTCAACAAATTGCCTATGTCCACGGAGAGGTCTACTGTTGTATTTAATCAACTCTTGAGAATATCTTTTCGCATACCCCTACGCCCTGGACCAGGGATACAATATATGCCCTGCTGAGAGAGAGGAGTGCTGGTAACCAACACATTTGAAAAACGTTAATAATGCCGTTTAATACAATGATTAAACTGTATAAGCAACTCCGAGATGTTTGTTGAAGAAACCCTTTTCTTTTGAAAATAAAAATGATAAACAACAAGATGTGTTTCCAAAAACTTATGTACGAGAATAACCAAGACTTTGTAATCAGTTTTTAAAACTAAGATAGTTTCAAAATATCAGCACACTATAGAATGAGATGAGGAGATGAAGATAATCAGAACACACTATTTTTAACGTGGTAAAACCTCTCCCAATAGAGGAAACATCCACGGTGACTTCTAAGTCACGAAAGTAAAACTCCACTAAAAACAAATAGCAGTTACAAACAATACAACATACATGCACACAACTCAGCCTATTCTAAGTTTAGGAATATACCCCACTTGGTGTCCTTCTAACTTCTTGTAGATCTGATTGTGAATGATGTTCTTCCAGTTTGATAACTTCCACTTTGCTTTAGCTTTCTTTGCGTCGACTCAATAATCTTTGATCTTATACCCAACACTTTCAGTGTGGTAGTGTGTCAAGTGTTTGTGATGTGATTTCTATCCACATGCATGAACTCACACACACTTAGTTTATACAGACAGTCCTAGAAAATTACATATAAAGACTATATGCTGTGATTTTCTTTTCTTTCTTTCTTACAAAACTTGAAACCTTTTTGACCTGTTAATCTATCCCAGATTCCAAGGATATCTTGCTTCAAAATTGGTCAAGATCTTAATCAATCTCAGTTTTTAAAAATATTTTTGAGATTGAAAATCTCCAAGTGAGAATCCAACTAGGTCAAGGTTTAGTTTCACAAGAACAGAAAACATAAAACATTTATAGATTTAAATCAACAAAGATTTTCTTAAAACGAGAAACAAATATGCAGATCTAGTGATATATGACATGCAATAGTGTAGATCTAAGATTTCTATGATAAAGAAATACAGATCTCACCAAAATGTCTAAGTTGGTAACAAGATCACAGATCAAGAGGTTACAGCTACAAACGATCAAACCAGTAACACCAATCTCTCTCAAACACTCAAGGTTGTGTTTGGATTTCTGAAAGTACGAAGGTTTGAATATGGTTTGAAGTTGTTTAGGGTTAGGGTTAGGGTTTCTAACTCAGTTTCCCTTTCTCTCTCTTCTCTCTTTTCTTTTCTCTCTTCTCTCTCACTTCTCTCTTCTCTTTTTTTCTCTCAATTTAGACGATTGCCAAAAGTCTTAAAATGCTGAGAATAAGAGGGTTTATATAGGAGCCAAGGAAGGTTCTGGATCGCTGATAGCAATCAACGGTTGAGATTCAGTCTTCCTTATATTGACTTGATCCAAGGGTGCTAAGATAGCGGTTGGTTAAAACGAAGGTGATTGGTCCACAGTGATAACACATGGATAGTCTTAAAACACATGCAGGCCATAGATAACGTTTGATCTAACGATCGACAATACACCAAGCAGTTCTCTCACAAAACAAACACAAATGAGATAACAAGAGCATGACAAGTGTTGGCATTTCATTAGCTGGCAATCACGCGTCCAAATTAATTACAGGCAACACCCTAAAGTCTCTGGCGCATTGATATTCTACCCAATCAAACATTCTAATGAAAAACTAATTTTTCATAATAGCATTTTAACCACACAAAGTTTATAAACACACTTTTATTAAAGAAAACATTATTTTAAAAATGTTTAAAAATTCCCCAAAAATTATTAAAACAACATTTTAAGGGGAATTTAACACGCAATCAATATGAGCAATATATACACATGTATGCACTTCTAATGTGTGTAGTGTGATTCAATTTATACCTTGTTTGGATCATTGAAGAGGATTAGAGAGTGAACAAGTCTGAGGTTCTTTGGATTCTAGGTTAGACAACAAATTTTGTCACTATTTCCAAATTAGATGAACACTTATACAATATAGACTTAAGTAAGTCAAAGGTATAAGGTGCTTCAATCTCCCCCTTTGGAAATATGAGACAAAATCTCCTTTGAGTTAGCTTAAACTCTTAAGGAACCAAAAAAATAAAACCTAGTCCTATACAAAAGATACTATCTACCCATTTCCTAGAAAGTCAAAAATTACATAACTCAACTATTTACAAATTTGTACACTAGAGAGAAATGGTAGATAAACAGTAGAAGAGGTTCCTGAAATATGCACTAAGATCAAGCAGTATAGATGTAATGTGAATAAAACATTGAACCCGTAAGACTCAAATTTCTCCCCCATTTTGTCTCAAATGGACAAAGGGTAAAAAAATTACGGTCTTAAGAGATTAATCAGCACATACCATACCTATAGAATTACGCAAATACAGAAATCTGTTATAGTCTAGAGGTTTAGTGAACATGTCTGCAAGTTGCAAATCAGTAGGTAGGTAATGAATTTCTAACTCCTTAGTCTCAACAAGTTCGCGTATAAAGTGATGTCTTATTTTAAAATGCTTAGTTCGCGAGTGTTGAACCGGGTTTTTAGATATGTTAATAGCGCTTTGATTGTCACAATACAATTGTAACTGATCTTCTTTAATCCCATAGTCGCTTAACATTTGTTTTATCCATAACAATTGAGCACAACAACTTCCTGCTGCTATATATTCAGACTCAGCCGTAGATAAAGATGTGCAATTCTATTTTTTGCTACTCCAACCTACTAAATTATTGCCGATATAATAACAGGCACCTGATGTACTTTTACTGTCATCAGTACAACCGGCCCAATCAGCATCAGTATACCCTATGATGGTGCTGCAGGTATCATTAGTGTACCTAAGTCCAAGATTAAGAGTGCCTTTTATGTACTTTATTATACGTTTTACACAAGATAAATGGATCTCTTTAGGGTTATTCTGGGAACGTGCACACAGGCATACATCATGCATTATATCTGGTCATAAGGCAGTTAGATAGAGTAGACTACCAATCATACTACGATAAAGTGTGGAATCAACTGACTTCCCATTTTCATCTTTACATAATTTAACAGTAGTACTCATTGGCGTTTTGGCAACTTTAGCATTATCTAAACCAAATTTCTTAACAAGATCTAAGGCATACTTAGTTTGAGAGACAAATAATCCATCAGAATTCTGTTTCACTTGAAATCCTAAGAAAAGCTGTAGCTCCCCCATAAGGGACATGTGAAACTCCTTATGCATAATAGCAGAAAAGGATTTAACTTCAGATGTTGAATTAGACCCAAAGATGATGTTGTCTACATAGACTTGGGCTATAATAATGTTTTTGTCAAAATATTTGACAAAGAGGGTCTGGTCATTTCATCCTCTCTTAAAACCCTTATCCAACAAAAAGTTGGAAAGGCGTTCATACCAAGCTCTAGGAGCTTATTTTAAGCCATACAAAGCCTTTTTTAAACAAAAAACATGGTCTGGGTATTTTGGGTCAATGAACCCTTTGGGTTGTTCTACATACGTTTCTTCGGATAGAATTCCATTGAGGAAGGCAAACTTGACATCCATTTGATAAAGTGTAAATTTTAAGTGACACGCTATGGCGAAAAGAAGTCGAACAGATTCAAGACGAGTGACTGGGGCAAATGTCTCGCTAAAATCTATCCCTTCTATTTGTGAGTAACCTTGAGCAACTAGTCTAGCTTTGTTTCTAAGGATTACCCCATTTTCGTCAGATTTGTTCTTAAAGATCCAACGTGTGCCAATAACATTTTTATTTTGAGGCCGCGATACAAGATACCAGACATCGTGAATGACAAATTGTAAAAGTTCTTCCTGCATAGTAGAAATCCAGTGTGCGTCATTCAATGCTTCATTAACATTTTTCGATTCCACAAGGGAGACGAAACATGCGTAATTAGCATAATTTCTTAACTGGGATCGAGTACGGACTGGCTCAATAGGATTACCGACCACGTTGTCAATGGGATGATCTTTAGAGACCCAACCAGGTACTTCTGGACTCTCAATAGGTAATGAGTCATCTATTTCTGGTGAATCATTTTTGAAATCATTTTCAGATTCAACCACAATAGGTGATTCAGGTATCTTATTTTCAACAATAGTGTCGCTTACAATTACATTTATCGATTCCATAAGGGTCTTAGAACGCAGATTGTATAAACGATATGCACAACTGTTTGGAGAGTAACATAAAAAGATGGCTTTCTCACCATGCGTTTCGAATTTGGACAAATGTTCTCTGTCTTTATAGGCGTAACACTGACTTCCGAAAGTTCTTAGATATTTCAGATTAGGCTTCTTACCGTACCACAACTCATAAGAGGTTTGTTTAGTGTTTTTCCTAAGATAAACCCGATTAATGATATGACATGCAGTTCTAATAGATTCTACCCAGAAGTACTTAGGTAGAGATTTGGCATGCAACATGACACGTGCCATCTCTTGAAGAGTTCGGTTTTTCCTTTCGGCAACACCGTTCTGCTGAGGAGTCGTAGGGGCACTGAATTCGTGTTTGTAACCGTTGTAGTCATAATATTCAACTATTCCCGTGTCTATGAACTCTCCCCCTCTATCGCTACGAATGCGATCGACTTTTGTGTCCTTCTCATTTTCAATTCTTAGTAAAATTTTCAAAAATGTCTGAAACGTGTCAGATTTATGTTTCAAGAAGGCAACCCAAGTGAATCGTGTAAAATCATCAACCATGACTAGGATATAACTGTGTCCACAAAGACTAACAGTTCTAGAGGGACCAATAAGGTCCATGTGGATAAGATCTAGAGGTCTAGAGGTGAGAATGTCTTTAACTTTTTTATGCGAAGTCTTAACTATTTTTCCTTCATGGCAATGACCACAAACAACACTGGAAATAGGTTTAATTTTAGGATTTCCTCTAACAATGTCTTGACTAGACAATCTACTAAGGATATCATAACTTAGGTGACCCATACGATTATGCCAGATTTCATTGTCATCCATTCTGACAATGTTACAGGTTTCAGAACTAGTCTTAATAGTATAGCAGTTGTCAGGTGTTCTAAATCCGGTAATAATTCATTCACCTTTATCATTTAGAATTTTGCAATTGTTCTTTGAAAAGGTAACTGTATGGTCTGAGTCACAAAATTGTGATATACTTAGGAGGTTGGCTTTAAGGCCTTTAACTAAAAGTACATTTTCCAAAACAGGCATTCCCTCTTCTTTTAGGATTCCTTTACCTATGATCTGGGATAAAACTCCGTCACCAAAAACTACTTTACCTCCAGCAAATCTGGTTTTGTTTAAGAGTTTGGTTTCATCTTTAGTCATATGTTTGGAATATCCTGAATCTAAATACCAACCACATGAAGTGTGTTCAGATTTTAAGGCAGTGATGACAACGTTACACTTCATTTGGGGTAAAAGATCATCTTTTCTAATCCAAATAGCTCTAGTTTTAATTTTGCGCAAGCTTGCTCTCATTTGATAAAATTTTCGAGAAGCAGCTTTTTGTCGAAAAACATTTGGCGCAACAAACTGATTTTTGTGGAAAAATTGAGCTTTTGGTTTAGGAAAGTTTCTGGGAGCCTTTCTCTTAAATGAACTCTTAGTTTTGGTCTTTCTATTCCTGTAGTTAGAGTTCTTGTCAGGTTGTCTTGGAAGGACATAATGGTTACGATTTTGCCTAGAATAGTTAAAGTTCTTGTAAACAGGAGTGTTGTACACATGGGTGTTTAGATTCCTAGCATAACAACCTTCAAAGGAATGACCATAAACGTCACAGTAGGAGCAATATTGATTACTTGAGGGATGTAGCTCCTTAGGAAAACTTCTAAAGATGGGTTTAACAGGATTCTATTCAGAAGGCTTATTCCTAGGAGGTATGGTTTTAAAGGTAGATTCAGCCTTTCTGATCAAAGGACAGACGTATTTAGTCTCAAGTGTACTATCAGCCTTAGAGTTACTAGACTCTCCAATGTCTTTCTGTTGTTGCTTTTGATCATATTCCTTTTTAATAAAATGAAAATATGGACATGTTTCGATTGGTCTTTTGCCCCCAGACACAAACTTGATAGATTCAAGATTTTTAGTTTGTGATTTATTCTTAGGGCAGAATCCAATACCGGTTCTATCATCAGAATTGGTCTTAGAGTCAACAACAAAGTCAGTGAAACAATTTGAATTGTTTTCAAACTTAATTTTTTTTTTGAAAATTGTTGTTGTATTTGTTTTTGCTTCCTCCAGTTCTAATAATGTTCCCTTGTATTTCATTTCCAGGATTTCATTGTTTTGGTCAACTCTTTCAATTTTTGATCAACAATTTCAATTTCAGATTGATGTGTCAGACACTGGTTAGTGTATTCTTCAGCATTCAGCTTCACAATAAGACTTAGATCATCTAATTTCTTAGTCAGGTCTCTAACAGTCTTCTCCAGTCTAGTGCCTTTTTTAAGAGTTTTAGCATACAAAGTATGAATATCTGGGAGGTCATCTGTGTCTGAGTCGCTAAGTGAAGTGTGTGTAGTGACCCCTAACGATTTAGTTTTAGTACTCACGCACCCATTTACATTGTCGTTATCGAGATCACTTTGACTCACACACACGGAACTAGAGCTAGCAACATTTTTAGATAACAAGGCATCTAGGCCAGTCAAAGCAGTATTCACAAAAGCAGGAGTAGAGGTATCATTATCACACACAGGCATATCATCGTTGTAAATGATCTTAGCAAAAAAGGACATGCAAGGGTCAAATTCATTTGATGACTCAAGTTCCTCTTCATCAGAGTCACTTTAATCATCCCAAGTTTTACAGATATTAGCTCTCTTGTGTGTGTTGGTTTTATTCAGATTAACTCTGCAATCGTGAGCAATGTGACCTAGTTTCCCACATCTAAAACATTCAATCTTTTTAAGGTCTCTGTTAGGTCTGAAGTTGTTGTCCTTAGGATGTTTGTCAAGACCTCTCTCATGAGGTTTGGGATTAGACACAGTTGGATAATTAGGCTTGCCTTATTTAGATGCCTCTTTATTTCTAAATTTAACAATTTTCTTAAATTGTTTGGACATTAAGGCAATATGATTATCTAGTTTGTCTATATCACACTCCCCATCAGAGTCACAGTTGGTCAAATTAGTCTCATGTTTAGATATCTTAGAAGAAAAACTCAAATTAGAGTTGGGCTATTTTTTTTTAGACTGATTTAATTGTTTCTTAAAGTCTAATTCCATTTCCACAGTCCTAAGTTTGCTACTGAGTAACTCAGGGGTGAGGTTTTGATCACTCATCTCCTCAATAGCATACCTCTTGTTGTCAAACTTTTGTGGTAATGATCTTAGGATTTTAGAAACAATCTCATTCCTATCATATGTTATACCATTAGCATGAAACTTAGTAACTATATCAGTTAGGTTCATATAAAAGTCATCAAAAGTCTCAGAGTCAGACATAATTAAAGAGTTGTACTGCTGGGTAAGCATTTGAGTTTTAGCAGCTTTAACTCTTGAGTCTCCTTCATGGGCAGTGATTAATGTGTCCCAAGCTTCCTTGGAAGTGGCACAAGATGAGATTCTCTTGAACTCATACTCATTAATAGACATAAAGATGGCATTCTTGCCTTTATTGTTATTACGAGAAATTATTTTTTCTTCTTGGGTAAACTCACTTAAGATTTTCTTTACCCTCTCATCACTTCCTTCAGTGGCTGGTTTAGTAGGATAAGTATATCCATTTTCAATAATGTCCCAGACATCATCTCCTAAAGTCCCTTGGATGAAGGCAACCATTCTTACTTTCCAGTAAGCAAAGTTGTTTCCATCAAAGAGTGGAGGTCTGGACAGATTACCAAACCTTTCATTCTTCTCGTCCATAGTTAAGATTTTCAGAAAATGATTTCAGAAACACAAGATCCTTTTTGAAATAAAAGTTTACAGGGCTCTGATACCAATTGAAAAACGTTACTAATGCCGTTTAATATAATGATTAAACTGTATAAGCAACTCCGAGATGTTTGTTGAAGAAACCCTTTTCTTTTGAAAATAAAAATGATAAACAACAAGATGTGTTTACAAAAACTTATGTACGAGAATAACCAAGACTTTGTAATCAGTTTTTAAAACTAAGATAGTTTCAAAATATCAGCACACTATAGAATGAGATGAGGAGATGAAGATAATCAGAACACACTATTTTTAACGTGGTAAAACCTCTCCCAATAGAGGAAACATCCACGGTGATTTCTATGTCACGAAAGTAAAACTCCACTAAAAACAAATAGCAGTTACAAACAATACAAAATACATGCACACAACTCAGCCTATTCTAAGTTTAGGAATATACCCCAATTGGTGTCCTTCTAACTTCTTGTAGATCTGATTGTGAATGATGTTCTTCCAGTTTGATAACTTCCACTTTGCTTTAGCTTTCTTTGCGTCGACTCATTAATCTTTGATCTTATACCCAACACTTTCAGTGTGGTAGTGTGTCAAGTGTTTGTGATGTGATTTCTATCCATATGCATGAACTCACACACACTTAGTTTATACAGACAGTCCTAGAAAATTACATATAAAGATTATATGCTGTGATTTTCTTTTCTTTCTTTCTTACAAAACTTGAAACCTTTTTGACCTTTTAGTCTATCCCAGATTCCACGGATATCTTGCTTCAAAATTGGTCAAGATCTTAATCAATCTCAGTTTTTAAAAATATTTTTGAGATTGAAAATCTCCAAGTGAGAATCCAACTAGGTCAAGGTTTAGTTTCACAAGAACAGAAAACATAAAACATTTACAGATTTAAATCAACAATGATTTTCTTAAAACGAGAAACAAATATGCAGATCTAGTGATATATGATATGCAATAGTGTAGATCTAAGATTTCTATGATAAAGAAATACAGATCTCACCAAAATGTATAAGTTGGTAACAAGATCACAGATCAAGAGGTTACAGCTACAAACGATCAAACCAATAACACCAATCTCTCTCAAACACTCAAGGTTGTGTTTGGATTTCTGAAAGTACGAAGGTTTGAATATGGTTTGAAGTTGTTTAGGGTTAGGGTTAGGGTTAGGGTTAGGGTTTCTAACTCAGTTTCCCTTTCTCTCTCTTCTCTCTTTTCTTTTCTCTCTTCTCTCTCACTTCTCTCTTCTCTTTTTTTCTCTCAATTTAGACGATTGCCAAAAGTCTTAAAATGCTGAGAATAAGAGGGTTTATATAGGAGCCAAGGAAGGTTCTGGATCGCTGATAGTAATCAACGGTTGAGATTCAGTCTTCCTTATATTGACTTGATCCAAGGGTGCTAAGATAGCGGTTGGTTAAAATGAAGGTGATTGGTCCACAGTGATAACACATGGATAGTCTTAAAACACATGCAGGCCATAGATAACGTTTGATCTAATGATCCATAATACACCAGGCAGTTCTCTCACAAAATAAACACAAATGAGATAAAAAGAGCATGACAAGTGTTGGCATTTCATTGGCTGGCAATCGCGCGTCCAAATTAATTACAGGCATCACCCTAAAGTCTCTGGAGCATTGATATTCTACCCAATCAAACATTCTAATGAAAAACTAATTTTTCATAATAGCATTTTAACCACACAAAGTTTATAAACACACTTTTATTAAAGAAAACATTATTTTAAAAATGTTTAAAAATTCCCCAAAAATTATTAAAACAACATTTTAAGGGGAATTTAACACACAATCAATATGAGCAATATATACACATGTATGCACTTCTAATGTGTGTAGTGTGATTCAATTTATACCTTGTTTGGATCATTTAAGAGGATTAGAGAGTGAACAAGTCTGAGGTTCTTTGGATTCTAGGTTAGACAACAAATTTTGTCACTATTTCCAAATTAGATGAACACTTATACAATATAGACTTAAGTAAGTCAAAGGTATAAGGTGCTTCAACATTAACCGAGCATCCCTTGAATATCTCATCCAAGATTTTTAAGCATGGACTTGGTCATATCATTTTATCCTCCCCGTCATTCAAGACACACAAGTTGGACTGGGTGCCTTTTATTTTCCATTTGGGCTTGACCGACTAATTTTATAGGCCTGTTTGACAAAAGGGGTACCCACAATTGTCCCTAAATCTTTTTCGGGTGACAAGGGGGCTCATAAAATTTAAATAACATCCTCGATCTTTCTATGATGGCATTATTGTTATTTTTGTAATAGATAGGGGCATGAATCACCATTTTGCCAAAAGTTTAGGTTGCAGATCTTCTTCGATCCCTATGCACTATCATGGAGGGGTTTAAACCAAGATGCTAGATGATTCACTTCATCACTTCAACTTCTTACTTTCTCTCATTTCCAAACCGTCATTTCCTCTCAACTCCCTCTTGATTTCAATCTCGTTCTTCGTCGTTGAAAATTTATTTTTTGCTTCTCTTCTTCATTCACTTGTGGTTTTTCATCGTTTCAAGCTTTATTCTCTTCCTTGTAAGTTCCCAATCCTTTATTTTTTTGTATTTCCTTTCATCATTTTTCTTTCTACTGTAGTTAGGGTTTGTTCATAGCTAGGATAGATAACAAATCTCTGGTAGAATTTATGAAATGTTATAATATTCCTTACTGTGTGGATATTGAATGTGCTCCTATCCCTCGTAATGTTCGCGACATTGAGAATGGCCACTGGATTCACGCTCTTTTGTTGTCTCAACGGGGTTTAACTTTTCCCCCAAATCCACTGTTCTTACACTTATTTCAGTATTTCAAAATAGTCCTAGCCGAATGTTCTCCAAATGTTTAGAAAATTATAAATGTCTTCCATAGAATAAACCAACTCTATGGCACTAATTTAGGTTTAGTTGAAATCTTCTTTTGTTATACCATTTCTCGTATCAACTTTGGTCTTCTCTATTTGAAAGCGAGGAGTCCGAACATGGTGTTGGTAGTGAATCTACCCGATTCCCATAAAGACTACTACTTTGAGGGATTTATTGGTAGGACCTGGTAATTCCCTCCCTAAGTAGGGGGTGTAAGGTACAGGGGACCTCGAATCCCTACTTACGTGGAGGAATACATAGGTTGTTGTTCAATCTTACTACCTTTTGATTGTCGCTCTAATGTATTCTTCCTTTAATATTTTATTTTCTTTTCCAGTGAAGTCTAAGAATCAAGAGCCTGGTCTGCATAAGATCCACGATGCTGAGTTAATAAAAGCTTGGCAGATAAGGGACTCAATGGTAGAAGGTGAACACGTAAGGTCGGCTATCTTCTTGTTGGAGTATAAGAATACTACCTCCAGCTTTATCCCCCCTCCAGTAGACTCCATCCGTCATCTTGACATCCCAGAGGAATAAGAAGAGGAAGAAGGTTCTCTTGAACCCATCGAGCTAGACGATGAAGAGGAGAGAAGCTCAGAGTTTGGTGTTGCTGCAAGTGGTAGAGGTGGTAGTGATGAGACATGATTCAGTAAGGAGGGATTTAATAAGGGAGAGTCTAGTGGAGAGAGTTCTAGTAAGGAGGGATCTATCTCAGGAGGTTCCAGGTCAAAGAGATCTAGCGAGGACGACATGGCTCCCCCAGAAGAAAAAACTTGATTCGAGATGATGATGATTATGATGTCCTGTTGTCCAAAGGGTTGAAGATTCAAAATACAAGGTCTGGGGACACTACTAGTGGTTCCCTGACCGTAGCTCATGAGAAAGAGCTGGGGAGGAAGAAGAAAGAAGAAGATAAAAGAGAGATAGAGAGAAAGAGAGAGAGAGAGAGAGAGAGAGAGGGAAGAAGAGAGGAGGAGAAGAAGAAAAAAAAGGATATGAGGAGAGGAGAAGAAATAATAAAGAAGGCACAGGCTTACCTTATGCCTGTGGCTATCCCAACTGAGGGGGCCTCTATGGCTCTAGCCCCTCAACTTTCTCCGATGATGCTCGAGAGATCAGTATTGACGGCGGACCATGAACGGTCTTCGAAGATGGGTCCAAATCAGTTAGCCTTGAAGTTAGATCAGGGACTTGCTTTGGTAAGGCCATTTTTGCCCTTTTTTATTTCTTTGTATTCTTTATCTCTTATCTATTTATTCTTAAAAATTCTATCTGACTACACCGTCCTTTGCCGCCGTCGAGATGGGCTGGTGAGGAGGAACGCTGAGCTTGAATGGAGCTTAAGGACTGCACAAGAGGCCCTGAAGTCCTCCGAGATAGCTCTCATTGAGACTGAATTCTCTTTTGCCAAGGAGAGGGTTGGGGCAGCCAAGGAGCTAAAGGAACTCTGTGAGGCCTATGAGTTGGTTGCGGTGAGAAAACTTATCATCACAAATGAGAATACATGGCTCATTGAGAAGGTGAAGAGCCTTAAGGCAGAGGCGGCCTCAGTTAGAGAGAGTGGCTATAATGAGGGCTGAGAGGCGGCTTATGAAGGTGCCGAGAAGAATATTGACTATATCAGTCAGCCAAACTTCAAGAAAGGATGGGATCGAGCATTATTTGCTGTTAGAGTTACTTTTATTCACCTCTGTTTGGCAAGAAAAATCTTGGCCCCAAGCCCATCGTTGAAGATGAAGTCCCAATTGCTCGGACTGGGGAGGATTCTACTACTCCTTCTGCCCCTACTGCTCCTACTGGTGACCAAGGAATAAATCTTGCCCAGTGGAGGGAGGTAAAGTTCGTGTTGAGGCTACTGTTGATAATGGGAAAGAGCCATCCACTTTTGAGCAGGTTGATATGACCAACTAGGCTTATAGGTATTCTTTTGTATTTTTATATTTTTCTTCTTTCCATTCAATGTACTTGTATCTAGCCAGTGCCAATTTTAATAGAATGAAGAAGTTCTTTTCCTTGCATTTGCTGATGTATATATTCTGTGACCTCTCATGCTCTGTAGTTTGTCAATTTGGTGATTATATCCCTGCTACTTGTCACCTAGGCCAAGTTCTTAGTTCCAATGGGAGCGACTAAGTTCGTCGAGATTTTATCAAATGCTGTAAATCTCTTAGGGTAAGGAATAAGGACTAAAAAGATCAGTCTGAACTAGTTGCTAAGCTTAAGGATCGTCTTAGAGAGATGGAGGAGGTTGGTGCCTCTATTTAAGAAGAGGTGGATGCTCTGAAGGTGAAGGTCTTGGATGCGTTTGAAATTAACTAGGTTGGGGAGGTGCTCCAGCAGGAGAATGATGCTTTAAGGAGGGAAGTTTCATGACTAAGGGAGAACACATCGAGCATTGCTCCCACAGTTATACAAGGTTCTTTGTCATCACCCAGGCGGCGAGCTAGGACTGATGATGTTTGTTCCCAAAAGGAGATTACTGAGCTGAAGGAGATGTTCACCGAGCATATGTGATAGATGCTAGGCTTCATTGGGACGTCACCAAACTGATGCACCTGTTAAAAAAATGTCATCGGTGGATGTGAGTAGATGGATATTACCAAGGATGGACAGACGCTTCCATAAAGATAATGGAGGTCGAGGATCTAGCCTTCATTAGAAGGTGGCTGAGTGCCCTTGGGGAGTTAAAGGTGCCCAATAATTCCCCCCTCTAGTACATGCATGATATTACTCCCTCTTTTTTAGAACCAAATCCGTCTAGAAGTGATGATCGCTGGATCCCAATAGCTGTTATCCCGAGGCAGCTGCGGGAGCCAAGATCGAAGGAGGTTGAGGAGGATTCCCCCCCCCCCCCCATCTTAATGATGATCAAAGAGTGCGAGTAGCTGACTACCTTGCTCAACGACCTGGACCTTCTTAGGATTTTGATTTATTTTATCTCTATTGCGCTTGTAATTTTATCGTTATTGTAGATGTAACTATGTAAGTTTTAGCAATAAAATAATTATTCTTTCGGCTAAGGCCTATTAAACATATGTTGTCTCTTTTCTATTTTATTAGTAATCTGTAGTTATTTTGGGCGTCTCGGCCGAATAAATACGACTTAGAGTTTATTTTCAAATGAGTATTCTCCCAGTTCAATATGCCTTAGCCATACCATTTCGCCTCACTTTACCTTTTTAGGTCACGTCGTCATGCTTCCTTAGGCCTAAGTGAGGCGATGGCAAGGATACACCTGATTAATGGAAAATTCGCCCGAGTAGGGTTTTAGAGCCAAACTATGTTGGCGACTAACCTGGGTTGGTCGTGATGCCTAAGGATTCCCTGTAGGTCTTTATTTGTTGTCGGAGCAACCTAGGAGGCCAACAATGTTGTGAACAATGACCCGAGAATGGTTATTATATGTCAACCCTACTAACTTTGTTTTGGGGAAGTCGAGCTAGTATAGACCCAACCACTGTAATCCATAATCTTTATCATATATGTTATAAGAGTGAAGCTTGTAACTTGGAAATGGTGCATATAATAAGATATATTTGAGACAACCAATACATATAGGATTCCAAGGCCAATTGAGTTTTATTGATCAAAGTCAGAAACAGAGAGAAACATTAATTTGTAAATGAAAATTTGACTAAACTAGTGGTGCATAGATAGAGAAATCTAGAAGTATAATTTCTTCAGGTTGGCCGCATTCCAAGATCTTGGTATCCCTGTCCTCCAGCGTTTCCAAGGATCTTTACAGGCCATCTCTTACCACCTTGAATGGTCTTTCCCAGTTCGGTCCCAGCTTGCCATCTAATGATTTCACAGCATTACTAAGGGCTTTCCTTAGGACATAGTCCCCAACTTGAAATTTCCTTGGGTTAACTATCTTATTATACAATATGGCTAGTTGTTGCTGGTAGGATGACAGTTTAACTAGATCCAACTCTCGTCGTTCATAGGCTAAGTCATGTTCAGTGAGCAATGCTTCATCATTGTGTCCTTAGCCGACCAACGTAAACCTTATAGTAGGGAAACCAGCTTCTAGTGGGATAACTGCTTCCATTCCATATGTGAGTGCAAAGGGTGTTTCTCCAGTTGCACTCCTTGGTGTGGTGAGATAGGCCTAGAGGATGTGAGGCAACTCGTTCTCCCAAGCTCCTTGAGGCAACTCGTTCACCTAAGCTTATTTGGCCCGTTCCAGTTGTTTCTTTAGTCCATTGATCACTGTCTTATTGAAAGTCTTAGCCTGACGATTGCTCTAGGGATAGGCTATAGAGATGAAATGGTTCCTGATTCCATAATTGGTGCAAAAGTTTTGGAAGGCACCACTCTCGAACTGGATACCATTGTTAGTAATGATTATCCTTGGTATGCCAAAGCGGGTAACGATGTTTCTCCATATAAACCTCATCGTGTATGCATCCCTGATGTTTGCTAGTGGTTCTATCTCTATCCACTTAGTGAAGTAATCTGTGGAAACCAACAGATACTTCAGGTTGCTTTCCATCGTAGGTAGAGGACCTACGATGTCCAAACCCCACTGGGCGAAGGGCCACGCACTGGTCAACGACTTTAGGTCATTGGCAGGCTGATGGACCATGGGTGAGTGTTTTTGGAATTTCTAAACTTTCCGAACATAAACTCCAGCGTCCTTCTGCATGTATGGCCACTAATACCCTTCCTTTAATGCTCGAAAGTCTAGCGACCTCCCTCCTACATGACTTTCACAAATTCCCTCATGAAGTTCGTGTATAATTTGCTCGATGTCTTGTGGGTGAATGCACTGGAGGTAGGGCTCGGTGAAGGATCTCTTATATAATTTCCCATCAGGAGATAAGTGAAAACGAGTATCATTGACTCTTATCCGATGAGCCGAACTCTTGTCACTTGGTAGTATATCACTCCGTAAGTAGTCTGTGATGAGGTCTATCTAGCTCGGAGCCTTTTCAATATGGAGAATCTTTTCAGGATTCAATGGCTCAATATTCTGATTAATACTGGGTTGCGCAAGAAAAAATTCACCCATAGGGGGATGCCAATTCATCACAATACATGTATAAATATAAATGGGAAAGAGACAAATATTTATGTGGTTCGACCATCAATGGCCTACGTCCACGGGGCTTTAACAATATTTCACTATAATAATGAGAGAATTTACATGAGTGTTTCTTTAGCCTCTGAGCCCCTCTTTCACAATGTGGGTGTTGGTGTAAAAAACTAGATTTGATCTATTTAATTAATTAATCACAGATATATATGAATAAAGAAATAAGACAAGAGATTTTTAAAGTGGTTCAGCCCTATGGAAAATGGTCTACGTCCACTATTTTGTATCACTGGATGCCTCGCCTTGATCTCGATTATGTTTGCTTATGGTTGCCTACCCTGCAATGAGAGGTTTACAATGTATTTATAGCCACTGGGATGTCAGTGTGAATGGATAATATGCCTTTATAGAATAGGCGTATTCATCTATACAGGATAAGGAATGACTATAATACAATAAACATTGAATTTGTCTTGGTCGTTTAGCATTCCCAACAAGTTTCTCGGTATGCTAGGTATCTTGGTACGTGAAGTATCTCGGTACTCTAAGTAGTTAGGTACATTTGAACTTGTGCCACGCTGGATGACACATGTATTCATATAACTGGTCCATGTAAGCTAACTAATTTTTGTTTCAACAAAAGCCCCCAATGTTTCAGAGTCGAGGTTAGGTGTGCGCATGTGGAACATTTACCTAAAAAGTTGCTCGGGCATATTTCTCACTTTTTGATTAATTGCAGACCTTCAACACTTGTGAATTTTTTCCACTTTACGTAATAATTTTGAGCACGAAATGGCAAATTCGTAAATGTTTTGAATTTTTTGCGTCTTTTTCCCTTGATTAGCCGCCGAAAATGCAACCATCATCACTTGTGATCATTACTTTTTATATTTTCCAAGGCAACGTATATAAAGGCGGTAAAATACGATTATCTTATACTTTTTTCCATCTAGATTCCCAAAATCTTTGTTTTCTCGCTTTTCTTCTTACGATCATTCTTTCTGTCATCTGCCTTAGCTGATTTCTTAATTTTTTGTAAGAATTTCTTCCTTCCTTCTTCTTTCTTTGTTCTAGTCATCATGGTTTACCTTATCGAGTCGTTAAATAACTTTAGAGCCAATTTTGAAATTCCTTCTTGGGTTGTCTTGAAAGAACCTGCTTGTCCTTCTAATTTATTTTCTTTAGCTAAGGGACACTGGTTTCCCTCTATTTTTATAGCAGAATGTGGTTTTTCTTTCCCGCCTAATCCCATGTGTTTGGAATTCTGCCAATATTTCAATATTGTACCTGCAAAAGTAGTTCCAAATACATGGAGGGTAGTTAATGGAGTACATAGGCTGAATCAAATTCACGAAACTCATCTTGGGATTCCTGAAATTATGTTTTGTTATAAATTGGTCACTAGTGATACTATTTTTTATTCAAAAAATAAGTATTCTAACAGAGCCTTAGTGGTCAATCTCCCTGATTCCAATAAAGATTATTTTGAACATGAGGTTGTGATGAAAAATTGGCAACACGTCCCATTAAAGGGGAAAGATGTGTACTAAAGTCCCAGATGTCCACCTTATGGCAATGGGATATGTTGTTTATTTTTCAAACTAGCTCTATTTTTGTTTGATAAAATGTGTCACTGACTTTTACTTTTTGTTTTGTAGTTGATAGTAAAAGAAAACACCCAAAGAGAGTGATGTCAATATAAAAGATTAGAAATTTATCTGGGGTTTACATCAGTCAGTTGTTGGGGAGCACGTGAGTGTTGCTTCCTATTTATTGCAATATAAGAACACTAGTTCCTCTTCATTGCTCATCCTACTGCTCCTCCTTTAGTTATTGATCTTGATCAGGATCAGCATCTTCTTCAACTATTGAAGAATATTATTCTGATTTGTCTACCTCCATTGCTGATTTGACGATGAAGAAGAGAAGAATGCCTGATCTCTTTACCAAGATTATCCCTAGTACTGATGGGGTAAAAAAGAACAAAGAAGATATCCAAGCTAAAGGGATTAAGAAAAATGATATTTCACCATCTGGGGGAAAAATTATAGTTGCCAAGGAGGTCATCAAGAAGCCCCCTGTTGCTTTAAAATAGGCAACACCTTTGATTGAAGATGCTGCTCCTTTGAAAAGATTGAGAAGGGGTCTTCCTGAGAAGACCATTGATGTTGATTCTCATCCTACTAAGGTTGACATACCTTCTTTGAAGGCTGGTCCTCTAGCGTTCATTACTCCTACTTTTTTTAGGAAATTGATTTGGTCTGGAACTCTTCCTGACCACAGAGCTGCTGAGACCTCTACTCCTCGGGGGAAATTCTCTGACTTGGCAGCCCAATACCTTTCATCAGTAAGTGTTGTTATACTTTGTCATTTCAGTTATGCTTTTAATTTTCATATTCTAATTTTGAGTTTCTCTTCGTCTTGTAGTTTTTGGTGTATTTCAACAATATCCTAGAGAAGGATGAAGCAATCAAAGTTTCTTCCTCTTACAGTGAAGTAGAAGAAGATCTTGTTGGGTTGTCACAATCTTTGGTAGACTCCCGACATAAATATGAAGATGATAAAGATTCCTGGGAGAATAAAATCAAAGCTGCTGAGACAACTCAACAAAAGGTTATGGATGCTGCAAAGGAGGCTGATCTAGCTCGGAAAAAAGATGTAGATGCTTTCAAGGAGACATAGGAGAAATTGAAGGTTGCCATTACCAGTAAGGAGCAAGCTGAGAGCAAGCTTAAAGAGGCTAAACAACGTAAGAAGTATCTTGAGCAGAAAGTAAAATCTGTTGAAGATCTTCTTAGGGATAGTGTGTAACACCCCGCCTAATCAAATACCGGGTGGCCAGTCCCATACCCAATTAAAACAGAATATACAGTTGGCTCATTCTTAGCATCACTGTCGAAAACATTTACAACTCACCCAATACTCAATTAAGCTGGTGTTAAAAACTTTCCAAATTTTAATTTAACAAAATCCATTTCCAGTTTAAGAATAACACAACACATTTTATTCTACAACACTGATAACCAAATAGATAACACAAAAGAATTTAGATGCAATTGGAATAAACATTCCCAAATAATATTAATCCATTACAGAAATCTCAACAATATTAACTGTATTAAAAACACCCGAATACAATAGTATCTGACTCCGATAGGAAAAGATAACTGAATCCTTTGGGAGACATGCCCTAACTAAGAATACTGTGAATCAAATGAAGATAAGCGTCTAAGCAAAACTCCATAAATCCATAGCTCGTCAATATCAACTAAGGATGGTGTCCCAGCTGCTGGACACCTGATATAGAAGATACAATAGAAAAGAAAATATGCAAGGAAACGGGTTAGAGCCCGAATGTGTAAATGATTTTTAAAACAGCAAGTATTTAACAAGTGCAATAAATCATTTATTATGTACATTTTAGATCCAACTCTCACTTGCTATTCTCACCTCTCAACTAGAGTGCACGCTTAACATTTCCTATTAATCCTCCTAGTTAATGGCTTCTCTTTTCTAGTCTCCATATTATAATTCCATTCCCATATCATAATCCCCGTATGTCCCATACCATACGTCACATTATTAATCATTTACATTTCTCATTTATATGAATCGTTACTCATTAACATGGATCATTTCTCAATAATATGAACTCTTCAATAAATATTCATTAACTTATTCCAATTCTTTTCTCAATTCACCGTTTTCTATAATTATCACACAGTAGATGATTTAACCACAATATAACCATTCGTACATTTAATTTATTATATATATATTTATATATAATATGGCACCTCGAGTCACAGCTGCGGTGCAATGCATTACTCTGCTATCATGTCCCATTATCGCGGGTCGCACAATAGGGGACTAAAGGTTCAGTAAAGATACCTCGAACCATAAACAACAACACAATCATTGGAGGCGAACATAGTTCTCATACCCATGGGTCACGCACATACCTACGTACCCACAGTCAACGGACTTATCAACTCCCCGATAAGTCTTTCATAGACCTATGTTCTCGAGCGACAAATCAAAGATCCCATGGATTCATCAGGATATGACTGCCCTCACGCGCGCAAACCTCCCACCGATAGCAAGTAAGCTAGGTATGTCATACACATAATCATTAATCAATCAAATAGGTATTATCATACCTATAGTATACTATCAACAAGGTACACCTATTACCCTTAGATTATACGTATCATTATATCTCTTTAAATCCCACGTATTAAAATGTCATATCTTTACTTCATAATTTAATTATCCTCGCATCCTATAACATCTCTCCACTCCCAACGTCGTTAAGTTTCATGCGCGGAGCATCTCGCAAAGAGAAATCCAAACAAGGAACCCCTCCAATACACTACTACTTAACTTGTCGATCGAGGAGGTCCGTCAACTTCAAATACGCGATCGGGATAACCTCATACCCTCTTTCAACCAAATGTGTTCTAAACTCCCATTTCTATTCAGGAGTCGTACCGCTAAGCGCTTGTACTAAACTCAGTCCTTCATATTCAAATTGTAACCCTAAGGCTACCCAGGTGTTATATTAAATCACCCCTACTGGTCCTATCTTTAATCCTCATACATCCCAATTATAATCCAACAAATGAATCTAGCAACCGAAATTTCTTTCAATTTAATTATCATCATTCTAATCAATTAAATCCCAATCACTTTAATTCAAATCTTATCAAGGGTCTACTGATCTTTTCTAAGTCCCATAATATCCAATTAATAATCACCAAAGATCTACAAAAGTTTTGGGATAAGAACCAACATTAAAAAGAAACAACATCATGAATTCTCATATTTTCAATACTCAGAAAAATCAGATCCAAAAATTATTCGAATCATCAATACGACTTCAGATTTGGATTTTACACAAAAAATTGAGTCAGGTATGTGTTTTGAGTTTTTCTTAAATCTCATCCAAATGCACTCAGAAAGAAGATCTAAACATTCCAAATTGGCTCTTCTCATTCCACTCGTTTTTGCCTCTTTTTCCAGAAAATTATCAACATATTATCTTCAAGAACACTAATTATTTTCATAATTTCTTCCACAGATTGATGAATATTTATTGGATTATTATCATCCTACAACATGAGTTTACTTCCTATATCATTTCAGTTTCTGGAAATCCATAGAACAACTCCATTATGTCTTCCAAACATGAAAAATCATCTCTTTTCATAATTATTCTAACATGGACAATATACGAACTTAAATTGAAAATATCAAACACTTGCCTTTACTGAAGATCTGGTCCTTTGGAGTTGAATAACATAGGTGGTGATGGTGGTGGTGACCTTTGACCTTTGGTTCTTCTCCTTTCCAAGCAAGCTTTTCCCTTCCCAAGCAACCTTTCACTCTCTCTAGGAAGATGAATTCTCTAATTTGTGAAGAGGAGATGTATAACCCATGTACACTTAATCTACCAATACGTATAATAAGACAAAACCCGAAATCACTATTCATCCCCTTGTAAAAATTACCAAAATGCCCTTTTAGGTTATCTTCTCATTTCCAAATGACCCGAGACTCAAAATTAACATCCAAATAGACTTTTCTGACTATTTCGAACCTTCCGGACGCAACGACGTAGTCGAAATGACTATAAGGTCTATAGAAAATAAATTTTCTTTTTAATTTAATAAATTAGTCCCGACACGTCCCATACCGCGTTTGACTAAAAATTTAAATTACCGAATTTATATCACATCGTCATATCAATGACATCACATTCATATATTACCTAAATATCTTGAAGTAATATTCAGAATTATCCATTTTAATATCCACAATTCGGATAAAGCCCAAATGAATTAATGAATAATAAAATCCAATTAATTCATTAGTTTAAAATATAACCCATTTTAAAAGTCATAAAAATTACGAGGTATTACATATTTGTAACACCTCGCCCGCCCGGGGAGAGCAAACAGAGCGCTAATGCGATAAAATAAATCCAAATCCACAAGTGACAAGGTATAGAGCATCTAAATAAACCCACAATAATATAAATCCACTAATCTCAATCTCTTCAATTACAACAAGTCTCTCGAATTACATACAACAACTAACTCGAAAATAAAATACCAATCTCCAATGCTCTATGCATCAAAATAATACAAATCTTTCCCAAAAATATTCTTCCCAAAATAATCCACGCTAAAATCAATCTCCATAGCGCCCCAAAATCAGCGCTAACCTGCCACTAAAAGAAAATATGGGGAAGTACACAATACGACAAGAAAGATGCTCAACAAATATATGTTAGCGATGAATAAAACGTAACAACACGAGTACGAATATTCAAATCAAAATGCAAAACTCAATAGCATTTCATCATTATAATTTCTCAACAACACATCAATGGGTAACCAGGCCTCACCCCATTCGCATATGTTTATCAAGCCATAGCCCGGGAATAGGTATTTTGGCGGGTACTCAACATCCGTGCCATATTAAAATCTCATGACAATGTGCTCATCAACAATATAATGATGCCACATGAATCAAAATAATTTCAACAATTATTTTTCAGATTTCAATGAATTTATCAATTCAAATATGAGTTCAATTAAATAAGAATTCAAAGAGAATGACACTCGCGAGATTTAAGGAGCATATTGTGTAAAACCCCATACCTCAAACCATGATGAGAAACCAATGATCACATCCTCAATATCAACTCAAAAGATCTACAAAAGCTCCTCCAAGAACCTCCTCAAACATAGCCCCAAGGACACCTCTAATCTAAGGTTGGAACTCACATATCTCAAGGGCCAATGTGTATATAAAAAGAAGAGGAATATAAAATATATTTGCTGCCAAAATTTGTGCCAAAAGTAGGTTAAAAGGATTGCCCACAACTTCCTTTTATAATACAAAGAAATGAAGAATTGGAATCCAAAAGACTCCTTTAAATAAGGTAAAGAAATGAAGAGTTGGAAGTCAAAACAACTCTTGAAAAGTACTTAATGTTCGCCGACTTAGAATTCCAAGAGTTAAAAACATTTAAAAATCATTTTAAAATCCGTTTTAACTCCGTTTTCGAAATCATTTGAAATTCTCGCCTTTAAAAATAATAACCAACATATTTGAGCAATAAAAATAATTTTATCAAAAACTTTATTTTCCTCCATTTTTCAGAAATTAATTAAAATAGCCCAAAATTACGCGGGTTATTACACTTCCCCATTAACAATGGAATTTCGCCCTCGAAATTCGCCGAATGCCTAACTCTAAAAAATCAGGCTAACAATCTCCAAAAATAATCTCGTGTCCAAAAATAATTCCTCACCTCTAATCTCGAAACCTAACACGAATATCACCTAAAATTTTCTATCTCCAAAAATTGCTAACCAAGCAATGAACCCAAAACCCATGCCCCGAGGGTTGCCGTATACCTAAGCTCTGATACCATTTGTAACACCCCGCCCGCCCGGGGAGAGCAAACGGAGCGCTAATGCGATAAAATAAATCCAAATCCACAAGTGACAAGGTATAGAGCATCTAAATAAACCCACAATAATATAAATCCACTAATCTCAATCTCTTCAATTACAACAAGTCTCTCGAATTACATACAACAACTAACTCGAAAATAAAATACCAATCTCCAATGCTCTATACATCAAAATAATACAAATATTTCCCAAAAATATTCTTCCCAAAATAATCCACGCTAAAATCAATCTCCATAGCGCCCCAAAATCCCCGCTAACCTGCCACTAAAAGAAAATATGGGGAAGTACACAATACGACAAGAAAGATGATCAACAAATATATGTTAGCGATGAATAAAACGTAACAACACGAGTACGAATATTCAAATCAAAATGCAAATCTCAATAGCATTTCATCATTATAATTTCTCAACAACACATCAATGGGTAACCAGGCCTCACCCCATTCGCATATGCTTTATCAAGCCATAGCCCGGGAATAGGTATTTTGGCGGGTACTCAACATCCGTGCCATATTAAAATCTCATGACAACGTGCTCATCAACAATATAATGATGTCACATGAATCAAAGTAATTTGAACAATTATTTTTCAGATTTCAATGAATTTATCAATTCAAATATGAGTTCAATTAAACAAGAATTCAAAGAGAATGACACTCGCGAGATTTAAGGAGCATATTGTGTAAAACCCCATACCTCAAACCATGATGAGAAACCAATGATCACATCCTCAATATCAACTCAAAAGATCTACAAAAGATCCTCCAAGAACCTCCTCAAACATAGCCCCAAGGACACCTATAATCTAAGGTTGGAACTCACAAATCTCAAGGGCCAATGTGTATATAAAAAGAAGAGGAATATAAAATATATTTGCTGCCAAAATTTGTGCCAAAAGTAGGTTAAAAGGCTTGCCCACAACTTCCTTTTATAATGCAAAGAAATGAAGAGTTGGAATCCAAAAGACTCCTTTAAATAAGGCAAAGAAATGAAGAGTTGGAAGTCAAAACAACTCTTAAAAATTACTTAATGTTCGCCGACTTAGAATTCCAAGAGTTAAAAACATTTAAAAATCATTTTAAAATCCGTTTTAACTCCGTTTTCGAAATCGTTTGAAATTCTCGCCTTTAAAAATAATAACCAACATATTTGAGCAATAAAAATAATTTTATCAAAAACTTTATTTTCCTCCATTTTCCAGAAATTAATTAAAATAGCCCAAAATTACGCGGGTTATTACATAGTGCTTCCTCAGAGAAGATGATCAGAAAGTCTATTATGAAGAAGTCCTTTAGCTCTGGCTGGGAGAAAGGATGGAACAAGGTTGTAATTGCTGCCTCTGCTCAAATGGAGTATGCAAGTTTGAAGTTCTTCAGGGATGGATGGGTTGCAGCACTGAAAGAGTTGAATGTTGCTGAAGACTCTGAATTATTTCAGAAACATGTTCACGACCCTCCTCCTGCTATTGAAGAAGAAGAAGAAGATGAAGCTGGATCTGATGAATCTTCTTTGATGATGGTAGAACAAACACCTTCTGCCATTATCCTTTAATCTTCCGAACAAGTCCAGCAGAAAAGAACTCCTTCTGAACAACGCCAGCTGCCCTCCGAGTAACTTTAGCAACTAATACCTTCTTCAAAATTAGCTGAAGAGGTTGTGGGTAATAAGGAGAAGGTGTAATGTTGTTCGGTAATTTTTTACTTTCCTCTATTTTCCCTTTGTTGTGCACCTATGGTTGTACCCTCATCTATTATGATCAATAAAATGGACTTAATACTTATTTTGAATTTCCCCTTTACTGGTCAATATAGCTGTGCTGTTATTGATTTGTTTCTACTTCTCCTTGCTAGTTTATTGTCAGGATGAAAATTCTGTCAACTCATGATACAGAGTTGATGAATAAATGTATAAATTATTCAAAGTTAGTCGTGCAGATCTTAACGAGGCACAAATAATTGACATTCTTGGATCTGATGCATTTGAATGAGCAATTGAGGCTTACTAGTATTTAAAATGTCTACTTGATCGTGCAGTAGCGAATAACGTAGGTTACTATAAAATGATTGAAGATCTTCAAGGAATGATTAATGAACTCCAACTTCATCACAAAGAGGCCACTTCCCTTCTTCATGCAGGTTATGAGAATAAGTATCAATAATTGAGTGCTGATCGGGGTTATGACACATTTGTCTCTACCCATAATAGAAGAGAGAGTGTGATAAAACTTAAAATTGAGCAGCATAGAAACATTTCTAAATTGCTGGAGGAAGAAAATATTGCTTTAAGAGAAGAACTGAGACAGCTAAAATATGCGTCTTCCTCTGGAGCTCTGATCCCAGTTAATGATGAGGGTTTTTACTTTTTGTAAACTGAGAATGCTTTATTAAGAGAAGAATTAGAATCTTTGAAAATAGTCAAACCTACATCCACTTCCCGGGGTAGAACAAGAGATGGTCGGAGTAGCATTGAAGAGATGATAACTCAGTAGGCCTTAGAAAATCAAGCTTCTCTGAAGGAAAAAAATCATGCTCTGGCAGAGATGTCTCAGAAGATTCAAACTCTTACAGAGAAACTATCCAATCAGAGTTATGCATTGCAGAATAAAGAAAGTGTGCTGAAAAGACTTCATCAACATGTTAAACAATTAAATTATCAGTTGCACAAGCAACCTGAAGAGTTTTGGATGGAGGGATATAATGAAGCTTTATATCATCTTGATTCCAGGTTGAAATAAACAAACAATGAAGGATACAAGCAAGGATGGTTTAATGCTTTAACCGTAATGAAAGTTGATAAAGGAATGTAGTTGTGAGATTGGTATGAACCTGGGTTTCTTGATCTGCTAGTACCACCGTTCTAGCTAGATGTTAGCTGGATTCTAGTTAGTTGTATTCCTTCGTGTTTAATTTCCAAATACCTTGGTGATTACAGTCTTCATAAACAGTTTTAGATATCCCGATCTCCACATTTGCTATACCGACCAAGTTAGAGAAATACCAGAATGCTTCAGAACCTAAATTTTATCAATTCCTCTTTTGCTTTAGATGACCCTCTAACTAGGAGGGATCCTGTATCTAAATATGAAGGAAAGAAACTAATTGTTGATACCAAAATTAATATGCTGATGTGGACGAATAATACGAAGACACGTGTCAATCTACATGGCACAATAGCAGCGAGGAAGATCATTTCCCGATCAACCATGCTTCTTTCCGAGCAACGAGAATACACCGAGGAACTCTATCGCACCGAGGTACTCTGGCGCACCGAGGTACTCTGGTTCTCCGAGGAACTCCTGATCAACTAACCACTAGGGCGGTCCGAACTGCACCTCGATCGTATCATTAATTGCCAGATAATCAACAGCTCAAATATTCATTGAATGCTTATATTCTTGACGCGCACGCTGCATTAAATGTATTACCCTTTCATATGTATATCATTTAATGTATTGAACCTTTCATGTACAGCCTCAAGGCTATAAATACCTTGTATCAAACCCATTCAAGGGGACCGGAATTTCTTGAGAGAACTTGTAATCAAGAATTCCACAAACACTCAGCAATAACATAACAGTGGACGTAGGCCTTATTCCTAGCCGAACCACTTTAAAAATCTTTGTCTTATTTATTTATCTGTGATTAAATAATTAGAGCGATCTAGTTTTTTACATCAACAGATTGGCTCCGTCTGTGGGAAGCGACTGTTATTATCGTTTTTCACAAAAATCATTTGTTATCAATGGCAGATAATCCAGAATCCAGTAATCGAAATGCTGGAAATGCTGGAAATCCTCCAAATCCATCTGCAACTTCAGATCTGGCTGGAATCATGACAAATCTGGCTCAAGGACAAACCGCCATGCAAGAGTCTATGAGGCAACTCATTCAAACTCTTCAAGGCGGTGCACCTACCTATTCAGGATAACGGAGTGATCATGGGCAATCACGATCCAGACGTACTGTGTCATATCGCAACGAAGAGTCTAATGATTATTCTTATCAACCTGGGTGAACTTCATCGATACGGGCTACGGATACAAATCAACCTATATCTCTCTCTCCGGAGAGAACCAGCGCTTTGGAAAGATTAAGCAGGGCATCTCCTTTCAGTTGATCAGGACCAAGGAGGAATATGAGTCCACCTAGAGCTCCGTCAAGAAGTTTTTGGCCACCATCAGGTTTGAGAGAAGGATCAGCACAATCACGGCCAGTTACTCGTCGAGATAAATCTCAGGAAGCTACGTCAGGGCAATAAATTGCTCAGACTAAGCGGCCTGAGGAAGGAAATGAAGCATGGAAAGGTTCTATTCAATGGTTAGAGGATAGATTGGGAGAAATGGCTAAGGCGAGGAATCCCATACAGAGAATTTTTGTTCAAGGGACACCCTTTGTGCAAGCCATTGTGGATTTTCCTACACCATCGAAATTCAAAGCACCTGTGGTGACCCCCAAGTATGATGGAAAGACAGATCCTGTACTTCATATAGAACAATACCAAGCTGCCGCCGACATATATGCCGTTCCCGACGAGATGAGGTGTAGAGCATTCTTGGGAACTCTTACCGGATCTGCACAGATATGGTATAACAATCTTCCTCGGGGTAAGATTTCAACTTTTATTCAATTAGCCGAGTTGTTCATTGGCAATTTTTGCTTTGGGGCGAAGCCGGTAAAACGAGTAGCACACTTGTTAAGTGTTAGATAAAAATCAGGTGAAAGTACTAGAGATTACATAACTCGTTTTAATAATGAGAAGTTGGAAGTCATAGACTATGAAGAAAAGACAGCGATCACTGCTTTGATGAGTGGTTTGTTGCCTAATAAGCTGTACTATACTTTGGCCAAAGATCCGCCTAAAACTATGTCGGAGTTAATGGCTAAAGCAGCCAAAATCATGAATGCCGAGGAGGCTATGACTGCGAAGAAGAATATGGATAAAGAAATCAAGGTGGAGGTCGACAAGTCTAAGAAAAAAGATCAGAAAGGTAATGGTGGTGACAGGCATTCCAGGAATAACAGGATGGCCTTGGAAGTCCTAAAGAAGTATGATAATTATACTCCATTGAAAATGGGTATTAATCATGTTTTGGAGGAAATTAGGAATAGCGAGGAAATCAAGTGGCCAGAGAAACTGAAGACAAATCCCGATTTGAGGAATAAGGCCAAATATTGCGATTTTCACAAAGATCATGGCCATATGACAAAAAATTGCATAGCCCTTCAGAACGAGATTGAAACACTCATCCGAAGAGGAAAGTTGTCAAAGTATGTAGATCGCCGAGGTGAAAGGAAGAATGATGACAGAACTAGAGAGAGATCTAGATCTCCTCGTCGTGCAGAGGAGAAAAAGAAGAGGGACCATGAAGATGATCTAGATGATGACCCTGATCTTCCCAAGAAGCCAAGGAAGCCTGAACGAGAGGTATTTTCCATACGTTTTGGGTCATTTGATTGTAATGTTATTACAGGAGGAGATGCAGGAGGAGGAGATCTTACTGCAGAAAGAAAAGCTTACCTCGGAGAGGCTCAAGCTTGTTCATACATTCAGCGAATAAACCTGGCCGAGGATGATCGTCCGAGGAAGGTAAATAAAGAGAAGCTAGTGATTGGTTTTTCAAAAAACGACCTGGCAGGTGTTCTTTACCCTCATGATGATCCTTTGGTAATCAAAATGAGGATGAAGGATGTGGTCATTTCAAGGGTGTTAGTAGACAATGGTAGTTCGGCAGACATTATGTACTATTCATGCTTTGATAGCTTGAATTTAAAATTATCTCAATTGGAACCTTATCACAGACCCCTTCTGGGTTTTGCTGGCGAGAAAGTTTTTCCACTTGGGACGATCAAGTTGGATATACTCATTGGAACTTGGCCTGCTTGTCGCACCGAAAGAATACGCTTCTTTGTGATGGATAAGAATGTGCAGTCAGCCTACAACATCATCATGGGAAGAGTTGGATTGAAGAAGTTCGAGGCAGTTCCATCTACAGTACATCAGTGTTTGAAATTCCCAACGAATTTTGGAGTTAGAATTATGAAAGGTGATCAAAAAGTAGCTCGGGAATGCTATTATTCGTCTGCCGAGCAAGAGGAACTTGAAGAGTCAAGGAAAAAGACTACTACTTACCAAGTAGAGGAAGGTACAAAATTGAAACTCTTGACCCCAGGGATGAATCTCAACTCGTAAAAGGGCAAGTGGTGGAATCTACAGAAACCGTTATCCTGGACGACGAGCATCCTGAACGAGTAACTCAGATAGGATCGTCGTTGGATGTTTCAATAAAACAGGAGTTGATAACTTTCTTGAGAAACAGGAAGAATACTTTTGCTTGGAGTCATGAAGACATGCCAGGTATAGATCCAAACTTCTTATGTCATGAGCTCAATGTGAATAAAGAGATCAAACCTGTGAAGCAGAGAAGAAGAGTGTTTAGTCCCGAGAAGAACCAGGCCATACAAGAGGAGGTCGAGAAACTCCAGAAAGCCCAATTCATTGAAGATGTGAAATATCCAGATTGGTTGGCAAATGTGGTGATGGTAAAGAAGAAGAACAACAAATGGAGAATGTGTGTTGATTTCACTGATCTCAACAAAGCATGTCCAAAAGATCATTTTCCATTGCCTAGAATTGATCAACTAGTGGATGCTACCTCGGGACACGAGCTGCTCAGCTTCATGGATGCTTATTCTGGCTACAACCAGATCAAAATGAAACCTGAAGACAGGGAAAGTACTTCTTTTATTACCCCAAGGGGAACTTATTGTTATAATGTTATGCCTTTTGGTTTAAAAAATGCAGGTGCAACATATCAGCGGCTGATGAACAAGGTTTTTGATGAACAAATCAGTTGCAACATGGAAGTCTATGTCGACGACATGCTCACCAAAAGCAAGAGAGCTACTGATCATTTAGTTGACTTGAGTCAAACTTTTGATCAACTGGATAAATACCAAATGAAGCTCAATCCGACGAAGTGTACCTTTGGAGTACGAGAAGGAATGTTCCTCGGATACATCGTCAACCAACGAGGTATTGAGGCAAATCCAGAAAAGATCAAAGCTCTTTTAGGGCTACGATCCCCAACGACGAGGAAAGAGGTGCAGAGTCTCACCGGACGAGTTGCAGCGCTCAACAGATTTGTATCTCGAGCAACTGATAAATGCCTCCCATTTTTCAAAACACTGCGAAAAAGTTTTGAGTGGACTGATGAATGTGAGAAGGCCTTTCAAGATTTGAAGAAGTATTTGGGAGCTCCACCATTGTTGTCTAGGCCAATAACTGGAGAGAGGCTGTATTTGTATTTGGCAGTATCAGAGAATGCAGTTAGCTCGGCGTTGATCAGACTGGAAGATGGAGTTCAGAAGCCAATTTATTACACAAGCAAGGCCTTCCGAGGTGCAGAAATCAGATACCCAAAGCTTGAAAAATTGGCATTGGCATTAATTGAAGCAAGTAGGAGAATGAGGCCATACTTACAGGCCCATACCATCATCGTGTATACCGACATGCCATTAAGACAAGCCCTTCACAAGCCAGAAAAATCAGGAAGATTGATGTACTAGGCAATAGAACTCGGTGAATATGATATTGTTTATGAACCCAGATCATCATTGAAGGGGCAAGCTGTAGCAGATTTTATAGCAGAGTTTACATACCCTGATACCCCCGAGGAGCAAAAGGTGCTTGCTGACCTACCTGTGGACGATACAGGATCAGCAGCCACGGGTCCAAACCAACTAAGGTTGGTAAAAGGACTTGTGGATGTAGAAGAATCATCATGTTCAAACCCAGACCAACTAAGGTTGGTAAAAGGGTGCGAACAAATGACAGAGGAGGAGAGAAAGATAGCAGCGGATGATGAAAGAAAATTACAAGTATTTTGCCGAGGAACTCTGACAGATAAGAAATTTGAAGACGAGGTACCGATATGGAGATTATATGTAGATGGATCATCTTGCACAGCTGGTTGTGGAGCAGGGATTGTTTTAAACACCCCAGATGATATTGACATGGAGTATGCCTTGAGATTCCAATTCAAAGCTTCCAATAATGAGGCTGAATATGAGGCTATGATAGCAGGTTTCCGTTTGGCGAAAGTCATGGAGGCACGACAAGTAATCGTTTTCAGTGATTCTCAATTAATTGTGAATCAAATGATAGGAATATATGCAGTGAAGGGAGAATTAATGGTGAAATACCATGCAAAGGTGATGGAGTTATTGGCAGAATTTGATGCTATTCAATTGGTGAGAATACCGAGGATGGAGAATGCTAGAGCAGACGCATTAGCAAGATTAGCGTCAGCAACGCGCACCGAGTTAGGAAGAACGATACCAATAGAAGTATTAGAAAGTAGGAGCATAGAAGAAGACCTGATGGTAAATATAATAACCCTTGATTTAGGACCATCTTGGATGGATCCTATCAGGGCATACATTGAAGAAGGAGAATTACTGGAGGATAAACTAGCTGCCAAGAAATTGAAGTATAAAGTTGCTCGGTATGTGTTAACTAATGGTGTTTTGTATAGACGAGGAATTATGGCAGGCTTGCAGAGATGTGTGCATACATCAGAAGTCAAAGAATTGATTGAAGAAATTCATGAAGGATCTTGTGGAGCTCATGTAGCAGGTCAGACACTTTTGCAAAGGGTAATGACACAGGGATATTACTGGCCGACGATGAGGGCTGATTGTATAGCCTATGTTAAGAAGTGTGACAAGTGCCAACGTTTTTCCTCCATCCGAAGAACTCCACAAGCATTGTTGACACCCATAACTTCACCTTGGCCTTTTGCCATGTGGGGAATTGATCTGGTTGGACCACTGCCGACGACCCGAGGAAGGTTCAAGTATCTCGTCGTGGCAGTAGACTATTTTACTAAGTGGGTGGAAGCTGAACCACTAATTGATATGACGTATGAGAAGGTGTATCAGTTCATATGGAAGAATATCATTTGTCGATATGGTCTCCCCCACGCTTTCATCACAGACCATGGAACACAATTTGATAATGAAGAATTTGCTGCCTATTGTCATCAGTCGAACGTTTTGAAGTTTCATTCAGCACCAGGCCATCCCCAAAGCAATGGACAGACTGAGGTGACGAACAGAACATTATTAAATGGATTGAAGAAGAGGCTAAGTGAGGCAAAAGCAAATTGGATTAATGAGCTACAGTCAGTTTTGTGGGCTTACCGAACAACTCCCCGAGCAGCAACTGGAGAATCACCATACATGCTGGCATTTGGACGTGAGGCTGTAATACCTGCCGAGTTGGGCCTACCGACACACAGGGTGTTGAATTTCAACTCTCCGATCAGTGATTTGATGAGAAGATTGGATTTGAATATGCTCGAGGAGGTTAGAGAAGAGGCAGCTATTAGGAATGCCGCTTATCAACAACGAACAGCTTTGTTTTACAACAAAAGGGTGAAGAAATACGATCTAAAAGAAGGAGATTATGTACTGAAAAAAGTCATTCAGAAGCACAATAAATTAGAAGCAAACTGGCATGGACCTTACCGAGTTACAGAAGTTGTTCGTCCAGGAACTTACAGAATAGCAACTCTAGAGGGAGAAGAATTTAAGAATGCGTGGAATGCTGAACACCTACGCAAGTATTATCAGTAATGTCAAATGTAAAGCATTTATTTCATTATGAATAAAGCAAGGATGTTTCGCAATTTTCTTTCTGGTTGAAAGTTTTTCGGGAATACTAGTGTAATACACTACACACAAAAAAGTGCTCTAAGGAGCCAACCTCCTTTGGTTAGGAGGACAGCTCTAAGGAGCCAAAAGTGCTCTAAGGAGCCAACCTCCTTTGGTTAGGAGGACAGCTCTAAGGAGCCAAAAAGTGCTATAAGTAGCCAAAAAGTGCTCTAAGGAGCCAAAAAGTGCTATAAGTAGCCAAAAAGTGCTATAAGTAGCCAAAAGTGCTCTAAGGAGCCAACCTCCTTTGGTTAGGAGGACAGCTCTAAGGAGCCAAAAGTGCTCTAAGGAGCCAACCTCCTTTGGTTAGGAGGACAGCTCTAAGGAGCCAAAAAGTGCTCTAAGGAGCCAACCTCCTTTGGTTAGGAGGACAGCTATAAGTAGCCAAAAGCTCTAAGGAGCCAAAAAATATTCCTTTGGTTAAAAGATGAACACCAGCATGATCAATTACGGTTGGTAAGATAAAAATATACTCTCATATTACAACTTATGATTGGTCGGGAGGTAATATTATTACAAAAAAGTTCTTTGAAGAATTAAGTATTCCAAAATACACCAAGTATAGTTGGTCGGGGATAAAAACCCAATAACTGTAGTTGGTCGACGAGGACAAATTATTTATCTTAGTTTGTCGGACGCATTTTTATATTCGAAATTGAACCCAGTATAGCTGGTCGGGGATAGAAACCCATCAACTGTAGTTGGTAGACAAACATTATTTATCCGCCTTGGTTGGTTGGAAACAGTTTGAACAATTTATATTCATTACTTTATTATTAAGTGATTGATCAACCTTGATACTTGTAAATTTTTATTATTAAGTTGGCTGATGAACAGCACAATATTGTTATCTTTTTAACAAATACATAGATACATATATACAAATATAAAGGTGTTTGATAAACACGAGGCAATAGAAAAATTGGTAAACAGAAAATGAAAATCTTTTCATTAAAAATCTAGAATAAATTACAAGTTACATAAATGTACTAACTGTTACATTGAAAACCTATTCTATTGGTTTGTTTCCTTTATTTTTTTGAAACAGGCTCCTCGCCAGCAGGAGGATCCTCTAGGCAAAGAGGAGAATTAATGAAATTAACATCCCTGAGCATTCTAACATTCATCACAGAAGGTGTATCCAAGAGATGCTCAGGACGAGACAATTCAACCTGAGAATGAAGGCTGTAATCACCAAGGTACTTTGAAATCAAGCTACGAGGAATGGAACGAGCTGGGATCCATGCCATGTCTAATTTGAAAGGTGGTACAAGCAAGTCTAATAATGATGGAGCATGATAATCCCATAAATAATGCCCTTGCTCCAATTTTAACACACCCAGTGCATTCAACCATCCTTGCTTGTAACCTTCATTGTTGGCATGTTCTATACGAGCATCCAAGTGAACAAGGGCTTCATTGTATCCTGCCATCCAGAATTCCCTTGGCTGTTTATGGAATTGGAAGGTTAATCTATCCAATTGTTCATGAAGGCTTTTGGCAAAAAGATCCTTATTATGCAGAGCAGATTTCATCGCTGTAAGTTGATCTTCCAAGGATAGATTCTTCTTGGACATTTCTGATAGGGCCCGATCTTTGACGTTTAACTGGAATGCTTGAGTTTCCAAAGTAGATTGGGTACGAGCCTCTTCAACATTGCGACTGAGAACTCTTGATCGACTCTGAGAAGCAACTGGAGAACTTTGCTCCTCGACAGTTCTTCCTTGCCCCCGAGAACCTTTTCCTCGTCCCCGAGCAGTTCCAGAAATGGCAGATCTTCTTAAGTCATCCAGCTCTTGCCTTAATTTGGCATTTTCGACTTCTAAGAACGAGAAACCTTCATTAGTAGCTGGTACTAATGCAGTGGAAGATGAGGCAGCAGATTCATATTGAGCCAACTTTTTCTGCAGATTATTATTTTCTTGTTCCAGGATCTCGGCAATCTGCCTACAAGCTTCAACTTCACCTTTTAGGGTTCTCTCCCTAATGTCGTACCCAGCAATGATCTTCTTATGGCCTGTTTCTGAAGAGAGCTGCTGGTATCTATTTTCATAATCCTTATGCAACGAAGTCATTGATTCGTTGTGTTGATTTTGAAGATCCTCTATGGAACCATGAAGCTCTTCAATCAACTCATAGTAAGCGACATTGTTGGCCACTGCTCGGTCGAGTAAAGCTTTCAAGTATTGATAATCTTCAATTACCTGCTCTGAGGCACCATGGCCAAGAATATCAGCAATTTCTGATGTACTAAGGGATGTATGACCAGCCTTATAGTATTGGTGACATTGCTGCATCAGCTCGGTATCATGTGAAGAGATCAATTCCATTCTAGCAACAAACTAAGGACGAGAAAAAGACAACAATCAACAAATATAAATCATCAACAACAGAGATGAGCAAAGATGTATTTTATTAGATCATCAAAAAGTTACATTGTTCGATTACAAGGAAATATAGAAATGATACCGAACAACTTCACACCTTTTCCTTGTCCCCCAAGACTTTCTCGGGAGGCTGGGATGAGGAGATCAGTTGCTCGGTGGTAACAACGGTTTGATCAGCAGGAATCTTCTCGGCAGGAGGAGGCATAGAGGAAACATCATCGACTACAGAGGGTTGAGAAGCAGAGACTGGGTCACCCATAGCCATAGAAGACTCATATGAGGCAGGCTCATCTTCTTCTTCTTCCACAATTGGTGGAGGAGGACTAGGGAGATGTTGTTGGAATAGCTCAGAATCGTCTTGGACCTTTAGCTCTTACAGAGCAGCTACCCAGCCATCGTGGAAGTATTTCAACTTCCCATATTGGACTTGGGATGTCATTGCAGCTATCCCTCTCTCCCATCCTTTCTCCCAACCAGCACTGAAATGTTTCTTGATTGCGACCTTTCTCCTCAACTTCTCTGAGGAGAGTTTCACTTCCAATTCCTCTTTTTTGACCTTGATATCTCGCAGGGTAGATAACTCTTCATTTGCCTTTTTCAGCTGGCCATCATATGCCTGATGTTTAACCTCTAAACCTTTAACTTTCTCCTCCAAATTCTTGGAGGTTTCAGCCATTTTCACCTTCTCAGCTTCAGCCACAGCTAATTTCTTCTCCCAAACATCTTTTTCGTCAACATACTGTTGACGAGATTCCTTTAAAGACTGGGTCAAACCCAACAGAGCATCCTCTACGCCTGACGAGGAGCTTGAAGATTTGATAGCTTCATCCTTCTTCACAATATTATTAAAACAGTTCACCAACTGAAAGATGAGAAAAATAGCAAAAGTCAACACAAAATGCAAGCTTTCAGAGAAAGAAAGAAAAACCAGAAGTATGAGAAACTTACTGAAGCAAGGTGACGAGCAGCTAAGGATGTCAGCATATCCCTAGGAATTCTCTCATCAATTCCATGAACCTCGGGTACGACCGAGCTCATTGCAGAACTTGGAAGAGTGATGTTTGGAACATCAGTACCACCTGCAGGTAGGGAGGAAGCAGTTTCAGCCTGAGTAACTGAGGATGATTTCCTCAATCTCTTCAACGGGCGATCAGAGCCTTCAACCAAAGAGGTCTTGGTCGGAGAGATTGTAATTACATCTACAAGAGCAGTTTTCTTGTTCGGAACCACTGGGGGCTTCTCGGCAGCTTTGGAAGACCCAGCATCTACTTTTTTAGTCCCTTCTGGGACATCAGTTTTACCTCTCTTAACCCCAACAACAAAAGTAACATCGTCAAAGAGAGCAGGAGGAGCTCTTTTCTTACCCATTCTTTGACTCAAAGGAAGATGAGAATCTGAAGATGAACCTTCTGGAGTTGAAGCTGGTTCAACAGGGCGAGCAGTATAAGAGGTTGTGTAACTCTTATACTGTAGCAGATATGAGGCAGACCTGATGTGTTCGTCTGCAATATTCTTGTGCAAACCCCAGATAAGTTTCAGATGCTTGATATTAACCTCTGATTCTTTTGGAGTTCTTCTTTTGCTATCAACTGCAAATAAATACATATTGAGATATCAGTCATATATTTTGTCAAACATGATGAAAGCATAATTTCATAAGTAAAATAAAATGAAAAATAAACCTATCCCATTGCCATATTGGGGACATCTGGGACCGTTGTATACTTCATTTCCAGCTAAAGGGGCATATTGCCAATTTTTTATAACCAACCCATGTTCAAAATAATCTCTATTTGAGTCAGGGAGGTTAACTACAAGAGCCCTATTCAGAAACCTAGTTTTTAAATAATAAATATTATCTAGAGTGGCCCACTTATAGCAATACATAATCTCAGGGATCCCAATACGAGTCCCATGAGTTAGATTTAATTTGTGTACCCCATTAATAATTCTCCATGAATTGGGGGCTATTTTTGCAGGGACAAGATCGAAATACTGACAAAACTCAAGACACAATGGATTTGGTGGAAATGAAAAACCACATTCAGCAATAAAAAGGCTGGGGAACCAATGTCCCTCAGGCAATCGGAAGTAATCTAAAGGCTCAGAAAGAATCTCTAGATTTACCCACGAAGGAATGGAAAAATCAGAACGAAATTTTTCAACAGATTCTACAATATAAACCATATTGAATAAAAGAAATACAGAAGAAAGGAAGAAGATCTTACAGGAAGAAAGGAGGAATGTTGACAACGAACGAAAATAAGGATGAACGCACAAGAGAGAAGGAGAGAATAGAAAGCCTGAATGCAGAAAATTGGAAAACGTAGAAGACGGAATGATTACCCAAGAAGTTTAAATACTTTGCATTGGGAAGCGGCGAAAGAAATGATTACCAAAAAGAAACTACTGAACTTCCGGCGGCTAAAAGGACAAAAATTGCACGAAGATCGAAGCGCTTATAAAAAAGGCGGAAACTGCGAAATAAGAAGGAAATTTGAATACAATGTTCCTGAAACCCAGGAAGGTCATTTAATATTGCCATATACCGAGAAAGAATGTTCCATACTCCTCAAAGTTCGAAATATGAAACATTGGGGGCTTCTGTTGATACCAAAATTAATATGTTGATGTGGACGAATAATACGAAGACACATGTCAATCTACATGGCACAATAGCAGCGAGGAAGATCATTTCCCGATCAACCATGCTTCTTTCCGAGCAACGAGAATACACCGAGGAACTCTATCGCACCGAGGTACTCTGGCGCACCGAGGTACTCTGGTTCTCCGAGGAACTCCTGATCAACTAACCACTAAGGCGGTCCGAACTGCACCTCGATCGTATCATTAATTGCCAGATAATCAACAGCTCAAATATTCATTGAATGCCTATATTCTTGACGCGCACGCTGCATTAAATGTATTACCCTTTCATATGTATATCATTTAATGTATTGAACCTTTCATGTACAGCCTCAAGGCTATAAATACCTTGTATCAAACCCATTCAAGGGGACCGGAATTTCTTGAGAGAACTTGTAATCAAGAATTCCACAAACACTCAGCAATAACATAACAGTGGACGTAGGCCTTATTCCTAGCCGAACCACTTTAAAAATCTTTGTCTTATTTATTTATCTGTGATTAAATAATTAGAGCGATCTAGTTTTTTACATCAACAATAATAGAATAGACTATTTGTATTTCGTTAGTAATTATTGGTGTGAATGAAGAAGAAATCATCTTTTTGTAATTTTATTTCCTTGGAAATAATTGCATGATATTTGTTCTGTCAATCTTTGTTTAACTATAGTAGTGATATACTTTAGTTTTCAGTCATTGAGTATATATATATATACTCAATGACTCAAAACTAAAGTATAGCACTACTATATTTGAATGGACATTTTGATTGCCTAGACAATGGAACTTTTCTCCATGTGTTTGTCTAGTTGTAGTGACGTATCACCCATAAGTACCTAAGCAATCGAATTTGTGTCCCATGTTCCTGCGTAGTTGTAACAATCATTTAAGTAAATAATTGCCCTGGTGCCTAGGCAGTGGATATTTTACCCATCTTCTTGCCTAGTTTAGATGCCTCTTGGGTCACCCATAATCAAGCATAACTTGCTTTACTCGATTATTTTACCAATATTGTTGGTGTTTATGTTGATACCGACCAACTTTAAATTGATGGTTGGTGGTGCCGACCAACTTTTAGTTGGTGGTTGTTGATGTCGACCAACTTTTAGTTGGTGATTACTGAAGTTGACTAACTTTTAATTGTTGAGTGCAAATTTGTATGATGTTCTCTTGCAAAGTTAAATGTAGTGTGTAGCACTAGTAATCTGAAAAAAAACGAATAGGGAAATCATCATTTTCATTCATACGAAAATAATTGGGTACATGTGCAATTACATTACTGGTAGTATTTTCGCAGGTGCTCGGCATTCCAGGCATTTTTGAATTCTTCCCCATCAAGAGTTTCTATTCTGTAAGTGCCGGGTCGAACAATAGTTGTCATATGATAAGGCCCATGCCAATTGGCCTCCAACTTATTGTTCTTTTGAATGACTTTCTTATGCACGTAATCGCCTTCTTTGAGATCACATTTCTTGACCCTTTTATTATAGAACATGGCAGACCGTTACTGATAAGCTGCATTTCGGATCGCTATGTCTTCTCTGACTTCTTCGAGCATGTCTAGGTCCAAGCGTCTCATCAAATCACTTACTGGAGAGTTGAAGTTAAGCACTCTGTGAGTCGGTAAGCTTAGTTCGGCAGGTATCACTGCTTCACTACCAAAAGCCAACATGTAAGGAGATTTCCTAGTTGATGTTTGGGGGGTTGTTCGATAAGCCTATAACACTGAATGCAACTCATTGATCCAATTCCCTTTCTCATCATCCAATCTCTTCATCAACCCATCCAACAGAGTTCTATTTATTACCTCTGTTTTCCCATAACTTTGGGGTTGACCGAGAGTGGAATGAACGTTTTGAATGTTGGACTGTAAATAGTACGCTGCAAACTCATCATTGTCAAATTGGATACCATGATCAGTGATAAAGGCATGGGGAAAACCATATATGCAAATAATATTCTTCCAAATGAATTGATAGAACCTTTCATAGACCATATGGATTAAAGGTCCAGTTTCCACCCACTTGGTGAAGTAATCAACAACTACTACTAAATATTTTAATCATCCTCTTATAGTTGGTAGAGTCCCAACTAAATCTATTTCCCACATAGAGAATGGCCAAGGTGAAGTGATTGGTGTTAACAGTGCCTGAGGAGTTCTTCATATAGAAGAAAATCACTGACACTTGTCACATTTTTTGGCATAAGCTGTACAATCAGTGCACATCGTTGGCCAGTAGGACCCCTACGTATTTATTCTCTATAAAAGAGTTCTGCATGCTACGTGAGCTCCATAATATCCTTCACGGATTTCCTCTATCAGGTCTTTAACTTTTGCTAGGTGAAAACACCTTTGCAAACCAGCTATTACACCTCTCCTGTACAGGACCCCATTGTTCAAAACATATCTCGCATCTTTAAACTTCAAACTTTTGGCTGCAAGTAGGTCAGTGGGTAAAGTACATTCTTCAATATAAGCTTTGATAGGATCCATCCTGGATGGTCCTATATCCAAGGTGATAAAATTCACCATCAAGTCTTCGTCAATACTTCTTCTTGCAAGTACTTCAATGGGGATTGTTCCTCGTAGCTCGATGTGAGTAGCTGAGGCTAACTGAGCAAGTGCATAGGCCCTCGCATTCTCCCGTCTAGGTATTCTAATCACCTGAACATTTGCAAAATTAGCTACAATCTCCAGAGCTTTAATTGAGTATCATGACATGAACTCCCCTTTTGCTGCATAAAGACACAGTATCTGATTCACCACTAATTGTGAATCACTGAACACCACAACTTGTTATACATTCAATGATTTAGCTAAGTTGAGGCCTGCAATCATGGCTTCATACTCAGCTTCATTATTGGAAGTCTGTAATTGAAAATGAAGAGCATATTCTATGTTTATTCCATCGGAACTGGTGAGAATAATTCTATCTCCGCAACCTGTGGCACACGAAGAACCATCGGTATAAATTCCATATAGTAATATTATTATCAAGCCCTTGGTCTGACAAAATTCCTTGATGGAATATCTTGTCCTTCCCTTCTTCATACTTCTTCTTTGACTCTTGTACCTTACTAGAGGATTCTGGTTGATCGATGGCTATCCCTTCTGGAAATTCTGTTGTTGGGAGTTAATCGGGGACATTTTTTGTTGGTCCTTTTTTATCCTTGAGTTGCTCTGCATTAGCCCTTGTTAATCAGAGTCATCTAGTTAGGTAAACTCAGCAATGAAATTCGCCACTGCCTGTCATTTAAGAGAGGGTCTCGGCTCATAAATAATGTCGTACTCCCCTAACTCCACTGCCCAATATATCAATCTTCCAGACTTTTTTGGCTTATGTAAATCCTATCTGAGTGGCATGTCAGTATATACCACTATTGTATGGGATTGAAAATATGGTTTCATTCTCCTGATCGCTTCAATCAATGCCAACACCAACTTCTCCAGTTTTGGGTATCTGACTTCTGCTCCCCTGAATGCCTTGCTAGTATAATAAACTGGTTTTTACACTCCAACTTCTATTCTTATCAAGGCTGAACTCACCGCACTTTCTAAAACAGCTAAGTACAAGTATAATTTTTCTCTCCTACTACTGGCCTGGATAATAAAGGAGGTGTCCCTAAATATCTCTTCAATTCTAAGAACGCCTTCTCACATTCGTCATTCCACTCAAAGGTTTTTCTGAGCACCTTGAAGAATGGAAGACATCTATCAGTTGCTCGAGAGACAAATTAATTAAGAGCTGTAATGTGCCCTGTAAGTCTCTGTACTTCCTTTTTAGTAGTCAGAGATTATAACTCTAGCAAGGATTTTATCTTGTCAGGATTTGCTTCAATACCTCTTTGATTCATAATGTATCCGAGGAACATACCTTCTTGTACGCCAAAAATGCACTTGGTTGGGTTCAGCTTCATCTGGTATTTCTCCAGTTGATCAAATGTTTGGCTTAAATTAGCTATATGGTCAGCAGCTTTCTTGCTTTTCGTTAACATGTCATCGACGCATAAATCCATATTTTTGCTAATCTTCTCCGTAAACACCTTGTTTACCAGCCGTTGATATGTGGCACCTACATTTTCAAGTCCAAAAGGCATAACATTGTAACAATATGTTCCCCGTGTGGTAATGAAAGAGGTATTTTCCCTTTCTTCTGGTTTTATTTTAATCTGATTATATCCAGAATAAGCATCCATGAAGCTTAACAAATCATGCCCCGAAGTTGTATCGACTAACTGATCTATCCTGGGTAGAGGAAAATGATCTTTTGGGTAATATTTATTCAGGTCTGTGAAGTACACACACATTCTCCACTTATTCTTCTTCTTCTTAACCATCACAATATTTGGCAGCCAATCAGGATATTTCATGTCTTCGATGAAAAAATCTTTTTGCATCTTTTCCACCTCTTCTTAAATTGCCTGATTCTTCTCCGGACTAAAGACTCATCTCATTTGCATCACTGTTTTGACGGCCTTGTTGACATCGAGCTCATGACATAAGAAAGATGGGTCTATCACTAGCATATCCTCATGACTCCCTGCAAATAACTATTTTATGTGCTTTAAAAATTCTAACAGCTCTTACTTCAACACTGGATCAAGTGAAGCACCAATATGGGTTGTTCTTTTTGGTTGCTCGTCATATACAATAATACTTTTTATTGCCTCCATGACTTGTCCTTTAATAATTTCCATTTCATCTCTTGGGTCTAGGGTATCAATCTCAGACTCATGAGATTCACCCACTTGATAAGTGGTTATTTTATTTCTAGCTTCTTCTAATTCCTCTTGCTCGATAGATGAGTAGTAACATTCTCGGGCTACTTTTTGATCTCCCTTCAAAATTCTAACCCCAAAGTTGGTCGGAAACTTTAAGCACTGATGTACAATGGATGGGACGGCTTTAAACTTTTTCAGGCCTACTCTTCCTATGATTATATTATAGTCTGATCCATTACGAAAAAGGGCACCTTTTTTGCTCTGCTAGTTGGCCAGGTACCAGTCAATATGTCTAACTTTATTGTTCCATGTGGAAATTTTTTTCTCTCTAGAGAACCCAATGAGGGGACTGTGATACGGCTCTAACTGCACAAGTTTCAAGTTCAAACTATCAAAACGAGGGTAAAACATGATATCTGTCGAGCTACCGTTATCCACCAGCACTCTTGAAATGATTACGTCCTCCATTCTCATTTTAACCACCATAGGATCATCATGAGGATACAAAACACTTTCTAGGTCATTTTTAGAAAAGCCAATGACTAGATTATCTTTGTTGACCTTCCTCAGGCGATCTTCTTTGGCCAGATTTATCCGCTGTATATAGGAGAAAGCTTAAGCCTCATTGAGGTAAGCTGTTCTTTTAACAGTATAATCACCTCCTCATGCGTCTCTACATGTAATCATGTTACAATCGAATGAACCAAAACGAATTGAAAATACCTCACACTCAGGTTGTTTTGGCCTTTTTAGGAGATCAGGATCATCTTCATGGACCCTTTTCTTATCATCTCGTAGTCGGCAAGGAGATTTAGACCTCCACCGAGCTCTGTTATTGGTCTTCCCACCATTTTGACGATCAACGTACATATTCAACTTTCCTCATCTAATGAGTGCCTCTATCTCATTTTGGAGATCTACACACTGCTTGGTTGTGTGACCATCATACTTATAGAACTCATAATATTTGGATTTGTCCCTCCTTTCGGGAGCTAATCTCTATTTTTTTTGCCAATTCAACTTCTCACTGTTCTTAATTTCCTTAAAAACGTGTTTTATATCCACCTTTAAGGGAGTATAATTTATGTATTTCCTTAAGTGATCCAACATTTCTTTGCCTTTCGATTGCTTTCTCCCACCATTACTCTTGTGATCCCTCTTCTCTGACCTACCTTCAGTTTTGGCTTCTACCTTTACTTCAGCATTCTTCTTCACATCCATAGCCTCTTCGGCATTCATAATTTTGGTTGCTTTTACCATCAATTCAACCATAGATTTAGGGAGATCCTTGGCCAAAGTATAATACAGCTTGCCAGGCAAAAGGCCACTCATGAGAGATGTTATGACTGTCTGCTCCTCATAGTCTATGACTTTTAGTTTCTCGTTGTTGAAATGAGTGATATAATCCCTGGTACTTTCACCTGCTTTCTACCTAACACTCAATAAATGCTCTACCCTTTTAACTGGTTTCGCATCAAAATAGAAATTCCCTATAAAAAGCTCTTCTAGTTGATGGAAGGTTGCAATTCACCCCCGAGGAAGGCTGTTGTATCATATCTGAGCAGATCCGGTAATAGTTCCTAAAAATGCCCTGCACCTCAACTCATCTAGAACTGCATAAATGTCTGCTGCAGCTTGGTACTACTCTATGTGAATAACAAGATTGGTTTTTCCATCATACTTCGGTGTGACCACTGGTTCCTTGAACTTTGATGGTGTGGGAAAGTCCACGATCGCTTGTACGAATGGATATCCCTTAATAAAGGTTCTTTGGAGAGGGTTTTTGTCCTTGGCCATTTCCCCTAGCCTATTTTCTAACCTCTGAATTGATCCTTTCCATGCATCATTTCCAGCCTCGAATTTATTTATGTTTGCATGAGGAACATATTGCATAGAGTTCTCTTCTTAGGATCTTTCTATGCGAGCTGCAGGTCTGGAATTTGGATGCGATTGGGCCGAGCCTTTCCTTAAATTATTTGGTTATTGAGAATTTCTCGAAGCATATTGAAGAGGATTTATATTCCTCCTGGGACCTAAATTGTCGAAGGGTGAGGATCTGCTTAACTTTTCCAGAGACTTGGTCTTTCTGGCATTAGAGTGACATTTTCCTGTGAATCTGGAAGTCTTATAGCGGAAGTTGCACCAGGGCGATAAAGATGGATTACTTGAATTACTAGAATGGAGAGTTTTAGTGCGTCTAGATCTTGACCTAGACCGTACCTGCGATGAAGATGGTGGACGTATGCTTCTTTGAATGCTTTATTAGCCTGACTATGCAGACGCTCCGTTCTGAATAGTTTGAATGAACGGTCGCATAATTTCCTATATAGCCATTTGTACCCTAGTTAAGATTTCCAAGATTCCAATGATATCGTTTGAATTTGGAGGGATGTAAGGTTTAGGTAGATTCCCTTAATTATTCCTATTACTAGATTCTGGGATATCAGCCATTTATGATAAGGTTTTTAGTGAAAAATGCTACGTATAGTCTTTCCCACAGACGACGCCAATATGTTGATGTAAAAAACTAGATTTGATCTAATTAATTAATCATAGATATATATGAGTAAATAAATAAGACAATAGATTTTTAAAGTGGTTTAGTTTTAAGGATAATGGCCTATGTCCACTATTTTGAATTACTGGATGACTCGCCCTGATCTTGATTATGTTTGGTTATGATTGCCTACCCTGCAATGAGGGGTTTATAATGTATTTATAGCCCTTGGGTCATCAGTGTGAATGGATAATACGTCTTTATTGAATAGGCGTGTTCATCAGTACATGATAAGGAATGACTATAATACAATAAACATTGAATCTGTTTTGTTCGTTTAGCCTTACCAACAAGTTGCTCGGTATGCTAGGTAGCTCGATACGTGGAGTAGCTAGGGACTCTAAGTACTTTGGTACATTTGAATTTGTGCCACACTGGATGGCACATGTCTTCATATAACTGGTCCATGTCAGCTGACTAATTTTTGTATCAACAGGGGGTGTCCCTTTATATAGATTTAGGGGTTACAACTGGATAAGTTCTATCCTTGTAGAGTTTGATTTCAATAATATACTGCTCCTTGTTCTTCTACTTTATCAAGGACTCTAGTCGTCCTTATCTTGTTAGAGCGTATGTTGGTTGCCATCTTCACCGATGTTCTCGCCACGTGTCATGCTATTTATGTAGGTATATTTTCCCCCTACAATATACCCACAGGTCGCAGTTTACCTAGGTTGATTTGGAGATGAGCTGGGAGCCGGTCCACAATCTTTTCGAACGTGTGTAGTTGTTGATGTGAACTTGACTGACATTATTTTAGTTTTCATTTAACTTTTAAGACTTCTTTAGTTGATCCTATTGACTTTATATGGTTTTAGATGAAGACGTTCAATCAATATGGGAACCGGACTCGTGCAAGTCAAGCTGCCTACCTACCCTCATGGGATTTGGTCGATTGTAGTTCATTGTTCTATTTTATCGCATGGTCCAATTAGAGAGGCTAACCACAGGCCTTTGAAACACTCATATGCGTACCTAGTCTAGGATATCACCCTATATTAGGGTTTTCACATGATCCAATTGGAGACACCAACCATAAGCCTATGAAGCATTCATATAATGAGGCTCACTCGAGCGTGCACCTAGTTAGGGTATCACCCTGTACTAGGTTTTCACATGGTCCAATTGGAAAGGCCTACCATAGGCCTACGCACTGAGGCTTACTTGGGCGTTCACCTAGTTAGGGTATCATCCTGCGTTAGGATTTTTTTATGGTCCAATTGGAGAGGCCGACCACAGGCCTATGAATCACTCTTACGTTGAGGCTCACTCGGGTGTGCACTTAGTCTAAGGTATCACCCTATATTAGGATTTTTATATGGTCCAATTGGAGAGGCCAACCACAAGCTTATGCGTCGAGGCTTACCCGGGCGTTTACCTAGTTAGGGTATCACCCTGTATTAGGATTTTTATATGGTCCAATTGGAGAGGCTGACCATAGGCCTATGCTTCGAGGCTTACTCAGGCGTTTACCTAGTTAGGGTATCACCCTGTGTTAGGATTTTTTATGGTCCAATTGGAGAGGCCGACCATAGGGCTATGCGCCAAGGCTTACTCAGGCATTCACCTAGTTAGGGTATCACCCTGCCTTAGGATTTTTATATGGTCTAATTGGAGAGGCCAACCACAGGCCTATGAAGCACTCGTGTCTTTCTTGCTTAACTAATGTTGTGATTAATTTATTCACATGTCAACGTTGCCACGAATCCCTTAACCGGGCTGTGAAGAGAAGATTGGCTAATGATAATGTTTGACCATCCATCAGGTCTTTGATTCAGTTTAATGTCGATCATCTAGAATAACCGAGATAACAAGTATGCCCGACTGTTCCTCGGGGATTTATTATGTCGAAGAATATCACGTTGATTATTTGTCAAGATGGATATAAATAATAATTATCTTGCCCAACATCTTGTTGGGGCTTTAATAAACGAGTTTAAACAACCAATATATGTTCGAGCATATGAATCGGATTGCAACAATATAACGTCGGCTAATGAAGGACCCTGCACCCATTAGGCGAGGTTGAATTAAATAATAATTGCATTGCCCAACCGTCCGTTAGGGTTTAATAAATGATCACATAATATAACTTGCATCGACTATCCATCGAAGCTAATAAGAAATCCAGAGAACTAATATTAGTGTCGATTGCCTGTCCGGGCATTAATAGGATTTCAAAGGAAATAAATGATGCATGAGTGTCCATCGATGCAGAATTATAAAAGATCTAGTAGATATTGCGAACGATCGATGCTCGAGCATCTGTAAGAGCTTTGATAAGATAAATGATTCCTGAGCATCCGTAAAGGCAAGATTTTAAGGGACCGAGCATATATTACGAATGATCCCTCAATGTTAGTGAAAAATAAATTTCTAGACTATCCATTAGGGTTGAATAATAATGATAATGATAGTGCCCAACAATCAATCCATTAGGGTTAAACTGTGATGATCACATAATATAAATGCTAACCATCCGTCGGGGAATTTTGAAGGAAATAAATAGTGCTTGAGCATTTATAGAGGCAAATTTTTAGTGGAACCATTAGATATTAATAATATCTAATGGTTCCACTAAAAATTTTATCCCCGAAAGCATTTGTAGAGGCAAATTTTCTCTAACAATGCAGGATCATTCATAATATCATATTATGAATGATCCTGCATTGTTAGAGAAAATTTTCCAAACCATTCATTAGGGTTGCATAATAATGATAAATGTAATGTCAATTATAAATTGACTGTGTTGACCACTTGTCGGGACTGAATATAAGAATTATCCTGACCAACCATCCGCTGGGGAAAAATGCGACTTTTTCGATCATCTATCGAGCTATATCTTGAGCATTCCTGACATCCTTCAGGTTAAGAATCATAGAGCCAGATAATCAATACTAAAGTTGAAGAAATATTATCACCCGAGCACCCGTCGATTATAACAAATAATCTTATATCGTGCTCGATCATCCGTCAGAGAAATAACAAGATAAATGGTGCCTGGCCATTTCGTCGAGGAAAAGTTGTACAATATTGAGTAGATATAATGAGTGATCCATGCTCAAGCATCTATAAAATCATTAATAAGATTTCCAAGAGCTTAATTTTGTAGCCGAGCATTTGTCGGGACTGAATCTTTTACCTGTGGAAGTTAATAAGTTGTTTGACCATCTTTGAGCTAAACCAAATAAATTTTTTCATGAATTTGAATTATACGGCTAAAGAATATATGATATGCACCCGCTCGACCATTTTTTGAGAAAAAAAATTCATAACAACGATTGAAAGTAATGAACAATTAAATAATTTTTATGATAAAATCTCACTAAGATGACCGTGTTTGAGCATCTGCCGGGGCTGCGCTAAATACTTGTAAAAATATCACATCGTGCCCAGGCATCCGTTCGGCGTTGTGCTGAGTACCTGTAAAAATATCAAACCGACCATCCATTGGTTATAACAAATAATCTCCTTTTGTCAAGATTAAATTGTTGTAGCTAGATGACAATATTCAAAACTTAAGTGATCGAATAAATGACATGAGTAATCTTGAAAGTGAGTTTCACCATTTATGTGAACAAAATAATTATAATAAAGCGAAATAAAAAGTGTCATCTTAGATTATTGTTGGATCTAATTTGTGATGATAAAAATAAAGAATATGATGCATTAAATAAATATCATGGTATAACGAGACCCCTATTATTTTTTGAAAGATAAAATCGAATAATGCAAAATTTGTCAAATATATACCAGATGCAAGACATAGGATTTAATTTTGAATTTTTGCAAAATTATTTGAAGTCCAAGTAAATACTCAAATATAGGCTGGTTTCAAAATTTTGTTTTGTAAATCGAAAACCTTAAGCAACAAATGTTGATTTTAATAAAGTAGAAGGGGTTAGAAACCAATGCATTCCATATGTATGCGAGAAAACAAATTCTCAGTACTTCTGTTGTCCTCTAAGATTTGTCGCTGACCACTGATTACGAGATAGTGGCGATCTTCCCTCTGGCCTTTTCATGGTCACACAGTGGTTGCCGATCATTCCTCGCATAGGAACGCCGATTATCAGGGGTGGAGACAATTGGAGCTGCTCGACGAGGAAGGTTACAGGTCAGAGAGTAACTGGAGTGGGGCCAAAAAAATTTCTGGTGCTCGATCAAAGAGATGACCGTGATGATCAAAGTGCGTCAGTTCTAACAAGAGATAAATCTTCGCTTTGTGTTTTATGAATTTTTCAAAGTCTTCTGACAAAGACCTAACATTGGATAGTTTGATCTCTGTAATTAGATTAGATGTTAATTCAATGAATCGATGATGATGATGGTACGACCATAATTGTCCGGTTTTCAACAACTTAGCCTTATCCCCTATTTAGTCATATTTACATAATCAAACGCATACCCAGTCGCATTTTTCTCCAAAAAATCCAGGTCGTCGAGATCGGATAAGAAAATATTCTTGGTCAAAATCAGCAGGTCGGATGAAAGATCTCAGGTCGTGGGTCGGAGGTGATTGAAAGAGAGAACCAGAAAAATTGTTGGTTTCTTGTGATTTTACACTTTCCGTGCAAAATTTATGTGAATGGAGATAAAAAAAATGATGGCTTGGTTGTATGCCCCGAATCTGTGAAAACATATCAGTTGAAAGAACATCCTTAGATATGTTTTGTAAAGATATAGTGAAGATCTCTCATGAGAGAGAAATGTTTTAGACGGTTATCCCCGTCCAGAAAATTTGGGATATCGAAATCAAGATATTTGATGTAACCCTCTAACTAAACGTGTCTGCCTAGAATATTCTCAACAGAGTTCATATTTTAAAGGGCTCATACAAACCATATGGTTTTCAAGTCCACAATTCACCAGATTTCTAATAAGCATTAAGCAGAAAGTTTTACAAATATAAATATATGATTTGAACAAAAAGATGCTTACAATTATTTGTACGAACAAAAAGAAAAAATTTATCTCTTGATGGAGTTTAATGCGTGTAAATCACTACATCACAATGTAAATATCCATCTCGTTCAACAAGAAAGAGAGAATTTTTGTATCGTTTTGCACAAACGATGCCAATTGTGGTGACAAAAAATCTCAACACAAATAACTAATGAAGGAAAACACACACCAAGATAATAAGAACAACATAAACACAATCACACAACACCAAAATACACGTTGTTCAACAAATTGTCTACGTCCAAGGAGAGGTCCACTGTTGTATTTAAGCAACTCTCAAGAATATATGTTCACATGCTCCTATGCCCCAGCCCAGGGGTACAATATATACCCTGCTAAGAGAGAGAGAGACAGAGAGAGAGAAAGAGTGCTTGTAACCAACATGTTAATCGAGTATCCTTTGAATATCTCATCCGAGCTTTTTGGGGATGGACTTGGTTATATCATTTTACCCTAACTGTCATTCAAGACACATAAGTTGGACTCAAGGCCTTTTATTTTCCATTTGGGCTTGGCCAACTGCGTTTATGGGCCTCTTCAACAAAAGGGGTACTCACAAAGATGTTGGTGTGATATTCGCTAGTGAACATAAACAACAAACATAGGAGGAGGGGGGGTGAATCGGTTTGATAATATCCTAGATCAATTTTTCACCCTTGTAGAAAAATGTTCCCAGCTTTAAATCTATTGTAACAACCCGCGTAATTTTTGGGGTATTTTCGAAATAAAGAGGAAAAATAAATTTTGAGATAAAATTATTTTTATTTCTCAAATATGTTGGATTTTATTTTTAAAGGCAAGAATTTCAAACGATTTTGAAATCGGAATTAAAATGGAGTTTTAATTGAATTTTTATTATTTAGAAGAGTCCTCGGAACATAAAACTCTCTAGTAAAAATAATATTTTTAGAAATCCGACTGTCAGATCAAGCTGAATTTTTGTGGTATTATATTTGGTGTTGAGCATGTTGTCGTGAGATTTTAATATGTCACTGAAGTTGGGCACCCGCCAATAGTCCTTTTTTCCGGATATGCTAGAAAAATGCATAGGCGCGGTACAGTGGTGAGGCCTGGTGACCCGGTTAATGTGTTGTTGAGAAATTATAGTGATATAAAATGCTTGAGATTCGCATTTGATTTGAATATTCGTATTCGTATTGTTACGTTTTATTCAATGCTAACATATTTGCTGAGCATCTTTCCTGTCGTATTGTGTACTTCCCCATATTTTCTTTTAGTGGCAGGTTAGCGCGGATTTTGGGGCGCTATGGAGATTGATTTTAGCGAGGATTATTTGGGAAGGATTTTTAATACAAGATGAGAAGACTTGTATTTATTTTGATGTATAGAGCATTGGAGATTTATTTTATTTCGAGTTAGATGTTGTAATTATTCGAGAGAATTATTGTATTTATTTGAAGAGATTTGAGATTAGCGGGTTCTTTTCTATTATGGGATTTAGATGCTCTATACCTTGTTATTTGTGGATTTGAATTAGTTTTATCGATGAGTAGCGCTCCGTTCGCTCTCCCCGGGCGGGCGGGGTGTTACATCTATCACCAATTGAATTTATAAAAACCTTTTCAGATGCCTCCAAGAACTCACAAAATATGATAATAAGTGAATTAAGTGATGAAATCTAAGTCTAAAACAATTAATCAAATTTTAATATGATTCTTAAGATTCGAACAAAACCTATGTCAGACGTGTGATCAATTTTGTGCATGCATAAACAAAAATTTACAAGCTAGCATAAGACATTATTTATGAGGAAAAGACCCCTCTTAGGGGTAAAAAAAACCTCGACGCACTCCAATTTTCATTTCTAGTTGATTTTTTTTACAAAAGACAAGAAGGTACCACTCCCACAATTCCTATCATGTAGTAAACTAGCTAACCTTTTAACTCTTACCCATGGTCATTGAGAATTCATTACAAGCCCTATGAAGTGAATTAATAAGTCCATTCTCTTCATTGGATGCCGTGCTACACTTTAATCTCTCCAATAGAATGAAATGCCTCAAATTTTATATCGTGGAGTCCTTGATTATTGCAATTTATCAAATGTAATTTGAATTGACAAAGCTACTGTGAAGATCTAATTTAAATCCACTTTTAATTCCCTCAAAAGCCCATTGAATCAAATATATATATATCGATGTTTCAAAAGTGTTTGGTAAACAAGTGAGATTTAAACTAAAAGAGCGGGAAAGTATCTCTCAAATTTGAAAAATTATTCAGAAGGATGTTTCAATGCTGTAAAATTCAGATTTTTAAAAAAATGAGAGGGAAATTATCCTTTAAATAGGAAAATTTCAAAATATATGTCGGTTGTGCGCATGATTCCAGGCAGTGTGGAATATGGACTTGGTTATGCACACGGGATATTTTTGTCGCCGTGAAAACGGGTCATGCGCACAGACTCATTAAAGAGTCGTGACAACAGTTAAAGCCAAAAGGTCGTTTAAAAAGGCTTTGACCGTTCAAATAACATAATCAATTCCCAAAACAATTTCAAAAACATTTAAAAATCTCTGAGACTGTTTTTCAAATTACTTGTTCAACATTCTCAAAATCCAAAAAAATTTAAATTAAAGTTCAATTACAAAACAATATGAACGTGTGTGTTTAGCCTTGTACAATTCATAAAACGATGAAGTACACAATTTTCACTTCAACAAATGAACTGTAACGAAATTCTTCAACGAGAGGCGAGCATGATCTTCAATCTTCAAGATTCATCTAAGTCTAACCTTGACAAAATGAATGCGCCTCACTCCTAAGGAATAGAGTCTATATGATTTGATGGACTCAATGACTCAAATATTTTGTCACAAAAATCTAACTAACTAATATTTATACAGATTAATTTTTCCCTAGAAAATATTGATGATTCTCAAATATATAGCATTGAACATTAGAAATGAACTAAGACTCATTATGAAAACCCATTTATCTTCAACTTATAACACTCTAAAAAAATATTATTATCCAATTTTTTGCTCCTTTTCCAGATATTTTATAATCAATCTCGAAATTGGCCTTCTCAATCTCTTTGAGCTTTTGTAAAATTTTGACAAGAAAAAATTACTCAAAAGAAAACAAAATCTTTTTGTATTTTTTATAAAATAAAAAAATATATAATAAAAATATAAAATACACAAATATCATACCACTATCCATAACATATAACATGAAGCACAAAACTAGTCTACAAAAAATATGAAAAGATAATCACTCATAAGAAATAATATGTGATGAATCATATGTGATCTTGCGAGAATCAACATGTCTAATAATTAATGCCTCCAAATAAAATTTCCTTACCCAACTAGATGACGATTTAACGCCTGAGGTTTAGGAACCATGGTGACACGGGATTTAGACTTCCTAGGACCTTTTCTAAGATCAAAATAAAATCTCCTAGGGTGACCTTTCCTACTAGAGTGTGTGCATGTGTAAACTCTAGGAAAGCTACCCTTGGGTTGACCTTTGGGAATGTCCTTGGCAATGACTCACTTTCTCAAAATTTTGGTCTTGGATTTAGGAGCATAAGCATTGGGATCATTTTTACCCAGACCAATTTTTTCATTCTTAATTTGAACATTTCTTAGAATTTTATCTAACTTTTACGACCTTGATTCCAAATCAAATTTTATTCTCCTTGATTCTTTTAATTCATCTTCTAACTCCAAAATTCTTGAGTAAAAAATAAGTTTAGACTCTTCAAATTTTAGGGACTCCTTCTTCACATGTTTGATCATTTCTATAAGGTTATATTTGTCCCTCAACATATGAGAGCTTCTCCCTGATAGTCTTTTCACGTGCCCTTAAATCCTCAATCAACTCATAATTATTTCATATGATACTTTTTTTCAACTTAGCTTCTAATTTTAAGTTTTCTTTTTTTTAATTCTATCGACTCCGTATACAACTCATGAGAGGCAACTTGAAACTTTCTCTCCTCCTCGTTGCTCATATCCTCTTATCTACCCTCATCACTACCATGCTAATTTAAAGAACGAATATCATGACTGTCATGCACATGATTATCTTCATCGTCAGAATATTTATCATTTAGGCTCACATGACTAGCCATGAATGCAGTGTAGTTACGCTCCATGGGTCAATTAGGTTCCTCTTTTGACTCACTATCATTAAGGGTTGCATTGTATGCTTTAGGTTTTTTACCTTCCGTATTTAGTTTAGTGGGACACTCAAAAGTGTAATGCCTACACCCTTGGCACTCATAACAATTGTCCTGAACATCCACCTTTTTATGGTTGTCCCTTTTCATATTAAAATTCTTCTCTCCTCTAAGCTTAACAAATTTAGTGAACTTTTTCACAAACCTAGCAATCGCTTCGGGTTCTAAATCAAACTCACTATCAGAATTCGACACATCCTCCTTACGTGTTTTAAAAGCAAAACATTTACCCTTATTTCTTTCCCTTTTCTTAGGAGGACACATGTTCATCTCATAGGTTTCGAGATTATCTTAAAGTTCTTGTACTCTCATAGTATCAACACCACTGAGAGAATTTAGGACTGTGACCTTAGCATTAAATCTTTTGGGCAAATAGCTTTAGCTTTTTCAAACCACACTAAGTTCAGTAATAGATTCACCTAAGTTAAGTTAGGACTAAACAATATTTGACAATTTGGCATAAAAGGGATCACATGAATCATTCTCTTCCATCCTAATCATTTAAAACTTATTTGTAACACCTTGTAATTTAAACATCCCAACGATATCCATACCCCCCATGTGTGGGTTTTGAAATTTCACCAGCATCCTTTATGCTCTCACATGTTGTAATTATCCTAAATTATTCATCCCTGAAAACACAAAAAACATTGTTCACTCCTTCGAAATTAAACGTCGATGCATCTTTTCAGCCTTAGTCCAAAGAGAATACACTTTTGGCAAACCAACTTCACTAAGAGGATACCCCCTTGTTCCATAGAGTTCCAAACGTTCTCATCTATAGATTTTAAGAAAAAATATCATCCAAGCCTTCAAATAGGGATAGTTTGAGCCATCAAAAATGGAAGTATGGGTAATGGAACTACCCTCAAGATTAAAGTCCATCACAAAACCTAAAATACACTAAATGAGGATCAACACCACAACTTAGGTATACAACTTGTTCCATACGCATTTCGGTATCCACTGATCTCTGGCAAGTCTTCATAACACAGTAACACGGAATCCATCATGCCAAATAAACGAATGAAGAGTAAATAATATTTGGTGGTCAAAACATGCGATCTTAAACTAGAATATCATGTTGATTCTTGGATCTCATAAACAAGGGTGTAAATGAGGTTATGAAAGGATTTTATTTTATTTATGAAAAACTATTTTTGAACCCTTGCTTGAAAAATAAACAGTCGTGCCCTATATCTTTATGTCATAAGATAGCAGAATGAAACTTGGAGAAACTCGTTCGAATGAAAATAGGACGAAATTCGATTGAGTTATTACATGTCATTAGAAGCCAATTTGTTCGAACGAGATACCCAAACTCGTTAGAATGAGGTTCATGCGAGCTTCAATCGAAAATGTACTATTTTAGTCTGAATGTAGTCATTTGCTACACATTTAAAGCTTGTTCTAACAAAAAAATAACCTCATTCAAACTAATATAATCTCGTTCAAACGAGATGTGAAACTTGTTAGAACAAAAACCTGAGTTTGTTTCAATGACTTTAAAAACCAAAAAAAATTCTTCAAAAACCTTTTAAGAAAAATGGCCTCAATAAACTTTAATACCCAAAACATGAAACCCAAGGATCAACATAATAAAATATTACACCTTTTTTAAGATCCCATGTTTGAAGACAAAACTTCGCATGAATTTGATATCGCTTTACTCGAGCCACTTCATGTTTTTATTTCATATGCTTGAAAGTAAAAACTGACACACTCTAACCTATGACTCAAATAATTTTGCCCAAACGGAATAAAGCCAATATTACAAATTTCCAATATACATTACAAACATGATGCAATGACAAAAATTTTCCTTATGCTCCCACTTAATCAGGATACCCTCCCTAATAAATAATTTTTACCATAAAAGTTTCCCAGTTATTTTTTATCTATCTTTACGAAAATTTCAAAAATATGCAAATATGCCATATTCTATTACAAAATATCATAAAACTCTTAGTTGAAAAGTAAAAAATTCATGTAGAATAATCCACTTAATCAAGATAACAAAAAAAGAACCACGTGTATATATATTTCTTTCAATTTTTGGTACATTATAGAAAAGGGAAAATAACAAAAAAGAAAGAAAATTTGTCGGGATGCACCCTGGAGACTTGCTAAATCAACACTATCACTGATGATGGCAAGAACATTTCATGTGGTGACGATAAGTAGATACTTAATTACTAGAATTGGAAGAGGTGGGGATATAGTTGTCAGAAACAATAGGTGCGGTATAAAAATTTCAACATTCAAATGTGCTCGGCCACTGAAGTCATCAAGTGATGAACATCTTGCACCAAAGATCTCCACACTGATTGGATTAATGATTACAAATTTTTTAACAAGAATTAAAGTGATTATAACACAATTAAATATACAAATCCATGGATTATCCACCTAAAACAAACTTCTTCATCTTCATTCAAGTTGTTTAAATTAACATTTGACTTTAAGTTAAATTCTCAAATTATCATAGGGATTTTGAAGATGATCATATGTACATTACAAATAAAAGGTTTCCACTATCAGATTACAAAGGTTTCTTCATTGATTTTCCCATTTAATCAAAATCGTTCATCAACTAATTAAATTAAGGTCCATAACATAATTAAATTAATTGTGAAATTAATGTTAAGTACATGAAATTAATCTTAAGTACTTACTTAATCAGTTTTCTAAACTTTTCTATAGATCAAATATATAATCATTATCATAACACAAATCCAATGTTATTTTTATAGAAAATAAACTTTCCTTAAGGGGATCATTTATATCCACCCTACAAACATCCAATATCCCAAGCTAGTGTTTTCCTTTTTATTCTCCTCAATTGCTAGGGTTCTCAAGTGTGTTTTATGATTTTGAGGTTAATATAGTTAACGCATATTAGTTTTTAATTTCATAATTAGGTTGGGCCCCTATATTGACATAATTATACAAGGCCCAAAACAAGTTCTAAATGATCTCAAACTTGTAACAACACATATACTAACCTAGTGAATCTTTTTCATTATCTTTAACTCATTCTAGGCTTTCAAATATCCAACGCACCTACCCAAAGGTTAATATTTTTTTAGAGTTACTTATTTATTAAAATTTTTAAATAACCCAATATATGCCATTTTTAATTTATTAAATGTGACTTGATATTATAAAAACCTATTTCACAATTTGTGGAACCTGATGAGGGAATATGTAATATCCAGTAATTTAAAGTAAATTTAAAAAATTATATCTATGTATATTTTTGTGTATTTAGCGGCAATGACTGGTGATGTCACTAAAATTATGTTATTATTTGAAAATAAATTCATTAAAAAAACAGTAATGAAAGAATAATTATTTAACGAAAAAAATAATTATGTTTATGGAGTAATTCGAGTGACTTTAGGGACGTACAAAATATAATATTACACCTTAAAATGTTGGGCTATAAGGCTTATATGTTAATATATGGTTTGGGATGGACTTTAGACTATTTAGAGGAGACTTTGGACTTAATGGGTCAAGGTTAATAAGCGTCCAAACCCTACTTTCATTGATATAAAAAGATGATTAGGGTTAGCTTAGTTCATTCTTAACACTTTAGAGAGAAATCCTAAGTCTAAAAAGAGGCTAAGGAGATGGAAATACTTGGAAAAGAATGTAACAACCCACGCTTTTGAGCGACTATTTTATATTATTTTGCCCGATAGGCTAGTATTATAAAATAGGGGATGTTGGAGTAAATATTGTTTCCCGTGATATTAAGGGATAATATTTACTATGCCTTGTCTATTTACCGTTATGAGAAGGTAAATGGCATTATATTGTGATATATTACGTCGTTATATGTAAAACGACTGTTATGACTCATATTTAAATCAAGGTATAATTAATGAAATAAAATAAAATTGGAACATAAAATTTGTTCACACTTTCTCCGAATGCCAAAATAGTGGGTGCGGTTGTTTTTAGAATAGTCGAGATAGTCGAAATAAGTGTCATGTTGTATTTTGGAGTTTCGGGCACTTTTGGGGTGTTATGACTCAATTAAGTGGATACGAGTCATTTTAATGGTGTATTAGAAATTAAAAGAGGGCATTTTTATTTTAAGACCCGGTTAAGTCCCCCACCCCTTTTATTTTCTCAATCTTATGAGAGAAGCCAAAGGAGAGAGAGAGAGAAGAGAGAGCTTGGGAGAAATGTAGAGAAAGAGAGAGAAATGGAGATTTGAGGCCGAATTTCGTTGCGATCGGAAGAGGATCCGAGACTAAGAACCTCGAGGCAAGTTTCTTACTTGCTAGATGTTGATTTATAGTGATAAATTGCATGTGTAGTTAAGTTTTGGAGATTTAAACCCTAAATGGGTTCCTTGTTGATTTTGATGATTTAAACCTTAAATTCTAGTTTTAACCTGATTTGAGGATTATATTTTAGTTATTAATTGTGTAGAAACAATTTGGGAAAATTAGATGTTGTTAATGTTGGATAAAATCAAAGATTTGGGGTTTTGGAGATTTTAGGGTTCTTCGAACCCGTAGCCCAAATTGGGCAAAATTTCAGGACCGAATCGATTCGGCCTTAGGGAAAATCGATTCGGATATGGGGAAAGTTACAGGTCTGGGAAACCGAATCGATTCGGTATGGGGCCGAATCGATTCGGCAGGCGAATCGATTCGGTTGCCCTGTTTTTATGAGATTTTTCCTAGTTTTATTTTTAGTCCTTTTTCTTTTTAGGTCCAAGGTTTAGGGTCCTTCCTTTGGGAAGTAATGGGTGTCCTAGAGGAATGTTTTGGGTAGACTAATGTCCTAGGAATAAATGGGATGCTTAGGCTTACCCCGAGGGCTAGTTTGTGTAGGTTAATTCCCGAATGATATAGGAGTCAACCTAAAGATAATTGAAGATAAAATATTAATGTTGAGACATTTGGGAGACACTCCTTAAGCAAGATTCATTTTAAATGGTTTATGATATTATATTGAAGTCTTGGGGACTAGTTGAGGTTGTTGGCACTTACGGTCTTAAGTCATTAATAAAATATGACATTTGAATAAGAAATGAATAATATGAAATGTCGTACTAATAAAAATGTACAAATGATTTTGAGAATGTAAAAACGGAAGTTTTCAAATGAAAAGGAAGATGATTTTCATAAATGTTAAAAAGGTATGGATACACACCCTCTCAAAATCGCTATCTTAAGGGAAGTTCGCGCGTTGTGGTAAAGCCCCCTGACTAATGAATGCAGGGTGGATATAGTCCCTAGGCCATGTGAGCGCTTGTGATTGTAAATTTTTCTGCGATGGGTAGGAGATTTCGGGTGTGGTCTTGACTATCCCGCAGGCACATGGCCGCTTTCTGACGTTTCGGTAGGATCCCATGTTGTCTAAATGATAGGCCCTGGAAGATGATAGCCATTTAGGGGCGCGCACAGTGGGGAAACCCGGACGGGCTGTCTTAGAATCGTTATATATATATGGTTATAACTATTCTAAATCAAGTTGGACTTGATGTATGATGGGTGCCATAAAGAGAACAATAAAATTCCATAAAGTGCATGAGAAAGTTCCATAAAAAGCACGATGAAAATGCCACAAAGAGCATATGATGATGATTATATTCCTGATAAGGAAGATATTTTTACAAAGTGTATAATTGAGATGAAATGCCACAAAGAGCATAAGACTATGATTGTATTTCCTAATAAGGAACGAATTGCATAAGACTATGATTGTATTTCCTAATAAGGAACGAATTCATGAAATGAATTAGTATGCGATGAAATTGATTGGTAAACATTTGATAAAATGTTGTACCATTTATATATTCCTCAAGAATAAATGGGATTTATGTTTTGATGGTGAATGGATATAATTATGTATCCTTGAGTAGTAGTAGATGAGACCTCTCATATATATATATATATATATATATATATATATATATATATATATACATATAATATTGTGCTAAGGGTCTAATGTATCTCAACGATCAGCCTTGCCTAGTAGTAGTGTATCGGGAGGGTTCCTTGTTTGGATTTCGCTTTGCGAGACACCCAATGAACGAATAAGGGCATAGTGTTGTGATTGGGGAGAAGTTAGCCTTTAGTACTTGGATTAATTAGGACAGGATCTAATGTATCTCGACGATCAGCCTTTCCTAGTAGTAGTGTATCGGGGGGTTCCTTATTTGGATTTCGCTTTGCGAGACACCCCACGCACGAATAAGGGCATAATGTTGAGACTGGGGAGAAGTTAGCCTTCTGTTCTTTGTTTAACCTGAGCATCATTAATATTACGCTAGGTTGTTTTTAGACTGAGAGGTGAGAAATATTATTGTTAACTGCGAGAGAATTATGCACTTAACTGTCATGCATTTTATTCACATGGGAATCATATCAAACTGGGCCCTGACCCGTATCTATATTTCTTTGTTTCTGCATATACTCTTTGCCGTTATAGGTGCTCTACCGCATGGACACCCGTATTTACATTTCCATTCCTGTTGTCATGGAGCTACGGCTTATTGCGGATGTTGTAGGTTACTTGTTTAGACGTTTCTCTCTATTGTACTCTAGTTATGTTTAGTTATTTATTCGGGCATGTGTGGCCAAGTGTTACACTCATTTACTATATTGTAAATATTAAAATGTAATACTCGGTGTAACTTATTGTATTGGTCTGTTCACCGACAGCTTATTCGGTGATTATTTATGATATTGTCGTTCTTCATTTATCGATTTTTTTTATATCCACCGTTTTTACAAATGGGATTGTCTAAGTGTTTTTCTTTTACTTACTAAATTTTTAAATTGACAGCCCGTTTTCTAAAATGATTGGTGGTTATCTCGTACTATTATTTTAATCAACAGTGATGCTGAGAATGGACCATCTATGACTCCTGTGATTATTAGAGTATTGGGTTGGCCACCTATTATTTTAGTAGGCGGGTTATCACAGATGGTATCAGAGCATTAGGTTCTAGAGTCCTTAGGAATCCGTGCGGATCTATTTCGCTTTCAGCGTTACTTCTGATTTGATATAGGGACCTAAGATTAATATCGTTGATTTCTATTGGGAGATTCGTCATCCTGCTATGATGTGAGAACCCCGAAACTCTTTTGCGCGTTCGTGTGAGACTAGTAAGTCGTCAGATAAAGGGCATCATGGAAGGCCATTGTGAAGGCGTTATGAAACGGGATGATTAAGATGTGTGAACTGTAGTCTGGGATGAGGACCGCTTTAGAGGTCGCTTCCTTTGTAGCATTATCTTATATTTCTACTGCGACTACTAAGTACAGTGGATATAGTTTTCTAAGTTCCGCTGCTAACAGAGAGCGATACTAAGCTTGGGATTCCAGGCGACGTTGATTTGAAGTTGAGAGGTCCTTGACGAGGACCATATATTGAAGTTGGGTTGGATTGGAGGAGGTGTAATCTCATTCGATGAGAACATAAGGCCTGAGAGATTTGGCCTCGAGAGGGGTATAGAAGTGCCCAGATGTGAAGATTGAAGGAAAATCTTTTCACCCATAGGAGAAAGGTTGAAATGGTGGAAATGGTAGTCGCCATAGTAGGGTGGTGCATGAAGTTTTACCCTAAGAGAGAGAGCCCTTCGATAGAATGATAGGCTCACAAGTAAGTGTTGACAACACTTTCGGAGAAGTAGTATTCAGGAGACCCCATCGGTGGACATCCACCCGGGGAATATTTGTTGAACTAAGGCCGGGGAGGCTAGTAGAATGTTTCCTCTATTGAAGAAGTTAAGGGAACTATGCGAGAAGTTGTTAGGGTAGTTTGGAATGGAAGTAGTTTGGTCAGTTAAAACTAGAATGATGTGTCTAGGAACCATTGGTAGTGGCCGAAGATTGGCATGAATGTTGGCGAGAATTTCCACCGTAGTTGAGGGTGGAGCATTTCCTTCCGATAAGATGGAATAGTATTGTACTTACCCTAGATTCGGGTGTGTATATCAAGCTTGTGGTAGTATCGATATTTTATAGTAACTATATCTGTATGGCTTCCATGATAGGGAAGTTCTATATTTTCTTTCACTCGTTATGGGGCGAGTGCTGATATGTGTGGTATGTGCTACTTGTATTATATGTAATACACGAGTAGAGATGTTCTCGATTTGGTTGGGGCGATAGCAATTGAATAAATCGCGAGGCCGTCCTATTTCTATTTCTAAAGAAGAACTAGTTGTTCTATAATATCTCACCTAGATATAGGGTTGAGACTTTATAGAGATGTTTTATGGTCTGTGGGTAGTTTTCTTTTTATTTGTTTTGCCTTATTTGTATTGTTTGCTTAGTTTTTTTTCTTTGCTTGTGTATGATATTGCCTTATCTCCACAACCGACAAGTTAAGGGGATTGTGTCGGAGGGGTTCCTTGTTTGGATTTCACTTCGGCGAGACACTCAGCACATGAACCTTAACGATGTTGGAAGTGGAGAGATGTGCATTTTCTTTCTTTTCTTTCTTTTCTTTCTTTATGATTGGCTAAGTGCTGGGTTGGAAAGGTTTAGCCAAGAATCACGTAAATGAGTGATTAAGGGCTAAGTTGATGTGCGATATATGAGCACTGTGATAGTTTTTCCTCTAATCGATGTGGGGAAGACTAAGATATGAAAGTCGAATAGAGACTTATGTTATGCCTTAAGAAGAAGGACATCTATAAAAGATGTATGTATGTATATGGGGATAAAGTATTTGTAGTTCCTTACAAAAAGTAAGCGCTCGATCAGTTAAAAATTTTCATTTTTCTGTTGTTGTGGTAAGACTTGGAGTTAGGATTTTAGTGATCCCGATCATGTGTCTTCGACCGTTACTTCTCGACGACCGACGATGAGAGGTAGTAGTGTAACGAGAGGGTTCCTTGTTTAGATTTTGCCTCGGCGAGACGTACCACGCATGAAATCGAGCGACCGTCAGAAGTTGGAAAAGGTCTTGGACACTAGGGACCTAGTTAGGATTATACTTATACGACTCGATTAGGATAGATAGATTGACGTTAGGATTTTCAGGACGTAAGGCCCTTAGGGCATGTAGCATGGTTTTAGGTAGGGGGTGTGGAGTTGACCACAATAGGTTTGTGGGTTAACTCTAAGTGGGATTTAGTCCTAGAACGAGTAAGCTTAGGAGCTTGAGTAATTCGTAATGTTGAGTCATTGATAAAGGGTCCTTTCTGAGATAGAGCGTTACGTCGATAACCTATCTTCAAAGGAGTTGAAGTATGAGCTGGCTTTTACTCCTACACTCATGTTGTTATGATTAAGAGTGAATTCGATGAACGAGTCTTTTCTAGGAACAGAAAGTATAAATGTTGACGCATGAACCCATTGTTTATGCGTCTCACAGACTTAAACTCCATGAGAGGAATTTTCCCCCGCTTGATATAGAGTTCGTAGTGGTGGTATTCTCCTTAAGGAATAGAGGCATTACTTCCTGGGCAGAAAATTTGTCTTTTCACGAGAAAGAAGTTGGAGTTCGTGACGGACTATCGATTGAATATCCCCTTTCGCTAAGGAAATGAGGATGTGTTAGTAGATGCGCTGAGTAGGGAACCGTCGGAGAGATTAGGGATGGCACGGGATTCAAGTAGAATGAGCTTCATCGAGGGGACACTATAGTAAGAGTGTTTATGTCCTTGATTGACCGACTCACCTACTAGTGTGAAGAAACTAGTGGTGGGACGAGGAAGGATGGGATTAGTAGTTTGTAGGGATCAAAACCTCTGTATAATTGTTCGGATCACTTCTTTTAAGTAGGGTGTTGAGATGTAAGTTTCTCCTTCCGTAACAGAAAGGTAGGATCGATAGTTCTATAGGAACGATTAGGTGCTATGTTAGAGTAAGAAGAAGGTAGACTAAGATCGAATAATGATGACCTTAGTCCGAGCCCAATAGGTACGCCATTTCAACTAGGGGTTTGTTAGGAATGATAGAACGGTAGTTTATTATAGTATACCCTTATATGGTTATACTATATGCCAGAATTTTGAGGGCAAAATTCCCTTCAAAGGGAGGGAATATGTAACAACCCACGCTTTTGAGCGACTATTTTATATTATTTTTCCCGATAGGCTAATATTATAAAATAGGGGATGTTGGAGTAAATATTGTTTCCCGTGATATTAAGAGACGATATTTACTATGCCTTGTCTATTTACCATTATGAGAAGGTAAATGGCATTATATTGTGATATATTGCGTCGTTATATGTAAAACGACGGTTATGACTCATATTTAAATCAAGGTATAATTAATGAAATAAAATAAAATTGGAACATAAATTTGTTCACACTTTCTCCGAATGCCAAAATAGGGGTTGCGGTTGTTTTTAGAATAGTCGAGATAGTCGAAATAAGTGTCATGTTGTATTTTGGAGTTTCGGGCACTTTTGGGGTGTTATGACTCAATTAAGTGGATACGAGTCATTTTAATGGTGTATTAGCAAGTAAAAGAGGGCATTTGTGTTTTAAGACCCGGTTAAGTCCCCCACCCCTTTTATTTTCTCAATCTTATGAGAGAAGCCAAAGGGGAGAGAGAGAGAGAGAGATAAGAGAGAGCTTGGGAGAAATGTAGAGAAAGAGGGAGAAATGGAGATTTGAGGCCGAATTTTGTTGCTACTGGAAGAGGATCCGAGACTATGAACCTGGAGGCAAGTTTCTTACTTGTTAGATGTTGATTTAACGTGATAAATTGCATGTGTAGTTAAGTTTTGGAGATTTAAACCCTAAATGGGTTCCTTGTTGATTTTGATGATTTAAACCTTAAATTCTAGATTTAACCTGATTTAAGGATTATATTTTAGTTATTAATTGTGTAGAAACAATTTGGGAAAATTAGATGTTGTTAATGTTGGATAAAATCAAAGATTTGGGGTTTTGGAGTTTTTAGGGTTCTTCAACTCGTAGCCCAAATTGGGCAAAATTTCAGGACCGAATCGATTCAGCCTTAGGGCGAATCGATTCGGATATAGGGAAAGTTACAGGTCTGGGAAACTGAATCGATTCTGTATGGGGCCAAATTGATTCGGCTAAGACAGAATGTCAGTTTTACTAACCGAATCAATTCGGCTTTGGGTGAATCGATTCGCAACCAGGGGCGAATCGATTCGGTTGCCCTGTTTTTATGAGATTTTTCCTAGTTTGATTTTTAGTCCCTTTTCTTTTTAGGTCCAAGGTTTAGGGACCTTCCTTTGGGAAGTAATGGGTGTCCTAGAGGGATGTTTTGGGTAGACTAATGTCCTAGGAATAAATGGAATGCTTAAGCTTACCCCGAGGGCTAGTTTGTGTAGGTTAATTCCTGAATGATATAAGAGTCAACCTAAAGATAAATTGATGATAAAATATTAATGTTGAGACATTTGGGAGACACTCCTTAAGGGAGATTCATTTTAAATGGTTTATGATATTGTATTGAACTCTTGGGGACTAGTTGAGGTTGTTGGCACTTTCGGTCTTAAGTCATTAATAAAATATGACATTTGAATAAGAAATGAATAATATGAAATGTCGTACTAATAAAAATGTACAAATGATTTTGAGAATGTAAAAACGGATGTTTTCAAATGAAAAGGAAGATGATTTTCATAAATGTTAAAAAGGTATGGATACACACCCTCTCTAAATCGCTATCTTAAGGGAAGTTCGCGCGTTGCGGTGAAGCCCCCTGACTAATGAATGCAGGGTGGATATAATCCCTAGGCCATGTGTGCATTTGTGATTGTATATTTCTCTGCGATGGGTAGGAGATTTTGGGTGTGGTTTTGACTATCCCGCAGGCACATGGCCGCTTCCCGACGTTTCGGTACGATCCCAGGTTGTCTAAATGATAGGTCCTGGAAGATGATAGCCATTTACGGGCGCGCACAGTGGGGAAACCCGGACGGGCGGTCTTAGAATCGTTATATATATATGGTTATAACTATTCTAAATCAAGTTGTAAAGATGGGTGCCATAAAGATCACAATGAAATGCCATAAAGATCATGAGAAAGTGCCATAAAGAGCATGATGAAAATGCCACAAAGAGCATATGATGATGATTATATTCCTGATAAGGAAGATATTTTTACAAAGTGTATAATTGAGATGAAATGCCACAAAGAGCATAAGACTATGATTATATTTCCTAATAAGGAATGAATTCATGAAATGAATTAGTATGCGATGAAATTGATTGGTAAACATTTGATAAAATGTTGTACCATTTATATATTTCTAAAGAATAAATCGGAATTATGTTTTGATGGTGAATGGATATAATTATGTATCATTGAGTAGTAGTAGATGAGACCTCTCATATATATATATATATATATATATATATATATATATATATATAATACATATAATATTGTGCTAAGGGTGTAATGTATCTCGACGATCAGCCTTGCCTAGTAGTAGTGTATCGGGGGGTTCCTTGTTTGGATTTCGCTTTGTGAGACACCCCACGCATGAATAAGGGCATAGTGTTGTGACTGGGGAGAAGTTAGCCTTTAGTACTTGGATTAATTAGTACATGGTCTAATGTATCTCGACGATCAGCCTTGCCTAGTAGTAGTGTATCGGGGGGTTCCCTTTTTTGGATTTCGCTTTGTGAGACACCCCACGCACGAATAAGGGCATAGTGTTGAGACTGGGGAGAAGTTAGCCTTCTGTTCTTTATTTAACCTGGGCATCATTAATATTACGCTAGGTTGCTTTTAGTCTGAGAGGTGAGAAATATTATTGTTAACTGCGAGAGAATTACGCACTTAACTGTCATGCATTTTATTCACATGGGAATCATATCAAATCGGGCCCTAACCCGTATCTATATTTCTTTGTTTCTGCATATACTCTTTGCCGTTATAGGTGCTCTACCGCATGGACACCCGTATTTACATTTCCATTCCGGTTAGCATGGAGCTATGGCATATTGCAAATGTTATAGGTTACTTGTTTAGACGTTTCTCTCTATTGTACTCTAGTTATGTTCAGTTATTTATTCGGGCGTGTGTGCCCAAGTGTTACACTGATTTACTATATTGTAAATATTGAAATGTAATACTCGGTGTAACTAATTGTATTGGTCTATTCACCGACAACTTATTCGGTGATTATTTATGATATTGTCGTTCTTCATTTATCGATTTTTTTTTATATCCACTGTTTTTACAAATGGGATTGTCTAAGTGTTTTTCTTTTACTTACTAAATTTTTAAATTGACAGTCCATTTTCTAAAATGATTGGTGGTTATCTCATACTATTATTTTAATTGACAGTGATGCTGAGAATGGACCATCTATGACTCCTGTGATTATTAGAGTATTGGGCTGGCCACCTATTATTTTAGTAGGCGGGTTGTCACAAAGAAGAAATTGGAGGCAAGTGGACGTGAATAAGAAGAACTTGAACTAATTGGATTATATTCTCATATATATGTTCAAGTCAAGTTTATTTAGTATAATTTTAGAATTGAGATTGTGTTACAGTGTGATTACTCATAGAATTCTTAACCTAAAACTAGTAAAAGTTGAATTAGTCAATTTTGATTAACAATTTCTAGAATTATGTTGATGGGAAATTATGTTACAATCCATGTTATTAAAATATTATGAAATTGATTTGATTTATCATGATTAGAGTATAAATTATTCAATTGATCGTAAGGATATGAGATCACAAGTTAGAGAATTAAATGCCTTTGTTAATTTTGTGGATTAATTAGTAATTGGGTTGAACTAGGATCAAATCACTTGTTATAGTTCTTAGAAGGATAAGTTGGAATTATATCTTAAATGTATACAAGATTAATCTAAAACCATTCGAAATTTGTTTGGGTTGATATTGAAATAATTATACATCTAGAAAATGAAGTTTGAGTACGTTTATAGGCTTGTAATGGAGCTTTTAGGGTTAACATTGGTGGATTTTCATTGGGAAGATGATGATTCTGGGCTAGTCTCGTTTGAAAGAGATTGTAGCCTTGTTAAACGAAGGGTGATTATCGTTCGAAAGAAAAGGGGGGTTCATTTGAACGACAATTAGGTTATCTTTTTAACAACAATTGAAACTCGTTCGAACAACATGTGTATTCTAGTTTAAACGAGGATATCTAGCGATATTTAATATTAAATAAAAATTCTTAATTAGAAGAGGTTATTTAAGGTGTTAAAGATGGAATTAAGACTAGTAACCTTAATTGTGTAGGATTACTTATTTTGTGTGTTATATATGACATACCCGGCATGTGTACTCATGTGACAAGTACTAGAGGGGTTATATATATGGGGCACGATCGAAGATGATTGCATTGGTACCTTGATGAGAAAGACAAGTTTACCTTGATTGAGTGACGATGATTATGTTGGTACCTTGATGCGATGAGATAGGTTTGTTTTGACTACCCCGGATACTACGTGCTAAAATTCCTATTATATCTAGAGTAAGATGCTCAGGTCGATCTTTTCATATATCTTTATTTATGTGGTTATATGACTGGTGTGAAAGCGTAGTGATTATCCGTTTGGACGTGATTTGATGGCTATATGTATGGGATAACCCATAACTATGCCTAGTAAGCGCAAGCGATCCCCGAAGGTAGTAAGATAGGCCTTCATTATATGAGGGCTTGAGAAGTGCCTTTGTATGAGGTACATGTGTGGGACCGTGCCTGTATTATGTGTATATAGATGTAGAGAATACTTATATCGAGATATTATACAATTTATATGTATAATATGGTTAAATAACAAATACCACTTTCTCCTATGACATTAGACACTTGTAATGTATAAATGAATCAAATGGAATTGATACATAAAAGTTTATAGAGATGATTAAGACTTAATCGTGAGGGATATATGGGTGCATGTGATATTAAGGGTTATTTTGGGGTGTGTTAACTTAAAAGAAAATAAAATACTAAAAGAAGGTTTGTAGTTGTGTTGTAACCCCAAATAATTACATTGTTATGAAACTTAGACTTTGGCATCTCTTATTAAAAATTTTAAGGACATAGGAGGTCGTGTCGCCTCCGCCCTGATATTATTTTATTAGTTGGATTTACATTGATACAGTTGTAGTTACGTGATGGTACTACTACCTATGGTATGTTTCAGTTATTTATTTTATTTTAGGCATTTAGTTTTTATTACATTCATGCTTAGAATGATATTCAATTATTTAATTCCAATGAGATTGTATTAGACCTGATCATTCTATTATAAAATTTTACGAGGTGTCATAATTATTATAAAATCATCCCAGGTTCTAATGTCCTATGGATCTTGAGTGCGTCTGTACTTTTTTGCATTGTGTTCTCTTATTACTTTAGAGATTTACCATTTAGGACTTGTACTTTGTAGAACGACGATTGCTGAGGGAGTTTTGCATCATTGTTCCTGACAAATGATTCTAATAAGACCGTGTGTATCAGGAGGGTTACTCATTTGGATTTCTTTAATGAGACGTACCATGAATGGGTTAAATTTAGTCAGAAGTTTGGTATTCTATGTGTAAGACCTTTAACAAGTTATTAACATATGGATCGAGGAGAAATGTTTTTTATCACCATTCGTAATGACATTAGAAGTATGGTTTTGAAGACCTCATCAGTGCGACTGCGTGGTAGCTAGTATAAGGAGGAATTCAACTATCTTTCTATTTTCGTAATGAGAGAGATTGATACAAAAGTAAAGAAGAATTTTCTCTTTATTCTCTTCAGTAAGATAAGATTTTATTGTATGTTGGCATATACCTTAGGAGGAGGGTTTGTTGAGTTTTATTAGGTAAGTTGTTAATCAGCACTTATGTTCTGATGGTGGGAGTTATCTTCCTAAATCAGTAGGGACACCACAACTTTTTAAAGGATAAAGTTCCTAATATTATCAAGACTGAGGCCAAAGTAGTCCCAATGACGAAAGATGGTGTAGCGTGAACCCAAGTAGGGAGGACAACACCCGTATAAAGAATCACATAGGGGGAGAATACCCAAATAGTTTCGAAGAGTAGAAAATAGGATTTGTTATGGCTAGTAGATTAAAGGAAATTATAATAGGTGGGGTCACTAATATGCCCAATATAGTCAGTATGGCGGCGGATCCTTATAACAAGCCGCTGTTTGGGGAACATACAAGTCACAACCCAAGTTCTTGTTAGGCCTCATCCCCAACTAACCATGATCATATTTAGTCATTGCCTGGTCTCAGACAAGCCGCGGTATCCATTTAGACAGTTGAGGACAAATAGGTCGTGACACCTACTTCAGTATTGGTCACTTTACAGCTATCTAGCTTCTAGAAGAATTCCATACTCTTTTGAGTTATCTAAATGTCACGTGATCCAGGCACACGACACACATTTTAGGCTTATATAAATATAAGGAATCACCTGACCAAAAGGGGAAGGAATTACTAGGTGAAGCCCTACCTCTCTCCTTACTCAACCTCTCTCTCTCTAGAGTACTATACTTGGGGGCTCACCCCTGCCACATTCGTAGCCATATAACTACTCAGACCATATCTCAAGTTTCCATCTCAGATCTACATATGTATTCTCATCTCTTATCTCTCTTATACGCCTCTAACAATAATACATTCTTGTATTACACAACATACATAATGAGAGCATGTCAACACAGTAGACGTAGGCTCATTTTTATAGTTGAACCACTCTATATTTTTTGTATTTTTCCTTATTATTTATTTTACTTTATTCTACACTTGATATGATGCTTGAGAATAACTTGTGTCCAATTTCCCGTATCATCATTTTGACAGTGTCTATGGGAACCGAGGTATTAAATATTGTTACCATTTTACATTTTAGGGTTCCTTGTACCTTATTTCATCCATGAGGACCCTCTGGACATTATCTCACGAGTGGAATTTAGATTGTGGAACTCGAGTTTTTGTACTTAGAACCCCAAAAGGGGACTATTATTTTTTCAGATTTTCTTATATGTCTTCTTTTTTTTATGAACTTAAATATGTTCTCTATACCCTTGTGATGTTACCTCACCTAGATAATGCTAAAAAGCATAAAAGGATATAGCCTCATATGGTGGGTACCTAGGGAGGAGCTTAATTTACTCATTTATGTTCTTTACACCTATGATCTAGGGTTTGCCACCAACTTTGTGCTATTTTTTGCACCTAAAGGCTATTTTGTCCTTAGTAGACTCCTAGTAGGCCTATACTGTACATGTTTTATGAGCTAATCTCATGTTATGGGGTCGATCTTGGTATCACGTCCTTCGCTGCCTCAGGCAGGATGGGACCCTAATGGTTTAACTGCCTAAATGTCATAGACCTCTTAAAGAAGTCGGTCTATACAACTTTTACAGTTCGTGGAAAAAATTAGATTTATTGAAAAGTGTTTGCAGACTTAGCTATAGGGAAACTTGATAAGGCCATGACAGTACCTATATATGTACCTCAAGCCACGGTCACTGCAGTATAATGTTATAGATTATCAAAGATTGAATCCTTGTTACTATACTTGGTTCATTATTTGCATCTCTTGATTTCTCACCATTGTTCAGTTGATCTAAGAATATATATATATATATATATATATATATATATATATATATATATATATATATATAAAAGATTAAGACTTGTAAGCAATGGAAGGAAGCTCCAAATTAGTTTCAAACAGAGTGAAGAGATAGCCCAACGCCTGAGCTATATAAATCATCTGTATGATATCTAGGCCTCACTTTAGAGCCATGTCAACTTTTTGACCGAGAGGGTTTTGATGTTGGAGTCTGTAGCCTTGACTCCAGCATAGATCGTAGCACTAGAGGTCGTAGACCCCACGCCGATGGCCACAACAGCAAAAGTAGTAGCAGCTACAAAAACCGCAGCCAAATGTCAAAGCCAAAAGGCTACAAGAGCTACATCCCTATAATATACATCTATGAAGACATTTTAGAGCTTACCAAGGGAGACAAACTTCTCAGGTGGCCCAGAAAAGCCGAGGTCACCATCCTACAAGAGGGACCAGGCCAAATGGTGCGAGTTCCATAAGGATCATGTCCATGATACTAACAACTGCTTCACCCTGAAGAACAAGGTGAAAATTCTTATTTGGCAAGGACTGTTGCAGCGGTTCATAAAGGATGCCTGAGAGATGCAGCCATTGACTGAAGGGCCGCATGCTTCATTTCTGCCTTAGTTTCGAATTTCTAGTTTCCACTTTCTATTTCTAAACTTTTTGTGTAGCTTTTACATGCATGTTTTATAACTAACAACATATATATATATATATATATATGAGAATGGTAGTTTTATCCACGTATTAATTCTTGATCTCCTCATTTATAACCTCGCAAAAAATCCTCATCTTTGACAAATTTGAAAAAGGAATCTTTATGACCAATTATCCCAAAGATTATATGTTACGGGAGTAAGAGTCTCTTAAGGAGAGGGGGTGATGACCTTATATGGTATTTAATACCCCCTCACATGGTGAAATCTTTCGAAGTGTGGGATGCTTCATTCATCCATGAGGGCTTATAATAACCATTCTTAGATTTTCGGATGCTTCATGTAGCCATGGGGACTTATAATATCCTTTTTTAGCTTTTGGGATGCTTCATTTAGCCATGGGGGCTTATAATACCCGTTCTTAGCTTTTGGGATGCTTCATTTAGCCATGGGAGATTGAAATACTGTTTTTAGCATTTTGGGTTCTTCAATTAGCCATTGGGGTTCATAATACCCATCCAGAGATGGCTTGATATATATATATATATATATATATATAGGGTCAGGCTATAGTACATCATGCTCTATACATCACCCGTGCATCACACCTAATTTTAGGCTCTAAAAATTTTTTTTTTTCAAATTTTATATTTTGCCCTTAAAATTAACCTTCCAATCAACACATATACAAAAAATTAGGTAAAAATACATTTTGTAGCTATTTTTAAAAAATCCACAAAAACTGCTAAAAATACCTTATTTATAAGGGTCTCCGCCAGCAGTTTTTTATGAATTTTTTAAAAATAGCTACAAAATGTATTTTGACCTAATTTTTTGCATATGGGTTGATTGGAATGTTAATTTCAAGGGAAAAATATAAAATTTGAAGAAAAAAAATTCTAGGGCCTAGAATTAGGTGTGATGTACGGTGTGATGTGTAGTGCATGATGTAGGTGAGCCTTCCTCTCTCTCTCTCTCTCTCTCTCTCTCTCTCTATATATATATATATATATATATATATATATATATATATATTATATATATATATATATATATATATATGTATATATATATATGTATATACATATATATATATATATATATGTATGTATATATATATATTATAAAATTGGGTGGTTTGATAACGAACACAGCCTAGGGAGGCTTGGTAGTTCCTCAAGAAAAGAGAAGATCCAGATAGATAAGGAGTGCGTGCCAGAGACAGATGTTTATGGCAATGGAAGGTAATTCCCAATCACCCACTATCCAAAAATCACTGATACCCTCCCTCAAAAAGTCTGCAGAAGATAACAAGCAAGGAAGATGCTCCAAGAAAATCGAAAGGGTATGCCAAGGACTTAGTTGTCCATGACAAGGGAATTTGTTCCCAACTATCCACCTATTCTTCATTTCTATGACATCATTTCTCATCAAGCTGGCTAGGGAATTTAAAGTTCGCAGTAAGGAAATTTGTTCCTAAATATCCACTTATCCTACATTTCTGCAGCACCATTCCTCACAAAGGAGCCAAGGACTTAATCGTTATTGACAAATGAATTCGTTCCCCAGTTCATTCCGATATTTCTGCAACAGTTTTCAATTGAACATGAGAAACTTATAGCTGCAGCCACATGAATCATATCCATTCAGTGCCAGACAGCATTAGCCTATCTTTACAAATTTACATGTTTATATTTAATTGAATTGTACAAGCATTCAAGTATAGAAGAAAATATTTAACAATGCATAAAGCAATGTGCAAACAAAGGCAACCACAAACAATTTTCAAGATGCATAGCCAATTCTCAAAGTTACTTGAGCAATAGAGTGCACACAATCCAGGGCCACAACCTGTTCAAGATTGTATTTATAGTATTCGTGACATTCATCAAAGTTCACAACATAATAAAGAAAACTTGAAAGCATATAAAAAGTAAATAAGTCATGGAAATTGATAGAAAATCAAAAGGGCTACAACCCTGTATAATTATAGGCAAGTTAAATACCACAAAAGGGTATAAGGAAAGTTACAAAAATATGTTCCAAATTACAATTTAGGACTGCAGCTCAAAAAATATTACAAGATATTTGTTGTGTAAAAATTAAAGTTTACAAAAGAGTCTAAGAGGTTGCGTCCTCTTCTAGATCATTTGCGTTATCTTTTGCGGCTATCTTTGCTTCCTCAGTTGCGATAGTTTCCTCAACCATCTTCTTGACCCTCTCTTCTGCGACAGCTCTCAGTTCCTCCACACGTTAATTGTACTCAACATTATTTAACTTCCAGGACATGACATTCTCTCTTGCTTCAGGGAAGTTTTTCACCACCCTATGCCCAAGTTCTTGGAAGCTGCGGAGGTAGGATTTGTTATTAACAAAGAATAATCCACTAGAGGTCTTAAAGGAAACCGCAACATCATTCGTAGCCTTCTTTAAAGTCGTAGATAGATCCTCATATTTTTTCTTGAGGGATACAACACAATCATTATATTTTTATTTAAAGTCAGAAACATTCCGTTGCTCCAGCTCCTCATATTTCTTCTAGAGAAGGTTGCATTTTTGGTCAGAGGATAAGGCATTTCTGGAAGCTTCTAGGGCCTTTGCTTCAGCTTCCTTTAAAGACTATGCAGCCTGTTTAAAATTATCTTCAACTTCCTTCTGGGCATTGACAGCGGCCTGGACATCCATTTTACACGCCGCAAGCGCCACATCAAAAGATTACTTTCCAGCTTCAAAAGAAGAGATTCTATTAGCCTCAAAGTCAGTCTTATGAGTAAACTCCGCAGCCTTATAGAATTTGAAGAGACCCTAATTTTTCAATTTTTGGGACATAACGACGTTCGTAGCCTGAAGTTTTGAATAAGTTAGTACAAACTAAAAAACAGGAAGCAGAGAAAATAATTAATTGAATATACTGTAACAGCCCACGATTTTTGGGACTGAGAACTAAAATTTTGGGGAAAATAAAATTTATTTAAATCAAAGAAATTTGGAATTTGGAAATTGAAGCCCAAAAATTGAGGACATTTTAAAGTATTCCGAATGATAATTCTGAGTACGCCATTGGTTTCGGATGGGTCGAGATACTCAAAATGACTGTCATTGGGTTTTATTTCGGTTCCGGATTATTTTTAAGTATGTTTGACTCGAATTGGAGTAAATGAGTCATTTAAAGTGTGTATTAAAATTTAAAACTGGGTTTATTATTTTAAGGGATTTTAAGGCTTACGGATCAAGCCTTCTCATTTAGAGAAAGAGAGAAAGAGAAAAGAAAATAGAAAGAAGAAGAAAGGAAGAGAGAGAGAAGGGAAAGCTTGGAGATTTCCGGCCCAAACGCGAGCTCGAGGATGATTCAACCTCTACAATTTCGAGGCAAGTGTTTAATCTTGCTAAATATTTCATTTGTGTATTTGATTTCATAATTTGCGGGCAAAAGAAATGGATTTTGGGTATATTTATCAAAACCTAGATTTTAGGGTTAAATCTTGAAATTGATGGTTATGCATGAATTTAAGGAGTATAACTTGATGAAACTAGATATAGGATGAAATTTGATATTGGGAACATATTTGGGTTGATGATAATTGGGTGGAAGTTGTATAATTTGGGTTTTAGAAAATTTGGGTTTAGGAGAAATCAACCATTTTCGTGGCTTGCTACACAAGGCGAATCAATTCGCCCCTATTGAATCGATTCGCTATGTTGCAGAAGCCTCAGGTCCTTAGGTCCGAATCGATTCACCCCTAGAGGATCGATTCGATATGTAGCAGACTTAGAGGCCTGGTTGGACCGAATCGATTCGCTGGGGCCGAATCGATTTGCTGTTGGGACCGAATCGATTCTGAGGGGCCGAATCGATTCGAAAACAGGGTAATTTTGCTATATTTTTCTAGAATGATTTTTAACCCGTTTTGATTGGGTTTATCAATGTGGGACCTTCTTTTATGATGTGAGAGTTATGTTTTGGAGACTTATAAGGGATTTCTCACTTATTATGATTATGGGGACTTCTTTAAATAGTTTAAGGAAGGTATATGTTTATATGTATGCATTAGAGTTGTGTGTGTGTGTATGGAGATTGTGTGAAACCTCATTAGGGTTGGAAAACCTAATTATATATCAAAAGTGAGTATAGATATGATGTGAGGTTATGAACTCTTAGAGAGAGTCACGAGGGTACGTTGTGAAATTCTAGGCTGACATTTATATCGAGTCCTTATAGAAATAGGATATTATTAAGATACAATTTGGGGACCAGTGAGAGAGAGTGGTCGCATATCCTTAGGATTGATAAATTCAAGGGATGCATCAGAAAGGTGTTAGACTAGGGGCTTCATAAGAGTGATTGAACCGTAGTCAGAATTGAGAGCGATGCGATCATACTATCAATTAGAATAGAGTGTGGTTAATAAAAGGGGATTCCAATAATTGATGGGATCATAAAATGAATTTATGTTTAAACTTGAGGTTCATAGATTATTAGTTAGGTGCATACCAATAGTCGAAATTAGTACTAGAGATGTGGATGTACTTTCGGATATAGATGAGATGTGTAGTGATGGCTCCAACACTAAACTTTGGGTGATAACCTTAATGTTGGATATATATATATATATATATCTGTTGGAAGACTATTCATATCATAGGAAAAATGGATGAATATGCTTCAAGTGAGGGATCGTATTCCCATATCGAGGTAAATTAAATGTGTTGGGACAACGGCTAGTATGTTGAGGATTATGTATACTTATAGCCGAGTTTATAAATCTTATACTTACGAACGAGAGAAAGTGTGTATATTTATGTGGATATGTGGATATATATATAATTGTAGAGATATGGATATATGTGTATACTCATGTTGTAAATATCTAAACAATATGTGATGGTTTAATTATATGATGGGACCATATGGATGTATATATATTGTGCATGTGAATGATATATATACTTGTATGGTTAATCATACCCCGCACATGCTATCATTGGGAAGTTTTCGCGATGAGGGTGAGAACCCTGGCTCGAGGAGCAGAGTGTGGATATTCCCCAGGTCATAGTCGTCTATTGTGTTATTATGTGATTTACATTTTTGGGATGAGACGTGGTGGGTATGTTTCGTCTCATTGCCGGTTAGGAACTATGACCGCTTACCAGACGTTGTGTGTGTGAGTTTATCACGAGGATGGGTGTCGTTTAGCCCCACCAGGTGGTCCCAAGTATGCTACGTGGTTTGGGCACTGGAAGATGATAGCATGGTGCAGTATATTGGCGATATATATAGCCGGTTATATTATGTGTATGTCCATTGTACATCATATGTGGTATGTGCACTTGGCGATGGGAATGAATGATTGTATCTATATATATGTTTAGAGTATATATATATATATATATATATATATATATATATCATATAGGAGAAAGGATATAAAAGTTCTATGGTGTACATCTTGGGTGATTATGGTGTACTAAATTGTTGGGGATTGATGTATCGCATTTAAGGAATATTTCGATTACATCATCCCAACGATATTTATTGGAGATATTGAGGTCACTCTTAGAGAATAATCTAATTTTGGTAGTTGTAATAATAGAATTGTGTGTATGACATAATGGATCACTACGATCGACATTGTCATGGAGTAGTGTATTGGGGGGGTTCCTTATTTGGATTTCGCTTTGCGAGACGTCCCGCGCACGAAACGTAACACAATGTTGAGAGTATAAAGAAGTTTTGTCCTTATTAAATTGTGCATGTTATTTAAAGAATAAACTTTTAATTTGAAGTTTAATATTAATATGTGAAGTAATAAAATTGCTAACTGATTAAGTTAAATTGTAATCAAGAAAGCCTAGTATGGCATATATGTGTAAAAATAATTAAGTGTGATTAGAATGGGTTGGATTCTTGGGTTATGTTAGAATGGAAGGTCTTAAGGGTATGGACCGTGCCTATGGTAAGTTAGGTTGTCCTTATGGGTGGGGTAACTTAATTAAGATTCCAGGATGCGAATAGGTGCGCTCTATTAGATGAGAGGTGAGTTTGGGGTTTCACGAGAGTGCGACTCCACTTTAATTATGAAATAAGTGCATTTATATTTATTATGCATGGTTAACACACTTGCTAAACATTTTTACACTCGGGCTCTGACCCGTTTATATTTCTATATATATATATATGTTACTACATGTGTCCTACCGCAAGGATGACGGATGCTCTTCTATCCCGAGTTGTGGGAGCCGCAACAGGTGCGGACTGTCGCGGGATTTAGTTGGTAGTCTCTTCCTACTTCTTTGTAAATCTAGATAGGATTCATTGTGTACATCGGGTTTACACTTTAGAGTTATTTATATTTGTTTATATTTCTTCCCCATGGATGTTGCACTGTCTGTGACCCGACAGCTTATTCGGGTATATTCATTTGTACATACTCATCTCATGTTATACTAGAACTTTCTTTTATCGTGGTAATTATGTATTCTATCTCTCATAGTAGTTGATAGTGTTGGTTTGTTGTCTTTCACGTGTTTTATTAAATTTTAACATCTCGCTTATATGATTTCGGGTAGTTAGCCTTATAGGTTGTTGTGTAGTTTGTTGATGTTGAGACTGATCCATCTGAGATTCCTGATTTAAGGTAGTATAGGGCTGGCCACCCGTTATTATTTTGAGCGGGTTGTCATATATACTTACTCACAGCAAGCTATGGAGGGAATATTCCTCCAAATCTTCATGATTTTCCTCCACCAGATGGTCGAGGTCAATAGTGTTAGCAACCCTCCTCATCCTAGAGGCCACCCTGGAAATTGTATCCCATAAGGAAGTGGGATTAGGTGACTTTATTTGAGGCAACTGACAACCATTGGGACCCACTATGGACCTACTTTGGGGAGTTGGCAAATTGGTGTTAATTGCCATAATGTTTCATGGAGGAGGAGAGCCAGAAGGTGAAATATGTATGGGGATGATCCCACCTTGGAAGTCCCCATCAAAAGATATTATTCCTGTAGTGAAAAGTTTAGGGGTTATGTTGTCATCAACGCCTTGTTTTTCCCTTTCTGCAGCATCATCAACATTAGTTGCATCTCTCTTAGTAGAAGGGTTAGCCACCTCATCCTGAACAGTAGCCGTGGGTTTAGCTGTAGGTGATACCCCCTTGGGTGCTCTCTTTCTCTTCTTCCCTTCTTCTTAGGGGGTTGATTGAGGGCTACTACATCCTCATCCATTTCAGCTAATTGGGCAGCCATGAGTTCACGGTCAATCTCCTCTCCTGAGAAAACAATAAAACCAAGTTAAAAATAGAAGCTGCAACAAGGAATATGAGAAGTTAAAAGGATTGGATAATTACCTTTCGCAATTATTTTCTTTGGCACTTATTTGTTAGCAAAATAACCTTGCTTAAAAATGTTCGCGAAAGTGATTAGCACACTGAATCTTCACTCTATTGCTGAAGCATGCTGTGTCTTCAACTCTTTTATTTTACTTGTTGTTGAGCTTTAGATTGTTAAGAGTTGTACATAAGTATTAATGTCAGTATAAGCCGTGGTAGGTAAAACAAAAATGTTGGAAAAATTAGAAGGCTGCAGCAGAAGCAACAGTTCACCTATTTTGGAAGGACGCACCATGCCTGCGGCATCCTATACGCTTTCTCACTCTCTCGAACTCCTCAGGATGAATTTACGAACTCTACCTAGAGATGAAGAAATATTTGCCTTTTCAGTTTTCAACACTGGAAGGCCTCTCAGTACACAAAAAATCTTTATTGTTTTGTATTGTAAAATAGTAATACCACGAAAAGTCATGGAGTTATCCTTTGGCATGTAAAAGGGGAAGAACTCCGCGGTAGTAATATCCCTCCCAAATTTCTTCTGCCAAAGAACTAAGGAAAAAAGAATGTCCCTCCAACCATTTGGATCTAACTGGACTGGGGCCAAATTCATGGCAGTGAATATTCTCCTAACTGGGCTAGGAATTTGTAGCTGCAGCCCTACGAGGAAGGCATGCAAAGGAAAAAACCCTCATCGAGGACAACCAAATATGTTCTTTGTTTCGCAGAAGGAAGTATGCAGATAGTAGATTGAGGAAATTCGAAGGCTACGAAAACCTGGGCGATCCACTCCTCATCCATGATGCACTTGAATTCCAGGGCCGTAGGAATTTTATCCGTAGCTTTACCAGAGGACTCAGCTAGAGTATTCCTACTCCATAGAGGGATAGTATCTGCTACGGCAACCGCTTCAGCAGGAGGATTATTGTTGAAGTTTGTTTTCTCCTCCATAATGTCCGCAACCCCACTAGTATCCCTACAATTAAAGAAGTCCACAGAGTCAAAATCAATGGTGACGCAATTGAGGAAGTCTTTAAGCAAACAAGGCCCAATAGCCATCAAAGTCTTTACAGAGGGAAGTTTAAGAGGAGGAATGCCAAAATGATACTTCCAAAAGTTGTCCATAAAATTTGAGGTTCCAACTAATAGGGTCGCAATAATACTTGAGAAGTAGAAGGGCTCCGCACTTAGATACCGTAGCCACTATAGTTAGAGAAGCCTTTTAGAGGCCGCGATAGGTACATGTAATATAAATTTACAGAAAAGTATAAGTCAAGGACACATCCATATAATTCAAAAGCTACAAGTATGAATCCTAAAGATTATAGTTAGGGGGAGTTGTAAACACCAAAGATTGACAAAGGTCGCAGTAAGAATGCATAATTGTACTACAAGCTATGATAAAATACATAAACACGAAAACTCTTGGCTTATGAATTCTTCAAGATTGGAAATAACCAAAGCCTAAGAGTTTTGGCCAAGAACATAATTTTGGTGTTCTTCGCCAAAAATTAAAAATTAAGTACGAGCACGGGGATGATTCAACTCAGAAAAACACAAAAGTCCAATCCTAATCTCTATCAAATTCCAAGGCCAAGTTATGCGAAAAATACAATCAACACATCCCATTTTCAATACTATTGAATCCAATTATATCTACCCAAAAACCTATAAAGGGTACCCAATAGTCAAGGATCAAAACAAAGCAGAGTTCAAGGATTTGCATAATTGAGTTTTTGATAAAATTCAGCATATTCTAACAATAGTATGACATATCAGTACTGTTTAACAATAAATCCCCAACTCATATGACATATTATCCAAAAAACATGAAATTCAAGACAAAGCTCAACATCATCAAACCCTAGTTCTATATTTCTCAAGAATGAAAGATGAGAAAAATTGGTTTATAAAATCATAGAGAAAGCTAATTCATTCAGCAAATATAAAAATAAAAGAGAATGAATTCACAGAATAGGTATGAGATCCAAGTAATTTGTAGAAGATATATGTACATAAAGGAAATTTGAGGGATACGTGGAAATTAATTAAGGATGGTTTCCTATCCTCAAAATCGACGTACTCTGCCTCAAACCGCCTTGAACTACCACAGGATACTCGCAAAAAAACTCACAGATGAAAGTAACAAAAGTCTTGCTCTCGATTTGCTCTCAAGGTTTGGAAAAGATAATAATGGCCACGAACAAAACCCATTTATATAAGAGGGCGCTAAAAGGTGAAGCATTGCATCGCGCTAGCCGCAACAGCCTTTGAAGATAAGAACATTAACACCGCGAAAAGTTCATAGAATACAGTCACAGCCCTAACTCGCCACCTCTTGGCACTACGTCTTGGGGTCTATTGAAATGCCTAATATAGTCATTATCATCGTGGATCCTCATAACAGGCCGTAGTCTAGGGAGCATATAGGTCGCAACCCCACATTCTTAGTAGGCCCCATCAAAAATAGGCCATGATCAGATTTAGCCACTGCCTAGGGTCAGATAGGTCGTAACATTCATTCAAAACACTTATTACTTGAGTACAGACAGTCCGCGACACTTATTCCAGTGTTGGTCACTTGACAACTGTCCATATTGTAGAAGAATTCCATAATCTTATGACTTATCTACAAGTCACGTTGATGTGAGGGGAATCGATTGTTCGTGTAGGGACACTGTCTTTGATTTCGGCTCCCGCTGCTAAAACTACACTTGACAAGCAAGCACAACGGTAAGTCGGGTATCGTAAGAAATCCATAGGGAGTGATTGAATTTTAGATGTTAATAGCTTTAATTACTTCAAGAATAAAAGTGTAAAATAAATCAAAGAAAAGGTGATGATTGGTTATGGTGGAAAAAGAAAAGAGATATATAGATTTTATCACCGCAATTTATTTCTATGTGGATACCAAGCGGGTAGGGGACTCCTTTATGACATGACTGTAGAATCGTGATAGTTGTTGGTTGTCTTGGGTGTTTAGCCTCTTTATTAATTTATACATGTGATGATATGATTAGTATTATTTAGCTTTGAGTAGTATTTATATGTATTATGCTTATAATCGACTACTTAAGGTAGGTTTTCGTGATGTTTTTTATAGTTATGCATGGGCCTAGGGAGGGTCTAACACATATTTGTATTACATTGATGTGACTCCTTCTGAGGAGGTCGCTGTATCATTTGACTTGATATAAATGATCCAAGAGTTTACAAACATATGTGATGACGTAACATGATTCCCACTAGTTAAAGAAATAAACTCTTGTATATATTTGGCGTCGGATACTAGGACTATTGCGAGGGCAGTGCATCGGATGACTACACTAGAATTAGGGGAGATGGAGTAGTTTTGGAGCAAGGAGTTCATGCAGAGGAGAAAGTCTCCATGTGGAGCCCAGTTTTATTTGTAAAGATAAAAGTCGGTTCACTCCTATTATGTGTGGACTATCGAGAGATGAACAAGGTCACGATACGGAATAAGTAGTTATAGTCGCATATCGATGACCTATTCAACTAGTTGATGAGTGTCTCATCCTTCTCCAAGATTGACATACACTTAGGGTATCACCAATTATGTATTCGAGAAGAGGAAATTCCAAAGACAATTTTTCTAATGCAATATGGATCATATGACTTTCGAATAATGCCGTTGGGCTAACCAATGTGCCAACAATGTTGGTGGGCATGATGAATTGTGTTTTTATCCATTCTTGGATTAGTTCGTCATAGTAATTATCGACATTATTATAGTTTATTCTTAATAGAAGGAGGAACATGTGGAATATTTATGATTATTTTTGTAGATAATACGTGAACATAAGTTGCATGCTAATTTCTCTAAGTATAGCTTCTAGGCTTCAATAAGTGCAGTTCATGTGCCATGTTGTATCAACAACTAGGATTTTAGTTGATCCTAGCCAAGTTTCGACAGTTACAGATTAGGGACAACCCATGATGCCTGCCGAAGTTAGGATTTTCTTGGGTTTGGTAAGTAGTATATGAGGTTCATTCAAGGGATATTGAAGATGTCCAGAACACTGACTCACCTCACCCGAATGGGGATACCATTTTTTGGACTATATATTATTAGAGAACATTTCAGGATCTCAACAAGTGGAATATCTATGATTGCCCTTGTGTTACGACGAGGCGACGTAGGGTACTTGGTATATACAGATGCATCAAACCAGGGACTAGGAGGTGTGTTGATTCAATATGCGAGGCATATATCTTATACTTTCCTAAAGATTAATACTTATAAGGATAATTACCCCAATCATGATCTGGAGTTAGCTGCTGTAATCTTTGTCCTTCTACAAGATATTCTTTGAGCATGTGTCATTAACCACAATGGGAGTTTACAAGGTCATGATGCGGAATAAATGTTCGTTACCCTGTGTTAATAACTTATTCAATTATTTGAAGAAAATTTTCTTATTATAACAAGTTCGTCATTGGTTTTAATGATGAGAAGTGGAAGAATTTGAAGCAGTGGTAATCGTTACACCCGAATTTGTGGATGTATGGAGGTTATAACTGGGAAGAGTCCCTTTTTATAGTAACAAATGTAGAAGGTTACATTTCGAAGAGAAATTGATTGTGACAAAAAGTCCCAAGATACAGAAGGTAGTTTTGGAGAAGTCGAATGATTTGTGGGTTGGCTTACATTCCAGAAGCAATGGGGTGTATAGTAATTTGAGGAATTCATATCTTTAATGCATTGAATCATCTATGGAGATAGGTTTTGTCGAGAAGGGACTCATTCCAGTAGAAAAAATAGTGCACCTAAGACTTTCAAAGAGTTATAGTGTTCGATATCCCCATATTGATGTGGAAGAGTAAAACCATTTAGTTTTGTTAGAGTGCAAAAGTTCTAATGAGTACAAGTAAGCAGTTGGAGTGATTTAAGTTAGGTTGTCCAAGTGGATGAAAAGGAAAAAGTTAGCAAGTGTTGTAGGAGAATTTTTCAGGAGACCTAAAAAAAAGTGGCCTTCATAATAGGGTATATAAAGATTGTCGGAGTAGGCAAAAGAACTTTTGTGGAAAATGAGATCATAGTATGGGTCCCAAGAGGTAGGCCGAGTAATTTTAAAGACCTCCTTGAGGATAGAGATTGTGAAGTCAGATCCCAAAGGGAAGTTGGAGTTCTGAGGTATGGATCATTTTCCATACTAATGGATATAGTGGGAACAGTATAATTTAATTTCACCTAATCATCGTGAGTGGAGACACAATATTATTAAAGGTGTACAACATAGGAAGTTATTATATGACAAACTGGTATATCAATGGTTAGCCTAGGTGATTGAGTGTTAGTCGAACATGGTTCACGATGAGAGGCCTTATTGTGTATTAGGCAAATGAATGGGTAAATGCTCTGTATAGATTATGAGGATCCTATGGGTGAGATATTCCTAGACTTTTGAGTATAGGTATAATGGATTTGAATTTCTAGGACCAAATTCTTTGTTTTATGGGGGAAGGATGTAATACCTCATAATTTAAAGTAAAATAAAAAAAATTATATCTGTGTATATGTATGTGTATTTATCTATAGTGACGGGTGATGTCACTGAAATTATGTTATTATGAAAAATTGAATTGCATTTGAAATCCAGTAATGAAAGAATAATTATGTAACAAATAAAAATAATTATGTTGATTCAATAATTCGAGTGATTTTAGGGATGTGTAAATGTTTGATTTCACCTTACAAGGTTGGGTTTGAAGGGCCAAAGGTTAGTATATGGTTTGTGTTGGACTTTAAACTATTTAAAAATGATTTTGGGCTTAATAGGTCAAGGTTAATAAGGGTCCCAACACTAATTTCGTGGCTAACAAGATAAAAAGAGGATTAGGATTATATTAGTTCATTCTTAACACTTTAGAGAGAAACCCTAAGTCTAAAGAGAGGCTATAGAGAGGGAAATACTTAGAGAAGAAGAAATTAGAGGCAAGTGAACCTGAAGAAGAATGACTTGGGCTAACTGGATTGGAATCTCATATATATGTTCAAGGCAAGTTTATTTAATATAATCATACAATTGATGTTGTGTTATAGTGTGATTCCTTAAGGGATTATTAACCTAAAACTAGTAAAATTTGGATTAGTCAATTTGATTAACAATTTCTAGAATTATGTTGATTGGGAAATTATGATATAATCAATGTTATTAGAATATTTTGAAATTGATTTGATTTATCATGATTATAGTAGAAATTATTCAATTGATGATAAGGTTATGATATTACATGTTAGAGAATTGGAAGCCCATGTTAATTTCGTGGATTAATCAGTAATTGGGTTGAATTAGGATAATATAACTTAATAGAGTTCTTGGAAGGAGAATTTGGAATTATATCTTAAATCTATGGAAATTCTGGAATAATCTCATTCGAATTCGATTGTATCCTTGTTCGAATGAAGGGTAATTTTCATTCGAATGAAAATGGGAGTTCATCTGAATGACAATTAGCTGCTCGTTCGAATGACAACTTGAACTTGTTAGAACACCATATGAATTCTCATTCAAATGAGGAGATCAAACGACATTTAATTTGAAATAGAAATTCTAAATAAAAAGATGTTATTGAATATGTTAAATCTAGAATTAAGACTACTAATCTTAACTCTGTAGGATTACTTATTTTGTGTATTATATACGACATGTTTGGTGTGTGTACTCCTCGGATACATAATAGAGGGGATATCCATATGGGTCATGAGCAACGATGATTACGTTGGTACCCTGATAAAAAAGACAGGATTACTTTTATTCAATGACGATGATTATGTTGGTACCCTGGTGCGATGAGACGAGTTTACCTTGGTTATGATTACTCGGACACTATGTGTTGAAATTTCCATTGTATTTAGAGTAAGATGATAGGGTTAATCCTTTCATAAGGCATAATGATTATCCTTTGGGATGTGATTTGATGGTTATAGGTATAGGAAAACCTATAACTATTCCTAGTATGTGCCAGTGATCCCCAAAGGCTATAGGATAAGTGTTCATTATGAGCGGTCTTGAGAAGCCTTATCTCTCCCATAAAAATAGGACCAAAGTCACATGCCAAGCCTTACCAAAAGACACGTGCAAATTAATTTTCCAAATCCCTCCAAAAATCCCTTGACTTAGCTATATCATATCCCACCAATATCTCTCAACCAAAAACAAAAAATTTGTGACTTATAAGGGAGGAGCAACACATTTTAAAGACTCGTACACAGAGACTGCAAAACAGAGAGGAGGCGGTGTAGTTTTATAAAGTGCAGAAAAAAATATAAAAAAATTAGTTTAGCTTGAGAATAATTTTTAGGTTGAGTTTTTATTCTTATTTGTGTAATAAAGTGCTCTTATTAGGAAGAAGATGGACGCATATCGAGATGCAGTTCCAGACATATGTGTTAAAAGGATTGCGTATCGTATTTCTTTCTCCTCTTTTTAATTTATATCTTTCTTGACATATTATTGATTGTTGTTTTATGTTCTAATATGAGAATATTAGGCTAAACACCCTGTTCAAGGGGTGGGATGAAATGCGTAGGATGTTAATTTAATTAATTTATTTAATTTATTGCTATAGTTCTAGGAAATTTATTATGAATTTTCACTAATTAATTTACAAATCGAGAGATAGTAAATTAATTTTGTTTTAGTATTTGATTTTGGAATCGAATTGGAGATAGGTTTTTCTTAAAATTTGAATATAGATTTGTGATTCTCAGATTCATATTTTTTTATTTATTTAAATCGATCATAGCTGATGATTTCTTTAAAGAGAGTATGAATCCATTTTGCAGAGTAGTGACATTTTTAAATGAGTTTTCTGAAAAAGACATTATTGAATTTATGATTGTAACGAGAGTTGAATTGTAAATTCAATATCATCTCAAAATATTTCAATTCAATAAATTAAGATATTAAAAATAACTGAACACGTGGTGTAATCCCATCTCTTGAATCTTCTCGCATTTATCACAATTGGTTACGTATTATTCTAGTTTATTTAATCAAATTTTATTTTTAGCATTAATTAGTTAATTCTCATTTGAATTTGTTTTTAAAAAAATATAAAAAAAATAAAATAAAAATTACGATTATAATAAAAAATTGAGATTGCAAGCATTCGCGTTATTTCTTTCATCTTAAAAGTTGGATTGATACATGTACTTACCGCAATAGAAGTTATTTTACAAGTTTTGTAGGTATTCAAGGGATTTGAGAGTAGACTTTTGAGGACAATGACATCTAGGCAAAAAGCCTCTTATCAAATGACGTTGTTGTCGGGGAATACATAAAAGTCTCTTATCAAAGGGCGTCGTTGCCGCTTTCTTGACGATTGGAGCAAAGTGAAGATTTGTAATTTGTAATTTTTATTTTTATTTTTTTATTTGTTGATATTCCTTGTCCCTTCTCATTAGAGTGGTTGTACTAGGATTATTGAGAGCTTGTATTTATTGGGGTGCATGTTGACATCGATTTGTTTGTAATATTTATTCATAAAAAAAATGAAAAGGGAAACATAACAAAATTGAGAGAGAGAGAGAGAGAGAGAGAGAGAGAGACCTTGGAGTGGATTTTGAAGACTCTCTGTTTTGGGTCCATAGGACTCTCGGGGACGACTGAAGCTAGGTAAGCTCCCCCCCCCCCCCCCCCCCCCCCCGTCGACTAAACTCGATCTTCACCCCACGTGTGTAAAAACCGTGGGAGGTACATTTCTTTATCATTCACAAATCTCTTGCAAGCAACTTCATTTTTTATGTGATTAATTGCTCATGTGTGCTTTTAATTTTTGCAGCACACTTAAATTGAATGGTTTGATGAATTAATCTGCCTAAGACCTAAACCCGGTCATTGCAATGATTGGGATTTCATCACCCACTCAATCATTTATCCATTTGCTTGTTAACTGTGCTATCACTTAAATTAAAATCAATCAACTAGCAAGCCCATTAGGATCGGTGTTAATTAGGACCCTTTTGTACCGAGACACTCGAAGGATACTCTAGTGAGTCATTTGCACTCCTACCAATCTTCAATCGACCTTCTTAAGACAATTGTCTAGGGGAACTGGGTTTTAAGTGAGGTCACCCAATAAAATGGGTTTGACCTTTCCCCAGCGTGGTACCAGACGGTCGATCATTGTAGTAGCTCGTGTGGTGAGCCTTAACTAGTAAGCCTCCTTGTTCTCTCGAGAAGATAGTAGGAGCATAAATTTTTCAAAGGAGACATACCACTCCATGTTTTTCTCGCCCGCGGATTAATTAAAAATTTGACTACCATACAACTTAATTGAAGATAATAATTGGCTACGTGGTCATTCGGATCTTTCCTTTGCTTGTATGTGTCTAATTCAACTCTTTTGGTAGTCGATTTTCTGCTCCGTCCTTTTGAGTTTAAAAAAAGAGTCCATTTTCCAAAAATCCCAAAAATATTTTCCTCCTTTTTTCAAATATTTCAAAAAAAATGATAAAAAGATTTTCTTTCTTTATTCAAAATGCCAAAACGATTGTCCTTTTCTTATATTCAAACATCGCAAAAAGATTTTATTTTCTTTTGAAAAATATTTAAAAATCCAAAAATATTCCTCTGGTCATGGCCGAAGAACGTCCTTTATAGGAATACTTTGGCCATTTCCCATTACCTCGAAGCATGTTTGACGTTGAGACCGAATCAAACCTCCGTAATTAACTTTGTGGATTTAACCCTCTCACACCCACAGTTGATATTCTTGTGTCGTCCACGCACAGATCTTATATTCCATCGCCTCATGTGATGAGTGTCAACTTATCCAATGCTTCATCATGCACCCACTGCTTTCATGTCGGTCACTTGTCCCATGAGTGTCCATATATTCCTCATGTGTATGCATATGACACTATTTTAGAACCACCCTCGATTCGTTTTCTCGACATATCCAATGCCGAGGGGTTTGAGAACCCAAGCTATTTATGGAGGCTTGATCACCCTTCCATGCAATATAAATCCTAACCCCATGTTGTGGATTCCTACGGTTTCCAATAATCGTTGTCTCAACCTCGTGCACCTCATCCCTATCATTCCCCTAACTATGCTCCTCATGATGATCAACCTTTTGTCTCTAACGAAGATGCTCATCTCGTGTATGACGAACTTTACCCCATTCCCCACACTTCATACGAGTATTCTCCGCATCTTAGTGCCTGGAGTGAGTTGTCTCCACCTCAACCACCACCGCCACCCGCCCACACTTCACCACCACCTTGCACATCCGATCTCGAATGCATCTTGTAAAAGTTCTTACTCTAACAAGGGCACACTCTTCAAGATCAAAATAATACCCTTCAACGGCTTGAACAACGCTTCAATGAATTTGAGTGTGCAAATGAGTCGAATTTCCCCCAAGTCAACCCATTGTTGCACCGATGTGGAACGATGACGAGTCATCTTGTGCCACTAATTTTCGGTGTCACCAACCATATCTTCTTGAAAATCTCAAAGTTGAGAGCATAAAGTGGTTCAGGACCCAAGTTGACAATTGTGTTGACTTATCCACTGATTTTGAGACCGATCATGACCTTATCGTATTCAAGGAACCCACCATTGATGCTCCTATTTACCCTCCCATTGAATCCAAATATACGCCCAAGCTTACACCAATCGATCCAACCCTGTGTGTTGCCGAGGAACCAATTCATTATAGGTTAGCTCTGGCTGCGAGTGTTTACCATTGTCCTGAGATTGAATCTGAGATGGTTTCTACCAATCCGGATATGGATCATGTTCCACCTTTCCTGGATCACTTTGAGTCCTATATTAATGTTGATTCTTCTATCTTGAATTTGTATGTCTCATTATATTTTCCCACCACCACCGATGGTGACACATTTGTGGATCTTTTGATATCTCCATCACTTGATACAACACTACTTCTTCAGAAGGACCTTGAAGATTATTCTGACCTTTATGGTGAGTGTGTCCCCTACTCTCGAGTTGGATCATCTTCCTCCAACCATTGTCCCTCCTCACCCCCCACCTGGTTTGGACCTTTCTATTGCACCTCATGTGTTTCCATCTATGCATTTTGATCCACACCTGAACCCATCCTCCAGCTCTGTGCTCCACTATCCCTTTCATCAGTTTTTCATCCGCCCCAACTTCTATGTGAGTATTTGTGTTACTCTCTACTTTCGTGACACTGAGCCTGGTTTTTCATTCCCACCACTAGTATGTCATGGTGATTGTTATCCCCATTAGCTCATTAGCGTGCCATGGCGCCAACATTATCATTATCCATTTATAGAATGACCGTGCGCTTTCTTTGAGGCCCACCCCATCACTATTGCTAAACCATTTTGACTCTGAATCTAATTAAAGCACCATTCTTATAGGGCCCTTGTTTCCCTCACCTTTACGCTCAATAAGGCCCTTGATCGGTGCCTATTCACCCTCACCCTTGCTTTCCTTACCTATATCCTTCTCCCTACCCACCCTTGGTCCACCGATGCTTTGCATTACGTGAAGAACTTTGCTATACAACAAGTGCACTGATCTTTTAGACTTTATCCAATAAGACTTAAGCTTCAGTCTTGCTTGGGGGTGATTCTCATCACCCAATTTTTCTGCCACCCCATGCTTTCATAATTCTTATCTTTAGGGTGAGTTTTGTTTGGTCTGGCTAAAGACGTTAAATTTAGCGCTACCGAGAGGAAGCCCGTCCTATCTTGTTACTGAGTGTGAGTCATATCCTGTTTGGGGGTGGTGTCCTATCCTTCCCCAATGATTTTCATATGCTTTATGGACTCGTAAATATTTTTGTGTCGCATTTGTTCTTTAGGTTCCACCTATACTTCACTCATGCAATACATTTTCAATTGCGGTTCATTATGGTAATTTCTTTCCCACCTTGTGATTTTTATTTTTTATATATAGTTTTAAACATCGAGGACGATGTTCTCTTTAGTTTGGGGGTGGGAAATTTATCAAAATTGTAAGAAATAAATTATTTCAAACTTTTTTGTGTGCATTTTAGCCTAAATTTTATGACATTAATTGTCTATCATCCCTCTTTTAGAAATACCCATTTTTAACCCTAAAATTATGCTTTTTGTCACAAACTTAAATATTACCTCTTAAAGCTTGCTTGCACTATGAATTTCTAAACACAGAAATTTGCATTATCACACTTTATGATCAAAACTTGAAGAGTAACAACATTCTCGAGAAAGCCTTAAAAGATCACCAGTGGAGACTTAAAACCCGTGAGATTTGAGCTTTTCATCTTTTTGAGGGTTTTTACATAATCTCTGAGTCACAAATTGACTCAATTTTCTTTGGGTACAACATTTAGTCATTGCATGATCTCATTACTTTTCAATTTTTGTATAATCACTGAGAATGACATCATTTTCAAGTTGTAAGAAACATGTATCTTGTATTTTGTCCAGAGCACTAAACCCATTTTGACCATACACTTAACATTTTTCCATATCATATTATTATTCACCTCACCCACTATCTGTCCCTATTTCCCTTATTCACATATGTATTATAGATACCATCCATCTATTATTCCCCATCACTACCATCATTTTTTAGAAAAAGAACGTTTGATATTATCAATGTAAAAATTGTCTTCATTTGTGTTATGAAAAGAAAAATGAATCGCAATAAAAAAGAGAAAAAGAAAAAAAATAGAAAAGAAGAAAAAGAAAGCATGCGATCATAGATTTAAAACAAATGGGGACATTAGTTATTCTTTTGTCGCACTCTTCGCAAAATACTTCTATCATATCACTTATCTTCTTCATATTCCCCTTAAGCCTTACATAAACCCCATTTTTCACCCTTGGTGAGATGTTTGGGAAAACAAGAAGTCTATATGGTGAATAACTTGGCATTTTAAACATAGTGGTTAGATTCCTTCATGAATTCGTTTGAACTTGTTTACATTGACTCAAATTGTCACACACTAGAGGGATATACATACCCAATTTTTAGAGAATTCGATTCAGAGAGATATATGAAGTGAGAATTGAAGTCAAAACATCGATTCTATAAAGGCAATCTAAGAATTATTCAAATGTTACTTAAGAATGTTTCACACTAACACATGCTGAGTTGTAGGAAGGATTACTCTTTTGGTATTAAGTAATTTTATTCCAACATTTGAGAGATGAATACGGTGTTCCTCGATGCCTTTTCGGTTTGGTTGTATAACATTTTATCGTCATATAAGAAACTGCCTTTCAATAAAAAAAAATTGAATTTTGTTGGTAATTCACTACAAACCCTTACGAGACACCACTCGTCATGTAGGAAAACCTATAGGTTTAATGGCTTGTTGTGCATGCTAAGTGCCAAATCAATTTTTGTCACTTATCTTTCTTTCTCTCTATTTATGCTCGAGGACTAGCAATGTTCTGTTTGGGGGTGGTGTGATAAGCGCCAAAAAGTGTTTAATTCAAGCCCTAAACAGAGGCATTTTAGTTTCTCCTTTTTAACAAAATTGGCATTATATTCGCATTTTATTATTTCTCAGGTCAATCGATAGTCGCGGTATCAAATAGTGCTAAATCAAGTTAATTGCGATAAAGAAGTAGTCAAATGCGTTAAATGAAGAAAATTAAAGTGATTGCAAAGACTGAAGTCCCGTTGATCTTGGCCATATGAGTTCTAATGCCCTGAGTCCAGTCCCGTACCAAACCTAAACCTACATTGAGTCCAGACTTGTCCCAATCCTTGTGTGTGTTTCGTTTCCACTTTTTAGATTTTATTTTTTTTTAGAGTTTTTTGAGTCATTTTTTTAGAAATTATTTTACATTTTGTTTACAGTCTTGTATATATTTTTAGGATTTATTTTTGTGTCGATTATTTTTATATATCTTTTTTATTTAGGTGTAAGTTTTATTTTTTTTATTTTATTTTAATCAGAATAGGTTTTTTTTGTCTTTTATTAGGAATGTAATTTTCTTGTTTTATTAGATTTTGTATTTTCTTCAGTTTTATTTTATTATGTTAGGGATTTTAATATTTAGTTTTAATATATTTTATTATTTCTAGTTTAGTTATAAATATTTAAGTATTTTTATTTTATTAGGTAAAAACAACACACACACATATACACTACCCCATACACCCCACCCACACATTAACTATCCTAACCTACACACACCTCTAATCCTACACCCCCGACCACACTTTTCTACCCTACACCCCACTACACCCAATCCAAGTCTCCACGCCATCTTTAACCACTCATCCACTCACTCTCTCACCTCCCTCCATTAACAAAACTCAACAACCTCATACCCATTTTCCTCATTCCATCAAGAAGCTCATTTCCGATTAACCCATATACTCCAAAACCCACTCGTAACCACCAACAAAATTCAACCCGAATTTCATCCCCGGTACCCGATAACTCGATCTCCATACCCATAAACCCAGCTGCACCCAACCCGATTCCAGCCACAACAGCCATGGCCAGACAAAACTCTAGCTTTACTCGAACCCATTTCCCTTTCACCCCTTCCTAACCCGGACCCGATCACGTCCAACCTGAAACCCCAAACCCAGTTCTAATCAACCAACCAAAACCTAAAATATGGAACTAATAAAACCTGACCTTCTCAAATCGACCTCCTTAACCAATCCAAACCCAAATTGACCCAACCAAAACCAAAACCCATTTTCTCATAACTCCCACCAATAACCTTATCTCTCCCACGAAAATAGGACCAAAGTCACCTGCCAAGCCTTACCATATGACACGATCAAATTAATTTTCCAAATCCCTCCAAAAATCCATTGACTTAGCTAAATCATATCCCACCAATATCTCTCAACCAAAAACAAAAACTTCGTGACTTATAATAGAGGGGAAGCTCATGTTAAAGACTCGTACACAGAGAACGCAAAATAGAGAGGAAGCAGTGTAGTTTTGTATAGTGTAGAAAAAAAAATTAGTTTATCTTTAGAATAATTTTTAGGTTTAGTTTTTATTCTTATTTGTGTAATCAAGTGCGCTTATTGTGAAGAAGTTGGACGCATGTCAAGACGCAGTTCCAGACATATGTGTGAAAAGGATTGTGTATTGTATTTCTTTTTCCTCTTTTCAATTGATATCCTTCTTGACATATTATTGATTGTTGTGTTATGTTCTAATATGAGAATGTTAGAATACACACCCCGTTCAAGGGGTGGGATGAAACGCATAGGGTGTTAATTTAATTGATTGCTATAATTTAAGGAATATTTATTATGAATTTTCACTAATTAATTTACGTATCGAGAGATAGCAAATTAATTTTGTTTTAGTATTTGATTTTGTACTTGAACTAGAAATAG